>JAZKJV010005868.1:0-712875 GCA_037367405.1 Ottelia alismoides | reverse complement strand
TACTTATGCAATAAGTACAAAAAAGAACAAAGAATAAGAAGAAAAGAAAAAGAAGATTGAAAAAGATAGAGTGAATAGGATTGCTTTCAGTGCAATATCTGTCCTTACAAAATCAGAATTTGGAGCTTCTGTTAGACCTTGAGTGTGGATGTGTGTAGAACCTGGTCGGGAACCAATTTTAAAGCACAACAACCTTCGAGAGTCACAGAACTCGGTTCAACCCACCTCAATAGCCTGGTCAGAACTGTCCTACAACATACGCAAAACCTTATGACTATGAAGCTGACTTGTACATTGTAAGTGAGAGTGGCTCTCCCCAACTGAAATGACAAAGGAACTAACTTCTCCAGAATGACAAGCCAATGATTCCCCAATCCCGCCCTCTGTCGTCGAGGAGCGGGGTATTCCCTTCTAAGTTCAAGTGGCATTTGACTCAAGAGGAGGAGGGGAAGAAGAGAATGGACGGTAGCCAGTGTAGCTACCTATCCTGGGATGCAAGACCAGTGTAGTCAAGTCATCCAGCTGCAGGCTCACATGGTATAACTTTGATGCTCAAGCTTGCTTATTTTCTATACAACGCATATACATACTCCGGCAGGCACTTTTATTTTTATTTTCAAGCCTGTCCATTTTTTTTGAGTTTTTTTAGAATACTATTCACAACAGCATAAGGACTTTTTCCTCTTGAGCAAGAAGACTATCCCTCTTTTGAAGCTTTATTGCAACCCACACTCTCCTGCCATTAAACTTCATCGAAACTGAACTAGGTTGGGGTGCACTTCCCTCCCTAGATGAGGACGAATGTTTACACCCGTGTAGTCTCAGCAAATCCAACCCCCTCGCCACTCCAACTGAGTTGAGCCAAGTGAAAGGTGCAAGTGTCCAAATTTGGTCACGGTCGACAAGAGCCATGCGTGTGTCTCGAAAAGTTCTATTTAGTCAGTTGAGGTGACTTGAACCTAGCCCTGATTTCTCAAATAATTAAGCCTGAATAGACCTAAAGTATCTTAAACCTAGTTCCCATAAGGTTCCAGTGCAGTTAGGTGCAGTAAGGTCCAGCCAAGCTTCAATTTTAGACTTTATTGGATCGGTTCAATCATCAAGCTCGCTCAAAAAGAATATGAATGATATGCACATGCTATGCAATGATGCAAAGAATAAAGAATTTGAAAAAAAAAAAGAGAAAAACTTCACATACAATTTTTTTGCAAAAGGAATTTGGTATTCCAAGAATAACATATGTACAGCTATTTAGACGGGCGTATTTCTTTATTTACAAGAATTAAGAATTTTAAGGGATTTACAAGTGTTAACCTGTTTGTTCCATGTACATATATGTATGCAATCGATAAAGACTTTTTATTTAACGGCTTTACAGGTATGTCCAGTTTTTCTCTCGTTTTTTTGAAAACATTTTCAAAACTATAGTACACAATAATTTTTGCAAGCATTTACAAACATTTGAAAGCCATTTTACAAAGATTTGTCACACTATGTATATACATTTTCCACATTAGTTTTTACAAACATTTTCCAAACCGTTTGCACATAGGTTTTAAAATCCTTTATTTCACACAAAGAAGAGAATTTTACAAGCAAAGCGATTTTACATAGGTTGAAAACATTTCACAGAAAGTTTTCCAAACAGTTCATACCATTTTTCAAATCATTTTGCAAAGATATTTAACCTAATTTATTAATCAGTATATGCAAAAAAAACTACATTTTATGTACAAACTGGTTTAGGCTCTTATAAGTTTTATTTGGAATTATTGCTTGTTTTTGCATGATAAATTTTTGTGTATACTCCTCAGACTTATTTAAGAACCATTTTCAAAAGATTTTGAAGACTATAGTCCAAAATATTTTTACAAACATGTACACGCATTTGAAAATTATTTTTCAAGGATTTTTCGAACAGTATAGATAGATTTCTAAAAATAATTTTACAACCAATTTTCCAACAATTTGCAAACCGCTTTTCAAACATTTTTATTTCACTCAAAGAAAAAAAATTTGCAAACAAAAATATTTACAATGGTTGAACACTTTTTACAAAATATTTTTCAAAAAAAATTCAAAAAATTTCTTCACAAGGAGAACATTTTGCACAAAGCATTTTTCCTGATTTGTTAATCAGTACGGACAAAAAGAGTCTGAGGAGCTTCCAATCATGTTTTATTATCGTAATAGAAATACTTATAACATTATACAATGCGAGTTATGGCTTATAATATATACATAGTATATACGACCCCCCTATACTTGGCTCGAGTTATGTCCTCATAGATCATAGAGAAGAAGTAAAGACATAACTCGGACTAAGTAGAGAAAAGTCGAAAGAATGAATGAATAAGGAGATAAAGAAATCAAGAAGTTGATTGTTCCCCCTATACTTAGGATCAAATAATCTTAAGTATAGCAGACTGTACACAAGGCGAAGATGGTCAAGGATGAGAATGGACAGATTGTGCTCAGATTGTTTCCCCATATACTTAGGATGAAGTATCCCTGAGTATATTCAACAAGAGGAGACAATGGAGGAGATTGACGAAGAAAGAGACTCGTGGTGCACACCCCCCCTATACTTAAGGCATGTTTGGTTGCAGGGTTGGGCAGGGTTGGCCCAACCCTGGTTACTATTCACAAGGGTACTTCCTCCTCACAGATTACTATTCACCCACCCCAACCCAGCCCAACCCAACCCAGTCCAACCCAGCAACCAAACAGGCCCTTAGGGTAAGGTGGATCCTAGGTATAATCAATGGATACAAGGGTAGCACCTATGAAAAGAAGAAAAGAAGAAAAGAAGAAATCAGATGAATAGTTTTTGCGGTGCGGCGTCTGAATCTTCTGATGTTGACAATGTGGTGGATATCTCATCAAAGCGTAGAAGCTGGATGGAGTCGACAACGGCCAAGAACATATCAGGATCGAGGTAAGGATTCAGGAGTTGACCGTTGATGACGAATGGTTGTGCGTCAGGAGACAATTTTGATATGGCAATACTTCCATTGTCACGCACTTCACGAACTCGCAATGGACCTGTCCACTTACTCTTCAATTTGCTCGAGAAGATCCATAACTTTGCATCAAATAACCACACCTTCTGTCCAACTTCAAAGGTCTTTCATCTGATGTGCCGGTCATGCCAGCATTTCACCTTTTCCTTGTACATCAATATGTTATCGTATGCATAGTCTCGGAACTCCAAGAATCTGTTCAGATAATCTTTTTTTTTCTGACCACTTTTCTGAGAGTCTAAATTGCACATGTTGATAGCCCATAAAGACTTGTGAATTAATTCGACGAGCAGATGGCATGGCTTCCCATATACAAGACGAAAGGGCGACATGCCCAAGGGAGACTTATAGGCGTATCTGTAAGCCCAGAGGACTGAGTCCAAGAGTTGAGACCAGTTCTTTTTGTCCGGCCTTACAAGTTTCTCAAGGATCGTCTTGATTTCTCTGTTCGACAATTCAGCCATGCCATTGGTCTGAGGATGATAAGGGGATGCGACTCGATGGTTGATGTCGTCCTCCTTCGTTAATTTAATGAACTCTTTGTTAATGAAATGGCTACTCCCATCTGATATGAGAATCTTCGGAATCCCGAACTGCGCAATGATGTTATCTCTCAAGAATCGGTACACTGTCCGGCTGTCATCGGCTCGAGCGGGAATAGCTTCAACCCAACAACTTACGTAATCTATGTCAAGAAGGATGTGCTCGAAACCCTGACTGTTAGGTAAAGGCCCCATGAAATCAATGCCCATGCATCAAAAACATCTGTTATCTGAATGATCTTTAGAGGCATCGAATCTTTTGCAGTGAGTGTACCCTTCAATCTCTAGCAGTCAATGCATCGTTTGACAAATACTGTTGCATACTTGAATAGTGTGGGCCACCAGAAGCCATACTGAAGTACTTTAGCTGTTGTACGGTCTCCAGAGTGATGTCCACCAGATTCGAGCGAGTGACAGTGCTTGAGGACACTATAATGCTCCTCCTGAGGTATGCACCTGTGCCAAATGCAATCCGCTCCTTTCCTGAATAAGAGAGGATCTTCCCGTTGATAAAAATGGATGGTCGACATGAATTTATTCTTCTGAGTTTTCGTCCAATCCGATGGTATTACCCTCAAGGCGAGGTAATTGACTATATCAGCATACCAAGGGAGGGAATCCACTGCTAAAATTGACTCATCGGGAAAGGTTTCTGTGATAGGTGCATTGTTCATGGGAGACTCTTGCTGCTCAATTCTAGAGAGATGGTCTGCTACCACATTCTGAACTCCAGGCTTGTCCTTGATTTCCAAATCAAATTCCTGGAGAAGAAGGATCCATCTAATCAGTCTTGGCTTGGCATCCTTCTTCTGTTGTAGGTACCGAATAGCAGAGTGGTCTGTGAAAATGGTAACTTTTGATCCAAGCAAATAGGATCTGAACGTTTCCAGGGTCAAAATCACAGCCAGCAACTCTTTTTCTGTCACAGTGTAATTTATTTGCGCCTCATCTAATGTTTTGCTAGCGTAGTGAATGGCATAGGGTGCTTTTTCTTTTCTATGTCCCAGAACAGCCCCGACTGCAAAGTCTGACTCATCAGTCATGATCTCATAAGGGAGAGACCAATCCGACGGCTGTAGGATTGGAGCTTAAGTGATAAGCTCCTTCAGTTGATTGAAAGCAAGGAGAACCTGATGATCGACATTGAACTCAGTTTCCTTGCATAAAAGCTCTGTTAAAGGTCGGGCGATGCGGCTAAAATCCTTAACGAATCATCTGTAAAATCCCACATGCCCCAGGAATGACCTTACCTTTTTTACTGACTGAGGTGGATCTAGATTGGCAATAATATCCACCTTTGCCGGATCGACTTCCATGCCACTTTTGGAAATGACATGACCCAGCAAAATTCCTTCGGTGACCATGAAGTGGCTCTTTTCCCATGAAAGCACTAAATTGACTTCACGACATTTTTGAAGCACTCTGTCTAGGTGCCCAAGACAAGAATCAAAAGTGTCACCATAGACTGAGAAGTTGTCCATGAACACCTCGAGAAAACTACCTACCATCTCGGCAAAAACTGCTAGCATGCATCTCTGGAATGTCGCAGGTGCGCTGCATAATCCAAAGGGCATTCTCCTGAAGGCGTAGGTGCCGAACGAACAAGTGATGGTAGTCTTCTCTTGATCTTTGGGAGCGATTGCCACCTGGTTGTACCCGAAATACCCATCCAAAAAGCAGAAGAACTCCTTCCCTGCTAGTCTTTCCAAAACTTGATCAATGAATGGCAAGGGGAAATGGTCCTTCTTAGTTGATGCGTTGAGACGGCGGTAGTCAACACACACCCGCCAGGATGTTGGTACCTGAGTGGATATTTCCTCTCCTTTGTCATTGGTAACCACGGTAATCCCTGATTTCTTTGGAACTACATGCAGTGGGCTTACCCATTTTGAATCGGAGATGGGATAGATGAAGCATGCATCACACCATTTTATGATCTCTTTAATGACGACGTCCCTGAGGTTTGGATTCTACCTTCTTTGGAATTCGCGGTACGACTTGGCATCTTCTTCCAGATAAATGTGGTGTGAACACGAAGCTGGATTTATCCCACGGAGATCTGATACGCACTAACCAAGTGCCTTGCGGTTCTTTTCTAGAACCTCGAGAAGTCGAGATTCCTGAACCAGGTTTAGCCTGCTGCTGATGATGGCCGGATACATGTGTTCTTCACACGCAAGGAAAGCGTACTTCAGGCCTACAGGGAGTGGCTTGAGTTCTGGTCTTGATTTGTCCAACTTGTTGGTCACTTCAGACACTATACTGGTGGTGGGATGTACTTCATTGATGGAGCTACCATCCTCAGTATTCCGTTGAGATCCTGATGATGTGTCGAATGGTTCTATACTAAGCTCATTATGTTCGGGATGGAGTGAATTCTCGAAATCACATAGTTGAGCCAGCATCTGAGAGTCTGTCTCCCAAGAATCATCGGAGCATAGGTCAGCTGTATTTTCCAAGTCTTCCTCGAGAGT
The DNA here is from genome assembly GCA_037367405.1 of Ottelia alismoides. Lineage (NCBI taxonomy): Eukaryota > Viridiplantae > Streptophyta > Magnoliopsida > Alismatales > Hydrocharitaceae > Ottelia > Ottelia alismoides. The sequence continues at coordinate 706,836 of JAZKJV010005868.1, read as the reverse complement.
GAGGATTTCTGGGTCCATGAATCATTCAATGAAAGTGATGAGTCCCTGATCTCTGATATAAAGTCATAGTCTGCTTCTGTTGCTGCATGTCTCTCATTAGTCTTGGCGTTCGGCTCTCTGATCATGTCTATAGTGATCTACTTGTTATCCAAGTGGAAAGTGATCTTGCCGAACCCGTAGTCAACCACGACACATGAGGTACGCAAGAATGGTCGGTCAAGGATGATAGGGGTCTAGAGTAAGGGTGCGGGTGAGTCCATATCGAGGACCACGAAATCAACAGGGAATTGCATCTCCCACGCCTTCACCACAACGTCTTCCACCAGACCTCTAGGTCACTTGGTGGATCGATCAGTGAACTAAAGGATCATTTGTGTTGGCTTGAGCGGACCTAGCCCAAATTCTTACATTAGGGACGAGGGAAAAAGGTTGATAGAAGTTCCGCTGTCAAGGAGAGTACGCTCGAAGACTTGATCAAATATCTCACAACTAATAAGAGGCGCTCCTTTGTCTTGTTTCTTCTAAGGGAGATTGCTGATAGCCGCAACAGTGGCCATGGAAAGCACGTGCCTCTCGAACTGATTGCGTTTGTTCTTGCGTGTTGGTCGACGCTTGCTGGTACATGCTTCTTTCAAACCTTTCTTCACAGCTGGCATATATTCCATGGCATTCAGTAAGGGAATCTCAACGATTAAGTTATCTATTATTTCCACAAATCCAAGATCAGACAATACACTTTTTCTTTTTGCTATTTTTTTGGATTTTTCTATTGCATTAGGGAAAGGAATATTTACATCACTGATAGGTAGAGTAGAGTTCTTATTTACATTAGAACTATTGCCCACAAATTGTTGTACATCCAGACTACAAAAAGGAGTACAAACTGGTTCTTGAGATAAGGGTGCTGATGGGCGAGCAAAAAGTAGGGCGTCTGCTCTGTTGGCTGGCGAGGGATCGGCTGCAGTTGGATGCTCCTCTGAGCTGGCACGGCTTTGATTCGGCTGCAAAATTCTTTTTGTTCTTTTTGATTTTGCTTATTATTTTGTAGTTTTCGCTGAGGGTGCTGGTGTTGCATGACTGCTGGAATGGCTTCTCCTTCTTCTTCCTCCTCACCCATCCCTGTAGCTGGCAAGGCTGATGCAGAAGATGACGATTCACCTAGTTCTTTATTCTCCCCATTCTTGATAGCAGGCAGAGGCAAGGCCCTACCTCTCCTGAGAGTGACAACATTAGAACAAACAATGTTATCATTTTCTGACTCTGCAGACGTAGACATGACATCACATTCTACCTGCTCTTTCTTTTTAAAGCTATTGGGGTTGGCCTCGACCTGAGCTGGGATAGTGGTATTGGTGACAGTCAGATCGTCGAGCCTCTAGGTCATATCTGCTAGCCATTTGACGAGTTGGGCCAAGCAATCCATGGTCGGGTTCACAATATTTGCCTCAGTAGATTCAGCGTGCAGACCACGTTGTTGCTGCATGTGTTGGTGCTGAGATTGTTGGTGGTGGTGTTGGGGTGGTGCAGGAAGCTGAATCTGCTGGTAAGAGGAAGGGGGATACTGTTGGTACTGCTGAGGTGGAGCGGTCGAATATTGATGGAAAGGTTGTGGCTGGCGGTACTGCGGCTGCTGATAATGCTGATTCTGCCTCCATTGATTTACATATGAGGGAGGCTGATGATATTGTGGCAACGACTGTGAGGACTGCCCAAATCGACCACCCTGAGGTTGGTGGTATTGCCAGTTGGCTGGTACCTAACCCTGAGGTTGTCCCATGGGACGGGTCGGTTGTGCTTCATTGCTTTAAACCCCATTGATTTCTTGAATCAGGGGTGGTGGTGGGAAGACTGGATCGGATCCTGTTACAAAATCTGGTTAGTACACAACCATCTGCTGCTGTTGGCCCTGGTCGGGCATCTGCACGTAGTATACGTGCTGGACTGCCGGTGGCTGCTATCTCGGCTTAGGCAGATGCGGCGGTGGTAGATCACCCTTCTTCTCAGCTGGAGCTTCTGATGGTGCTGCCCACTGGACAGAGTTGATGGTGCCCATCATCAGTTCTAATTGTTTGGTGATCTAATCTAGTTTGTCAAGGTTTTAAGTCCTCTTCTTGATCACAGCAAGTTTTTCTAAGTCCTGTGATCATTTCTCGATGATATCAACCTTCGAGAGATGGCCCCCGATGATGCTGAGGTTGGAGCTCTCATCTCTCTCCGCTTCGCGGGACGCTGCCATGTGCACTTGTTTCTGGAGGATCTGGGGCTGCTTTTGGTATGCTTTTGATGAAGAGAGGGTGGCCTCTCCTTCGGCCATTTCTTCAAAGATTTGCCAGACTACATCTTCATCCTTATTGAAATGTGAGCCCCCACACGTTGCGGTAGCGAGCCTTTGGCTCTCAACATTTAGGCCCCCAAAAAAATGTTGGACCAAGCTGGTCTTCGGGATCTCATGATGGGGGCATTTATCCTGCAGATCGGTGAATCTCTCCCAGGCTTCATGTATGGATTCGTGTACTCCCTGAGAGAAATTGATGATACGTGCTCGCATCTGGTTGAGCCGACTGAGAGGGTAAAATTTGTGCAAGAAGGCTGACTTCAGTCCCTCCCAGGTGGTTACAACCTTCCTCAAATGGTTGACCTAGTAGAGGGCATTGTCCTGCAGGCTAAAGGGGAATGCCATCATTTTGACAATGTCCAGAGAGACATTCGGATAGTGGGTAGTTCGGCAAATGCGGGAGAACTGCTGCAGGTGGATATACGGCTCTTCACTGGTGTTTCCATGGAAAGATGGAAGAAGAGCGAGGAACTGGGGCTTTAGCTCGAAGTGAGCATGCACTGGTGGAATGAGAATCCACTCGGTCATCTGGTTGTCTCAAGGGTTGTATGTCTCTTTCAGTGTAGGTTTCAATCTTGCCATGTCCGGGTCTTCTTCATCATCATCCGGAGAGTTACCACCTCCTCGTCGTCCTCCTCCTCCCTCGGGTCTATTCATTACATCATTCAGCATCTCCTGGAAAGCAGTATGTGCTAGGGCATGCCCTGTCAGCTGTTGTTGGATAGCTTGGATGGATGCCAACAGTTGTGTATTAATCTTATTCTGTTCAGGCATTTGTCCTTGCTCTAGCTGGGGTGGTTGTTGACCCTTTCCCTTTCCTTGAGGAGCCATGTCAGGGTCTGAGTCTGACGAAATGAATTCTGGATTAGGATCTAGGGCTTGGTATGTCTTCTATCTGCAGAATGAGAGAATTCTAATCATACCACTTGCAATCTTATTCAGTTGTCATGATGGATCTGGAATCAAGGTCAATCCCAGAAGGTTATGAACGGAAAAGGATATGGACTATGATCGACTTCCATTCACAACGGCGAAAGTGGGAAAAAGTGATCCCGATTTATTGGATGGTCAAAAGAAAGGTAGAAGATGAGGAGTCTGGAGATCGATGCGCAAAGTCCGGGTCGGGTTCTCGGGAATCGCCTCGAATTTATTGGCGAAGTTGAGTCTATGGAATCGATGTGGGTGTCGATGGGATCCCGACGGAAACTATCCATGGATCGACTTCGTGAAGCAAAAGGAGGATTGTATGTTGGAAGAAGGATACGATGGTCAACGAGGAATAGAAAGGAGTGCAAAATAGTAGAAAGGCTCGACTGAGCGGGGGTCAAAGGAGAATAATACAACAAAATGTGCGCAAAGGTGCATGACTTGATCTTTGAACCTTAATCTAGATCCATACAAACGCAATACAAAATCGGGTTCACCAACTCACTCCATGTGGAGCCGTGAAGGTTCGGCTACTTATTATCTTTTCAGTTTTAGAGTTGTTATTTCAGGCATATCTTTTAACAAGTCCTTAGCACGCTAACCCAATAGGAGAGAGTACTGCCAGAAAAGAATCCCGTACTTGTCCTCCTCCTTTGTAACCTGTAGTCTGTACTTTTTGAGGTCCTTGTAACCCTTCCTGGTTCCCTACTCAGCCAAAGAAATAGAGAGAGGAAGCCGATAGGCGAAACCAATACTTCGGTTCTCGTTCGGAACAGAATCACCTGTGAGCATGCAAGAGCCTACTCGGACGCAAACCGATGAGACAGACACCCTCGTGAAGTGGCCTATGCTCAGTACTTCAGACCATGTTGATGTTCCACACAAGGCGGGAACACCATCGCTGACAAGGCCCTACCTGGTCACGTACGATAGAAGCGCCAATACCTCAGAAATCAAGGCGATACACAAGGCAGTTGCAGACTGGGATTTTGGCTCTATTCCTTATGGGACGTGCCTCGCTCATGGGAGTGGGGTTTTGGTCCCCCTCCAAAGGTAAATGAAAACAATGAGGGCTTTATGAACCCGGTACAATGATAGTCTATTACAAATTTTAATTAAGGTCAAAGTTTATTTAGCAGTCCCCTTATTTTAGTTTTTTGGGTTTTCACTTTTTTGAGTTTGTTTTCATACCATTGCCTAACGTTTTTGTAGATTTTCATTTATGTCCTAGGTGCTCAAAATCAGAGGGGGATAGCGGAATAGCCGTGCAAGTTGGTTCCTTGATGGAAATCTCACCATTGAACCGAATGATGCATGCTGAGTTAGAAGACTTACATTGCATTCCAGCTCTCTCCATGCGGTATGCAAAACAGAATTTTTAAACCTAACTACATGACGGTGTGCAAGCGACAAAATCGCCCTAAACATTAGCTGCTATTAATCGTGAAGAACCAATTAAGTTTGACTAAATCCATATGTAAGAGACTATAGGAATAAGCATTCTTATTAATGTGTGGACCTAGATACCGAGTCAAGCAACCTAGGTCTAGGGGCTCCATGCACACAAAACAAAATAAAGAAAAGGCGGAAAGCTCAAAACCGCTGGAAACAAAGAAAAGAAAGCGGGAAAACATGAAAAATCCACGACGAGGTCCCCAGGTGAACAGACACCTGGGACTGGACCTCGTTGTGAAGAGTAGAGTCCATATTATTACATGCCAAAATTGCCTCTCTCTCTCTCTCTCTCTCTCTCTCATAAAATTACATTTTTTTGAAACTAGCTAAGCCTTCTTCTTGCTTCTTTGGTGCATGCTCCAGCGGGTCAAACAGGTGTGACCCTCCTTCATGCATGGTTGCACCAGCCTCCTAGAAGACCGTCCTCGCATGGCCGACCCTCGCATCAAAGTTCCAAGAAAAAGGGTATTAGCACAAACAATTACATAATATAAACAAAGGCAATAAATATTTACAAGTAATTCATGAATATTAGCAAAAGATCAAACAAGTATTTACAACATGATAAACTAAAGTAAGCTACACTCATTGCTCCCCGGTAACGGTGCTATCTGACAACGTGGGTTTTGCGAGGGTCAAAATACGTCTCACACAAGGTGGAGACAAAGTCGCTGTGGCGACCGCTCATGAAACCTCCATTAATCAGCAATTAACCCACAATTAGAATAAAGCAATTAAATCTCAAAAATGTGGAGTTAAAATTTATTAACTCTACCATAATGATGCATAGTGCGTAAGTATGTAGAGGTCGAACCATAGAGAGCAAAAATTGGTAGCCTACAATTATTCATATACAAGCTAGTCATGTATGCACACAAGTCCTTTTGTGGGGTTTTTTTATTTTATATTTTTTATTTGATTTTTGGTTTTATAATTTTTATTTGATTTTTAATTTTAATTTTTTTGTTTTATATTTTATGTTTTTATATTTTCTTTTTGAAATAAGATATAAAGCCATATAGAATATATAATAAAAGAGAGATAAGAGAGAGATGAAAATAGGGAAAAATACTCAAAATACAGAAAGTAAAATATTTTTGTGATTTTTATATTTTCTATTATTTTTGTGATTTTTCTATATTTTTCCTAATTTTTTGGTATTTTTAAATTCAAAAATACTAGTAAACAGTGAAATAAATTGCTGGCTGAAATTAAAATGAGGATGAAAAATATCAAATAGTGTTAAAAATTCCTCAAATTAATTTTAAAACAAAGATAATAAATAAAGAAAATCCAGAAACAGATATTGTATTTTTTGATTTTTCTGGGATTTTTAATATTTTTATGAAGGTTTTTGGGGTTTACTAATTTTTAGGAGTTTTGTTTTATATTTTTTAGTGATTTTTGGAAAGAAGATCAAACACACTAAAAGACACAAAATATATTTTTGGGGGAATTTTTCAAGAAGTTTTTATATTTTTTTAGGATTTTATTATGCAAACAGTAGCACAAATGCATGTTTTGAATTTTTATAAATTTGAAAATGTAATAAAAATGCAAAATAAAAATATGGCGTATAATACAATGCAATAGGAACCTATGGTATTTTTTTGGTGATTTTTGGAATTTTTAGATGCATGCAATAAATAGAGGAAACAAAAAGAAATTCTAACCCTAGCAGGGGTATTTTTGCAAATAAAATAAAGTTCAGGGGGTTCTATACAAAAATACCAAATCTTTTGAACCTTAACATGAAGTTTCAGGACCAAATACAAATTTCAAAACCCGCCAGGGGGGCCTTGTAATTTAACCTATCACGTAGGACTTCATGTGACTCACATATGCAGGGACCAAAACCCAATTTCATAAAGTACAGGGGTCCATGTGCAAATTCCACAAAAATATAACACTATAAATTTTATTTAATGGAACTTTATGAAATACATATACATACAGGGGTTCCAGTGCAATTTTCCAAACCCACATGGAACTGCACGTGAGCTGACATGGATTGGACCTAAATGTAAATACAAGAAACCTAGGGGTCTTTTTATAAAATATCCACTTTATTTTAAACGTTACATAATATTTATGGGACTAAACGATAAATACAAAAAGGCAGGGGCTAAAGGTGTAAATTTTTCCTATTAGGCGCTGGCGGACGGTGATGATGCAGCCACTTATCTCAATGGCGACCATCCAACGCTTCGTATTGGTTCGCGGTCAGATGCATGAGATTAGATCTCCTGGTTAGATCTGACAGCTTTGGTGCTTGGCATCCGACGGCTGCTGCTATGCCTGGGATCTCCATCTTGATCGGACGGTGACGGAGCAAGGTGGAAGAACAGGGACGAAGCTCACGCGCGGCGAGCTTCGATCGTGAATAGTTGGTGCCTCCAGCCTCCTCCGTTGCCTCTGAAGGTCTCTACACGTTCCTGGAAGATCCCCGCGTCTACTGATGGCTTCTGCTTGGCTCCTGGAGCTCCCAATCGATCAGGCGAGCTCGAGGAAGCGGGAACCTCCAGGAGCCTCTCCCTGGGATCAATCAAGCCCAAGAGGGCTCCTTTGAATTCAAGACCTGGACAGGAAGATAAAGCGGCTCGAGGGCTTCACCCTCGACCTAGGGTTTGAAGCTTTTGCGCAAAAATGAAGGGGGCGGCGAGGTTCCACGCAGCGGCGGAGGTGAAACCTCGATTCGCGAAGCCACGTGGGCTTCGGTTGATCTGGGGTGTGCGAAGGATGAAGAACGCGATAGGGAACGGAATGGTTGTCATAAGGGGGTCGTAAAATCACAAGAAGGCTCGAGAGTCGTCGTCGAAGCAGAGCTCCGACGAACTACGACTCAACCGATTCATGGTGATTTACTTAACTACAAACTAAACTAAATGCGGGAAATAAATACTGGAATCGAAATCTACCTAATAAAGCAATAAAAGGGCTCGAATACCTCGTGGGAACCAGAGAGCGTGGCGATCATCGGAGCGCCGCCGTGGGTGCAACTCCCACCTCCTCCGACCGATTCAAGGCACCAAGAGATCCCTCCTGTCACAAGGAAGCACCTAGGACCGAATACGAGGAAGGGAGAAGGGTAGAATTGATCAAATTTGTGAAGGAGGAGGAGATGGGTTATTTATAAACCTATCTAGGCATCCTTATTAACCGGTGATTAACGATTGATCGGGTGTGTGTACAAGCGATCCAAAGTGTTGGCGTGATTGTACAATGAACAACGGACAACTCTTGTGGATGAAGCGAGTGCAATCGATGGACGAGACGCCCTATGAAAAATGCAATAAAACCGAGGATTCAACAGGTCTGACGACTCAGAGCAGTATATGGGACAGTTGACCAGAGGTCAACAAAGGTCGCGCGTGGATTGGTCCACGTCGGCCGTTAAAGGACAAAATAGAAGGTTTTATTCGAAAATAATTAATTTAAAATAGTAAATGATTTTATTATTTTTCGAGTATAAAATAAAAAATATTTATTATTTTATGTAGTATTTTAATATGATTTTTATTTATTTTTTGGGTTTGATTTTTAGTACTTAATTTTTATGAGTGTATTTATAGGTATATTTATCTATGTTTTATGCATTTCTATTTTTACTTTGTATATATTATTTTATTAATTTATTTTCTTATTTTATATATTTATAACTTATTTTTATGAGTATAAATATATTTTATTTGATTTTTATGAGTTTAATTGCACATTTAAAAAAATAGGTATATGAATTGTATAGGTATAGGTATAGGTATTTTGCCTATGTTTTGTATACTTCTTTTTATTTTAATGTATTTTAATGAGTTTTTTTTGTATTTTTAATAGAATATATATGATATTTATAATATTCTAAAAATATAAAAGAATAAAATAATTAAAGAATATAATTCCTTTTTATTTATATACATATAGTTGTTTCATCTATATTTTTATATAACTTTATTTTATTTTTCATTTTATTGTTTGTTTTATTTTGATTTTGATGTACACCTATATTATAGATAATGTTTACAAAATTATAAAAATCTGAATTTGTAAAAGTAATAAGTAATGAATAATTGAATATTTTAATCAGTATTATGTACAATAGGGGTCTGAAACCTATCTTTTGCACATTAACTCCAAAAAAATATAAAACCACCACTATTAAATAGCTCATGAAAAGTTATATACAATTAGAGGTAATTTTGCTATCTTTCCAGTTTTTATTTCGAAGATATGGGTCTGGAAAATTTGGTTTTTGGCTTTTTATTCTAGGTATAAAATGTACACTGTATATTATTTTTGTACAAACTCAATTTTGTATTTTTATTTACATTATTATCCACAAATTTTATGTACAAAATTTCTTTATTTGTGAATAAATCACAAAGAATAAAATAGGTGTCAAAAATGCATAATCAATAAATAAATTCATGAGGTATTTATTGTATTTTTGGCCCTTATACCCCCCTACTTTATTCCTTGTCGACCAATTCTATTATGGACTTGGTCTCGGGGTTAGGGTCATAAAATATTTGCAATATTTTATTTCTTTTTCTTTTCTTCTCTTTATTCTATAATTTTGGCATTAGAAACCTTATTTTATGTGCAAGAAATACAATAAATCATAAATGCTATTATGGACAAATTAATATTATTTACATGCATTAGCTAGGATTTTCAAGGCCAAAATAATAGAATAAAGGTGATGAAATGGAGATTCATCAATCAGGTATTCATCAATTGAGCAAATCCTAAGTAGAAGGGGACCAATGCTCGTTGTGTATACTTCACCCATATTCATCTTCTTAACTTCATCTCGACCATCACGATTTGTATTCTCCTACATTCATCCATTTAGAGGCTTAAGTATAGGGGGCTGATGAACACGAAATAATCAAGGGATCTTATCATCCAGTCTAGGAGGGTTTGCAGTGCCCGATAACTCGGGTCTAGCAATTGTTATGTCGACCGCTCTCTTAGGTCTCAGATATCCACAATCAAGTGTATAAATGATTAATCCACAATGATGCTCAAGCAATAAGTATAGTGAGCTAAAATTAAGTATACCCCATAAAATGATATGTATATTATGCAAGTATAGGGGTCGAACCACTAAGGAGCAATAGATATAGCCATAAAATTTGAAAAAAATAATCAATAAATGTTTTTGTGTTCTCATAATAAATCACTATTGATCCAAAAATTCCTGAAAATCCACATTATGTAAAATTAACTTTGTTCTAAAGTCTGCCCAAAAATTGATTCATTTGCATACATATATAGGGTCAAATAATTATTTAGTGATTGAAGTAATTAATTTTTAGTTTTTTTAAACTTAGTGTTTTTAGGATTTATTTTTTTTCTGAATAGAGCCTCATTAGACATATCTACAATTATTTTATCTCAAGAAAATAATTAAGTTTACTATTTATATAAACTAATTTATTGAAAATCACACAGTTTGTTTATTTAATTCATAGAAAATTAATTTTGTATCTAAAACTCCCAAAACATTGCAGTAGGTTAATTTTACTATACTTAACCTCCTATAAACTTCCATAATTTTTGCATTCATTTGCATGAATAAATACAGAAAACCCATAAAAATGATTATTTTTCATGCATGCATTTCTATGTCCAAAAAATAAAAAATATATTTAGGATTTTTCATAACATAAATAATTAAAGGAAATTTACCTTCTGGATTTTTAAGTTTAATGTCTAATTATTTAGGATTTTTCAATCATAAGATAATTTGACTCTATAATTTGCATTCTGCATTCGCATTCATCATTAATTGCATAAAAAATTACCAAAAAAATCCCCTTGAAATCCTAACATCTTTATTATCTAAAAATCTTCCTAAGGAGACAATGGCCTCCCTGAGTTCGACCTTTTCCCAAGAAAAATAAATTTGATCGCCTTGTACTTAATTGAAAAAAATTAATTAAGTGGTTGTTTTGTTTAATCTGACTTTGCTTGCCTACAATGAATATCTCGTGATAAATTCACGCAATTAGCTAAGGGAATTTTTTTAAGTTTTTCATCAACCTATGTATGAAAGTGCAGTGAAGAATGGGGGTACGATGGGGTGGAGAGGGGAACATATGAAAGAAAAGGAAAATAAATCTTCTTGGATGCTGAAACTTCTAATGTTGATGATGGTGAAGGTCTCATGCAGGGCTCGATGGTGTAATATCTGACTCTATATCACGTATGAATAAAATCTCCTTAACATATACCAACCTCTCATTTGGTTCAACAAATTTCTTATTCACTATGAATACTTGTGCTCCATATGTGTCATTTGAAATCTCAACACTTCCATCATCATGCACAACACAGACTACATACGGGCCTATCCACTTGGTCTTGAGCTTCCATTAGAAAATATTCAAATTTTCCATGAAACAACCATACATTTTGTCCATGAAAGAAGGTCTTTCAATTGATAAATTGATCATTCTAGTGATTAAACTTATCCTTGTACATTAAACTGTTGCCGTGTGCTCAAATTTTGATCTCCAAATGCTCATTCAGATTCATCTCTCCATGTTTCTATCCCAATTGGGTGTTCCATTTGACTTCTTTATTACCTACTCTAAATTGCAATTTAACTCAGTGGGTAAATGACATAGCTTTCCAATTACGATCATGAATGGGGAGGCTCCTAAATGTATTTTCTAAGATGTCATGTAAGCCCAAAAGACTTAGTCTAAAAGCTGAACCAATCCTTCCTGTTTGGGTAGATGAGCTTCTGTAAGATACTCTTAAGCTCCCTATTCTACCATGTCTTGGTATTGTGGGTGGTATGAACAAGCAACACGGTTCTCGATGTCGTATTCTTTGACAAGCTTCTTCAATTCTCTGTTTACCAAATGGCTACCCTATATGAAATCAATACCTTGGGAAACCCGAAGCAAGATATAATGTGTTCTCTCACAAACCTAGGGAAAATCCTACTTTATATAGCTTGGGTTGAGATATCCTCCACCCACCTTGACAAATAATCCACCACAAGAGGGATATATTCAAATCCATGGATAATAGGGAATGGGCCCATGAAGTCGATGCCGTGAAGACATCACAAATGATGGTTAACTTCTTCAGCATCTCATATCTAGAACAAATAGTTCCTATTTTTTGTTGTGATACTATAAATGGATTCACTAAGATGAAAATGTCGTGAAACAAAGTCAGTCAACAGAATCCATCATACAATACCTTCCACGTGGTCCTCCTCCTGAAGTCGTGTCCTCTTGCCTCTAAGGTATGGCAGTGAGTAAGGACACTCGAGTATTCTTTTTAAGGAATAAACATATAATAAACCACATTTTTTCCTCTTTAATATCGTCGTATTATCGTAGCATAGGAGGCGAAAATGGAACTTTGTAGAGATACCACAAGTTTGAATATGTGGTGAATAATTTACTTGTCAAGCATACCAAGGTCGAACATAAGGACACATGCCTCCTCAATGACTAGTCTGAAATTAAATTTGTAAATTGAGTGATTGATTCTCTTAACCTAGGTCTCCAGGCAGACAGATGTACATGACAAACACAAAATGATGCACAAATAAACAACGCATAAAATGATACAAAAGATAATGCAAAATTGATGCATACTAGAGATTGTGGAAAGAATTTCATGCATTTTTTATTTTAATTTTATGTCAATTAAAAGAAATGACATTATGCAAAAAAATGATATGCAAGGCATGTGGTGAATGGATCATATGCATGCGATGTGATGTATGTTGCAAGGCTGAAAGGAATGCCATTTTTTATTTTACTTTTCATGCAAGAATAGATGGAAAAATATGCATTGAATGCGACAGATGATGTAAGCAAATACATCCCCCAGATTAATCAGATTAATTGAGCATCAAAAGAAAAATTCAATTTTGTGGTCAATTAATGCATAAAATAAATAATGGCATTTAAATAGAGAGTAATTGACACATTAAATACTTGTAATTTAGCAAGCTACATTGTGCATAAAATCAGTGAATAAATCATACCATCATGTAGGGGATGAAATTATCATCAAAATGAAATAGAAATCACTTAAATTTGAGTTCGGTGCTTAAGATATTAACAATATAGTCTACGAGCATAATTGTAATAAAAACGTAGAAATAAATAGGAAAAACATTGCAAATTGATCCTGATAGGGAACTTTTATAATATTCAAAAGTCGTTGGGGCCCCTTTGCAATTTGCCCAGGCATGGTACATGAGGCGCATACGCTTGGATGTGACCTATTTCAAATTTTGAACTCTTACGAGTGCTTGCATGCAATTTACCCAGAATGCACAAGGTAGGCACACGTGTAGGCTAGGCTCGGGGTGAGGGTTGGTTGGTTGCAGGTTTGGAAGCCACATAGCATGGTCTCTGCGCTTAGTTGTTGCTTCAGTTTCACCGAACCTCTTGGATCAGCAGTGAGGGTAGGAGCAGGATGTGTCAAAATGATCAGATGGTAGATGTAGCATGTAGCTCTGTCATTGTCCTCCTCAATGCGACGGTGAAGGTGGGGCTCTGACAAGCCTCCTGAGCTCCTCTATCATCTTCCTCGAGCGCAGAAGGTTGGAGAAGAACCAGAGGAGGCAGGCGAAGATCCTGCAAGAGGGGCGGTAGAGTTAGATGGAGTGGTGAGACGATTGCCCCTCGCCAACGTAGAGGTTATAGAATAGAGCAAAGATGTCAGCTCCTACCATTAAGGAGTTGACCTGCAGAAGTTTAGCCAAGGGATAGCCGAAGCATGGGGAGGTGGCGTGGTGGGCTATAAGGCGGAGAAGGGGGTGCTCAGAGTGGGTTCTTCTCCGACTCCATCGGAGAAGAAGGCTTGGAGTGGGGCAGGTCGCAGAGGAGTGAAGGAGATGTTCTAGGCCCCCCCCCCCCCCCCACACACACACACACACACAAAGATCGAGAGTGTTCAGCAATTCTCAAATGATAGTCGATGGTGTTCGAGGGGGTGTATTCTTGTGAGTAAAAGAAAGAAAAACAATCAAAAAGTAGGGAGAAGAAGTTACCTTATTGGAGAAGGAAGTAGGGAATAGGAGAGGCTTTGGCTAAGCTCGTAGAGGATCTCGAGTCTTCGCTCATCATGCTCAGACACGGCATGGAGCTCGAATGGCCAAGGAACGACCGTGACTTGGCCGACGACCAAGGGTCTACACCAGGAAGACGACCATTGTTTCCCATCGATCTCCTCATCCTTTGTCACGGGAGGAGGGATGAGAGCTAGGTCCTCACCTTGAATTGGTGGACAAGGTGGATGGGGTAGGTAGCATGGGTTTTGAAGGTAGGGTTCCAACAATTATGAGATGGGGATAGACAATTTGTAACTATTGGCATAAGGTGGTATGGGATGAAGGCGAGGGGTTCTTTGATCATGCGAGGTAGAATGATGATGTGGCTACGTGGGAGGAGGATTGGTGTGTGGAGGTGACAATGGTAACTGTTGCAGTAAAGGGGAGAAGGTAGCGGGGTGGAGATTAATAATGTGTGAGAGAGGGCGTTATGGAGGTGGAAGACGGGTCGACGATCGTTGGATCTTGGAGATCCAATGGTTGCAAATTGGGCGTGAAGGAATGGTCATGATAAGATCAATGGATCTCATCTCACGGTTGAGATAAGATCAGTTATGAATGCTGGAGATGTGAGCTAGCAAAAGGATCAAATGATGGATCTAGGAGCAGATGGTGAGATTACATGCGACCACATGGGCAGTTGCGGAAGCACCATGTGGCCCAATGAGAATAAAGGAAAAAAGAAAATAGGGAAAAATCAAAAAGAAATAAAAAAAAGGTGAAATCAGAAAGAAGTCAAAATATGAAGGTGTAGGTCTTGATAAGATATACAAGTTTCATGTTGAACAAAAATGCAAAAGGAATAATATATACAAAGTGAAAATTTTGGAAGCATTTTTAATGAATAAAAACACTTATTTTTAATTCTTTTTCAATTTTTTTGTATTTTTTATTTATTTTAATACCAAAATATATACAATAATAACTTTATTTTTCGATTTTTAATAGGAAGAAAATAAAAGATGGAGAAAATAAAAATATGTTAATTTTATGTAATAATTAGTGCTAATTATAAATTAGGGGTTAGTTGTTAATTAAAGAGAATTATTGCGAATTTTATTGTTTTGTCTAAGCTAGAAGGATAATAATGAATAATGTGATGGTAAATCAGAGATTCATCAACCTCCTCTAGAAACAATCTGACCCCTCAAAGAAAACGATCGGATCCTCCCAATGGTAGTGTCTCGCATCCGACTTGAGTAAGTCAATGGTGCTCTTGGGCTAATCCTATGGAACTTTCATGAAGATAAGATACTTCTCCATATTGGCATACTATGGGAGCGCGTCGATAGCAAAAATTGACTTGTTAGGGAAGGAGTCTCGAATTAGTGTATACTCATAGAATTAGGAGTCTCGAGACAAGAGAGGTGATCAGCTGCTAAATTCTTCACTCCATATTTATCTTTATGTTCCAAGTCAAATTTATGGATAAGTAAATCCACCTAAGCAGGAGTGCATTCGTGTCCTTTTCCATCAGATAACATAGTGTTGAGTAATTTGAATCCAATGAGATGCGACATGAAGTTGTCAAAGGCGAACATTACCGCAAGCATCCTTTTTTCCGTAACCATGTAGTTATGTTGAGTAAGATCAAGCACTTTGCTTTCATAGTGAACTGTGAATGGGTCATCATCCCTTCTTTGTCCTAGCACAACCCTAACTATAGTCATTTTTCATGATCTCAAAGGGGATAGATTAATCTGGGCCTTGTAGGATAGGGGCATCTATGATTATTCCTTTCAATAGCTCAAACGCATCAAGACACTTGTGATCAACAATAAACACCATCTCCTTTCCCAAGAGCTCGGTTAGTGGTCTGGTGATCTTTGAAAACTCCTTGATAGATCTCTTGTAAAATCCAATATGCTTGGGGAAAGATCGCGACTATCTAACATTGTTTGGTGGTTGGAGTCATCTGATCACGTTCACCTTGGTAGGGTCAACCACCATTCCTCTTTTGGATGTGACATGCCCCAACACCATGCTCTTTGTCACCATAAAGTCACTATTCTCACAGGAGAGCACCAGATTCACCACACAACATTTGTTGAGGGCTCAATTCAAATGCTAAAGATTGGAATAGAAGGAATACTTGTCATATATATGTATATATGTCTCCGGTTAAAGGATGTGTCCTTGATCATGACAGTTACAACTCAGTTCTTAATTTACCTTGACCTTCTTAAGTTAACTCTTTGACTTGATTATTCCAACAATTCTGAGTCTCTATTCCTATGCAGAGTACCTGCATCAAGAAGTCAGTCAATAATAACTTTAGAGAAAGATTATAATCTCTTTCTCACACTGGAGATCTTTATTAAATATCACATGTTAGTATCCTTCGTGTCTTCTCAATTGTATGGTATTCAATATGACCACGGTACATAACTCTAATTGTACAAAGGGACCTTAATTTTAAGTGCATTCACAATCATTCAACTCATATCTATAAAATAATAAGTTTTATTGCATTAATGGTTCGTCATGGGCTTACAAGTCCAACAGTGTGAAAGTGACTTCCCTATAGCTATTGAGTGGGTGGAACGTGGCTTCAAAGATGACGTCTATCAATACCACATCTATGCCAATGGGGATTTCTTGGATCTTTAGGATATCTACTAGAGGCTTCACCATGGATGCTTTATCGCAGTCTTCCACCATAGAAGGTATCTCATAATCTAGGAGCTCTTCAAAGTTCTTTACAAGGTTATTTAGGATGTACGGATACCGATGGTGAAGTTGAAGTGCTAGGACCACCAACAAGTGTGTATTTGATTCCTCTATTTTCTTAGCATAAAATGATGGTGATCGGCCATAAACTAGATGGTGATGTCATCTAGGGAGGTGGTAGAGTTGCCCACAAGTTTCAAGGGTTGTTTTAGTGGTCACCTCGACCATCAGTTACCGCTTCGAGATCTTACAGTAGTAGCGGAAGGCATCCTCACCAAAGTCATCCAAGAGAGCATCCTTTGCCCATTTAAGTGAGGGGATGTCACTTGAGTAGCTGGCTCTTGTCAAGAAGACACTCCAAACAGGCTTTTGTCCATTAGGTCGGTGATATGATCATGTCAGCACAAGAGATTGGGTCTCATGACACGAGCGAGTTGGGGCAAACCTCGACGCTGGGAGCTCGTGTGTCAGAGCCTTTAGGGGCGTAGGTCTAGCAGCTCATGGTCGGAGATGAGGCCATCTTTCTCTTTTGAGAGATGTTAGGGTTTTTATCCAAGTGGAGGATGACATTTGGTTTGTTCTTATGCAATATTTTTGTGATGTGGTCAATACCTCGACACGATAAACAACCGATCAATAAGGAGCATATGAGTTTGGTGTGCTCTAAGTGAAGGCATTTAAAGCATGCCATGCATTCTTGGGGGCGACAGTTGCATCGAGGCTTAGTTGTCATTTCAAGTGAAGAGGTGGCTAGAGGATAGGACGGAGTATCTTTCAGTCGGATACGAAAAGGTACCGCTATTCAGAGGGGATTTTAAGAATGTGATTTGTTCAGAGGGGAATTCGATGTTAGCGGGGGCCAAGGGCTGGGTAATAGGAGGTTTCTTGGAGGTATCCATCCCTATTTCAAAAGGCATGTTGAGGAAAGTGCAAGGTATGAGCTAACTTTTGAGGGTCGATAGTAGGGATGAAAATGAATGTGAATATATTCGTATCCGATCCTCTACCGTATTCGTTTTATACATATTTTGGCATTCGTATTCATATTCATTTTCATTTTAAAATGGATGTGGATATGGATATCACTTTGACATTCGCTAATATTCGCGTTCGTATCTGTATATTCGTTTTCATACGCAAGTATAGTGATAGATTTATTATAATTGTGTGTAACAATATTTTATGATTGCATTCACCATTACTGATATAAATGTTATGAAATTACTATATCTGATATATCCATTTTATATTTAAACTATCCTAAACATGTATATTTTAGTTAATCTATTAGATATTTTTGTTATTATTTTTTTCCGATTCATATTCGTTTTTTACATTCGTATTTGTTTTTAAGAATATGGTAACACATTTTTCACGTTCATCAATATTTGTATCTGCATTCGTATTCGTATTTTAAAATAGATAAGGATATTATTATACATATATTTGTATCTGTATCAGACCATTTTCATCCCTAACCGATAGGGATCCAAAAGATGGGGGGAACTTCAGTTCTGTAGCACGTGGCACTTTGCTCGAGCCACGTGTTCTGAAGGAACTTTTTCCTGCCTGTCAGTTGGGGATGAGACGTGGAGAAGACGGTTTCCTGGAGCAGTGTGAACTTTCACAATTCGTGGGGGTTGTGGGGGAGGGTGGGTGATATAGGGGCATGGGTTAAAGGTGGTGGTGATTCTAGTTTGGTTGGGGACGGGTCAAATTTTGAGTCGGTATTAACCACCTAGCAAGAGATAATTTTTGAGTTGCTCAAATTGTGGATTAACTTAATCTCAAAGGTGCACTTTCCACACCATTGGAGATGGGTGGGAAGCAACCATCAATCAATCATCAAGGTCTCCCCAACCATGGGAAAGTATGGTCGTGGTGCCGGGAGGAGGGTTTGTCCTTCTTATGTGTTGCTTTTTTGGGGGTGGAGGGGGACTCGAAGATAGAGGGGCCCTTGATAGTAGACATTTGCAGCGTTTGGCTTAGTTTGCAGGGGTGTGGAAAGGTGATTTGGTTGATCAAAAGGCAGCTTGAGAGTGTTTGCGTAGGCCATCATACGGAGTACGTTTTTTTTGTAGACTTACAACACATTGTAGTATGTATGTAAGGATGACGAAAGTAGAGACGGGAGGTGAGAGATGGGAGGTGATGGGGGACGATGAATGAGGGTGAGGGAGGAGGGCGGTGGTGGGTAAGAGTAGGAGAGATCGGGACTTACCTGGCTGGAGATGGTTATACAAATAAAAAATCCAATTTGTTGATGCTGTGATGGTCGATGCATATATATTTCTACAAGTTTGCTTCCATTGTTGTGCTCCACATATATTTCCGATTGCATCCCAATGTTGAAATGATCATGGATAGAACATATAAACAATAATGAAAATGTTAGACGTTTTGTTTATAGTAAGAAAACCATCAATAAATTTCACAAGAAACTTTATAATAGAAATAACATTGGAGATGAAAAATCAATCAATAGAGTTATGTGTTTTTTTTCAAAACTAAGGTTTTAGTTTTTTTCCCAAATAGAAATAATGACAAAACAATCTTTCATGGAAAATCCAAGACGGAAATCCATTCTAAAAGGGTATAATGAGAATCTACGTAAGGGGGAAGTCTAAAAACTATGAATTTAGTTAAGGTCTTGACATATGCAATAATAAATATAAATAGATATATAGTTTTCTACTTTTAGTTGGTTGTCGTTTTCAGGGGACCATGTTAATAAGAATGTTATTTTTGTGTCTATACATCCGGAGGATAATTATATAAATTTTTAATGAAAATGATGTCATATTTAACAGAGTAAAGTATAAAAGTTATCATGGAACATGAGGTCATATTTAATAAGGCTGATTTTCTTGATAGATGTTAACTAGAAAACATCGAGATACGAAGTTTGCTACGTGGAAATTTGAAAACTGCCATCTTAATATCAATAATAGTGAAAGGAGATATCGTAGATGTTTGATTAATAAGGAGTGTTGTAAAGTGTAAAATCTTTTTCTTTTTAAGTCAGACATAGCTTGAAATTTCCGTTGTTGTAATGTTTTTTTTGATGCTGGAGGAGATAGATACAGAATTGTAAGGCAACCTGACTTGAGATAAATTGTTATAAATGTCAATGATAATATTTTTTTTAAGGAAGCGCCTCATGGGGAATATTTCGTTTACCTTGAAAGGAGCATACATGTTCGAAGTCCTCGCTATCGGAGGACAAAACTCTGTTGACAAGAGGAGAGAAACAAAATGGTAGGGAAAGAAATTAGAAAGAAAAACATAGAAGACAAGGAAAAGGTTACCAGCGACAAGAACCAGCCACCTCAACTGACAGTGAACAAAAGTTCCAGAATACTCTTGATACAAGTCGATTTAACAGAAGGCAAAAGAACAAAAAACAGACACCATCAAGATCATGTTGTTCTGATCGTGCAGCTCTAACTCCGAGGTCTGGTGGGATCAATCAAATGCTCTAAAGAGCAATATTTTCCAAAGGAGATGAATAGGTGAAGTTTCACAAGAAGGAATGTAGATTCTGGAAATGAATTACATCCACGGAGCATGCGTGACTAACTAATGAAGGGTAGGAAGATCAATTCAATGATGGAACTTGCATCTAGATATATATTTCATTCATAACCAACATTACTTTATAAAGGGGTCATGCCCCCCTTCATCTAATATCATCAATGTGATCCACAAACTCGGGACAGAACCAACATTACTTTATAAAGGGGTCATGCCCCCCTTCAATGCTATATATTTTAAGATGTTATAATATATGGCTTAGCCACAATCCATGAATAAAGTGGCCATGGTTATGGCCCTCCCTTTCGATTCCACATATTTTAATATGTTATAACATGTAGGATAAGCCACATATTCATAGCTAAAGTGCCCACAATCATGAACCACAACATCCCCCCAAGCCTTACATCTTTTCGCTCCCCTCAACATTCAAAGGCTACTCCTATTCGAGAGCTAAGAATGGAGGATAACCTAGAAAATCCACCAATCTTATCCCTCATTTTATTCTTTTAGGTGAAGGAAAGCTGACATGTTGAGATCTTCCCATTCCATCCCTTGATTTTTGGATGTCTACATAGTTCAATTGACACAAACTTTTTACTTCTATCACATTAAACCTTTCTAAAAATATATTTGAAATCCAACTTGATTCATTATAATCTAAATATTATATTCAAAAGAAAATACTTGGATATTACAATACATTTTTTTTATTAACCCAGTTATTATAAAATAAATTTGAAAAAAAAATATAAGTGTCGTTTACTTTTCGTGTATTATATATTTGTTAAATGGAACAATCATTTGATTTTATTTATTTGTAATTATAATTGAAATCTTATGAAAAATGTCAATTGCATATTGTTTTATCTTGATGAAGATTAAAAAGTAAAAGATCAAACATGATGTAAAGATAGTTTATTGACATTGTGTTAAATCGATGGAAATGGATGTAATAAGGTTTGATTGCTTTTTGATAATATTTTTAAGAGTACACATTGAGATATGATACATAAGGATATAGGACTATCTTAAGAGATTTATTTCATAAATAAAGTATTTTACAAGTGAAATACTATTATGAGTATATCTTGAAACTAGCTTGCCCCCTCTTTTATGAAAATCCTACTTCCGCCCCTGCTCAAACTTACAAATATAACGTAAAGATTCGACTCTCAAACTATTCCATTCCTCTAACTTCTTATTCCATATCCGACAATTCAATCTTGGAGTCAAAATGATGAATATTGTTTCCACTATTCCTTCATCACAGGCCTCACCCGTCAAAAAATAACACAAACAACTACCACTTATCTAACATAACCCCTTTATCCCACCTTATTCTTTCCCTCCTACTGAAAAGAGAATAGCGAATTGATGAGCCAAAAATCGATAGGTTAAGAGAGGAAAAATAATATCAAAAATATGTCGTTGTTCTCAACCACTCGAATCGGTCAACGAGAAAATAAATAAACCACTCAAGAGAAGATAAACCAATAAAAATAATGTAAGCGGTTTTTGCTATTCTTTTTACCTGGTATAGCGATCAGGGTCGAACACAAGGAGCACGATTTAAAAACTCAGTAGTCAGATTTCTAAGCTAATTTTTAATGGTTTTATTTTTGTATTTTTTTGTATTTTTCAAATAAGGCACAAAGGATAAAAAAACACACACACAACACTGGTTTGTATTTTTTAGAATGACCAAAAATACTCTAAAAATTAAAAATAAAATGTTTTTGTATTTTATGTGTTTTAAAATATTTTTGATAATTATTTTTTCCGCAATTTTCAGATGTTTATATGATTTTATAAAAACGAAACAGTGAAAAACAGGATAAACGAAGCACAGTCAGGAGTATTTTGCAATTTAGAAATCCTTTAAATGCACAAAACTCCTAGAAATTATTTTTAGCAAGAAATAGAAAGCAATATCTACAACCAGAAACTGAGATCACAGTTTTTGGATTTTCTACATTTTTTTTAACAATTTTCATTTTTCGTATTTCTTTGGTTTTTATAAAAGGAAAGTGCACAAAAAATGGTAAGAAATTAAACACACCAAAACACACCTACAATAATGTTTTTGGAATTTTCAGGCTATTTTTCGAATTTTTATGAGTTTTCAAATTCTGACAAGCAAAAAGACACTATTTTTTATTTTTTTAAATATATCAAACGTCAACAAAGAGTTATGAAAAAAACAATAATAAGAACTACAACAGGAACATCAACAAATTTTCTCAGAATTTTTCGAATAATAAAAAATATTTATTTCTGTCAAAAGAGCATGCAAACTATTATTCTGGGATACAGGACTTAAATGCAATTATTCAATATTTTTACATAAAAAGATAATAAGAAATGAAGGTGGGGTATAAAGTGCAATTTACCCAGTAAATGTGTGCTGCTCATGTGACAAGCTTTGGCAGGGGTGTCATTACAATTTATGAAACTTCCAGGGGCTTTTATGTAAATTTTCCAATTTTATAATAAAGCCCCTTAAGGTTACTGTTCTTTGTCCAAATCACAAGGGGGAAAAGGGGGGACTGCTGCTGCCCACTCCTTTCATGCGGGCGGAGGTGGCGCGGAAGCGGTCGCCGCCGCTGGAGGCAGACAAGGGGGGTCCCGCCAGGAGAATGACGGAGGTGGTGCGGATGCACCGCCACTGATGGTGGAAGGGCGTTGCTGCGCCGCTGGAGCTGTGGGCTACTGCAGGATGGATGGCGGAAGTGTGCTTTGGTGTTGGAGACGAGGAAGACGGCCCGCGCGCGGGGGTCGGAGGCGCTCTGCGGCGCGGTTGCCTTGCGAGCGGCCGCCTTGTGCGCGTCTAAGGAGTGCTTGCTAGAAGGACGCAGATGGGGGCGCGGGCTGGGCGGCATCGATTGTCGCGGAAGGTGGAGCTGCACCGCGCGGAGGGAGGGTGCTCAAGGAGGCGAGGGCAGCGTTGGCCTCTACCGCTGGATGCTTCGAGCAACGTGGGCCAGGCAGAGTAGGGTCGCGGAGGGCCGCCCTCCGCTCTGGAGCGCGGGGATGGTGGTTGTCTCAAGCAGAGGTGGAGAGTGCGGTGGGGGGTAGCGGCCCTGCCACTTGATGAAAATATTTTTTTTTATTTATATATATATATATATATATTATTTTGTAAACACTAACAGCAGAGAATAAAATTTTTTTTATTTTATTTTTTTACCTGCAGAAAAATGTTAGAAAAAAACTTGTATGTTTTTTTAAACAAAAAATGTAAAAAGAAAGAGAAAGAGATATTTTTTATTTAGTTTTTTCTTTTTATATGATCCGCAAAACAAAGGTTAGAGATGAAAACAAATATATGTTTTTTTATTGTATCCTGCAAAAAAAATGTCAGAAAATAAGATACATTCTTTTTAAAAAAATATTTATAAACAAAAGGGAGTCGGTGAGTGGGTCGGATCTTGGCTAAACGGGAGGGAGATCCAAAATTTCGACCACCGTCCGTGGTTGGATGTGAGGGGTTGTGCGAGATATAACGTGAATATGTAGGGATCGAGAAGATGAGATGGAAAATCGGTGTCGGTCGTGAAAATATTTGGTGGAGAATTTTTTTTTGAATTTTAAATCTAAAATTTAATAAAACCGAAGCAAAGATTAAACCTACGATTTACCTAAGAAAAATGATGAGAAGTAAAACTGGATCTCGCCTTGGATTTGGACACGCTGTGATGGCCTCGATGACGACCGAATCACCGACCAGATCGGAGGTTGGGCACCCTTCTGCAATGACTAGCTATCGGAGATCGGCCTCCTCTCTCCAAAGATTGACCAAAGAATGAAAGCACATTAAAAAGAGAAGAGAAATGAAAAAGGAAGGTATTCACATATAAGGAAAGTTTTTATTAGTGAAATTGATAAAATAAATAAATTTATAAATTAATTAAATAATAAATTACGAAATTCGAAATTAATTAACTAATTAATTGAAAATTAATTAGCCACCTTAATGGTGGCTATTTAAGGTACGGAATAAAATCTAAAATACAAGGTAAGTTTCTAAACCTAATAAATGAATTAAATAATTAATTATAAATACAAAATTTGTAATTACATTAAATTAATTAATGAAAGTTAGATAATTAATTTTTTGGTGAATTTTATAAAAGGAAGTTAATTATATAGAAGTATTATGCACATATAATACAATATACATAGGTACAAATAAGGAAATAATTTTTATAAAAGTTTTTTTAAAAAATTTTTTTTATTTTATTTATAATGAAAATAATATTTACAATTATAAACATTATGTATAAAAATAAATATGAATAAAATATATACAACAAGTATATGGGAAAACTACAGAACATACCCTAGAAAATTGACTTTTCAATCGTAACTCCAAAAATTATGAAATCACGGCCGTTTGAAAGATATATTAATTTAGAGTACAACAGAAGTGAGTTTGGTTCAGTTTGAGCTCATATGGAGTCAGAATTGATATTTCAATTATTGCTTTGCGGCTTTTTCCAGTTGTGATTATTTGCACTATGTACATTATTTTATTTTACACTTATTTTTAAATTTACAACACATTTTTATTTACAACTTTTATTTACAAAAATAATTAGTTTGAAGTCAAATTATATAAAAATAAAATAATTTAAGTTTTGTACAAATATACAGGAAAACATATTTACAAATTATTTTTGGATTTTTGACAGAAGACCCTATCTCCCCCTACTTTATTCCTGGTCGATCAGGTCAAGTCTTGACCTTCTCTCGGAGTTCGGGTCAGTCTGTATTTATTGCATAAACACATCCTTTTCTTTTTCTTTTCTTCTTTATTCTTTTATTTATATACAAAAATTGTTAAAATGCATATTTAACAAATGCATGCAAAATGATAATTTTATAGAATTAATGGATATTTACAGGTATTTAACTAAGGAAATGAGGCTAAAATAAAAGAATAAAGACGATGAATCGTGGATTCATCATTCCCCTATACTTTACCTTTGCTAGTCCCTTGGCAAACACATATTTGGAAAATAAATGAAAACAAAAATAAAGAAAAGAAAAAGGAAAGAAGTTAGAACAACATTGACTTTTAAACTTATCTTCATAAAATTGTAGTATGGAGCTCTATCTGACCTTTGGATGATTCGTGTGTCGGAACCTTAATGGGAAATGTAATTAAAACCTAGCAGCCTCTAAGTTCCATAAGACTCCTATTCAGGTCTCCTCAACAGCCAGATCAGAACAATTCTACATACACAAATTCTTATGACTATGAATATTTTCTTGTACGGTGTAAGTGAAATATAGATCCTCATCTCAAAAGTAGCAAAGGAACAGCCTCTCTCAACAAGGTAACTCTAATCCCCTGGTCTGGCAACTCTTTTCTCGAGGAGCGGGGATATTCCCTCCTAAGTTCAAGTACAACCAGCTCAAAAAGAGGGGATGGATAAGAGAATGGATGGTAACCAGTGTAGTTACCTATCCTTGGATGCATGACCGGTGTAGCCATGTCACCCGCTGCAAGCTCACAAATATTTGACTTTGAAGTTCTTATTCCCTTTTTTCCATTTGTGTATACACTCCGGCAGGCATTTTATTTTTTTTATCAGGCATGTCCCCTTTTGGAGATTTTGCATTTTTTTCACTTTTTTTTGACAATATATACAAGGTGCAGCATGTACATAAGGACTTTTCCTCTTGAGCCAGTAGACTATCCCTCTGTTGAAGCATTATTGCAACCCCACAGCTCCTGTCTTTAGATCTCGACATCACCAAACCAGGTTGAGACACACTTCCCTCCCTAGAGGAGGACGAGAGGTTCCGCCTAGATGTACTACCCTCGTATGCCACCCCCAAGCCAAAAGAATCTACCCCCTCATTACCTCCTCCATGAAGAGCTACGTGTAGAGTGCATTGTCCAAGGTAAGCCACGGTCTAAAAGAATCATGCGTGTTGTTAAATATTCTACTTAGACTCATCAAGATGACATGTGAACATAGTCTTATAGACTCAAAGAATTAAGTCATTAGGACCTGAAAAGTCTTAACTCTAATTCTTATAAGGTTCCTCTGAAATTAAGTGGATTAAGGTCCAACTAATCTCCATTCTTCAAATTTATTCCAGACTTAGTTTAAATGTCATTATCATCCTGAAAAATGCTCATGCAAATGCAAATGCAAGAAAGTATGCAAGGAAAAGAAAATGAAATCTTTTTGTGAAACAATTTTCAAAATTTTGAAATTTTTATGGATTTTTGAAAAATTATGCACATGCAAAAAGTTTTTTTTTTGCAAAAGCTTAGTAATATATACAAGTATATACACAATAATTTAATTTTTTTTAAGTTAGGGATGAGATACGTAATTACACACGAGTGAGTTAATTATTTTACAAGAATCAGATGCAAGAATTTACAACTTGAGTAATAGGTATATAAACATAGTTGAATTTTTTTGTGTTTGTGATGCATATATTCCTCAAATTTATTTGAAAATAATTTTACAAATAATTTTGAAAACTATAGTCCAAAATAATTTTTCCAAATAATTTTACAAACATTTACACACATTTGAAAACTATTTTGCAAACATTTTTCAAACAGTATATACATATTTTCAAAATAATCTTTCAACCATATTTTCAAAACATTTGCAAACAATTTAAACAAAATAATTTTATTTCACACAAAGAGAGAAAAAAATTTACAATCCATAATATTTTTACAAAGGTTGAAAATATTTTTCAAACATTTTTCAAATAGTTTTCAAAAGATTTTTCAAATACATTTTCAAACTACTTTCAGAGTATTTTTCAAAATATTTTAACCTGATTTATTAATCAGTATATATAAAAAGAATTTTGAGGAAATATATGCATCTTTTTTATTAGTTATGTTTTTCTGTTAATTTATTTAATTATTTACAGAGTAATTTAGCCATATTAAAAATATGAAAGTACGAGTTATGGCTAAAGTATATATACAATATTACGACACCCCCTATACTTAGCTCGAATTATGTTCTCATAGTGATCAAAGAGACTGAAAGAAAGACATAACCCGTGCTAAGTATTTGGGAAGTGAAAAGAATGCTATGTTACGATGATGAATAAAAGAATAAAATCAATAGAAGTCGGTGATCCCCTTATACATAGGATCAAGTAATTTTAAGTATAGAAGACTGTACACAAGGGGACAACCGAGGAGAAGGATATACAGAGTCTACCCCCCCTATACTTAGGGTAAAATATCCCTAAGTATAGGCAGCAAAACAGAGGTAAAAGAAATCAAAAGAAAAAAAGCACAAGTCTGACACCACCCCAATAATAGGGTAAAGTACACCCTAAGTATGGAATAATCAGGAGATGGAGATGGGGTGTGAGACAGAAAGAATGTATGATATGGACAGATGGATCTAGACAATGGAATAATGTTGAGGTGCCTCTCAACAAGCACTAGAGTTTACGCCCCTAGCTAGGTGATAAACTCAAAAATCGATGGTCTTAAGTTCAACACAAAGTGTGAACTCAGTCGAAGTGTCGACCAATCAAAATTTGAATTTAATCAACAATTAACCCACACTAAAGATCAACAAATTAGAAATAATGTGTAGTTAAAATTTATTTTTAACTCTGCACAAATGGTGTATAGTGTCAAGTATGCAGAGAGTTCGAACACAGGGAGCAAGCAGGGTAGTTCAAGCAAAAATGCTAAAGTGTGTGTGTGATGTGTGGAGTGTCTACACTAAGCAAGCAAAGAAAGGAAATTTTTGTGGGTTTTTAATTTTTAAATTTTTTTTATTTTATTTGAACTTTTAATTTTTGTATTTTGATTTTTAATTTTCTGATTTTTATAATTTATAATTTATATTTTTTTATTTCTTTTTCAATATTGGAGAATAAAGACAATATAGTAAAAGGCAAGCTAAAATATTTATAAAATGGTACAAAAATAACCAAAAATTCAGGAATAAAATATTTTTGATCTTTTTAAGATTTTTTTACTTTTTTTGTGATTTTTGGGGATTTTTCAAGGTGTTTTTGATATTTTTAAATATTGAAATAAAGCAAAACAGTGGAAATAATGCTGGCTGTGATAAATATGGGAATTAAAAATACCAACCAGTAGCTAAAAATTCTCACACTATTTTTCGAATAAAAAGGACAAAATAAGGAACAAACAGAAGCTGAGTTTGTGATTTTTGGAGTTTTCTACTATTTTATATATTTTTTTGAAGTTTTTGAGTGTTTTTAAATTTTTAGTGTTTTTCTTTTGAGATTTTTAATGATTTTTGGACTGACACTAAAATAGGATAAAATAGACACTAGGTGATTTTTTTGGAATTTTGGGAGGTGTTTTAATATTTTTTTGGTATTTTCTAAGCTAGACAGTGCACAAAAAGCAAGTTTTTGATTTTTAATAAATATGAAAATAAAATAAAATCAAAAACTAAAATGGTGGCGTGAAAGTACACATGTCCAGGAGCTTAACCCTATTTTTGTGGAATTTTTGGAGTTGAAATGATGGGTCAAATAATTACAACAAACATCCAAACATTAAACAGTCCTGGCAGGGGTATGTGTGCAATATCTAAAACTTCCAGGGGCATACATGCAATTTTCCACAAAAATATACACTGAATATTCAATTTTTAGCACCAAAATGCAATTACAAAAGTCGCATGGGCCTCTTAGCAATTTTCCCACCCGGGCGCGTGACTTGCACGCGCCTGGCGAGGACTAAACTGTAATATTACGAAACCCTGGGGGCCTACTTGCAAAATAACCAAAAAGTTTACACGTGCTGCAATAGTTTTAGGACTAAAGCAAAATACACAAACGTCCGAGGGTGTCCTTGCAAAATGCCCACCCCCTCACGTGAACTGGTCACGTGAGGTGACGTGGCGAGGGACTGGGATGTAAATAAATAAAGTTCGGGGGACTTTGTGCAAATATTACAAAATTTTTACACTACCGACAAAAGTTTAAATACTAATAAATAAATACAAAAGGCGCAAGGGGTCATGTGCAAAATACCCTATGCGCGTGATCCGACGGCTGATGGCAAGCCACTTATACACGTGGTGCTTGATGGACGGCCGATGTCGCTTTGCTCGTGGACGTCTGGGATCAGATCTCAGCTGAGATCGACGGTGGCTGGGTCTTCAAGATCGGACGGTCCACGATCTGTCTGGAGCTCCTCCTCGATCCAACGGTGGCGCAACCCGGAGCAAGAACAGCGACGAACTCCAGCGAGCCGAGGTTCGCCGCGGTCAAGCTCCGTCTCCGGCGAGCGGTTTGGCTTCAAAAGCGGGCTGGAGGCTCCTCAGGTCTTCGTCTCTCTCCTGGAGGCGTCAAAATACCGCGGCGGCGGCCGAGGTGCTCAGGCGAAGGCGGCGGAGCTGGGAAGCTCGGCCACAGTCCGGCGAGCGTCAAAACTCGCCTCCAGGTGCTTTCGTTCGTACTTTGACCTGCAAAAATGGTCAACGGGTCCAGGGCAAACTGCCTGGACCCTTGGATGGTCGGGGAAGGGCGTGGTTCGCGATATGGATGCACGGCCGGAGGTGCGCTCCGGCCAAGGTGCGTGATCAGGCGATTTGGGTGACGGAACTTCGAATCTTTTTGGGGTTTTTAATCCTAAGGCTAGCAGGAATACAATGGTGCAAAGAAAAGAGCGGGGGGACGCCCTCAATGGCCGGAGCTAGAGGAGAAAGGGTACCTCGACGCCGGCTGTTGGCGGAGGTGGTGGAGCTTCCCTCGACTTCGCACGCCTTGGCTGAAGGGCTGGCGATGGAGCTGTCACCTCCACGGAGCTCAGGAGCACGATGATGGCGCTGAAGGGTGGACCAAGGGGACTCAAATTCGAAAGGGAAGAAGGGGTTTCATTTTATGTGGTTTGACTCGTGGTGACAGGGGTCCAAAGACCAAGATCTCTGGAGCGATTCAGTGATCCACAAACCGATGTTAGATATGGGCGAGCCTCCTCGATCATCGATGATCAAAAGTCAAGAAGGCGCTAGCACGAAATGAGGTTCCTAGCGCCCTCGAAAAAGCCGAGAAATCGACCAAAAATAAGCCTCTGACAAGGCCACAGGGGGTAGGTCAGACTGTTGACCTAGGTCAACAGTCCTGGCCTCCTGGTTGGTCCACGTGGACCAACCAGGAAAAACCCTAAAAAAAATATTTTATTAATTCTATTTAAAATACTAAATGACCGAATTAAATAAAAGTTGTAAAATAAAAAATGCTCAAAATTTTATGTAGTATTTTATTCTGATTTTTATTTATTTTTAGGAGAAATATTTTTACAAGTTGCCTTTTTAACCTTATATAGGTATAATACCTATGTATATTTTAATATTTTATTTTTATTTAGGTATTTTATTTTTATTATTTTTATTTATGATTTTATAAAATTATAAAATACTTTTATGTATACAAATATATTTTTATTTTATTTTTCTGATATGTTTTATATATTTAATAAAATACAAGTATGTTTTGTATAGGTATATATATAGGTAATGTACCAATGTGTTGAATATATACAATTTTTTTTATTTGTATTTTATTTATGTTTTTATTCTGATTTTAATGCACATAATTATTATAAGTATTATTTACAACATTATAAAAAAATATAAAATTATAAAAATAATAAATAAATAATAAATTGAATATTTTAATATGTACAAGTATACAATAGGGGTCCAAAACTCAACTTTCAAACCGTAGCTCCGCCAAATGCGAAACCACTGCCATTGGGTAGATTATTTTATTCTATATACAATTAAAGGTGAGTACACTGCATTTGGAGTTGTCAGTTGTGAGATACGGGTCTGGGAAGTTGGGATTCTGGATTTTTATTCAGACCATAACTTTTTATCTGTACATTATTTTTCTGTGAAATCAATTTTGTATTTTTCTTTATTATATTATCTACAACTTTCATGTACAAAGTTTCTTTATTTGATGTATAAAAAATGGAACCAAAAATAGGTCCCCAAAATGAATAAAGAATGAATAAAAATATAGGTATTTTCTCAGTGTTTTTGACC
This sequence comes from Ottelia alismoides, assembly GCA_037367405.1. NCBI lineage: Eukaryota > Viridiplantae > Streptophyta > Magnoliopsida > Alismatales > Hydrocharitaceae > Ottelia > Ottelia alismoides. Next base: position 675,782 of record JAZKJV010005868.1, on the reverse strand, counting down.
TTATCTCCCCCTACTTTATTCCTTGTCGACCTATTCATCAAGATGCCTAGGTCTCGGGGGTTTTGAGTCATAAAATATTTGCAATATTTTATTCTTTTTCTTTTCTTTATTTATTCTATAATTTTGGCCTTAATTACAGTAATTTATACACTGTTTGGATGCACATGCATGAATGCTAAGATGCTCTATTTAAGGGTATTTTCAGGCATTTGCTAGGGTTTTTGGTGCCAAAATGATAGAATAAAGATGATGAAATGTGGATTCATCACTAGGCGCAAATGTTAGTATAGCGCTGTATCCAGGTTCAGGACGGCAACTATAAGGTGAATACCATATTGTCGTTGCAGTCTCGGTGGGAAAACAACAACGAGATCAACAATGTAAGTGATGACACCCAGGAAATCAATCAGGCGGGTGTCTGCTACCGGGAAAAGATATGGGAAGATGAAATCGGGCTTCTGTAGCACAAAAGAAATCGTCGGCTCAAGATCTGTATGGAGTGAAAGGGGAGAGCCGAAGAAGTCAATCGTGGAGAAGGAAGGATCTGTCAGGGAATCCTCCACGTCGATCACCGTCTCGAATAGATAAGGAAGATGAAGATCAGGAGACTCACTATAAAGGTCGATATCTGATGTATGGAATGTAGACAAATCAGTGAAATCATCAAATACCTCAAAGATCGGGTCATCTTCGCGAGGGTCGTCGAGGAGAGAAACCTCAAATTCATTATCAGAAATATCAAAATACTCGGTCTCATGATCCGACAGATCGGATGCACTCTTAGAAAGTGAAACTGAGTACATATGGTCCATGACATCCTCCCACAGATAACCCTCAGGGAGTAATGTCGAATCATCTGGAAATTGGGGATCAATGCGGTCAAATGTCATGTCCTCCAAAAATGTATCGACCTCATCAAATGGGAGGACACATGGCTCAAATATGGGACTATCAAGGTCTGTCAAATCCAAAATCGGTCCCTCATCAAGCTCTCTTTACTGAGATGAATCCAAGTATATCTCTGAATCTGAGAAGATCTTCTGAAGAATAGACACTGAATCAACTGCGTATGGACACTGGAATGATTCAAAGGATGGCTGAGATGTAGGTTCCTCCTCTATTCTGATGACGCGAAATTTCGTACGATTTGTCTTCCCGAAATTTGAAAATAACTTTTTGTCTTCCCGAAATTTGAAAATTCATCATTCTCATGACGCGAATTTCGTACGGTAAGAAGGGATAAATAATATCACAAAGTTGTCGTTGTTCTCAACCACTCGAATCAGTCAACGAGAAAAATAAGATTTTTAAACCACTTAAGAGAAGATCAACCAATAAAAACAATGTAAGCGGCTTTCGCTATTCTTTTTACCTAGTATAGCGACCAGGGTCGAACACAAGGAGCACGTTTTAAAAAACTAAGTAGCCAATTTTCAGAAATGATTTTTTTAGTGGTTTTTTAATTTTTTTAATTTTTAAAACAAGCACAAAAGATTAAAAACACACAACACCACACTTTCTTTGGATTTTTCAGACTGGTCAAAAATACTCAAAAAATTAGAATGAAAATGTTTTTGTGTTTTATATATTTTAAAATATTTTTTATATTTTTTTCGTAATTTTCTGATGTTTTTGTGATTTTATAAAAATGAAACAGTGGAAAATAGAGCAAACTGTGCACAGTCAGGAGTATTTTACAATTTTAAGAAACTTAAATTGCCTAATATTCCTGGAAATTATTTTTAAGATAAACTACAAAGCAATATATACAATCAGAAACTAAAACCAGAAATTTTGGATTTTTCTAGAATTTTCTACATTTTTTAAGAATTTTCTTTTTTCGTAATTGTTTTTGTTTTTATAAAGAGTTAATGCACAAAAATTGATCAGAAATTCAAAGAAAAAAATACACCTACACTAAGTTTTTTGGAATTTTTAAGCAATATTTCGAATTTTTATGAATTTTCAAAGTTCTGACAATAAAAAACACACTGTTTTTTATTTTTTAAATATATCAAATGATAATAAAAATTCGTGAAAATTTTACACAATATAAAAATACATAGCATGAGCATATATGAATTTTATCATAATTTTTTGCAAACCATAAAAACATTTATTCCATTCAAATAAAGCAAGCAAGTGGAGTTCTGGAAGCATAGCGACTTAATTGCAAATATGCAAATTTTCTGCACCATAAAATAACAAGAACTTAATACTAGGTGACAAATGCAATTTACCCAGTAAGGAGCACCCCTTGCATGTGATGTTCTAGAGGAGGGGACACTTCTGCAATATTTGAAAAGCTCGGTAGGCTTAGATGCAATTTTTCCAATATTTTTACCCTAGGGCTTTTTCTTCTCTTCCAAGCCAAACGGGAAGGCAACATGGGCTGATGTCCTTCTTCCCCGGCAACGACGCCATTCTGATGAGCCAAAAATCGATAGGTTAAGAGAGGAAAAATAACATCAAAAATGTGTCGTTGTTCTCAACCACTCGAATCGGTCAACGAGAAAATAAATAAACCACCCAAGAGAAGATAATTCAATAAAATAGTGTAAGTAATTTTCGTTATTCTTTTTACCTGGTATAGCGACCAGGTCGGACACAAAGAGCACGATTTAAAAACTCAGTAGTCAGATTTCTAAGCTAATTTCTAGTGGTTTTTATTTTTATATTTTTTTGTATTTTTCAAATAAGGCACAAAGGATAAAAAAACACACACAACACTCTTTTTGTATTTTTCAGAATGACCAAAAAAACTCAGAAAATTAAAAAGAAAATGTTTTTGTGTTTTATATATTTTAAAATATTTTTGTAATTTTTTTCCGCAATATTATGATGTTTTTGTGATTTTATAAAAATGAAACAGTGAAAAACATGATAAACTATGCATAATCAGGAGTATTTGGCAATTTAGAAATTCTTTAAATGCCCAAAACTCCTGGGGATTATTTTTAGCAAGAAATAGAAAGCAATATCTACAACCAGAAACTGAGATCACAATTTTTGGATTTTCTACAATTTTCTACAACTTTTTAAAGAATTTTTGTTTTTTGTAATTTTTTTGATTTTTATAAAAGGAAAATGCACAAAAATTAGTAAGAAATTAAAACACACCAAAACACACCTACAGTATTTTTTTGGAATTTTCAGGCTATTTTTTGAATTTTTATGAATTTTCAAAATTCTTACAAGCAAAAAGACACTATTTTTTATTTTTTTAAATATATCAAATGTCAACAAAGAGCTACGAAAAATTTATACAACAATAAGAACTACATCAGGAACATCCACCAATTTCCTCAGAATTTTTCGAGTAATCAAAAATATTTATTTCAGTTAAAAGAGCATGCAAACTATTGTTCTGGAAAACAAGACTTAAATGCAATTATTCAATATTTTTACATAAAAAGATAATAAGAAATGAAGGTGGGATATAAAGTGCAATTTACCCAGTAAATGCAACATGTGACAGGCTTTGGTAGGGGCGTTGTTGCAATTTATGAAACTTCTAGGGGCGTTTATGTAAATTTTCCAAATTTATAATAAAGCCCCTTAGGGTTACTGTTCTTCGTCCAAATCACAAGGGGGAAAAGGGGGGACTGTCGCCGCCCACTCCTTTCACGTGGGCGGAGGTGGCGCGGAAGCGGTCACCACCGTTGGAGGCGGACGAGGGGGGTCCCGCCAGGCGAATGACGGAGGTGGTGCAGACGCGCTGCCACTGATGGTGGAAGGGCGTTGCTGCGCTGTTGGAGCTGCGGGCTACTGTAGGATGGATGGCGGAAATGCGCTCTGGTGTTGGAGACGAGGGAAACGGCCTGCGTGTGGGGGTCGGAGGCGCTCTGCGGTGCGGCTGCCTTGCGAGCGGCCGCCTTGCGTGCGTCTAAGGAGTGCTTGCTGGGAGGACGCTGATGTGGGCATGGGCTGGGCAGCGTTGGTTGTCGCGGAAGGTGGAGATGCACCGCGCGGAGGGAGGGTGCTCAACGAGGCGAGGGCGGCACTGGCCTCCGCCGCCCTCTGCTCTTGAGCACGGGGATGGCGGTCGTCTCAGGCAGAGGCGGAGAGTGCGGCGGGCGGTGGCGACCCTACCACTTGATGAAAATAATTTTTTTATTTTTTTTATATATATATTATTTTTTTGTAGATGTTAACAGCAGAAAATAAAATCTTTTTTATTTTATTTTTTTAACATGCAGGAAAATGTTAGAAAAAATTGTATGTTTTTTGTAAACAAGAAATGTAAACAGAAAGAGAGAGATTTTTTTATTTAGTTTTTTTATATGATCCCGTAAAACAAAGTTTAAAGATGAAAACAAATATATTTTTTGATGTATCATTCAAAAATAAATGTTAGAAAATAAGATACATTTTTTAAAAAAAATATAAACAAAAGGGAATCGGTGAGTGGGTCGGATCTTGGCGAAGCAGGAGAGAGATCCAAAATTTCGACCACCGTGCGTGGTTGGATGTGAGGGGATGTGCGAGATAGAACGTGAATATGTAGGGATCGAGAAGATGAGATGGAAAATCGATGTCGGCTGTGAAAATATTTGGTGGAGAATTTTTTTTGAATTTTAAGATCTAAAATGTAATAAAATCGAAGCAAAGATTAAACCTACGATTTACCTAAGGGAAATGATGAGAAAAAAATTGGATCTCACCTTGGATTTGGACACGCCGTGACGGCCTCGACGACGACCGAATCGTTGTCACCGACCGGATCAGAGGCTGGGCACCCTTCTGCAATGACTAGCTATCGGAGATCGGGCTCATCTCTCCAAAGATTGATCAAAGAATGAAAGGACGAGGAGCTCATTAAAAAGATAAGAGAAATGAAAAAGGAAGGTATTCACATATAAGGAAAGTTTTTATTGGTGAAATTAATAAAATAATTAAATTAATAAATTAATTAAATAATTAATTAAGAAATTCGAAAGAAATAATTTAAATAAATTAATTAATTAATTGAAAATTAATTAGCCACCTCAATGGTGGCTATTTAAGGTATGGAATAAAATCTAATATACAAGGTAAGTTTTTAAACCAAATAAAAAAATTAAATAATTAAATATAAATACAAAATTCGTAATTACATTAAATTAATTAATTAAACTTAGATAATTAATTTTTTTGGAGAATTTTATAAAAGGAAGTTAATTATAAACAAGTATTATGCACATATAATACAATATACATAGCTACAAATAAGGAAATAATTTTTATAAAAGATTTTTAAATTTTTAATTTTTTATTTTATTTTTAATGAAAACAATATTTACAATTATTTACATTATGTATAAAAATCAATATGAATAAAATATATACAACAGGTATATGGGAAAACTGCACAACACACCCCAGAAAAGCGCCTTTTCAACCGTAACTCCAAAAATTATGAAATCATAGCCATTTGAAAGATAATTTAATTAAGAGTACAACGGAATGGGTTTGGTTCAGTTTGAACTCATATGGAGCCGGAATTGGTATTTCAATTATTGCTTTGTGGCTTTTTCCAAGTGTGATTATTTGCACCATGTACATTATTTTATTTTACACTTATTTTTATTATTTATAACACATTTTTATTTACAACTTTTGTTTAAAAAATAATTAGTTTGAAGTCAAAATATATAAAAATAAAATAATGTATGTTTTGTACAAATATACAGGAAAACATATTTACAAATTATTTTTGGATTTTTGACAGAAGACCCTATCTCCCCCTACTTTATTCCTGGTCGATCACGTCAAGTCTTGACCTTCTGTCAGAGTTCGGTCAGTCTGTATTTATTGTATAAACACATCATTTTCTTTTTCTTTTCTTCTTTATTCTTTTATTTATGTACAAAAAGTGTTAAAAATGCATATTTAACAAATGCATGCAAAATGGTAATTTTATGGAATTAATAGATATTTACAGGTATTTGACTAAGGAAATGAGGTTAAAATAAAAGAATAAAGACGATGAATCGTGGATTCAACATTCCCCTATACTTTACCTTTGCTAGTCCCTTAGCAAACACTTATTTAGAAAATAAGTGAAAACAAAAATAAACAAACGAAAAAGGAAAGAAATTAGAACAACATTGACTTTTAAACTTATCTTCATAAAAATGTAGTATGGAGCTCTGTCGGACCATTGGATGACTCGTGTGTCGGAACCTTAATGGGAAATGGAATTAAAACCTAACAGCCTATAAGTTCCATAAGACTCCTATTCAGGTCTCCTCAACAGCCAGATCAGAACAAGTCTACATACACAAATTCTTATGACTATGAATCTTTTCTTGTACGGTGTAAGTGAAATATAGCTGCTCATCTCAAAAGTAGCAAAGGAACAGCCTCTCTCAATAAGGTAACTCTAATCCCCCGGTCTGGCAACTCTTTCCTCGAGGAGCGGGGATATTCCCTTCTAAGTTCAAGTACAACTAGCTCAAGAAGAGGGGATGGATAAGAAAATGGATGGTAACCAGTGTAGTTACCTATCCTTGGATGCATGACCAGTGTAGCCATGTCACCCGCTCCAAGCTAACAAATATTTGACTTTGAAACTCTTATTCCTTTTTTTCACTTGTGTATACACTCCGGCACGCATTTTATTTTTTTATCAGGCATGTCCCTTTTTGGAGATTTTGCATTTTTTTCTCTTGTTTTTTAGAGAATATATACAAGGTGCAGCATGTACACAAGGAGTTTTTCCTCTTGAGCCAGTAGACTATCCCTCTTTTTAAGCATTATTGCAACCTCACAGCTCCTGTCTTTAGACCTCAACATCACCAAACTAGGTTGTGACGCACTTCCCTCCCTAGAGGAGGATGAGAGGTTCTGCCTAGATGTACTACCCTCGTATACCACCCTAAGCTAAAAGATTCTACCCCCTCACTACCTCCTCCATGAAGAGCTACGTGTAGAGTGCACTGTCCAAGGTAAGCCACGGTCTGAAAGAATCATGCGTGTGTTGTTAAATATTCTACTTAAACTCATCAAGATGACATGTGAACATAGTCTTAAAGACTCAAAGAATTAAGTCACTAGGGCCTGAAAAGTCTTAACTCCAATTCTTATAAGATTCCTCTGAAATTAAGTGGAACTAAGCTCCATTCTTCAAATTTATTCTAGACTTAGTTTAAATGTCATTATCATCCTGAAAAATGCTCATGCAAATGCAAATGCAAGAAAGTATGCACGGAAAAGAAAATAAAATCTTTTTGTGAAACAATTTTCAAAATTTTGAAATTTTTATGGATTTTTGAAAAATTATGCACATGCAAAAAGTTTTTTTTTGTAAAAACTTAGTAATATATACAAGTATATACACAACAATTTAATTTTTTTGAAGTTAGGGTTGAGATACGTATTTACACATGAGTGAGTTAATTATTTTACAAGAATCAGATGCAAGAATTTACAACTTGAGTAATAGGTATATACATATAGTTGAATTTTTTTGTGTTTGTGATGCATATATTTCTTAAATTTATTTGAAAATAATTTTACAAATAGTTTTGAAAACTATAGTCCAAAATAATTTTTCCAAACAATTTTACAAACATTTACACACATTTGAAAATTATTTTGCAAACATTTTTCAAACAGTATATACATATTTTCAAAATAAATTTTCAACCATTTTTTTCAAAACATTTGCAAATGGTTTTTAGAAAATAATTTTATTTCACACAAAGACAGAAAAAAATTACAATCCACAATATTTTTACAAAGGTTGAAAATATTTTTCAAACATTTTTCAAATAGTTTTCAAAAGATTTTTCAAATAGATTTTTAAACTACTTTCAAAATATTTTTCAAAATATTTTAACCTGATTTATTAATCAGTATATACAAAAAGAATTTTGAGGAAATATCTGCATCTTTTTTATTAATTATGTTTTTTTTAATTTATTTGATTATTTACACAGTAATTTAGCCATATTAAAAATATGAAAGTACGAGTTATGGATAAAAGTATAAATAGAATATATACGATACCCCCTATACTTAGCTTGAATTATGTCGTCATAGTGATCAAAGAGCTGGAAAGAAAGACAAAGCTCGTGCTAAGTATTTGGGAAGTGAAAAGAATGCTATGTTACAATGACGAATAAAAGAATAAAATCAATAGAAGTCGGTGATCCCCCTATACACAGGATTAAGTAATTTTAAATATAGAAGACTGTATACAAGGGGACAACCAAGGAGAAGGATATACAGAGTCTACCTCCCCTATACTTAGGGTAAAATATCCCTAAGTATAGGTAGCAAAACATAGGTAAAAGAAATAAAAAAAATCACAAGTCTGACACCCCCCAATACTTAGTGTAAAGTACACCCTAAGTATGGAATAATCATGAGATAGAGATAGGGTGTGAGACAGAAAGAATATATGATATGGACAGATGGATCTAGACAATGGAACAATGTTGAGGTGCCTCTCACAAGCACTAGAGTTTACGCCCCTAGCTGGGTGCAAATGTTAGGATAACGTTGTATCCAGGCTCAGGACGGCATCTGTAAGGTGAATACCGTACCGTCGTTGCAGTCTCGGTGGGAGAACAACAACGAGATCAACAATGTAAGTGATGACACCCATGTAATCAATCAGGCAGGTGTCTTCTACCGGGTAAAGATAGGGGAAGATGAAATCGGGCTTCGGTAGCACAAAAGAAATCGTCGGCTCAAGATCTGTATGGAGTGAAAGGGGAGAGCCGAAGAAGTCAAACGTATAGAAGGAAGGATCGGTCAGGGAATCCTCCACGTCAATCACCATCTCGAATAGATAAGGAAGATCAAGATCAGGAGACTCACTATAAAGGCCAATATCCGATGTATGGAATGTAGACAAATCAGGGAAATCATTTAATACCTCAAATATCGGGTCATCTTTGCGAGGGTCGTCGAGGAGAGAAACCTCAATTCATTATTAGAAATATCAAAATACTCCATCTCGTAATCCGACAGATCGGATGTACTTTTAGAAAGTGAAACCGAGTACATTTGGTCCATGGCATCCTCCCGCGGATAACCCTCGGGGAGTAATACCGAATCATCAGGAAATTGGGGATCAATGCTGTCAAATGTCATGTCCTTCAAAAATGTATCGACCTCATCAAATGGGAGGACACATGGCTTAAATATGGGACTATCAAGGTCTGTCAAATCCAAAATCGGTCCCTCATCAAGATCTCTTTATTGAGATGAATCCAAGTATATCTCTGAATCTGAGAAGATCTTCCGAAGAATAGACACTGAATCAACAGCGTATGGACACTGGAATGATTCAAAGGATGGCTGAGATGTGGGTTCCTCCTCTATTCTAATGACGTGAAATTTCGTATGGTTTATCTTCCCGAAATTTGAAAATAACTTTTTGTCTTCCCGAAATTTGAAAATAACTTTTTGTCTTCCCGAAATTTGAAAATTCTTCATTCTGATGACGCAAATTTCGTACGGTTAAGAAGGGATAAATAATATCACAAAGATGCCGTTGTTCTCAACCACTCGAATCGGTCAACGAGAAAAATAAGATTTTTAAACCACTTAAGAGAAGATCAATCAATAAAAACAATGTAAGCGGCTTTCGCTAATCTTTTTACCTGGTATAGCGACCAGGGTCGAACACAAGGAGCACGTTTGAAAAACTAAGTAGCCAATTTTCGGAAATGATTTTTTAGTGGTTTTTTAATTTTTATTTTTTTTTTAATTTTTAAAACAAGCACAAAAGAGTAAAAACACACAACACCACACTCTTTTTCGATTTTTCAGACTGGTCAAAAATACTCAGAAAATTATAATGAAAATATTTTTGTGTTTTATAGGTTTTAAATTATTTTTGGTAATTTTTTTCGCAATTTTCTAGCATTTTTGTGATTTTATAAAAATGAAACAGTGGAAAACAGAGCAAACTGTGCACAATCTAGAGTATTTTACAATTTAAAAATACTTAAATTACCCATATTCCTAGAAATTTTTTTAAGATAAACTACAAAGCAATATCTACAATCAGAAACTGAAAAACAGAAATTTTGGATTTTTCTAGAATTTTCTATATTTTTTTAAGAATTTTCATTTTTCATAATTGTTTTGGTTTTTATATAGAGTTAATGCCCAAAAATTGATCAGAAATTCAAAGAGAACAAAATACACCTACCTATTTTTTTTGGAATTTTTAGCAATATTTCGAATTTTTATGAATTTTCAAATTTCTGACAATGAAAAATAGATTGTTTTTTTATTTTTTAAATATATCAAATGACAATAAAAATTCGTGAAAATTTTACACAACGTAAAAAGACATAGCAGGAGCATATATGAATTTTCTCAGAATTTTTTGCAACCATAAAAACATTTATTCCATTCAAATAAAGCCAGCAAGTGGAGTTCTGGAAGCACAAGGACTTAATTGCAAATATACAAATTTTCATCCATAAAATAACCATAACTTAATGCAGGGTGACAAGTACAATTTACCCAGTTTGGAGCACCCCTTGCACGTGATGTTCTAGAGGCAGGGACGCTTCTGTAATATTTGAAAAGCTCAGTGGGCTTAGATGTAATTTTTCCAATATTTTTACCCTAGGGCTTTTTCTTCTCTTCCAAGCCAAACGGGGAGGCAACAGGGGCTGCCGCCCTTCTTCCCCAGCAACGACGCCATTTTGATGATTCAAAAATCGATAGGTTAAGAGAAGAAAAATAATATCAAAAATGTGTTGTTCTCAACCACTCGAATTGATCAACAAGAAAATAAATAAACCACTCAAGAGAAGATAAATCAATAAAAACAATGTAAGCGGCTTTCGCTATTCTTTTTACCTGGTATAGCGACTAGGGTCGGACATAAGGAGCACAATTTAAAAACTCAGTAGTCAGATTTCTAAGCTAATTTTTAGTAGTTTTTATTTTTATATTTTTTTGTATTTTTCAAATAAGGCATAAAGGATAAAAAACACACACACAACACTCTTTTTGTATTTTTTAGAATGATCAAAAATACTCAGAAAATTAAAAAGAAAATGTTTTTGTGTTTTATATGTTTTATAATATTTTTGGTAATTTTTTTCCACAATTTTCTTATGTTTTTGTGATTTTATAAAAATAAAACAGTGAAAAACAGGATAAACTATGCACAGTTAGGAGTATTTTGCAATTTAGAAATCCTTTAAATGCTTGAAACTCCTGGGGATTATTTTTAGCAAGAAATAGAAAGCAATATCTACAACCAGAAACTGAGATCACAATTTTTGTATTTTTCTACAATTTTCTACAATTTTTTTTAAGAATTTTCATTTTTCCCATTTTTTTGGTTTTTATAAAAGGAAAATACATAAAAATTGGTAAGAAATTAAAAAACACCAAAACACAACTACAATAATTTTTTGGAATTTTCTGGCTATTTTTCATATTTTTATGAATTTTTAAAGTTCTGACAAGCAAAAGGACACTATTTTTTATTTTTTTAAATATATCAAATGTCAACAAAGAGCTATGAAAAATTTATACAACAATAAGAACTACAACAGGAACATCCACAAATTTTCTCAAAATTTTTCGAGTTATAAAAATCATTTATTTTAGTAAAAAGAGCATGCAACCTATTATTCTGGAATACAAGACTTAAATGCAATTATTCAATATTTTTACATAAAAAGATAATAAGAAATGAAGGTAGGGTATAAAGTGCAATTTACCCAGTAAATGCGTGCTGCTCATGTGACAGGCTTTGGACGGGGCATCGTTGCAATTTATGAAACTTCTAGGACGTTTATGTAAATTTTCGAATTTTATAATAAAGCCCCTTACGGTTACTGTTCTTCGTCAAAATCACAAGGGGAAAAGGGGGGACTACCACCGCCCACTCCTTTCACGTGGGCGGAGGTGGCGCGGAAGCGGTTGCTGCCGCTGGAGGTGGACGAGGGGGGTCCCGCCAGGTGAATGACGGAGGTGGCGCGGACGCTCCGCCGCTGATGGTGGAAGGGCGCTACTGCACCGCTGAAGCTGCGGGCTACTACAGGATGGATGGCGAAAGTACGCTCTGTTGTTGGAGACTAGGAAGACGGCCCGTGCGCGGGGGTCGGAGGCGCTCTGCGGTGCGGCTGCCTTGCGAGCGGCTGCCTTGCGTGTGTCTGAGGAGTGCTTGCTGGAAGGATGCGGATGGGGGCGCGGGCTGGGCGGCGTCGGTTGTCGCGGAAGGTGGAGCTGCATCGCGCTGAGGGAGGGTGCTCAAGGAGGAGAGGGCGGCGCTGGCCTCCACCGCTGGATGCTTCGGGTAGCGTGGGCCAAGCTGAGCAGGGTCGCGGAGGGCCGCCCTCCGCTTTTGAGCGCGGGGATGTCGGTCGTCTCAGGAAGAGACGGAGAGTGCGGCAGGGGGTGGCGGCCCTGCCACTTATGAAAATAATTTGTTTTATTTTTTTATATATATTATTTTTTTGTAAACGTTAACAACTAAAAAATAAATTTTTTTTATTTTTTTTACCTTGAGGAAAATGTTAGACAAAAAAATGTATGCTTTTTTAAAAGAAATTTTACCCGGTAGACCCTAGAAACTATGCCAATTGCCTCCACGACCTTTGAAACAACATAATTCCCCCTCGACCCCATAAATTGGCCAACTCTTACCCCATGAACCCTCCAGGTAATCTGTTTGAAGCCCGTGGAGGTTCTTTGGGTAATTTATAGGGTCGATGGGGTAATTACGTTGTGCAAAAGGTCGTAGAGGTAATTTAAAAAGTTTCTAGGGTCTGCCGGGTAAAAATCCCTTTTTTAAACAAGAAATGTAAACAGAAAGAGAAAGAGTGGTTTTTTTATTTAGTTTTTTTATTTTTTTTATATGATCCTGCAAAACAAAGGTTAGAGATGAAAACAAATATATGTTTTTTTAATGTATCCTGCAAAAGTAAATGCTAGAAAACAAGATACATTCTTTTTTTAAAAAAAAATATTTATAAACAAAAGGGAGTCGGTGAGTGGGTCGGATCTTAGCGAAGCGGGAGGGAGATCCAAAATTTAGACCACCGTGTGTGGTTTGATGTGAGGGGTTGTGCGAGATAGAACGTGAATATGTAGGGATCGAGAAGATGAGATGCAAAATTGGTGTCGGTCATTAAAATATTTGGAGGATTTTTTTTTTCAATTTTAAGATCCAAAATTTAATAAAGCCGAAGCAAAGATTAAACCTACGATTTACCTAAGAAAAATGACGAGAAGTAAAATTAGATCTCACCTTGGAGTTGGACACGCCGTTATGGCCTCGACGACGACCGAATCTTTGTCACCGATCGGATCGGAGGCTGAGCACCCTTCTGCAACGACTAGCTATCGGAGATCGGGCTCCTCTCTCCAAAGATTGATCAAAGAATGAAAGAAGGAGGAGGAGCCCATTAAAAAGAGAAGAGAAATGAAAAAGGAAGGTATTCACATATAAGGAAAGTTTTTATTGGTGAAATTAATAAAATAACTAAATTAATAAATTAATTAAATAATTAATTATGAAATTCAGAATTAATTAATTAATTGAAAATTAATTAGCCACCTTAATGGTGGCTATTTAAGGTATGGAATAAAATCTAATATACAAGGTATGCTTTTAAACCAAATAAATGAATTAAATAATTAAATATAAATATAAAATTCGTAATTACATTAAATTAATTAATTAAAGTTAGATAATTAATTTTTTTGATGAATTTTATAAAAGGAAGTTAATAATATACAAGTATTATGCACATATAATAAAAATATACATATTTACAAATAAGGAAATAATTTTTATAAAAGATTTTATAATTTTTATTTAATTTATTTTATTTTCAATGAAAACAATATTTACAATTATATACATTATGTATAAAAATAAATATGAATAAAATATATACAACAAGTATATGGGAAAACTACGCAACACACCCCAAAAAACTGACTTTTCAACCGTAATTTCAAAAATTATGAAATCCCAACCATTTGAAAGCTAATTTAATTTAGAGTACAACGGAAGTGAGTTTGGTTCAGTTTGAGCTCATATGGAGCCGGAATTGGTATTTCAATTATTGCTTTGTTGCTTTTTTCGGGTGTGATTATTTGCACTATGTACTTTATTTTATTTTACACTTATTTTTCATTTACAACACATTTTTATTTACAACTTTTATTTACAAAAAAATTTAGTGTGAAGCCAAATTATATAAAAATAAAATAATGTAATTTTGTACGAATATACAGGAAAACATATTTACAAATTATTTTTGGATTTTTGACAGAAGACCCTATCTCCCACTACTTTATTCCTGATCGATCATGTCAAGTCTTGACCTTCTCTCGAGGTTCGGGTCAGTCTGTATTTATTGCATAAACACATCATTTTCTTTTTCTTTTCTTCTTTATTCTTTTATTTATGTAAAAAACTATTAAAAATACATATTTAACAAATACATGCAAAATGATAATTTTATGGAATTAGTGGATATTTACAAATTTTTGACTAAGGAAATGAGGCTAAAATAAAAGAATAAAGATGATGAATCGTGGATTCATCACGAATAAATACCACTTATATCCCTACTTATTCCTTTTTACCCTTTCCCGTCAACCGAACAGAAACAATGTCTTATACCTTCTTATCTCTTTCCATTATTCATCTACCAAATGACCCCCTAAAGGTAATAATGTGTTCTCCTGCTAGTCTTCCACAATTAAATTCATACAACATCGTTTAAACCAGCAGCTTAGCACATTATTACCTTTACAATATTTTGAGACGTGAATCGTTGGAGCTTACGGTGATATCAAATGGAAAGCTTGAAAATCTTCCCATAAATTACTCTTTTTTATGCGAAGAGTTACACAAGAGAAGATCCTAGCATTTTAAGTTGAGCATGAGTTGGAGGAGAAGGGATAAAAATCTATCCAGCTTAGCCCACCGAGAGGATCACAGCCCTCCATCCAAGCAAGTTTGAATATTAGAAAACATACGGCTTCTGTCCAATCAAAAAGCCAAGCTACAATACACCTTATCTTATCGATCGATGCATTCCTAATTCCAGATCCAAAGTTCATTTGGATAGAGTTCATGAATGGGAGAGTTTATCCTCCCTCAAGTTCTTAATAATAATTAGGGACAGGCACTGAAAGCAACAAATATCCCTGCTCTTCATTCATACATTCTTTCGTCATGTCATCATCAGAGGATAATATTACTCGTCGCCTCAAACGGGCAATGACAAATCTAGTAGTCGGTGCAAGGTACTATATCAGCTTGTCAGTTGACCATGATAACTTACATGTCATGACTTTAATCGTTAATATATAAGTGAATATTGCAGTCCAATCACAAATGCTTTTATTATATTAGTTTGTCTTTACTGGAAGCGTTCATAGTACGCGTATTCAGGACTAATATGTTTGTCATGCCGGATATCTATACGTGTACATTCGTTGGATGCACGCCTAACAGATTTTATTGTAAGAAGCTTACACGGAAATAGCATTAATTTACCTCACTACTTTGTATGCGGAACTCTACTTAATGTACACTACAGATATTTTAACCTTTGAAGCTCTCCTGATAATGGTCGCATCTTGACCAGGACAGATATGACGAAGATAAAGGCCAGATAGTTGTGTGGATATGCGACTTAGATGTTCCATCAATAAAATACAATCGTTAATAACTCATATTTGACACTCCTAAGTGGAAAGTGAATTTATTTATCTAATAATACAGAATCGACCGTGTATTCAATAAATAAGTTATTTCAAGGTAAACGATGAAATCATTATTATATCATCTTCTTGTATCTCGGTTTACAGAGTGATATGATAAATGTAGAATAATCGAATTGTTCCCCTAAACTCTTCTTAATGAATTTTGTCGGAAATATTATAAATAGACTTGAAGAGCTAGTGGGAAAATATCTTCGCATTATCCATAGAGTGATAAAATTACAATTATATCGTATCATGGGAATCTAAACTTAGGCTATAAATGAGCCTCAAAGCAACTTTTTTAGTATTAAATGGCGTGCTAATTCTACTCTAGTGGAGCGGTGGATAAATATGATCACCTCGGTCTGTGCAACGTCCCATGAAAAACTATTCGAGATAGTGAAGTTTGGATACGATGGAGACAGATTCTTAGATAAGGATTGGTAACACTTTCTCCATGTACATACATATATATATAGATGGGATTTTCTTCCGATAAGGTGTGGCTCTTCCTGGGTTCAGGAACACCACCCGTTTTTTTTAGAAAATATGATGACATTAGTAGAATACGTATATTTGCATTACAATGTGCAGTTTAATGTTTGTATTATAATGTACAATTTTTTTGATGAAAAGAGGGTGAGCTCCCTTGGGAGTCGCCGCTAAACCATTATATTAATAAAATAAGGGATACATTATAAATTACATTGACGTCCAATAACTTAATATAGCCTTACAGTGAGACACAACAATCTCTGAATAGAATCTCTTATTATTAAAAAGGAGGTCATTTCTCGCTAGCCAGATTGCACATAGCTCGTCAAAGGGTCTTAGAACATCATCCGTTGAGCTGCCTCCTATCTTTCTCACCCCTTCCCAAAAGTTGAATAGGCCACTTGCATCAATCCATGGGATCGCCATTTCTCTCATGACCTTCAGCGAGGACTCACAGGTGAAGAAAAGATGATCCCAGGTCTCTGACTGCTCCCCGCACCTGTCACAAGTATCATCCTGAAGACCCATGATCCTTGCTCTACTATCTTTGTCCAGAAGCATGTCCCTCCTCAAGCACCGGAGGAAGACTTTTATCATGTTCGGTATTCTACTTGCCCAGATAATCTTCACATCCTTGCGCAGGTCCTGATCTTGACCTTGACCATCACTTCTCAGTTCTCCGTGTAGTTGTTTGACAGAAAATTTGTTACCTGTCCATTCATAATGATCCCTGGTCTATGAAAAATCATATGGGAAGGGAACTATAGACAATAATCTTTCTAAATCTTCATGCCCCCTAGATGAAAGACCAATAGCGAAATCCGGTCTCCACTCTCCAGAAAGTGCCAACTTCTTCACAGTTGCGTCCTTCAACATCATCAAAGCAAAGAATCTCAGAAAGAGCAGCTCCAACGAGCCTTCTCCCAGCCAATTTATCCCTCCATAATCTGAAATCTTCTCCATCTCCTAGTTTCAACAATAGTATGACCGATACAGTTGTCAAAACATCTTGTTCCCCTTTCCAAAGGGATGACTCGAACCGAAGAGACCCTGCCTCTACATTTCCTTTAACATTTTAAATCTTCCTCAACAACCTTGATACCAGATCCATAGAAGGTCCCCAGATGCGCAAGACCCACATTGCTAGCAATACCTTATTCATGCATACCAAATTCCCGAACTCCCAGTCCCCCTGCTCACGGGTTCTCAGTATTTCCTCCCATGCCAATAAATGTATGTCAGACTTATATTATTTCCCGTCTGACCAAAAAAGCCTTCTCATTAGCTTTTCAATCCTCTTTCGCACACCCACTGTCATCATCCAGGTCGAGAGAAAAAAAATTGGGATGACAGACAGAACATGCTTTATTATGACCAGCTTCCCACCCCTAGATAAAGTAACCGCCTTTTATCCTGCTAATCTGAGCTCTATCTTCTAGATAACCGCCTCCCAATCTGTTTTTTCAACTTGCCAGCCACCAAAGGAAGGCCCAGGTGTTGAAGACGAGTTTTGACGGGTCTAAAGTAATCCACACAAGGCGGGATCACAATGTCGTTGAGGCGACCCGCAGGAAAATCTGATCTTCGAACAACAATTAACCCACAACAGATAAATCAAGCAATGAAAGTAAATGTGCAGAGTTAAAATTTATTATAACTCTACAACAAGATGTGTATAGTGCAAGTATGTGTAGAGGTCGAACATAGGGAGCAGACAGGTAGAACGTGGCAATAATGCTAAAAAATGCGAATGTGATCAAGTGTCTATTTATGTTATTTTTTTGTAGGTTTTTAATTATTTTATTTTATTTTTAATTTTATATTTTTATATTTTGATTTTTAATTTTCTTATTTTATATTTTCTTTTTATATTTTATTTTTTTATATTTTCTTTTCAATAATAGAATATATATACAAAGTAAGAAAGAGAGAGATAAAGGATTTATAAAAATAGATAAAAAAGTAAAATTTAGAAAATAAAATATTTTTAGTCTTTTTTTATTTTTCTAATGTTTGTGATTTTTCTATATTTTTTCTATTTTTTTTGGTATTTTTAAAGGTAAAAATACTAGAAAATAGTGAACTAGGTTGCTGGACGAAATTAAAATAAGGATGAAAAATATCAATCAATGTCCAAAATTCCTCAAATTTATTTTACTTGAACGATAATAAATAAGAGAAAATATAGAAACTGAAATTGCATTTTTAGAATTTTTGTAGGATTTTTAGGAAGATTTTTTTGTTTTTATAATTTTTAGGAGTTTTCTTTTGTATTTTTTAGTGATTTTTGGTCTGGTGTTAAAAGACACTAAATGAAGTAAAATATATTTTTCTGGGAATTTTCTGAGGTGTTTTTATAATTTTTATGTATTTTCTAATACAAACAGTGCTGAAAATGCATGTTTTTGAATTTTTATAAATATTAAAGTGCAATGAATATGCAAAACAAAAATATGCCGTGATACTACAATACAACATGTACTTAAGGTAATTTTTGTGGATTTTTTAGCATTTTATAGATGCATGCAATAAATAGAGGAAGCATAAAGAAAATACACAAAGGCAGGGGCAATTTTGTAAATAGAAGAAAGTTTGGGGACTTCGGCGCAATATTTCCAGAAAGTATTTAACTAATTAACAAAGTTTACGGACCAATCATATATCATTAAAAATCTGGGGCTGTTCCTGTAAAAACGCCAAGCCCACGTGCGATGGCACGCACGCCTGGCAGGGGCCTCTACGTAATTATCCAAAAAGCTGGGGACCAGTTCGCAAATGTTACAAAAGTTTTGAAAAGCAAATGAAAGTTTCAGTATTATAAAATAAATACACAAAAGTTGCGGGGGTTTGGGCAAAATACCCACGCAACAGGCGCTGGCGGACGGTTTGATCTGCCTTACTTATGCCACGCGTCAGCGCCACGTCTCACGATGTCTCTTTGCCCGTTGACGGCCGAGATTTGAAGAGCTCTGGTTGATCTGATGGCCGACAACGTGCTCGATCCTACGGTCACTGCTACGCTGGAAGAACGGAGGAGGATCGACGACTCAGGGGCATGGATAAAGAACGACCGAAGAACAAGGCCGGGGCGAGTTTGGACAGCAAAATCTCGATGCTCCGAGTGGAAGGGTGACGTCCGATGACTGTCCGAGCTCCCTGGGAGCCTTCCTGAATGGATGGCTGCTTCAAAAAGGCGGGTGGACCGCGGAGCGCCACCACGGAGATGAAGAGGGGGACGAGCTCCAGGAGGTTTGGCCTGCGTCAAAAACGACCCCAGATGGGGTCCTTCGGGTCCTGGGACCTACAAGGGAAGCCACAAAATCACAGCACAAAATCCCAGGACCTTATTGGCAAAGTTTGGAGGGAAGATGGCGGCGGTTTTGGTGAAAAAGGAAGTGGTCGGAGCTCGAGAACGCCGGCTATGTGTATGCTGCTGGAATCTATCCTAACTAAATGGTTAAACGACAAACGAAATTCACAAACTCAATGCTAGAACCAAAGGCTAATTAGATAGCAAGAAAACAAATGAAAAACATCCTCGATTGGCTAGAAAAATCATGAGAAATGGACCTCACGGCCAAGGGTCGGAGATGGGGTGGAGACACCGATTTACTCCGCCAAATGCCTCCGCAAGGAGGCCGGAGAGGACCTGTCACCTCCTCGATCCAGGACTTACAGGAAGGAGAGCTTGGCAAGGAGCAAGAAGGGTTGAATGGGTAGTGTTTCGAGTGAATAGGGACTCGCTAGGGTGAGCTCCGGCGAGGGGGTAGCTGGTGATGACAAACAGACTGATGGAGCGAATAAAATGCAGAGATTGAAGATCAAAACCGCACCTAACTAAAGAGCACAGAAAAGATAGTAAATACGACCTCGACTCGGCCGGGGCTGAGGAGATAGACCTCAACGACGAATCTCGCCGGAGGTGGGTGGATATGCCCAAACAACTCGCCAAACACCGCCCTGGTTGGCTGGAGGTGGTGCTGTCACCACCACCGGTCCGGAGCATAAGAAAAGGTGGGAAGAAACGAGTTGAATGGGGTTCCCCCGAAGAAGGAGGGTGGCGGGTGGTTTTTGAAATGTGTTGAACATGGCTCAAAGAACGAGATGTCAGGAGCGATTCAACGATCCGAAGGTCGAAAAAACCCATGGGCGTGTATGCTGGATTGACCATGTACAAGTTTATAGAAGGGAGCCCTGTCATTTAGTGAAAGAATCAGCGTGGAGAAAGCCGAGAAGAAGAGGGTAGACAAATGTCTGGCGGGCTGTGACCTGGGGTCATGGAGTTGACCCTCGGTCAACGGATGGGTGGCCTGATTGGGCCACGTCATCCGCAAAAAGACAAAACTTAAATAACAACCTTGTAAATTCTATCAAAAATACTAAATGGTTTAATTAATTTTAGGTTCAATTACAAAAAAATGTTTATTATTTTATAAATTATTTTATTATGATTTTTAATTATTTTTATGAGGTATAAAAATACAAGTTACCTTTTATACCCTTCATAGGTATATTTATCTATACAATTTATTATTTAATTTTTATTTTGTGTTTTTAATTTATTTATTTTTGTTTATTATTTTATAAATTTATAAAATATTTCTATTAACTTAAATATATTTTTATTTTATTTTTCTGATATATTTTATATTCTTAATAAAATAAAAGTGTTAATTATATAGGTATATATACTGGTATTATACCTAGGTGTTTTATACACAAGTATTTTATTTTTGTATTTTCTTGAGACTTTTATTCTGATTTTAAAATACAAATTTATTATAAATAATATTTACAAAATTAAAAAAAATATAAAATTATGAAAATAAAGAATAATAAATAAAATGAATATTTTAATTAGTACAAATATGCAATAGGGGTCCAAAACTCAACTTTCAAACCGTAGCTCCGCCAAATGTGAAACCACCGCCATTAAATAGCTTATTTTAAATTATATACAATTAAAGGTGAGTTTGATGCATTTCGAGTTTTTATTTGTGAGGTACGGGTCTAGGAAGTTGGGATTTTGGAATTTTATTCAGACCATAACTTTTTATCTATACATTATCTTTGAGTGAAATCAATTTTGTATTTTTATTTATTTAATTATCTACAACTTTCATGTACAAAGTTTCTTTATTTGTGGTATAAAATGTGGAACAAAAAATAGGTCCCAAAATGAATAAAAATGAAAAAAATAAAAGGTATTTTTATTGTGTTTAGACCATTATCTCCCCCTACTTTATTCCTTGTCGACCTCGTCATTGAGATGCCTAGGTCTCAAGGTTTCGGGTCATAAAATAGTTACAATATTTTATTATTTTTCTTTTCTTTTCTTTATTCTATAATTTTGGCTTTAAAAACTGTATTTTATACAATATTTGCATGAATGCTAAAATGCCTAAATTAAGCCTATTTACACGCATTTACTAGGTTTTTAAGGCCAAAATGATAGAATAAAGATGATGAAACGTAGATTTATCTCTTCCCCCTATACTTGCCTTTGCTAGTCCCTAGCAAACACTTATGCAATAGGTGCAAAAAAAGAAAAACAAAGAAAAGAAAAAGAAGAAATGTGGATTAAATTTAATGATCAAACTTGTCTTCACAAAATCAAAGTTTGGAGCTTAAGTCGGACCTTTGGAATTTTTGTGCGGGCGGAACCTTAATGAGAACCGGATTTGAAATCCAACAGTCCCAGAGAATCCCAAAACTTAACTCAAGTCTCCTCAATAGCTAGGTCAGAAATATCTCAACTCATACGCAAACCCTTACGACTATGAATGTGACTCGTACAGTGTAAGTGATGGTGGCTCTCCCAAACTAGAATGACAAAGAGACTGACTTCTCCAGTAAGACAACCCAATGATTCCCCAATCCAATAACTCCTTCCTCGAGGAGCGGGGTATTCCCTTCTAAGTTCAAGTGGCAACCAACTCAAGAGCAGGGGGTGAAGAGAAGAATGGATGGTAGCCAGTGTAGCTACCTATCCTAGGATGTAAGACCAGTGTAGTAAAATCATCCAGCTGCAGGCTCACATATTTGACTTTGGAACTCAAGCTTGCTTATTGACTATACAACATATTCACATACTTTACAGGCATTTTATTTTTGTGCATGCCTGTATCTTCTTTTTTTTTGAGATACTATTTACAGCAGCATTTACATAGGGAGTTTTTCCTCTTGAGACAGTAGACTATCCCTCTTTTGAAGCTTTATTGCAACCCACACTCTCTTGTCTTTAGAATACCTCATCACTGGACGGGTTGGGGGTGCACATCCCTCCCTAGAGGAGGACAAGTGTTTCCACTTGTATGCGTCTCATACCGGCAAATCCAATCCCCTCACCACCCCAACTGAGTTGAGCCATGTGAAAGGTGTAGGTGTCCAGGTTAGGTCATTATCACAAGAGTCGTGCGTGTGCTCCGAAATACTCTACTTAGGCAGTCAAGAATCCATTGAACCAAGTCTCGTGATCCTCAAAGAATTAAGTCAACTAGACCTGAAGTACCTCAAACCCGGTTCCTACAAGGTTCCTGTTATTAGGTGGATTTTAAGGTCCAATCAAGCTCCAATCTCCGGATTTTATTTAGACTCGTTCAGCTATCAAACTCAATCCGAAAAATGCTCATGCTATGCAAAATGCATGAAATATTTTTGTGATGCAATTTTAAAGATTTTGAACTTTTTATGGATTTTTGAAAAGATGATGCATATTTTTCAAAAGATTTTTCAAATGTTTTTGGTATTTTAATTTTTGCAAATGTTTTTGGAATTTTTGAAAACAAACAGATTTTTGGCTCAAAGTTAGGTACAAATATTTACACGGGAATGCATCTTATATTTACAAGAAGTGGATTTTAAGAATTTACAAGGGTAAGTGGTCAATTTATAAGTATATATATAATGAATTCTGGTGTGATGTATGTATTCCTCAAATTTATTTGACACATGTTTTTTAAATAATTTTGAAAACTATAGTCCAGAATAAATTTTACAAACAATTTTACAAACATGTACACATATTTGAAAATCATTTTGTAAAGGTTTTTCAAATAGTATGTATAGATTTTTGACATATTTTTGCAACCATTTTTCGAACCATTTGCAAATCATTTTTCAAATATTTTATTTCACACAAATAAAATAAATTTTTCAAACAAAATGTTTTTACAAAGGTTGAAAACATGTAACAAAACGTTTTCAAAATAGTTTTCAAAAGATTTTCACAAGGATTTTCAAACTATTTTTCAAACATTTTGCAAAAAACATTTTAACCTGATTTATTAATCAGTACATACAAAAGAATTTGAGGAATAAAGCATCTTTTTGTTACGGTTTTTAATGGAATTTAAAGAATTATTAGCCAGATTATTAAGAAAAATACGAAAGTACGAGTTATGGCTAAAGTATATACGTAGTATATACGACCCCCCTATACTTAACTTGAGATATGTCCTCATAGATCAGAGAGAATAGAGAAGACATAACTCATACTGAGTATAGGAAAATCTAAAGAATAAATGAATAAGAGATGAATGAACGAATGAGATGTTGACCGTCCCCCTATACTTAGGATCAAATAATCATAAGTATATCAGACTGTACACAAAGCAGGGAGGGTCAAGGGTGGGGATGAACAAATCGTACTCAGATTGTCTCCCCCTATACTTAGGGTAAGATATCCCTAAGTATAGACAAGAAGAGGAGACAATGGAGAGGATCGAGAAGAATGAAAGAAACTCGGGGTGCATACCTCCTATACTTAGGACAAAGTACGTCCTAAGTATAGAAGACTGTCTACAAGGGATGACACCTTTTCGGTAGAAAAAGAAGATAGAAAAGGAAAAGAAGAAAATGGAAACGAGATCAGAGGATGTACACATCACTCCCCCTATACTTAGGGTAAAAGAAGCCCTAAGTATAGGCAACAACATGAGTAATGAAACGGAATGACGAATGAACACTCGGCTCGTCTACTCCCCTATAATTAGGACAAAGTACGTCCTAAGCAAGGCAAACACGAGAATTAGTGGATGAGCAATACGGTTGAGGGACAGAGGTACACAAAAGAGAACATACAACAGAGATGGATATACACGAGATCAAGAAGGTTGAAAGCGAACCTTCTCGCGGGACCGCTGAGGGATAGATCTAGTATGGTGCAGGTCGACATCGGGGTCCATAGTGGACGAAAGCCAATCAGGGTCGACAGAGTGAAGATCCTCAGGGGCCCTAGGGTGTGAAGGTACAAACGGGTGAGTGGAAGAAGTGTGATCGGGTCTGGCCTTGGGTGTCTCACTGATATCAAAGTGGATTGGGACGAACTCATCATCATCATCGGAAGTAGTGTACTCAGTATCGTCCTGTGAGGTGTCGTCCAGGTCAAAACCAAAATGCACGAACTCATCAGTGGAAGTACTCGAACTATGTTTGTCCTCTATAATCTCAACCAGATCATCTTTCTCATCAAAAGGCCCGAATTCTCGAATAAAATCTATCAAATCAAATTCGGCCTTCGTCTCATTTGAATTTGAGTGAACAGGGACGGACCCATCAGTGAAAGAAGTCGAGTCATATCCGTCCTGTCTAGTATCTAAATCTGTCCTCCGCTCTAAGGTGTCAATCGTGTAAATCCCGCGGATGTCATCAACACATCGCCAGTCACAGGAAGCAAAAACACCAAGGTCTATTCTTTCCGAGCCTTCCTCCTTGGAGAGGAATTCTTGGGTCTCATCATTGGTCATAAAGAAAGTCTCTCTGATATCCTCATAAAGGTCATAGGCCTCAGGGTCAGCCAAGATAGGTGTAGTCGCATCAGGTGCAGGTCTCTGGTCAAATGTGGGTGCGATGATCAACACTTCGCTCACGTCAGCAGGACAAAAGCGAATCTCTCCTGATCCGTAATCATTAATGGCCCTCACAGAGGCGAGGAATGGTCGTCCCAGGATGATTGGAGAATGCTCCCCTGTGGAGCTCTCCATGGGAAACACGACAAAATCAACATGGTAGCTCATGCCATGAATCGAAATGACGACGTTTTCAAGGATACCCTTCGTCCTCTTGATAGATCCATCAGTAAACTGAATGATCATCCTGGTCTTCTAGAGAGGCCCTAAGTGAAGAGACTGTACCAGCGAGAAGGGTATGATGCTAATCGAAGCACCGCCATCGAGGAGAGTCTGATCACATGTGTGGTCAGAGATGGTGTAAGTGATGAAAGGTGTGGCATTGTTCTTTTTCCTAAGAATGGGATGGTGTGTGATGGCGTGGGTTGTGGCCATGGTCAAGATATGACGCTCAGATCTGCTCCTACACTTTCTATTCTTGGGAAGAGGAGCAGATAAATCAGTCATGGCCTGCTGAAGTGGGGTACGGATGATCTCATGAATAGTGGCCACCACTTCGGGTTCAGTCAACAATTTTTTTAAAATTTTTGGACCTCCTCCATACAAGGGAGGATGTCGGAATCAGCATCTACACGAGGCATGCTAAGAGCAGTCTGTACAGTGGCATCCTCGGGGTCAAAGGTGGACAGGGTGTGAATGAATGTGTGGTCAAAAAGTCTGGCAGATGGGTACTCTCCTCACAGTCTGAATCAACGAAGTGTCTCCCGAATTCTTTTTGTGTTTTTAAATTTTTCTTATTTTTTTGTATTTTGGGCGATTGCAAGATCTCATGGTAATCCTCAAATGATTCCAAATCATCAGATCGTGAAGCATCAATGTGGCTCTTATTCATGCAGGTGAGGTTGTCAATCCTCAAATTCATTTGCTCCATGAACTGGGTCAAGGTCTCAAGTGCGGACATCGTAAGAGGTGACTCCAACAGCTCAGTTCGGGGGGATGTGAAGGTGGAAAATATGTAGGTGGTAGTGGGTGTGGGTAGAAATCCGAGTCCTGATATAGTGGCTGAGGCGGATATGTACAAAAGTCAGGAGCAAAGTCCTCCTGGAAAAAAGGAGGTGGACCGGCTGGAGTGAACGAATGATCCTCGAAGTCCGGACAAAATATACTCCAGTCGGCCATCTCGAAATAAAAGGAAAAATGATCGGGAGAGCACGAACGTCAAGTCAAGAGAAGTGTGAAGAAAGGCGCAAGTGTGCAGAGACGATCTAGAATGCACACAAAACAATCACAAACAAAAAATGAAAACAAGACAAACCCTCAATTCACCTACTCAACTCGGTAGAGACCGAAAAGTCGATCTTTTTATCTTGTCTATTTTAGAGTTAGGTGAGAAATCAAGAAGTTGCGCAAACACTTAGGGGATGAATGGGATTTGGGCACTAACCTTAGTGTGTGCGTGAGCAATGTAGAACGAAGACAATGAGGGGATTACTCGCCCCAAGACACTGTTTTTCTTTTTGATCTTTTTTTAGGGTCAAGTAATATTAGCAGTCCCAATTTTATTTGATTTTCAGTTTTTTTTTGGATTTTTAATAAGAAATGCAAGATCCTATCGGGGATTCAATTCCTATAAGCACCTAGGTGATCAAAATCAGAGGTAAAGGAGCGGAAAAGCAATGCAAGCGGCAAAACGATGATGAATGCTAAAGCGTAAATGCTCACCTTGCCTCCAGCACTCTACATGCAAGGATGCTCAGCAGAATTGAAACCTATCTATATGCAAATGCAAAGCCGATGAAATCGCCCTAGGATGAGAAGCTGCTATTAGCGTGAAGCATGTTTTTCGAGATTTGACTAAGTCCAAATGCGGCTATAGGTACATGCAATGGTGATTAGTGTGTTTGGACCTAATACTATTGACAAGCAACTCCTAAAATTAAGGCTCAATCACACAAAAGAAATAAAAATAAAACTGGAAAACAAATGAAAAAGAATGCGAAGAAAAACACGAGAAAGCCGCGGTGAGCCCCCAAGTGAACAATCACTTGGAAATTAGGCCCGAGTGTCCAATGTTCGGAGTGCCTGTATTATTACATAATAAAGTCATCTCTCTCTCACAAAAATTACACAAGTAAATGCAATAAAATAAAATGCTCAAAATTTGTCTTCAGATACTCCAAGCCCTCCCTTGTGCTAGGTCAAAGCCGCCTCTCGTGGGTGCATAGGTGCTCTAAAGAGGAGCTCCTCTCTCAATCCTTGTACCTCGCTTAAAATCCAAGCAAGGAGAGTGGTTAGACAATTCAACAAGATATATAAAAAATAAGGAAAATAAAACAAGCAAAATAAAAGCCGTAAAAATAGATAAAAAGTCACAAGCACAGACAAAGACCCAAACTAAGCGCTGTTGCTCCTCGGCAACGGTGCCATTTGTTGAAGATGAGTTTTCACGGGTCTAAAGTAATCAACACAAGGCAGGATCACAATGTCGCTGAGGCGACCTGCAGGAAAATCTGATCTTCGAACAACAATTAACCCACAACAGATAAATCAAGCAATGAAAGTAAATGTGCGGAGTTAAAATTTATTATAACTCTACAACAAGATGTGTATAGTGCAAGTTTGTGTAGAGGTCGAACACATGGAGCAGACAGGTAGAACGGGGCAATAATGCTAAAAAATGCGAATGTGATCAAGTGTCTATTTATGCTATTTTTTGTGGGTTTTTAAATTTTTAAATTTTTTATTTTATTTTTAATTTTTAATTTTTATATTTTAATTTTTAATTTTCTAGTTTTATATTATCTTTTTATATTTTATATTTTTATATTTTCTTTTTAAATAATAGAATATATATATATATACAAAGTAATGAAAGGAGAGATAAAGGATTTATAAAAAATAGATAAAAAAAGGAAAATTCAGAAAATAAAATATTTTCAGTCTTTTTATATTTTTCTTATGTTTTTGTGATTTTTCTATATTTTTCCTATTTTTTTGGTATTTTTAAAGGTAAAAATACTAGAAAACAGTGAACTAGGTTGCTGGACGAAATTAAAATGAGGATGAAAAATATCAATCAATGTCTAAAATTCCTCAAATTAATTTTACTTGAAAGATAATAAATCAGAAAAAATACATAAATTGAAATTGCATTTTTATGATTTTTGTATATTTTTTAGGATTTTTAGGAAGATTTTTGGGGTTTTATAATTTTTAGGAGTTTTCTTTTGTATTTTTTAGTATTTTTGGTCTGGAGGTAAAAGACACTAAAAGAAGCAAAATATATTTTTCTGGTAATTTTTTGAGGTGTTTTTATAATTTTTATGTATTTTCTAATGCAAATAGTGCTGAAAATGCATGTTTTTGAATTTTTATAAATATTAAAATGCAATAAATATTCAAAATAAAAATATGCTGTGATACTACAATATAACAGGGACTTAAGGTAATTTTTGTGGATTTTTTTAGCATTTTATAGATGCATGCAATATATAGAGGAAGTATAAAGAAAATACACACAGGCAGAGGCAATTCTGTAAATAGAAGAAAGTTTGGGGACTTCAGTACAATATTTCCAGAAAATATTTAGCTAATTAACAAAGTTTACGGGCCAATCATAAATCATTAAAAATCTGGGGCCGTTCCTGCAAAAACGCCAAGCCCACGTGCGATGGCACGCACGCAGTGGTAGGGGCCTCTACGCAATTATCCAAAAAGCTGGGGACTAGTTTGCAAATGTTACAAAAGTTTTGAAAAGCAAATGAAAGTTTCAGCATTATAAAATAAATACACAAAAGTTGCAGGGGTTTAGGCAAAATACCCACGCAACAGGTGCTGGCGAACGGTTTGATCTGCCTTACTTATGCCACGCGTCAGTGCCACGTCTCACGATGCCGCTTTGCCCGTTGACGACTGAGATTAGAAGAGCTCTGGTTGATCTGATGGCCAATAACGTGCTCGATCCTACGGTCACTGCTACACTGGAAGAACGAGGGAGGATCGACGGCTCATGGGCATGGAGGAAGGACGGTCGAAGAACACGACCGTGACGAGTTTGGACAGCAAAATCTCGATGCTTCGAGCGGAAGGTTCACGTCCGATGGCTGCCCGAGCTTCCTGGGAGCCTCCCTGAATGGATGGCTGCTTCAAAAAGGCGAGTGAACCGCCGGAGCGCCACCACGGTGATGAAGAGGGGGACGAGCTCCAGGAGGTTCGGCCTGCGTCAAAAACGACTCCAGATGGGGTCCTTCGGGTCCTGGGACCTGCAAGGGAAGCACAAAAATCATAGCACAAAATCCCAGGACCTTATTGGTGAAGTTTGGAGGGAACATGGCGGTGATTATGGTGAAAAAAGGAAGTGGCCAGAGCTCGAGAACGCCGGCTATGTGTATGCTGCTGGAATCTATCCTAACTAATTGGTTAAACGACAAACGAAATTCACAAACTCAATTCTAGAACCAAAGGTTAACTAGATAGCAAGAAAACAAATGAAAAACATCCTCGATTGGCTAGAAAAACCAAGAGAAATGGACCTCACGGCCAAGGGTTGGAGATTGGGTTGAGACACCGATTTACTCCGCCAAATGCCTCCGCAAGGAGGCCCGAGAGGACCTGTCACCTCCTCGATCCAGGACCTACAGGAAGGAGAGCTTGGCAAGGTGCAAGAAGGGTTGAATGGGTAGTGTTTTGAGTGAATAGGGACTCGCCGGAGCGAGCTTCGGTGAGGGGGTAGCCAGTGATGACAAACAGACTGATCGAGCAAATAAAACACAGAGATTGAAGATCAAAACTGCACCTAACTAAAGAGCACCGTAAAGATAGTAAATACGACCTCGACTCGGCCGAGGCTGAGGAGATAGATCTCAACGGCGAAGCTCGCCGGAGGTGGGTGGATACGCCGAAACAACTCGCTAAACGCCGCCCTGGTTGGCTGGAGGTAGTGTTGTCACCACCACCGGTCCGAAGCACAAGAAAAGGGGGGAAGAAACGAGTCGAATGGGGTTCCCCCGAAGAAGGAAGGTGGCGGGCGGTTTTTGAAATGTGTTGAACATGGCTCAAAGAACGAGATGTCATGAGCGATTCAACGATCCGAAGGTCAAAAAAACCCATGGGCATGTATGCTGGATTGACCATCTACAAGTTTGCAGAAGGGAGCCCTGTCATTTGGTGAAAGAATCAGCGTGGAGAAAGTCAAGAAGAAGAGGGTAGACAAATGTCTGGCGGGCTGTGACTTGGGATCATGGAGTTGACCCTCGGTCAACGGATGACGTGGCCTAATTGGGCCATGTCATCCGTAAAAAGACAAAACTTAAATAAAAACCTTGTAAATTCTATTTAAAATACTAAAGGGTTTAATTAATTTTAGGTTATTAAAAAAATGTTTATTATTTTATAAATTATTTTATTATGATTTTTAATTATTTTTATGAGGAATAAAAATACAAGTTACCCTTTATACCCTTTATATGTATATTTCTCTATACAATTTATTATTTAATTTTTATTTTGTGTTTTTAATTTATTTATTTTTGTTTATTATTTTATAAATTTATAAAATATTTCTATATACTGAAATATATTTTTATTTTATTTTTCTAATATATTTTATAACTTTGATAAAATAAAAGTGTTAATTATATAGGTATATATAGAGGTATTATACCTAGGTGTTTTATACACAAGTATTTTATTTTTGTATTTTCTTGAGATTTTTATTCTAATTTTAATATACAAATTTATTATAAATAATATTTACAAAATTATAAAAATATAAAATTATGAAAATAAAGAATAATAAGTAAAATGAATATTTTAATATGTACAAGTATACAATAGGGGTCCCAAACTCAACTTTTAAACCGTAGCTCTGCCAAATGCGAAACCACCGTCATTAAATAGTTTATTTTAAATTATATACAATTAAAGGTGAGTTTGACGCATTTCGATTTTTATTTGTGAGATACGGGTCTGGGAAGTTGGGATTTTGGAATTATTTTTAGACCATAACTTTTTATCTATACATTATCTTTGAGTGAAATCAATTTTGTATTTTTATTTATTTAATTATCTACAACTTTCATGTACAAAGTTTCTTCATTTGTGGTATAAAAAGTGGAACCAAAAATAGGTCCCAAAATGAATGAAAAATGAATAAAATAAAAGGTATTTTTATTGTATTTAGACCCTTATCTCCCCCTACTTTATTCCTTGTCGACATCGTCATCGAGATGCCTAGGTCTCGGGGTTTCGGGTCATAAAATATTTACAATATTTTATTCTTTTTCTTTTCTTTTCTTTATTCTATATTTTTGGCTTTAAAAACTGTATTTTATACAATATTTACACAATGACGCATGAATGCTAAAATGCCTAAATTTAGCCTATTTACACACATTTACTGGGGTTTTTAAGGCCAAAATGATAGAATAAAGATTATGAAACATAGATTCATCACTAGGTAGGTAATCGACAAATCCCCCAACGCAGAACTAAGCATACATGCTATCCTGGTCCTATCACCTTCTTCTAATCCAAAAGTGATTACAATCGATTTCTGCATATTTTTTTCAAGACCTGAGAAACTGCTGAAGATGTCCAGCTCCTAAGCCGCATGACATATCATCTCATCCGAACCGCTCAGGAAAACAACTGTGTCATCCATGTATTACAATAGCGGCACAGAGATCTCATCAAGACAGAAACCTTCACACCACCCTCCCTCGACTGCTTGCTTGAACATAACAACCAATGTATCAGCATCCAACACAGAGCATGGGCACCAGTGGGCACCCCTGACGAACCCCTCTTTGTGGCTGGAAATAGCTACCTTCCGGCTTCCCATTTACTAGAATCGAGAAGGATGATGTGGTGACACATCTTTTCATCCACGCAACCCAACAATCCAGTAAACCTCTTCTTCTTAGCGAAGACCACAAAAAGTTCCAGTCCAGATTATCATAGGATTTTGCAAAGTCAATTTTCTACAACACCCCTTTGTACCCTTGCGTCTCCATTCTAAACATATTTCTAATGCCATAACCATTATGTCTGCCATTTGTCGTCCTGGGATAAAGGTAGATTGAACTTATAGAATGATAGACTCCATGACCCCTTTGAGCCTGTCTGCTAGCACTTTTGCCACGAAGAGGTACACTCCATTCGAAAGGGTGATTGGTTTGAAATCCTCTACATTTACCGAATGATCCTTCTTTGGGAGTAAAAACATCAAAGCCCTATTCACCTTCTCGAAGCCCTTGTTTCCTTCTTTGAAACCTTCCAGCATTTCTACGATCTCTGCCTTGAGAAGATCCCAAAACTCTCTATAAAAGAAAATCGGGAACTCATCTGGCCCCGGTGCTCCATCAGCATTCAGACCCCAAACTGCATCATTCACTTCTTTTTCAGAAAAAGGAATCACCAGCACCTCTGCCTTTGCCGGTGTCAGAGTCTTCACCCCCTTCCCCAGCCACCTCCGCCCATCTTCTCGCCTCTTCCATGCCGCCTCAAATAAAACCCTCTCAGTGTACTGCCAATTTATGCTTCCCCAGAATACCTCTGTCCCCCACCTCAATTTTCTGAATATGGATCCTCCTCTTCCTGATGCTACAATGTGAAAGAACCTGGTGTTAGCATCGTCGTCTTTTAGCCACTTCTGCCTGGACTTCTGTCTCCATTAAACTTCTTCTTTCTGATCTTCCATCAGAATCGCCTCCAAGAACCTTGACCTCTCCTCCATTTCCTCATGGTCTAGTCCTCGCAAATCATCAAGGTCCTCTAGACGGACTACATTCTCCTGATCCATACCACGCTTTTCCCTTATCTTTAATCTGACCGTTCATCCATACTACTTCAGGAATGATCTGAGCAGCACCAGTTTAGTAGCCAATTTATATACCGCCGAACCCTCTAGACTCCAAGTCCTCCATTGCTCTGCCACTAACTCTTTGAATCCCTCTTCCAGCATCTAGGAACGTTCAAAGCAGAAGAAGAACTTGCCTCTTTCCTCCTCACCAGAAGACCAGATAATCGGCGTGTGATCTGAGTGAGCCCGAGGGAGAGCCCATACCCCTGAAAGCGGGAAAAACTCCACTCCAGCAGTGGACAACATAAATCTGTCTAGTCTTGATCTTGACCTCTTGTTGCGCCAAGTATACGCACAACCTGCTGCATATATCACTGAAAGATCCAAAGAGTGCACCATATCCAAAAGATCCAACGAACCTAAATCCCTCTTGCCACCCCACTAGGGCGGTCATTCGGTAGTAATGTAAGGTTTAGATCACCCCCAATAGCCAGATCTCATCATTATGCTCCGTGTACATCTGCAATAAGTCTGCTAGCAGGGAGCCCCTTCCATTTCCATTGGGTCCATATACATTCGTCACCGTGAAGACGAAGCCATCCGCCTGATGTTTGAGACGGAAGGTTTGAGAAAAGGTGGACCTCCACTCTGCCTCCACCTCAAGGTCATCTTCCCTCTAGCCCGTGATCAGTCCTCCTGCTGCACCTTGCCTCTCCATGACTGCGACCTGAAACCCTCGTGCAATGCCCACTTGAAAAACCACCTGATCACTTGTCTTCTGAACCTACAAAAGAATTAGAAAAAAAGATTTTGGTCGTTGTATCGACGAGGTGAAATTTACCAGAAATATTAAGGTTTACTTAATCTTCTTTATTTTTATTTATACTCCTAAACTTAATGTATAGCGATTAAGGACGGGAGTGTCGAACTCAGGGTGGAAAACTATGTTAACTATGGGAAACTATAGACAACTATGGTAAATGGATTTCAAACTTTTTATTTTATTTTTAAGGAATTATCTGGATTTTTATAATTTTAATGATTTTTTTATTTTTGTGATTTTAAGTATTTTGTATTTTTTATTATTTTTGAAAAATGTTTAAATTTTTATTTGGTTTTTATTTTGTTACTTTTATGGTTTAATTTTATTTCACTATTTTTATGGATTTTTATGATTTTTATGGTCTTTGGTTTATTTTTAAGGTTAAAAGTAAGTGTTTATTGAAAACTGTGATGTATTTTTGGATTTTTAAGAGTGAAAATATTGTTAAAATATTTTTATTATACTTTTATTAAAAAGTAGATGAAATTATCTTTATAATGATATGCTGTGCATTTTCAGGGGATTTATATTTATTTAGTTATGAATTTTTGAAGTTTTTATGTGTTTTGTATTTTTTAATTAGTTTTAATATTTAATCTTTATTTTGTTTTTTTAACGTATATAATACTAAATATAAGGAATATCAAGTATTTACACGTATTTTTGTAATACTTTTATTTTTTATGTTGGATTTTCTATGTATGGTATTTTATATACAGATAGAGGGTCACGGATGAAATAATTCTGGAAACTGGGGAGGGGGGGGTGGTATGCGCAAAAGTTCCCACAATTCCAGCTGCTGGAGTTGGACCTATTTGTAATTGGCTGTAATCCAGAGGGATACTCACGCAATTTGTCCTCTTGTCACGTACTTCTCACATGATAGTTCAACACCGGGGACCTGTAAGGAATAAACAAAAGTCAGGGGGGGTAATTATGAAATGCCCAGGATCCTCGTGATACTTCATGTGATGGCTTAGCTGTTAGGATCTGTTCACCAAAGTCAAATTATTCACATAGTGAGTTGCAATTTTTGCTCGAAATGAATCCGACGCACGTGCAAAACACGTGCGCAGCTTAAGCGGCGTTGCTTTTGGTTCTGACGCGTGGCATGGAGACGACAATGCGATCGCTGAATGATCATATGGCTTCGATTTGATCTGGAGGGGGAATCTGTTTGTCCCTCTTTTGTACTCTGCAGGGGACGAAGCGGTGATTTACACAGTGCTATTCTCGATTTAAAATGCTGTAACGGTGAATCGTCTTCAGTGGAAGGGATGTCTCAATGACAGAGCTCTCGAATGTAGTACACCTCCGTCAGATGATGATGATATTTATAAACGATGTTGATTCTTCTAACCGGAGTGGAGATGGCGACTCAGAATCAAACACCCCATGAGATAGTTTGTATGTGCAGGTGAACAAATCTGAGGCATTCGGATGGGAAGCTTCTAGAAGAAGCTTCAATCTTACGTTGATGATGCTTTCCAGTTGCAAATCTGTGAATGATCATTCAATGCTTTTGTAGATATGATTTTGTTGATATGCAAGTGTTATTCAACCATGCTATCAAAGTCTCCGTATGACAACTTCGAATATCTTGGTGTTTCCAGCGGTGTGGTCTTGCACATGTTCGATAGAGGCATAGGATGTGGATCTACAGGTGGTTCGTTCAAGCACGTCCAGACGGGGCAACTCCTGCAGATCTGAAGGAAGAGATTTTAGCTCGCGGTGTTGATGCTTCGTAAGCGACGAATCTCAACGGCAGAGTCTTCAATCAGCTCGAATATGTTCGATCTGCAGGAAAACAAAATAGGCTGGAGGTTCAAACCTCGGCCGGAGGTTAAACCCAGATGAGAAGTGGGAATAGAGGTGGAAATGAGGATTTCGATTGTAATTTTAGATCATAACATAGAAAATGAAAAGGATTCGGAGGAGAAAAGAGAGAACGAGAAGAGAAAGGAGGAAGACGAGGAGAGAAGGAGAAAACAGAGGGAGCGGGATGGCGAAGAAGGAGGAGAGAGAAGAATTAGACATAGGTAAGCTAACCTGGAAGATAAACGTAATAAGTCGCCTGTGGAAACGAGCTCGCAGAGGAGTTCGATGGTCGTTGCCTTCACGCTCGGTGGAGGAGGAGGCTACAGACGGAGCACAAGGCCTCGACTCCACCTTGATCTCGCCGGAGAAGAAGATGGCTCGTAGGAGCTCTGTCACCGCTCCGGTCTCACCTTTCTCTCTCCGCTCTCGGATTTTCAGGTGAAAAAATGAGACTCAAATGGCAGATAGCTTTGGCGAGAGGGTTGACGGCCCTATTTATAGGCGTGGAAAAGTCGGGTCATCGGGAGGCGGTGACGACATCAGCGGTTTGTTGGTGAACGACCAGCCAACGACTGTCCGTTGGGGCAGTTGGAGGTTGGTGGCCAATGGAAAAGAGAAGAGGGAGGAAGAAGACGATGGGGAAGAAGAGTAAAGTTAGACAGAGAAGAGGAAAAGAAAAGAGGGAGAGAAAAAAAGAAGGGGAAATAAAAAAAATTTATATAATTAAATAATTAATAATAAAATTAATTAATAATAGTTTCGAAAGTAAATAAATAAATAAATAATATAATTAATAATTTATTTAAATCGTGTATTAAGTAGTTAAGTATTAATAAAATAATTAAGTATGTAATAAGTAATTAATTAATTTGATAAATTAATTAAATAAATAATTTTAATAAATAAATAAATGAATATTATTTATATATTTTTTGAAATAAATTTTAAGGATTAATATATTAAATAAAAATATAAGTTACGACTTATTGTACAATATACAATACGTCCTAGAAAACTGTGTTTTTCGCATTAACTTCAATTTTAGCGAAACTAGTGTCATTTTGTAGATAATTGAAAAATATAATTTTAGGGACTGAGCTTGCTTAATTCATGGCTCATACGGCCAAGTTATGAGGCCTAGACGAAAAAAGTAGGGGCTTCAGACCTCCAGATTTTATTGGTATTTTAGCTTTATTATATTTTTATATTTTTATATGCAATTTTAGAAGATTTTAGGAAAAAGAGTCAAGTTAATCGGGTTTATGGTTATTTAATTAAAAACCCGGGAAGTTTCTACATATAGTACATATATACAACAAGTCCAAAAAGCTGAAACTCACCGATTTTATCCGAATATTTTTCTAATATTTTTAATAAATAGTACTATGTACAAAACAATTTTTAAAAGTGAGTTTGGTCAATTTGGAGTTTTGTATAAATAGTTATGAACCTTGGAAGTCGGCTATTGCGGCTTTTACGGTTCATTGCGGTTATTTTATTTTTAAGCCGAAATATTTTTCTAATATTTTTATAAAAACATCTATATTTTTATGAAAAACTTTTATAAAAGAAGTATTTTGATTTGAAGTGGTTTTAATGATAAATAAAATAAGTGAAATATTTGCAAAGTGAAAAAGGGTAAATTATATTTTTGATCTTGATTTTCTTGATATTTATATAAGTTATGATCCTCATCTCCCTCTACTTATTTCTTTTGTCGACCAAGTCAATATTGACCTGGTCTCGGGGTTAGGATCAGTCTGTATATTACATATACATCCTTCTTTACTTTTTGTTTTCTTTTTCTTTTCTTTTTATCTTTATTCTTTTATTTTGGTAAAAATAATTATTAATTTTATGATATTAATATTTGTGGTTAGAATGTTAATTAATGGGAATAAGTGATTATTTACATATATTTTACCAAGTATTTTAGCCAAAATGAAAGAATAAAGGTGATGAATCATGGATTCATCACCAGCTCATAGCGTACTTTTGCCAAACTGCGAGACAACTTTGTTTCTTACAACATGAATGTGTCCACTTTCGCTTCACGCACTAAATACCAATGCCCGTTCATTTTTTTGGTCACCCAAGACCGCTAACATTCCATAAAAGAACCTTCATTAAGCAACCCCTATGTTCCTCCTAATGGAGTGTGGTTGATCCACCCCCAAGCAATATGCAAATCCATGATCTAACGGACTAAAGCAGTTCGCCCCTCTCCAAGGAGAAGATCTAACCGCCCATTGCTGGGACGAGAGTTCCTGCCTCTCCTCTTCCTCCAAAAACTCAGCCCTTCGCCTCCTTCTAGTCTCCTTCAATCCACCTTTTTTCTGACAAAGCACAATGACATCAACACCACTAGCCGACCGAGAAATCACCCGGTCAAATCGTAGCCCCGTAGCCCGATCCCTCTGCGCCCCCACCTCTAGCTCTAGCCTTGGATGCAAGTCAGGATCTAGTATTTTATCTTAACCTTCCTCTTGACCTAACCTGCATCTCCTGGCCCAGTCCCTCCCACCCTCCCCAACTCCAGTTGCGCAGCATCCAGCCTACTCTCCTGGCCAGAGCCTAACCAACTCTCCCCCCACCCTCTCCTATAAACCCCCAAACCATCCAAGCCTACGAGCCACACTTTGCCATCCTTCACTCCCACCGAGCCTCTGAATATTTCTATCCTCTGAACTTCCAAGCTCGCCTACCTCTTGACTTCGACAATATGCATCGCGACCCATCAAACCAAGCTCAATCTCCCCCACCGACAGACCCTCCTCCATCCCATCCAGGTTCAGCCACAACAATCCCTTTGAGACGCCCCCAGCCACCCCGACCCCTCCAAGCGACAAACTTGACCACGCTACCCTCAAACCCTTTGCCCTGATCCAAGTGGGTATGAGGAGGTCCGTCCTCACCCTCCTGCCAAAAAATTATGTTGTCCCCTCCCTCCAACCGACTTCCCACCGCACCACCTTCCAATATTAAATCCACTTTTCTTCTTATAGGAACCACCCCTAGGTCCAGATTGCTTGAAGGCGAGAGTTCCACTCCTTTGGAGCACAATGAGCCCACCTTTTTCTCTAGATCGATAGCATCCATGAGACCTTAGCAGCTGAGGTCTGCAGGACCACCTCTAGATCCTGAGCCATGCCCTCCTCAACAACGGAGCACTCCACCTCTGGGTTGACTACAGTTGGAGCTGGTCGCTCCCCACATGACCAACAATAGGCAACCCTAATGAGGTTATCTTAAAGGATATGGTGAGATCCTTAAGCGCATCACAGAAGCGTTAGGATCACATCGTATGCGATCGGGAGCGACTAGTCGTACTAGTTGCTCGAGGCAGTGGAATTTAAAATTTTCATGCGATGAAACCACATGATCCAGGAACACTTCTCGGATCATTTCATCTAAACCACAAACAAGTATTAAGGTTACCTCTTGAAGCATGGTTGCGATCAAGTATCTAAACGAAGAGATCTCCTATCTCAAGTCCGATCCGACGGAGGAGACGCTTGCGAGCGTGTTGATGAAACACATGCTCTTCACAATCCATGTTGATGATCCAAGCGGCAAATCTCCTGATCTCGACACACGAGATTTGACGTCTTCTTCACGAGTGAGACGCACTGAAGGAGACAGAGATCCACGAGCAAATGATCCGTCAGCATAATGACGACACTGCGGCGATGGAGACTCTCTAGGGCATACATGGTGGACGACCATATGAGAGAGAGAGAGGGATGGCGTGTAGAGAGAAAGAGAGCGAGAGAGCCTTGTGTTTTTCATTAGCATTTGAAGAGCAAGGGGTGCCCTTCTATTTATAATATTTTGGGATCCATGGATCTCAATCCATGGGCAACACAAATCCGATGGCTCACATTGATTTGTATGTCTTTCAATGGCTAAGATTTTGTTGGTAAAAAACCAACAACCATTAATTTAATTTAGATTAAATATATATTGATAAATCAATATGATTTAATCCTAAATTAAATCAATCAAGCATGGATATTATGGAATGAAGATTGCCTCCTTCCATAATATGGGATTTGGTGGCAATCTCATGTAATCTCATGATATATCATTAGATTACATTATTCCATGGAAATCTCCAAGATTTACAACAACACTTGTTGTAACTTATTCAACAAAAATAATTCATAATTATTTTGTGAATATTGCAATCTTGTCATTGAAAAATTGTGAATCACATTCACAACCCAAAATAAAATGTGAATCACATTTTCAATTAATTGTCCAATGTGAATCCAATTCACATCAACATTTAATTAACAAATGTAAATTACAAATTGCTCTCACTTATATATTATAAATCACATCTATAACATATATGAGTAATATGGATAGTGCTATCCACATTATTAATATCCATGATAATTAAATCACATTTAATCATCTTGAATCTCTATTCTCATGTGCCCAAATAATGTGAATCAAATTCACATTATTTACATCTTTGATAATTAAATCACATTTAATTATCTAAGGTAACTCTCCTTATAATATGAATCAAATTCATATTATTCAAGATAATTAAATCAAATTTAATTATCTATTTTATTAATGCTTGGATACATATATCAACAATGAAATTATTCTGAACTTTTTCAAGGATAATGTGTTTTCTCAGTGGATACTTGGAGATAAGTACAGAGCGATTGTATTATTCCACGTATAGTGACTTGGATATTGAAATCAAATCTCAAATCCAGATCTCAGACCTCCCATCGATGCTTGATTACCACAAATCTAATCTTCTCATTGCATCTGGATCACATTCAGATCAATGTTCAATATTTGGACTAAGATCAAATTACTTCTCTACTGAGATGAGTCACTAAAATCCAGACCCGTTTCATCACTCCCTAGGAATGGAAGCGTCACGGTTATACAACCGTTTATGATCACATCACCTACAAGTATTCCTAATACCTGTACATCCTGCATACTAGAAGACCCGGAATAAACCAGAAGTATAAGAACAATTTTACACTGTCTACTTCATGATTTTATCATTAAGTTTCTTATTCGATCATTGGGATTTGGTATCGATCATATACTTTACAAAAGCATATATCATACCTAGGTATTGATTATATACTTTCCAAAAGTATATATATCAATCCTTACAAATTCAGTCAAGCTTCCAAAGCGAGATGACCATGCGCGGAATTTGATTCTTCCCAATATCTCATGAGTGATCTCATGTCTTCCGGTTCAGTAAATGAACCTGTATGATCCCTTTGAGAGATCGTATTACTCATATGACCTTGTATGCACACCAGCGTACCTGTGTATAGACCTTGATTAGGTCATCAATCTTACATACTCAGATATATAGTAACACATCTATCTCTGGTCAGAGGATGCGTGCCTATATCATGACAACATATGACATAGGATTTTGGTTATGTCGATCTCGTTAAGTCAACTCTTTTGACCTAACCTATCTAACACCTGCGAATCTCTATTCCTATGCAGAGGACCTGCATCAAGATGTCGGTTAGATATCAGCCTTTAGAGAAAGGATTGCCATCTCTTTCTCAGTTTGGAGATCATCTCTTAATAATCATTTGACGGTACCTGTTGAGTCCTCATTCTAACTCTTTAGATATTCATCGTAGCACCAGCCTCTATGATCCAATAATTGAAACAACAACTGTTTGATCATCAAGATGGACATGGTACATAACCCTAATTGTACTAAGGGACCTATTATGCAAATTAGATATTCTTCTTTTCAGATCAGGGAATGATATTGCAATAACATTTATTGCATAATGGCTCGTCGTGGGCTCGCATGTCCAATAATCTCCCACTAGCCCAAAGAGCCATTAATGGGCTAATCGTTAAACCCGCACTCATTTGACAATCATTGGCTATTTAAGAAAATAGCTAGGTAAGTTGATCAATCACTCTTTTCCCAAGAAACTATGCCAAGTCCTTTTACGACACTTGCATATCCCTTAGTAACAATGCTTGCATTCAATGCGAATGTTGCATCTTACGCAACCAATATTCAATCTTATTAGTCATAGTGTCCATGACACTACTGTTCAATAATCGTTATAACAAGTATGCAATTTCTATTATCCTTATCAGAATACCCTTATTCCTGGAGATCTCTATCTCCTAGGGTATTCGTAGTTAAGACCTTTTAGATCTCCATCTATAAAGTCTTAATTTCTTGAAGATAAGACTTAGAGATCACTATCTCTAAAGTCTTGTCATCTTTGAGGATATTGTTATTACTGCAATCAAGTGTTTTATCTCTATAGTAGGATCAGTAACAGTTTACTACTCCCACTGCATGGCAGACATCTGGCTTTTATACACATCTAGCATACACCAGGCTTCTCGTAACTGATGCACAAGGGCAAGCAGTTTTTTTTAGCATTCAATTACTCAACTCCTTGAGGTGTTATCCCTTTAGAAAGGTCAGTACCGTGTCTTAAGGGATGTAAACCTTTCTTTGAATTTTCCAGAAAATGGAATATATCTAAGGTGTACCACTAATGTGATAGTCCCAATACCCTCTTCTCTTTGCTTTTGAACAACTTCAGAACTAAGATCTAAGAGATATCCTTGAGATTATATCTCAAGGTATGGAACAACCAGATTATAAAACACTCATTATTATCGTCCTTATATCATTCCAAATGATTAGGATATTATCTACATTTAGCACGATGAACACAATGGCACTCCCACTAAGCTTCACACGATTCATCAAGATTCTATGAAATTATAACATTTATAATTTCATCAAATCTTATGTTCCAAATACACGAAGCTTATTTGAGTCCAAAGATGGAGTTCCTTAGCTTGCACACCTTGCTTTCCTCAACCATGAAGCCCTGGGGCTACTTCATGTGAATATCTTCGAGAAATATTCATATAGGAATGCAATATTGACTTTCATCTTGAAGATGTCAAAGTCAAGTTGTGTAGCTATAGTTAGCAATATTCTGATGGGTTTAAGCATGGTCACTGATGAGCAAGTCTCTTTGCAAACAATGTCTTCTCTTCGGTGTGTAGCTCATGGCTACAAGCCGTGCTTTGAAGGTCTCTACCTTCTCATCAGGTTCCCTCTTTTCTTTGAAGATCCATTTACACCATAACAGGTCTTACCCATATAGGTGGATCCTAGAGGTTCCATAACATCTGTATATGAAGTCTACTTTAGACTTTATTGCTAACATCCATCATTCCATGTCATGATCCTCAGGAGCTTCATCACATGAAGTCAGATCATTATCAGACTCAACTGATACATGGAATCCATCCTCAAACTTATTTGAAGAGGTATTAATATTTCATCTTTAATTGTCTATTTACTTTCCGATTTCAGTAGCCTCATTATCTTCTCAAGATTAAATGAGTTCCTTCACTTCATTTTCATATTGATTCTTAAGAGTCTCGTCATCTAAGAATCATATTCTCAGAGATGAGATCTTTTAAGAATCTCTAGGTCATAAAGTAGGTATCCAATACCATCCTTTATTTTCATAATGAAGTAGCACTCTCTAGTGCTAGATTCCAGCTTACATGCATGGAACCTTATTAAGTATATATATTGTAGTATCTACTACATATATACCTTAAAA
The DNA here is from genome assembly GCA_037367405.1 of Ottelia alismoides. Classification (NCBI taxonomy): domain Eukaryota; kingdom Viridiplantae; phylum Streptophyta; class Magnoliopsida; order Alismatales; family Hydrocharitaceae; genus Ottelia; species Ottelia alismoides. The sequence continues at coordinate 632,669 of JAZKJV010005868.1, read as the reverse complement.
ACTAAAAGTAATTATGTTAATATTCATCATTGATCATATCATGTCACACATGATTCAATTGTATCTCCCTACAACTCTATTGAGTTTAGGTACATTATGAGGATTGAGATAGGAATGATATTCATATCTCCATAAGGCATTCCTTGAATTCATCTAACAGGTACAAGCTACCTAGATTAGATCAAATTTATTTCATCTTCCTTCATACTTTGGTTTTTAAACCAAAATTGTGAAATTTTTGAACATTTCAAAGCTTTCTAAGGTGAAGGGAATAAATCTCATATCACAAATAATCATCAATGGATATCACATATCATTAATGTTTACTTTGATATAGATGATCTACATACATCAATATGTATGAGATCTTGAATACCTTGACATCTTACACCATTCCTAGAGAAGGGTACATTTGATATTTTCTACTTTTGAATACAATACTCATAAGTATGTAAGATTCGAAATTTTAGACATTCTAAAGTTTCATTTTTTACTTATCTATTGATCTCATCAATAGACTTATGTCCAAGACTCGATGCTAGATCATTGTCAAATGATCTTCATTGTCCTATTGATCTTTTAAGGTTTAGATTCATTATTATAAATGTTAATGAACCATACATTAATTTTCTAATTTAGTAAAGTCCACTAGATTTTAGATTACTATCTGAAATATCTCCATCATAACTCTTTATGATAGGTCTATTACAGAATTCACGTTTATTTCCAACATTTAAAAATAAACAATGAATGTATTCTAAAATCTAGGTCACAGAGACATTTTCTAAGACTAAGGGCTCTCCCACTGAATATAACAAGTCCATCTATCCAATAGAGATTGTTACAATAATTGTATCAATATCCACGTGGATGACTATTAAACCTTAAAATCAAATTTCTTAGTCTTCTAGTACATATGCAACCAATTGCAAGTGTTATTAGAAGAATGAGATACAATTATTAGAGTTCGATCTTATCAAATAAAAAAGTCAATTTCAATGATTATATGTAAATGTAGATTATTCCAACGCACCATCTGGATCCTTCTCTAAGGATCCTAGATAGAGTAGATAGTCATACTATCAATACATCGACAAATTGCAGTATTGGCATTTATCCAACTATTTGGATGTCATATGGAAGTCACAGAAGTATAATCAACTCTTTGACTTTCCTTGGGTCCGACCCATGCTTCCACTGCGCTCCCTTTATCTATAAACAACAATTTTTTAAGACGAAGGATGTCTTATGTTGAATTCAAAAGATTTTAATATAAGAGCATTTCAACATTTATACATGCTTCATTCAATTCATATAATATGAATATTATGAAGCTTCATGAATGACCAGAATATAGACAGTAGAATGCTGACATTCATCGTTATCTACATCTATCTAAACTCTTAGAACATTGGTCCAGGTAGGTATTCAAATATTTTGAGTACATCATCTCTTATAGAGACACCATTCTTTATGATGCAGAGAACCATGTCATTCATGAATAAATGTCGAGAGCACATATGTATGCTAGAATATCTTCTTAAATTTTATAAGGATTATTTGACAATTACGGTCATCATCGACAAGTTGAAGGATATGGTTAGATCCTTAAGCGCATCACGGAAGCGTGAGGATCTCATCGTATGCGATCGGGAGCAACTGATGAGCTGATAGAACATGTGGCTAAGGGAGATAGGTATCAATGGTCGTTGCGACCTCAACCTCTCGAATCGGACTCAATAAGAAAAGATCAAAGACCACCAAATCTAAAATCAAACAAGTAACTCAAATAGCGGTGTCGCTATTTTATTTAACCTGATATAGCAATCAGGGTCGAACTCAAGGAGCACGGGCTGGCTAACAACCTACGAAGTAGTCGTAAATCAAAACAAATATTTTTGGTGGATTTTATGGGTTTTTAAAATTTTTTTGTGATTTTAATTATAAAGAAAGTATAAAAGAAAGCTAAAAAAGGCACAATCAAGGAATAATTAAACACACAAAAACAAGTCAGAAAATTAAAGTAAAAATATTTTTGGATTTTATGATTTTTCAAGTGTTTTTGGTAATTTTCTCATATTTTTATAATTTTTAGGGAATTTTCTAAAAATGAAAGAAAGCTAAAAATGAAAGTTACTGTGCAGCCAGATTTGAAATGCTATTTAAAAATATAAAAATAGCTATAAAAATCTAGCAACAATTTTATAAAAAACTACAAATAAAATCCTAACTACAGGAAAAGAAAAATGTAATTTTTTCATTTCTTATGAATTTTTAATGATTTTTTTAAGTTTTTTTTTAAGGTTTTTCAATTTTTAGAGGTTTTATAAATCAAAATCAAACAAAAATCGAACTTAAATAAAAAGACAACAAAACACACACAAATATATTTTTTAGAATTTTTGGGAGGTTTTTAATATTTTTAGTTGTTTTTTAAATTTAGATAGTGGAAAAAATAAGGGTTTTTGACTTTTTAAAATAGAAAATCAAACCAAAAATTTTCTAAAAATTCAATAAAATTTTTACACTGTGGTAGGGGCCACATGTCCAAATTTCACAAGATTTGGAATTAATTTGCTATTTTTTTCAACTAATTAAAGGGTCGCAGCTCACAAGGACATAAATGCAAATAGTGAAAACTTTCCAGCCAAATAAGACACTCGAAAGATATCCGGGGCTGAAATTGGAAAAGCCCAGGCATGCACGAGGGCGGCACATGATTCACACACAGAGGGACATAAATATAATTCCTATTTATAAAAATGCGATTGGTAACAGTTGTAAAGTCCAAGGAAAAACATGTAAATAATCCCAAATGTCACGTGTCGATGCACATGCTCCACATACAGAAGGACTATATTGCAAATAAAAGAAGCTTAGGTTCCTACGTGCAAAATGTCCAAACTAAAATAACTACGAAAAATATTTACAGGATTACAAAAGAAATGCAAAACTAAGGAGGGCCTAAGTGTAATTTACCCTCTTATTATGGATCCAACGGCCAAGGGGCTTCGCGTGAGATCGGACGGGTGAGATTGGGCTGCACCCCTTCGGCGATGGATGCTCCGGATCAGATCCTCAAATGGATCGGATGGCTACGAACTCTCCGCAGATAGATGGCTGAGTTTGACCTGGCGGAGGAGCTCGATCGGACGACGGAGGAGGACCCTGGATGAACAGCTCGCCGGCGAAGTTCGACCAGCCAATATGCACGTCTGGGTGCTCCTCCGGTGCTGCTCTGATGGGCGAAACGAAGCTCGAGGCTGTCTGCAGCGAATGGTGATCTCCGATGAGGCCGAAGAGTCCTGGAGGTCCCCGACGGAATCAAGGCACCTGGAGCACCGTGCTTCAATGATAGAACCTCCAAATGAGGTCCATTTGCCTTCGAATTTGCACAGAAAGAAAGCTTGGTCAAGGGCAAAGTGCGTCGACCCGGTTACGGGCGAAATAGGCAAACATGTGAGGCGGAGCTATGCTCTCCGATGAAGCGACGACGGAGGAGAGTCGATGACCCTATTCCTTGGCAAACTAGGGGGAACGGAGTGGTGAAGAACGTGGAGAGGAGTCCGACGAAGGTAAACTGCTAATCAGAATGATGAATGGATGGTCGGAGAGTGCGGGATGATCCGATAAAGGTTGATGGTCGAAAATCTAAAAAGCTAAAATCTGAACGAACTAAAGACTATCAATGCTACCTGGCGGATTTAGTCGTCTGGGCTGGAGGTGCTGCACCTCAGGGTGTCTTCGCCTCGATGGAGCAGCATCTCCAGAGGCTCGACCTCGCCGGTTGAAGAGCATGGCGAAAATTGCCGGATCTAAGGCTAGAGGCCTCGGTCCTCGCTGCTACACTCCTCCTCTCTAGCTGCCACTCAAGGAAGGGGAACGGAGTTCACTAGAGCCGAAGGCGATGTCCAGAGCTGGAAGAAAATGGTGGCTCCGGCAGACTATATACTAGACGAGGTCCGACAAGAATGGGCGTGAAGCACACGGATCGAGGAGCGGACCCTAAGAGAATAAGCAGGCGTGGATCATGGATCTGTCCTCGATAGTCGGACCATGAATCGAGAGGGAGAGGTGATCAGATCGGTGAGGGAAAAATCGGTGAAATCGGGTCGGCACGCGGATTCGAGCGAAGATCGGTCCAGGGGGAGTTGACCGGGGGTCAACATTCCCACGTGGACCAATCAGAATTCAACAAACAAAAATTATTTATAGATTAAATTAAAAATAGAAAATGATTTTATTTAAAAATATTTACAAAATAAAAAAAATTTATTAAATTTCAAATTATTTTTTAGTGATTTTTATTTTTTTGAGAAATAAATTAATGTTTATACATAATATAATATTATATAAAAGTATAAAATACCTATGTATTTTACACTTTTTATTTTCTTATTTTTGTATAAATACTCTAATTTTATATTTTATTTATTTACAACATAAAATGTAGAGTATAAAATAATTTTTATTTTATTTTTATTGAATATTTACAAAAGTAAATTAAATAGATATAGATACATATATACATGGTTTGTACATTGTGAAGAGAGAGAAATTATTATTTTTTGTTTTAATTTTATTTTTCTGATTTTTATTATATTTTTAGAAATATTTAAAAATTAATAAAAACCCATTTTTAATTTTATTTTTGTGAGAATAAAATATCTACAAGAAGGAGGAATATATACAAGGTGAACGGCCCTATCTCTCTCTACTTGTTTTATTTTGCGGTCAGGCCAATGCGTGGACCTCCCTTGGGTTATGGTCACTCGATATTTATTATAAATATCTTCTTCTTTTTCTTTCTTCTTTATTCTTTTATTTTTGCACAAAAACATGCTAACTATTGATATTTAACAAAAGCATGCAATTTGGGAATTTATTATATTTACAAGTATCTACAAGGTATTTTGCGAAGATAAATAGCTAAAATAAAAGAATAAAGAGTGATGAGTGAGTATTCATCACCCCCCTATACTTTACTTTGCTAGTCCCTTAGCAAACACTTATTTGAAAAAGAAGTGAAAAAGAAAAGAAAAGAAAAAGAAGGGAAGAAAAATGAATCAATGCTGATTATTAAACTTGCCTTCATTAACTTGAAGTATGGAGCTCAGTCAAATCTTTGGATTATTAATTTGTTGGAACCTTATTTGGACATAGGTTTAAAACTTAATAGCCTCTAAGTTCCACTAATCTATAGTCAAGACTCCTCAACAATCTAGATCAGAACAAGTCTACATACACAAACTCTGATAACCATGAATCTTTTCTTGTGTGGTGTAAGTGATGTATAGCTCTCCACCTCTGAAATAGCAAAGTGACAACCCTCCCCAACAAGGTAACTCTTATACCCTAGTCTGGCAACTCTTTCCTCGAGGAGTGGGGTATTTACTTCTAAGTTCAAGTTCAACTGGCTCAAGAAGAGGAGGAAGAAGAGAATGGACCATGGCCAGTGTAGCCATGTATCCTAGGGAGCCTAACCAGTGTAGCTAATTCTCCCTGCTGCAAGCTTCATGAGATGGAACATGGATAACAAGCTTTGCTTTATTGGACTATATACACTTCGGTGGGATTATCATTTTCTCTCAAACCCACCACTTTTTTTGAGTTATTATTTTCTTTTTGCACATTTTTTAATGTGTATATTTACAACATATCTACAAAGTGTAGCATATATATAAAAGGAGTTTTTCCTCTTGAGCCAGTAGACTATCCATCTTTTGAAGCATAATTGCAACCCACAACTCCTGTCGTTAGACCTCACGGCCACCAGACCAAGTTGAGATGCACTTCCTTCACTATAAGAAGAAGTGAGGTTCCTCCTAGAAGTACTACCCTCATATGCTACCCCAAGTCAAAAAAGACTGCCTCCTCACCACCTCTTCCGTAGAGAGCTAGGTGTAAAGTGCTGGTCCAAGTAAAGCCATTGTCTGTAAGAGTCATGTGTGCATTGTTAAGTGTTCTACTTAGGCTCATTAAGATGACATGTGATCATAGCCTAGTGGACTCAAAGAATTAAGTCACCATGGACATGAAAAGTCTCAACCCTAAGCCCTATAAGGTAACTCTTAAAATTAGGTGGATTAAGATCTTAACCAAGCTCCATTTTTCAATTTAATTCCAGGCTAGGTTAAATGTCAACTATGATTTAGAAAAAAACTATACAAATATTTACAAAGATGCAATTTTTACAAAATTTTACAAATGTGCAAAATTTTTAAATTTTTTTTGAAACCATGGATGTATGCATGAATGCAGAAGTTTTGCAAAATATTTACACACATTTACACAAGGTTTTTGCAAACTTTTTGTTTTTCAAAACATTTTACAAAAATTTTGTACTATATACATAATTTTGTTATCAAAAATATTTAGAAACTATTTACACAAAAGATTTTTACAAACATTTTTTTACAAAAATAATTTTGTACGCTATGTATATGCAATAAAGAATTTTATTTACAAGACAATTTTTAGTTTTTATTGATTTCAAGTGTTTTAGCCATTTTTATTTATTAACACACTCACATTAAGTATGAGTTATGGCTAAAGTATATATGGAATATATACGACACCCCTATACTTAGCTCGAACGATGTCCTCAGAGTGAATCAAGAGCGAGGAAGAAGACATAACTCGTGCTTAGTATAGGGAAGTGAAAAGAAAGGCTATATACAAAGACGAATGAAAGAATATAAATGAAAGGATCTCGGGGTCTCCCACTATACTTAGGATAAAGTAATCCTTAGTATAGCAGGTTGTACACAATTTAAGTCCGAGTGAGAGAATGTACAGGGTCTACCTCCCCTATACTTAGGGAAAAATATCCCTAAGTATCGGCAACAAAACAGAGGTAGAAAAGAGACGAAGAAGACAAATATATACAAGATAGAAGGGCATCACTCCCCCTATACTTAAGGTGAAGAATCCTTAAGTATAGTCAACAACAGGAGTAATGAAATAGAACGAAAGAAAAAATTCAGTGTTTACACCCCCTATACTTAGGATGAGGTATATCTTAAGTATAGCAAAGATAATCCTAAACAAGACCTAGGGTGAAAACAAACACGGAAGAAGGAAGGAGCAAATCATAACGAAACACGTATATACAAAGAGTACAATGTTGAGGTGCCTCTCAACAAGCGCTAGATTTTACACCCCTAGCTGGGCATAAAGGCTAAGACAAAGCTGTGTCAAGGTTCAGGACGACATCTGTAAGGCGATGCAGTGCTGTCGTCGTAGTCGGTATGAGAACAACAACGAAATCAACAATGTAACTGAAGACATCTAAATAGGCAATCATGCAGGTGTTTGCTACTGGGCAGGGATATGTAAAGATGTGATCGGGATCCGGTAGCACAAAAGATATCATCGGCTCAGGATCAAAATGGAGTGTAAGTGTAGAGCCGAAGAAATCAAACGAGGAAAATGAAGGATCGATCATGGAATCCTCCACGTCAATCAGTGTCTCAAAAAGGTGTGGATAGTCAGGATCAGGAGACTCACTAACAAAACTGATATCTGATGCATATAATGGAGAAAAATCAGACAGTTCATCGAATATCTCAATGATTGGCTTATCATCGCGAGGGTCGTCGAGGTGAGACAACTCAGAATCAGAAGGATCGGAAGACTCGGTTTCGTGATCCAACAACTCGGATACACTCTCAGAAAGTGAAACTGAGTACACATCATATGGTGCATCCTCCCGTAGATAAGCCTCGTAGAGAAATGCAAGATAATCGGTGAGAAATAGAGGATCATGATCTAAATGGAGATCTGTACCGCTGTCTAGCACCCACTTTGTACACCAAAATGTCTCATCAACTGAAGTCTGCCTCTGATCAATATGGAAACCAGAGAAGGTACTGGTCATCAATGCGGAAGTTCTCGAAGTATCTGAAACTGATCCTCGAACCGCGACAATGCTGGCTATCATCTGCTCCTCCTGAAATGTGTCTATCTCTACAAAGTGGAGGAGAAAAGGCTCGAGTGCGGGACTATCTCTATCTGTCATCTCAAAGTGGCATCCCGCATCGAGCTGTGGCTGCTGGGCCGAGTCATGATATCTGTCTAAATCCGAGAAGTATCTCTGCAATGTAGAAGCTGAGTCGTCTGCGACTGAACACTGAAATATCTGAATTGATGGCTGTAGCAGTGAGGCTCCTCTATCTCTTGGAATATCAAAAGATCTGATATCCAAGACTCGTCAACTGAAAACTCTAGGGCTGACTCGAACTCTAGCTGGAAGACCAATGGGAACTCGAGTAGACTCTGGGTCAGAACCTCCACTGTGGTAGTCATCTCCTCTATCATCTGTACTGTATCCTAATCCATGTCCTCGATCGGGTGTGTAATAGCTGGATCCAATCAGCATGTGAGAGGCCGCTTAGACCGAGTGTAGCTGCGATGTCTGCAAGGCCCAGTCCGCCAATGCGAGTTATAGGGCTCCTCGAGGACAGCCCTGAATCACCTGTCTACCCCCTGCCTTTTCGTGCTAGTATCGAAGCACATTCGATATCTCCGTCATCCTGCGATTCCAAAGCTTAGTCCATAACCTCCATCCTCCCATTTTCAGCATACACAAGAAAAGAAGTATGACACACCCAACTAGTATTGTCTCCTTCTCGTGTGCTGTCCCGACTAATGCATCTCATGAAGATGGTCTCTGTGAAAGCGATCTCGAGATGGCATCAAGTAACTCAATATCGGAACTGCGGTGTGAACTGCCACATGAGGTCACGACCAGTGCAATCTGATCAGCGATCATCCCCCTCATGGAGATCTCGACAAGGTCAGTCGGTGAAAGTCCGTGATTGGGATATCTCCTCAAGAGGTCAAGAAACCTCAGCCATGCATCATGCACTAGCTCCTGGAGGTCTACTGATTATTCCATGATCAAAGACCGCATCATATATGCTCTACGCTGGGGATAATATCTCTGTAGAAACTCTAGGCGAAGCTCTCCCCACGTAGCGAATCTCCATCCCACTCTTCTGTGCCATTTCATGGCTTTGCCCTGAAGTGTAAATGGGAATGTCTTCAACATCAGCTCCTCTGCAGTGATATCTGAATATGTCTGGCTCTCGCAGAACTCCTCGAACTCGGCCAGATGAATATAAGACTCCTCGTGCACCTCCCCTGAGAATGTCAGCAGTCTTTGAATGTACTCTCGTTCGAGAATGAAACGAGTGAATGTAGAAGCTGACTGAGCTCCCTGGTCCGTATGCTCCTCGGTAATTCTATCGTCGGAGATGTCTGGTAGTCGCATCTGCTCTCTATGATTTTGTGCGGAGTGCACTCTCAATCCAACAGTGAAATCGTCCGGGTCTCGCATCTGCTCAATCTGATCTCCGCAGACGTGTAGCGTAGCATGCCCAAAAGAATGATGGGGAGGGGAAGAAGAGAATGGAAGGTCGGTCGGAGATCTGGCCTCCCTCGAGGGTGGACTGGAATGATGGATATGAGAAGAAGAAGCCGCAAGAGTCGGCAAGAAAGTAGTACGATCCATCATCTTGGGGTAGAGAATAAGAAGTAGAAGAAGACTGAAGGGAGGGTGGGAGGGAGAAAGATAGATGACCGGAGGGGAAGATAGATGGAGAAGAAGGCGGATGGGATCTGAAAACACAAACATGATCGGTCAAAGATTTCAGTCTTTTATCTTGTCATTTTTATTTAGGAGATAAGACAATCTATTAGAACGATTAGCGAGCTGTTAGGAATCCAACACCCCCAGGAGACTGTCCTGATCGAAAGCTAAATCTTTCCCAGCCAGTACAAGTCGCAGACCGTTTACCGGCTACCCGATCGGCTCTCTCTGTTAAGGATATCGTGGCCCGCTTTACCGGAAACCGGAGCGATCCTCACTGGAGAGCGACTAGCTCAGACCAGTAGTCTGAAGAGGGGTCATATGTGGCTCTAGCCTAGGGTGCATGTCACTCTCTCGATCATCCAAACCAATCAATGAGGGGATTGCTCTCCCAAGATAATTTATTAATCAGTGTCTTTTAAGATCCATTTTGATTAATAGTCTCGGTTTTATTATTATTATTTTTAGATCTTTTCAAAAATCAAACAACCGTCTAACGAATTTTCCGATTTCCTTTTTATTCCTAAGTCAAGAAAACAGAGGGAGGAAGACGGAAAAGCCAATGCATGATAAAATCAATGATGCATGCATGAGATAAAAGACGTATCTTTCTCCAGCAGTCTACATGCAATATGATCCGTGCATAAATTTAAACTAAGCTATATGCAATGCAATGGCGAGAACCGTCCTAGACAAAAAATTCTATTATCGTGAAGCACATATTTATTTGACTAAGTCTAAGCGTGTTTTATAGGAACAGATATTCTATTAGGGGCTTTGGACCTAATGCTACCTCGCTCAACCAAATAAAAACCTAAGTCTAGGGGCTCAAGTACAGAAATCCACGAGAAACAAAAGAAAATAAAATGGCAAAAACAAAACCACCGTGGGGTTCCCTGAGCACACCGGTGCTCGGCGAAACAGACCTCGAAAAGTAAAGAGTCTATGAGTTGTCCCTGTATTATTACAATAATAATAAATCTGAAAAAGAAAGCTAAGCAAAACTACTCTAAGTCTACACTAAGCTCCTGAACACTTATGCTTCCTCCCTCGCACTCTCCTGCGGCTCCGTAAAGAAGAGAGCTGCCTCCGATCCCCGCGGTTGCATCGACATCCCGAAGAAATCCGCCTCGATCGTCAGGCCCTCGCAAAGAAGTCAACAGAGGTGCGTCAGTCTACAGTTATTATAATAATGAAAATGAAATAAAATAAAATGTATGCTAAAATATATGCAAAAATAAAAAGAAATAAAAACAAACAAAAACAAAAAGAAAAATAAAACAAATAAAGAAAATAAAAGAAAATAAAAGAAAAAGAAAAAGCCGCAAAAACTGCGAAAGAAAGAAAAGCCGTGAAAAAGTCGTGAAACTAAAACCGAAAAAGAAAAACGACTACTAAGCCGTGCTCCCCGGCAATGGCGCCATTCTGATGAGCCGATATACCGAGTGGCTAAGGGAGATAGGTATCAAGGGTCGTTGTGACCTTAACCTCTCGAATCAGACTCAACAAGAAAAGATCGAAGACCACCAAATCAAAAATCAAACAAGTAACTCAAATAGCGGTCTCGCTATTTTATTTAATTTGGTATAGCGACCAGGGTCGAACTCAAGGAGAACGGGCTGGCTAACAACCTACGAAGTAGTCGTAAATCAAACCAAATATTTTTGGTGGATTTTATGGGTTTTATTTTTTTTTGTGATTTTTAGTTATAAAGAAAATATAAAAGAAAGCTAAAAAGGGGACAATCAAGGAATAATTAAACACACAAAAACAAGTCAAAAAATTAAAGTAAAAATATTTTTGGATTTTATGATTTTTCAAGTATTTTTGATAACTTTCTCAGATTTTTATAATTTTTAGTGATTTTTCTAAAAATGAAAGAAAGCTAAAAATGGAAGCTAGTGTGCATCCATATTTGAAAGGCTATTTAAAAATATAAAAATAGCCTATAAAAATCTAGCAACAATTTTATGAAAAACTACAAATAAAATCCTAGCTACAGAAAAGAAATTATATTTGTTTTATTTTTCCTGTATTTTTAATGATTTTTATAAGTTTTTTAAGGTTTTTCAAATTTTAGGGGTTTTATAAATCAAAATCAAACAAAAATTGAACTAAAAATAAAAAGACAACAAAACACAACAAAATAAATTTTTTAGAATTTTTGGGAGGATTGAGATATTTTTAGTTGGTTTTTAAATTTAGACAATGACAAAAATAAGGGTTTTTTAATTTTTAAAACAGAAAATCAAAACAAAAATTTTCCAAAAATTCAATGAAATTTTTATACAGTGGTAGGGGCCACGTTTCCAAATTTCACGAGATTTGGAATTAATTTGCTATTTTATTCAACCAATCAAAGGGTCACAACTCACAAGGACCTAAATGCAAATAGTGAAAACTATCCAGCCAAATAATACACTTAAAAGAAATCTGGGGCTGGAATTGCAAAAAGCCTAGGCACGCACGAGGGCAGCACATGATTCACACATAAAGGGGCATAAATGTAATTCCTATTTATAAAAATGTGATCGGTAACAGCTGTAAAGTCCTAGGAAAACATGTAAATAACCCCAAATGTCAAGTGTCGATGCACGTGCTCCACATACAGAAGGACTATATTGCAAATAAAAGAAGCTTAGGGTCTTACATGCAAAATGTCCAAACTAAAATAACTACGAAAAATATTTACAGGACTAAAAAAGAAATGCAAAACTAAGGTGGGCCTAAGTGTAATTTACCCTCTTATTATGGATCCAACGGCCAAGGGGCTTCACGAGAGATCAGACGGCTGAGATTGGGATGCACCCCTTCGGCAATGGACGCTCCGGATCAGATCCTCAGATGGATCAGACGGCTACGAACTCTCCGTAGATAGATGGCTGAGATTGACCTGGCGGAGGAGCTCGATCAGACGGCGGAGGAGGACCCTGGATGAACAGCTCGCCGGTGAAGTTCGACCGGCTAATACGCACGTCTGGGTGCTCCTCTGGTGCTGCTCTGATGGGCGAAATGAAGCTCGAGGCTGTCCGTAGAGAATTATGATATCCGATGAGGCTGAGGAGTCCATGAGGTCCCCGGCGGCGTCAAGGCACCTGGAGCACTATGCTTCAATGATAGAACCTCCAGATGAGGTCCATTTGCCTTCGAATCTGCACAGAAAGAAAGCTGGGTCGAGGGCAAAGTGCCTCGACCCGGTTACGGGCGAAATAGGCAAACATGTGAGGTGGAGCGATGCTCTCCGGTGAGGCAACGATGGAGGAGAGCCGATGACCCTTTTCCTGGGCGAACTAGGGGGAACGGAGGGGTGAAGAACGTGGAGAGGAGTCCGGCGAAGGTGAACGGCTAATCGGAATAATGAATGGATGGTCGGAGAGTGCGGGATGATCCGATGAAGGTCCGGTGGTCGGAAATCTAAAAAGCTAAATCTGAACGAACTAAAGACTATCTACGCTACCTGGCGGATGTAGTCGTCTAGGCTGGAGGTTCTAAACCTTCGAGGTTCTTCGCCTCGATGGAGTGACGTCTCCAGAGGCTCAGGCTCGCTAGTGGCAGAGCACGGCGAATATCGCCGGATCTGAGGCTAGAGGACTCGATCCTCGCTGCTACACTTCTCCTCTCTAACAGTCACTCAAGGAAGAGGAATGGAGTTCACTGGAGCCGAAGGCGATGACTAGAGCTAGAAGAAAATGGCAGCTCCAGCGGACTATATACTAGACGAGGCCCGACAAGAATGGGAGTGAAGCGCGCGGATCGAGGAGCTACCTTGTAAGAGAATAAGCGAGCGTGGATCATGGATCTGTCCTCGACAGTCGGAGCATGAATCGAGAGGGTGAGGTGATCGGATCGGTGAGGGAAAAATCGACGAAATTGGGTCGGCATGCGGATCCGGGCGAAGATCGGTCTAGGGGGAGTTGACCGCGGGTCAACAATCCCTCGTGGACCAATCAGAATTCAGCAAACCAAAATTATTTATAAATTAAATTAAAAATAGAAAATGATTTTATTTAAAAATATTTAGAAATAAAAAATGTTTATTATTTTTCAAATTTTTAGTGATTTTTATTTATTTTTCTGAAAAATATATTAATGTATATACATATTATAATATTATATACAGGTATAAAATACCTATGTATTTTATACTTTTTATTTTATTTTCTTATTTTTGTATAAATACTCTAATTTTATATTTTATTTATTAACAACATAAAATGTAGAGTATAAAATAATTTTTATTTTATTTTTATTAAATATTTACATAAGTAAAATAAATAAATATAGATACATATATACATGGTATGTACACTATGAAGAGAGAGAAATTATTTTCCTTTTGTTTTAATTTTATTTTTATGATTTTTATTTTATTTTTAGAAATATTTACAAATTAATAAAAACCCATTTTTAATTTTATTTTTGTAAGAATAAAATATGTACAAGAAGGAGGAATATATAAAAGGTGAATGGCCCTATCTCTCTCTACTTGTTTTATTTTGCGGTCAGGCCAATGCTTGGCCCTTCCGTGGGTTCGGGCCACTCGATATTTATTCTAAATATCTCCTTCTTTTTCTTTCTTCTTTATTCTTTTATTTTTACAGAAAAACATGCTAATTATTGATATTTAACAAAAGCATGCAATTTGGTAATTTATTATAATTACAAGTATCTACATGGTGTTTTGCAAAGATAAATAGCTAAAATAAAAGAATAAAGAGTGATGAATGAGTATTCATCAGTGACTAGTCATACTAGTTGCTCAATGCAGTGGAAGTTAAAAACTTTTCATGTGACAAAACCACATGATCCAAGAACACCTCTCGGATCGTTTCTTCTAAACCACAAACAAGTAATAGGATTACCTCTTGAAGCGTGGTTGCGATCGAGTCTCTTAATGAAGAGACCTTCTGTCTCAAGTCCGATCCGATGGAGGAGACTCTTGCAAGCGTGTTGATGAAACACGTGCTCCTCGCAATCCATGTCGATAATCCAAGCGGCGGATCTCCTGATCTCGACACACGAGATCCAATGTTTTCTTCACAAGCGAGGTGCACCGAAGGAGATGGAGATCCACGAGCAAACGATCGGGCAACATAACGACGACACTGTGGCAATGGAGACTCTCTCTAGGGCATCCATGGTGGACGACCACAAGAGAGAAGGAGCGAGGGCATGTAGAGAGAAAAAGAAAGAGTGAGACTTATGTTCTCTTGTGTAAAGAAGAGCAATGGGGTTGCCTCTCCTTTTATAATATTTTGGGATCCATGGATCTCAATCCATGGACAACACAAATCCAGTGGCTCACATTGATTTGTGTTTCTTTTAATGGCTAAGATTTGTGTTGGTAAAAACCAACAACAATTAATTTAATTTAGATTAAATATATAATGATAAATCAATATAAATCAATCCCACATTAAATCAAGCAATCATGGAGATTATTGGAATGAAGATTGCCTCCTTCCATAATATGGGATTTGGTGGCAATCTCATGAAATCTCATGATATCTCATGATATTACATTATTCCATGGAAATCTCCAAGATTTACAACAACACTTGTTGTAACTTATTCAACAAAAATAATTCATAATTATTTTGTGAATATTGCAATCTTGTCATTGAAAAATTATGAATCACATTCACAATCCAAAATAAAATGTGAATTATATTTTCAATTAATTGTCTAATGTTAATCCAATTCACATCAACATTTAATTAACAAATGTAAATTACAAATTGCTCTCTCTTATATATTATAAATCACCTTTATAATATATATGAGTAATATGGATAGTGCTATTCACATTATTCATATCCATGATAATTAAATCACATTTAGTCATCTTGAATCTCTATTCTCATGTGCCCAAATAATGTGAATCAAATTCACATTATTTACATCTTTGATAATTAAATCACATTTAATTATTTAAGGGAACTCTCCTTATAATATGAATCAAATTCATATTATTCATGATAATTAAATCACATTTAATTATCCATTTTATCAATGCTTGGATACATATATAACAATGAAATTATTTTGAACTCTTTTAAGGATAATGTGCTTTCTCCGCGGATACTTGGAGATAAGGACAGGGCGATTGTATTATTCCACGTATAGTGACTTGGATATTGAAATCACATCTCAAATCCAGATCTCAGACCTCCCATAGATGCTTAATTACCGCAAATCTAATCTTCTCATTGCATCTGGATCACATTCAGATCAATGTCCAATATTTGGACTAAGATCAGATTACTTCTCTACTGAGAGGAGTCACTAAAATCTAGACCCGTTTCATCACTCCCTAGGAATGGAAGCGTCATGGTTATACAACCGTTTATGATCACATCACCCTCAAGTATTCTTAATACCTATACATCCTGCATACAGGAAGACCCAGAATAAACCAGAAGTATAAGATCAATTTTACACCGTCTACTTCATGATTTTATCATTAAGTTTCTCATTCGATCATTGGGATTTGGTATCGATCATATACTTTCCAAAAGCATATATAATACGTAGGTGTTGATAATATACTTTCTAAAAGTATATATATCAATCCTTACAAATTCAAAAGTATTGATTTGTGTTTCTTTTAATGGCTAAGATTTGTATTGGTAAAAACCAACAACAATTAATTTAATTTAGATTAAATCTAAAATTATAAATCAATATAAATCAATCCTAAATTAAATCAAGCAATCATGGAGATTATTGGAATGAAGATTGCCTCCTTCCATAATATGGGATTTGGTTGCAATCTCATGTAATCTCATGACATCACATGAGATTACATTATTCCATGGAAATCTACAAGATTTACAACAACACTTGTTATAAATTATTCAACAAAAATAATTCATAATTATTTTGTAAATATTGCAATCTTGCCATTGGAAAATTGTGAATCACATTCACAATCCAAAATAAAATGTAAATTACATTTTCAATTTAATGTCCAATGTGAATCCAATTCACATCAACATTTAATTAACAAATGTAAATTACAAATAGCTCTCTCTTATGTATTATAAATCACTAAATAATATATATGATTAATATGGATATTTCTATCCACATTATTCATATCCATGATAATTAAATCACATTTAATCATCTTGGATCTCTTTTCTCTTGCTCTCAAATAATACGAATCACATTTACATTATTTACATCTTTGATAATCAAATCACATTTAATTAACTAAGATAACTCTGTTTATAATATGAATCGAATTCATATTAATCAAGATAATTAAATCGCATTTAATTATCCATTTTCTCAATGCTCGGATACTTATATCAACAATGAAATTATTCTAAACTCTTTCAAGGATAATGCACTTTCTCTGCGAAAACTTGTTGATAAGGACAGGGCGATTGTATTGTTCCACGTATAGTGACTTGGATATTGAGATCACATCTCAAATCCAGATCTCGGGCCTTCCATAGATTCTTAATTAAATCAATACCGCAAATCTAATCTTCTCATTGCATCTGAATCACATTCAGATCAATGTCCTACATTAGGACAAAGATCAGATTACTTCTCTACTGAGAGGAGTCACTAAAATCCAGAACCGTTTCATCACTCCCTAGGAATGGAAGCGTCATAATTATACAATCATTTATGATCACATCACCTCTGGTATTCCTAATACATGTACATCCTGCATATTGGAAGACCCATAATAATCGCAAGGTATAAGATCAATTTTACACTGTCTACTTTAAGGATTTATCATTAAGTTAATCATTCGATCATGGGGAGTTGGTATCGATCATATACTTGCCAAAAACATATATCATATACATGTGTTGATCATATACTTTCCAAAAGCATATATCAAACCTACAAATTCAGTCAAGCTTCCAAAGTGAGATGACCGTGCATGGAATTTGATTCTTCCCAATATCTCATGAGCGAGCTCATGTCTTCCAATTCAGTAATGAACCTGTATGATCCATTTGAGAGATCGTATTACTCATATGCCTTTATATGCACACCAGTGCGCCGATGTATAGACCTTGATTAGGTCATCAACCTATTGGTCTGCCCAATGTACATACTCAGACATATAGTAACTCATCTGTCTCTGGTCAAAGGATGCGTGCCTATATTGTGACATCACACAACATAGGACTTTGGTTATTTCGATCTCGTTAAGTCGACTCTTTGACCTAACTAATCTGACACCTCCGAATTTATATTTTCATGCAGAGGACCTGCATCAAGAAGTGTGTTAGATATCAGCCTAAATGAGAAAAGATTGTCATATCCTACTCAGGCTGTAGATCATCTCTTAACAATCATTTGATTGTGCTTGTTGAGTTCTCAATCTAACTCTTTAGATGTTCATCCAAGCACCAGCCTCTATGATTCAATATTTGAATCTTCAATTGTATGATCATAAAGATGGCCATGGTACATAACCTTAATTGTACTAAGGGTCCTATTATGCAAATTATGTAATCTTCATTTCAAATCAGAGAATGATATTTGTAATAACATTTATTACATAATGGCTCGCCGTGGGCTCGCATGACCAACACATGTCACTTCCAAGGTACATTCAATGAGAGATCAAGAATGTAGAGACATACAAACCGTAGGGTTGTAGTTCTATTGCCCATTTAATTGTCACTCCTCCTTATTATGAGGAAACTTGCACATTGCAACCACATGCAATATGTGTTAAATTGCAAGTACAATATCTCAATCATGGATCCAGTCCATGATATTTTATTGGTTATTATTGAGTATAAAATTGAGTGGGTTTAATGAAGGATTATCTGAAATAAGAAATTTACATAAACATATATAAATATATATTTTACTTTGATTTAGGAATTTTTATATCAAAGTTCTCTTGCCTTGTCAAAACTGAAAGTTCATTCCCTTAATCACTTTCAATGTAAGAGACATACTTACCATCATATCTCAACAAGATCTGAGATCTCCTTCCTTATCTTTGTTACATCCCAATAATATGAGAACCTGTAACTCCGATAAAAAGAAGCGGGAACACATTCCGCCTTGCAAGTCCAACTTGCATTTCCCAATTCGGTCTTTAACACCCAGGCCCACCAACCCTAAGGGGATGATGACCCGTCATTAATTGAACCAACCGTCAATAGGAATACAACTCGCTTTGCGCAATCCAATATTGCCCCAATAATATGAGGACCCGATATTGGGGTCACTACACATACATCCTTACTCTTTCGAGAAGCGAAGAGCCCGATCCAGATGTGCTTGCATACTGGAGCTGTCACTTTGGACAGTCATCTCCTACATACAATCCCTGGCGACGGAACCCTTCGCCTTGACGGGAGACCATGGATGTCACTTATGTGATCCTCTATATCATATTCAAGTTAATTAATCATCATGAATCATATTCATTATGATTAATTATTCCTAGGGAAATAACATTTCTATTCATAATAGGGTGTTTTAATTTTAATTGGATTCCAATTAATCTAATCATATTAAATTAATGCTCCAATTAATATCCAACAAACAATCTTTTTTGTTACTTGAATTATGGTATTATCTCAAATATGTATTATTCCGAATTTTAATATTTAGAAAAATATACCGTGATCTCTCCTGCATTATCAAGTCCCTACCCGCTGTCATGGTCAGTGCCGACGAGAGTGGGACAGGCCACACACGGTGCAACCTGCTACCCCAACGCTCCCCGACTAGACACCATATCCACCTCGGGAAAAGATAATGCCAAATTGATCATTATGTACTTGAGATTATAATCGGTCTTTCAGCCGAAGTAATACCATATAATAATAATCAAAACAATTTTGATCAACATTATAAGGATATTTGCTAAACAAATCCCCAATCCTATTCAAGCAACTATGTTTGTTGGAATGTAGATCATTCAGATCATGTAACCAATTTGTGATCTAGATCACATCTAATCAAATATTGGTTAAGGCAATGTCATTTAAGGAAATAATTATCATCAACTATTTCAAAAATATTTATTCATAATTATTCTAGGAAATTAAACCATATAATTTCACTAATGAATTAAATGACAATCACAAAGTTCGTGATTAGGAAAGTAATTTCTAGCAGTGACCCTCACTTACTAAAATTAGCATATCTCAATCAATTTAAATCCAAATTAAGTAAAGTAAGTTTCTAAAGTTTGCTAATTTGATTTATAACAGAACCTAAGTGGTTTGCATGCATTATTCATAGCATTTAAAATCCGCAATTAACTCTTTAATTACGTTAAGATTCGCAGTCCCCGAAACTATGGATACATGTTCACTAATTTTATCATAACTTGAGCAAAAGGATTCGAAATCACACAAATTCAGATCCTACGGTTTCCTTATTTAATGGGAATTGCATGCATTTCAAGGCGTTTAAAATCCGCAATTAACTCTTTAATTATGTTAAGATTCGCAGTCCCTGAAATTGTGGATACATGTTCACTAATTTTATCATAACTTGAGCAAACGGATTCGAAATCACACAAATTCAGATCCTACGGTTTCTTTATTTAATGGGAAAAAAATCAAAATTTTATTTTCATGCAAACAATTTAAGAAGGGCCGAAAATAATCACTAAACATAGATGTGAAAATGGAATGCGATAAAACTTTCGCAACCCTAACGAACCCAAGTCGGCTTAGGTTTACTGATCGCATCCAAAACCTCCGGCCTAAGGCTCTGATACCACTAGAAGGATATGGTGAGGTCCTTAAGCACATCATGGAAGCGTGAGGATCACATTGTATGCGATCGGGAGCGACTAGTCGTACTAGTTGCTCGAGGCAGCGGAATTTAAAATTTTCATGCAATGAAATCAAATGATCCAAGAACACTTCTCAGATCATTTAATCTAAACCACAAACAAGTATTAGGGTTACCTATTTAAGCGTGGTTGCGATCAAGTCACTAAACAAAGAGACCTCCTGTCTCAAGTCCGATCCGATGGAGGAGACGCTTGCGAGTGTGTTGATGAAACACGTGCTCCTCGTAATCCATGTTGATGATCCAAGCGACGAATCTCCTGATCTCGACACACGATATCCGACGTCTTCTTCATGAGGATATGCATCGAAGGAGACAGAGATCCACAACCAAATGATCCGACAGTATAACGACGACACTGCGGTGATGGAGACTCTCTCTTGGGCATCAATGGTGGACGGTCATGAGAGAGAGAGAGAGAGGGATGGCATGTAGAGAGAAAGAGAGAGAGAGAGAGCTGATGAGCGGCCCGAGCGACTAAGATTAAGTGATATCAAAGGTCGTTGTGACCTCAACCGCTCGAACCAGGCTCAATGAGAAAAATCAGACCACCATAGAAAGAAATCAAACCCGATAACCAAGGCAAGCGGTCTTGCTAATTATTTAACCTGGTATAGCCACCAGGGTCAAACACAAGAAGCACATAATGAATCCTCTGAAGTAGTCAGGTAATCCAAGAAATAAAGGTATGTTTGGTGGTTTTTAATTTTTAATTTTTTATGATTTTCTTTTAAGAAAAGGAATAAAGAAATGGCAAAAGCAACACCTAAGCAATTATTTATAGGCCCAAAAGTACTAAAAAATTCAAAAAAATATATTTATGTTTTTAAAATATTAGATGTTTTTGGGTATTTTATGGTATTTTTCTGATTTTATATAAATTTCTAAAAATAAAAGAAAGATGAAAATTGCAAACAGTGTGTAGCCCAGATGTAGAGGCAAATTAAAAATGTCTAAAGTGCCTCTAAAATCTTGGCAATAATTTTTTTATTAAAAAATAAAATAAACTCTAACTACAGAAACTAAATACACATTTTTTAATTTTTAATGAATTTTTAATGATTTTTATAAGGTTTTTGGTCTTTTCCAATTTTTAGTTGTTTTATAAAAGAGAATGGAATAAAACACACATAGAAAATAAAACAAGACAACACAAGCACACCTGATTTTTTTTGGAATTTTTAAGGATATTTTTCTATGATTAATTGATATTCTAAAATAGACACGAACACTTTTTAGGGTTTTTTATTTTAAAAAATAGCAACTAAAATCAAAACGCGTCTCATAAATTATCAAAAATTCTACCTAATGGCAGGAGCCACATGTATTTTTTTGGAATTTTTGGAGTAGTTTTGATATTTATTTAAAAAAAACAAAACTCATAAGTTATAGGGACCTAAGTGCAATTTATCAAAGTTTCTAGACTAATTATTAACAAGCAAAAAAAGTCTGGGATAAAACTACAAATTCACCAAAACTCCTCACATGCGTCAATTCAACGTTCACAAGGATATAAATGTAATTTAAGAAAAACTTTCATTCAAACATTAACATAAGAAATGTCCAGGACCGATCATGCAAAATCATCACTGCTCACGTAACAATACACGTGCCTCCAGACATGGAGGAATAGATAGAAAATACCAGAAACTATAGGGACTAAAGTGCAAAAAGGTTCAACTATAACTTTTATTTTACAAACCAAAACATAAAGTGAAATAAATGCAGGGTAAAAGGAGCAATATACCCTCGGTGCACGTGAGTCGCGCGTGAGAGGCCACGTGTCAGACGTTGGTGAGGCGAGATCGTACGATTTTGCAGGCGTCAGGTGTCAGATCTAACGGTGTCAGATGGTCGGGGTCGTGGCACATATGGGGCCGTTAGATCTGACATATAACGGTCCAACACATCGGATGGATGGATGCTCATGATAGAATCTGGAAGGCGACGTCGATTCAACGACACATAATACGTGTGGAAGAAAAACTCCTAGTTGAACTTTGCCGGAGCCAAGGACGAGATCCTCGACCCGATGGAAGATAAGAAGGTGTCGGCTTAATCATGGGACGGTTCCGCGTGAGGTAAACGACTCGGATGGGTGCTCCGACGGTCGGATAGACGTGACGACGGTGGGCACCTGGAGCTGCTCCGGTGAGATCTAGAGAGGATGGTCTGGAGGCCTTCAACGTGTGAACAGACCTGCAACGAGTAGCTCTGACTCGGAGCTATGCTCCGGTCTAGGTTATTTGGAATAAAAACCAAAGAAGTGACGATGAATGGGGCTCGATCTCTGGAGGACATTGTAGAGGAGATCCTAGACCTAATCTCGGCTAAACAGACGATGATCAGGGTGGTCAGGTCGCGGAGGAAGATGGAGGGTGATCGTGTGCGGATATTGGAATGGTAGGGTGTGGGTGAAGGAGCTCCCACCAGCTGGTCGGTGCTGGCGGAGGTGCGACAACGGTAAATGAAAGATTTAAGCGAATGGACTAAGGTGTAGGATAAAGGGGTTACCTGAATGTCTGGATGGGTTCCTGAGATCCAGGCGAAGGGGTCGGCGGGGTTATGGCCTCAACCAAGTGGCGGAAGGCGAGGGAGGCTTCTCCCGGTGGAGGTCCGGCCACGAAGGGGGAGCGTAGACGTAACTACTCCAAATCAATCACCAGGAGGCTCTTCAGACGGCTGTCACCACATTGAAGGTGTCTAGGGTATAGAGAGGGAGCGAGGCACGGGATAGGGCAATGTGGAGGTAGATAGAAGATTATATAGGGTTGACAGGGGGTCTGGAAAGATTGAAGAGAAGCACGAGACCCAAGAAGGAATCGGATCGGGCAATGGACCCGCGGGGATGTTGGAAGTACGCGGATTCTCGGGTACGAATCCCGTGGTGTTAGGTACGCAGAGTTGGGCTGGGAAATGTCGAGAAGGAGCTCCGACGACAAGGATCCGGGTTGGACCCGGGTAGGAGGCGCCGTTGACCTGTGGTCAACATTCCCGCCGACCAATCAAAAAATAAAATTTACAAAATACTTTATAAATTCAATGAAAAATAATAAATGATTTTAAATTTAAAATTGTATAAAATAAAAAATGTTTTTTTATTTTCAAATTATTTTTCTATGATTTGAAATTATTTTTTTGAAAAATAAATTACTCTATATATAATATATTGCATTATATACAGGTATAATATGCCTATGTATTTTGTACAATTATTTATAATTTATTTTTTACAAAAGTACCCTAATTTTATATTTTAATAATTTACAAAATAGTTTTTTGAGTATAAAACCATTTTTTGTTTTATTTTTGTTATTTATTCACAAGTATAAAATAAATAGAGATGGGATTGTATATACATGTATTATGTACAAGTTAGAGAGTTTTTATTTTCTTTTTATTTTTATTTTTTCTTAATTTTTTTTAAAATATATACAAGGAAGTAGGAACATATTTATTTTTGTTTTTGGCAAAAATTGTTTATTTACACGCATGATATATATATATATACAAGGTGGAGTGGCCCTATCTCTCTTTACTTATTTTATTTGGCGATTAGGCCAATGCTTGGCCGTCTCTTGGGGTTTGGGTCACTCAGTATTTATTCTAAATACTTCCTTCTTTTTCTTTTTATCCTTTATTCTTTTATTTTTGCACAAATACATGCTAAATATGCACTATTAACACATGCATGCATATTGCTAAGTTATTGTATTTACACCTATTTACATGATGCATTGTCAAGATAATTAGCTAAAATAAATGAATAAATAGTGATGAACATGGATTCATCACCCCCTATACTTTACCTTTTCTAGTCCCTTAGAAAACACTTATTTGAAAAAGAAGTGAAAAGAGGACAAAAAGAAAAAGAAGGAGAATCAAAATTGATTATTAAACTTGTCTTCAATAAATTGGAGTATGGAGCTCAGTCAGACCTTTGTATTATTAATTTGTCAGAACCTTATTTGGACCTACGTTTAAAACTCAACAGCCTCTAAGTTCCACCAATCTATGGTCAAGACTCCTCAATAATCTAGATCAGAACAAGTCTACATACACAAACTCTAATGACCATGAATTTTTTCTTGTACTGTGTAAGTGATATGTAGCTCCCCACCTCAGAAATGGAAAAGTAACAACCCCCCTCAACAAGGTAACTCTAATGCCCAAGCCTGGCAGCTCTTTCCTCGAGGAGCGGGATATTCCCTTCTAAGTTCAAGTTCAACCGGCTCAAGAAGAGGAAGAAGAGAATGGACTATGACCAGTGTAGCCACGTATCCTTGGGAGACCAACCAGTGTAGCTAAGTCTCCCTGCTGCAAGCTTCATGATATGAGAATGGGTAACATAAGCTTTGCTTCATTTGGCTATATACATTCTGGTGGGTATTTCATTTTCTATCAAACCCACCACTTTTTTGGAGTTTTTCTTTCTTTTGCACATTTTTTTCGTTGTGAATACGTAGAACATATCTACATGGTGCAGCATATATACATAAGGAGTTTTTCCTCTTGATCCAGTAGACTATCCCTCTTGTGAAGCATTACTGCAACCCACAACTCCTGTCTTTAGACTTCAATACTGCCAGACCAAGTTGAGAAGCACTTCCTTCACTAAAAGAAGACGAGAGGTTCTGCCTAGAATTACTTCCCTCGTATGATAGACCCAAGCCAAAGAAGACTGCCTCCTCACCACCTCATCCATAGAGAGCTATGTGTAAGGTGATGGTGCAAGTAAAGCCATTGTCTGTGAGAGTCATGTGTGCGTCGTTAAATGTTCTACTTAGGCTCATCAAGATGACATGTGATCATAGCCTAGTGGACTCAAAGAATTAAGTCACTAATGGACCTGAAAAGTCTTAATCCTAAGCCCTATAAGGTTCCTCTTAGAATTAGATGGATTAAGGTCTTAACCAAGCTCCATTTTTCAATTTAATTCCATGCTAGTTTAAATTTCAATTATGATTCAGAAAACTGTACAAGTATCTACAAAAATATTTTTATGTAGTTGAAAATGTGCAAAATTTTTGAAAAATGTTTGAATGAATGAATGTATGGATGCAGAAGTTTTGCAAACTATTTACAAACATTTACAAGGGTTTTTGCAAACTTTTGTTTTTAAAAAATTTTACAAATTTTTTTGTACTATATACATATTTTTTATACTAAAATATTTAGACACATTTTCAAACAAAACATTTTTACAAATATTTGCACAAAAATATTTTTTATAAATAGCTATGTATGTGCAAGAAAGAATTTTATGTACAAGAAAATAATTTAAAATTTTACGGTTTTTAGATAAAGGATTTCTACCATTTTATTTATTAACACACTCATACAAAGTACGAGTTATGGCCAAAGTATATATGAAATATATACGGCACCCCCTATACTTAGCTCGAACGATGTCCTTAGAGTGGGTCAAGAGCGATGAAGAAGACATAATTTGTGCTTATTATAGGGAAGTGAAAAGGAATACTATACTACAACGACGAATCAAAGAATGAAAGGATATCAGCATTTCCCCCTATACTTAGGATTAAGTAATTTTAAGTAAGTAGACTGTACATAAAGGGAAATCCGAGTGGAAGAATGTACAAAGTCTACCTCTCCTATACTTAGGGTAAAATATCCCTAAGTATATGCAACAAAATAGAGGTAAAAAGAATCAAAAGATAAATCAAAAGTCTAACACCCCCCTATATTTAGGGTAAAGTGCACCCTATGTATAGCATAATCATAAGATGCAAATGGAGTGTTGGACTGAAGAATGAGGTGATACGGACATCTGGATATATACAAAGTAGAAGACAATGATAATCAGGCATGAGATGCAATAGATGTGAGTTAAAGACCACATCTCATGCAAAATGAATAGGGGCGACGTCAGTGACCAATGGTTCATGATCTAGATATGGTTTGAGCCGCTTCCCGTTAACACAAAAGGTAGACTCAGATGACATCTCAGATATGTCAATACTCCCATTGTCATGTACCTTTCGAACTAGGTATGATCCATTCCACTTGCTCTGCAACTTCCCTGGAAATAATCTAAGCCGAGCATCGAACAACCATACTCTCTGATCTGGCTCGAACTGCTTATGGCTGATATGAGAATCATGCCATTCTTTCACTCTCTCCTTATACTGTAGGCTGCTCGAAAAGGCTGAATCTATAAGCTCCTCCAAGGTTGCCAATTCTGTGTTCCTTTGATCTCCTACACTCATTGGATCCAATAATATATCTATGACATACCGAAGTGACTTGTGCCTAATCTCAACAGGTAAATGGCAGGGCTTGCCATAAATGAGGCAAAAGGGAGATGTACCCAAAGGAGTCTTGAAGGAAGTCCGATATGCCCACAAGACCGAGTCCAAAAGCTGTGACCAATCCTTTCAGTCTGGGTGGACTACCTTCTGCAATATCGTCTTGATCTCCCTATTCGACACTTCAGCCAGACCATTCGTCTGAGGATGATATGGAGTGGCAACTCGATGGTCTATGCTGAACTCGCTAGCAAGGGCCTTTACCTTGTCGTTGATGAAATGAGACCCCTATCAGATATCAAAACTCTAGGCAACCCAAACCATGAAATGATATTCTTCCTCAAAAATATGCAAACAGTCCTAGTATCTGTGGTTCGGGTGGGGATAGCCTCAACCCAACGACTAACATAATCCACGGACAACAGAATGTACTCAAATCCCCAACTCTTAGGGAATGGACCCATGATATCGATGTCCCATGCATCAAAAATCTCACAGAAGTAAATGTGTTGCGTCGACATCATATCACGCTCTCCACAGGTGCCCATTCTCTGATAGTCAGTACACCTCTTCACGAATTCATCAGAATCCTTGAAGAGGGTAGGCCACCATAGGCCGTATTGGAGCACTTTCTGTGTCGTTCTCCTCCTAGAGTGATGTCCTCCTGCCTCAAGCTTGTGGTAGTATGTGTGGACGCTATGGTGCTCCTCCTGAGGAATGCACCGACGCTAGACGCTATCCCCTCCTTCATGATAAAGGATGGGATCCTCCCAATGGTAGAACTTGGCCTTCGGAAGGAAGGTCTCAAGTCGCTCCCTGGGCCAACCTTGTGGAACTTTCTTGGCAACAAGGTAGTTCAAAATATTGACGTACCACAGGAGCGAGGCGATAGCAAGGATTGCCTCATATGGGAAGGTCTAAAAAATGGGATCAGTCTTCTCAGATTCCTCATGATGCTCTAATCGAGAGAGATGATATGCCACCTCATTCTTGGCTCCAGGTTTATCCTTAATCTCAATATCAAACTTCTGGAGTAGAAGGATCCATCTAGTCAGTCTCGCTTTGGCATCCTTCTTTGTCATGTGGTACCTGTTGGCAGTATGATCAGTAAATATAGTCACCCTTGGTCCAATGATGTATGACCTGAACTTATCCAAGGAAAAAACTACGGCTAGCATCTCCTTCTCAGTGATGGTGTAGTTCCGCTGCTTGACATCCAATGTAAGGCTAGCATAGTAAATGGCAAATGGCACTCCATCCTACCTCTGTCCAAGCAAAGACCCTATGGAAAAATCGGAGGCATCCGTCATGATCTCGAATGGGAGAGACCAATCAGGCAGCTGAAGGAGAGGAGCCTCAACAACTACACACTTGAGAGTCTCAAATGACGCAAGGCACTTATAATATACAATTAACTCCGTGTCTTTGGTCAGCAAATCAGTCAACGATCGGTCAATCCTGCTAAAATAATGAATGAATCGTCGATAGAAACTGACGTGCCCTAGAAAAGACCGTAACTGTAGCATGTTGGATGCTGGATTGAGTTTTCTGATGATATCCACCTTGGCTGAATCAACCTCCATGCCCATGTTGGAGATGATATGACCAAGCATCATCCCTTGAGTCACCATGAAATGACTCCTGTCCAGGATAGAATTGAAGGATATAGTATAATCCTCACGCGCATCACGGAAGCGTGAGCGTCGTATCGAATACAATGAGGAGCGACTAGTCGCACTAGTTGCTCGATGCAGCGGAATTTAAAAAATCATACGACGAAACCACATGATCCAAGAACACTTCTTGGATCGTTTTGTCTAAACCACAAACAAGTAATAGGATTACCTCTTGAAGCGTGGTTGCGATCGAGTCTCTAAACGAAGAGACCTCCTGTCTCAAGTCCGATCCGACGGAGGAGACGCTTGCGAGCGCGGGGATGAACCGCATACTTCTCGCAATCCATGTTGATAATCCAAGTGGCGGATCTCCTGATCTCGACACACGTGATCCAACGTCTTCTTCACGAGCGAGGCGCACCGAAGGAGACGGAGATCCACGAGCAGATGATCGGGCAGCATAACGACGACACTGCGGCGATAAAGAACCTCTCTAGGGCATCCACGGTGGACGGCCATGAGAGAGATGGCGTGTAGAGAGAAAGAGAGAGAGATAGATGTGCTTCTCAAGCATTGTGTGTAAAGAAGAGCAATGGGGAGCCTCTCCTTTTATAGGGTTTTGGAATCCATGGATCTCAATCGATGGGACATATAAAATCAATGGATGAGATTGATTTATGTCAATCCAATGGTCAAGATTGGTGTTGGTAAAAGCCAACAACTTGTGAATTAATTTAGATTAAAATATATTTGACAAAATCAAATAAAAATCAATCCCAAATCACATAAATAAATAAGGAGAGAATATACATGGAGATTACATCTCCATGTACATCCAAGGGTGGACGGCCACCCATTCCATATAGGAATTGGGTGCCGCCCACCTCTTTCCTTATGGAGGCAATCTCATGGATTTCCATGAGATTGCATGTCTCCTTGATTTTCTCCATTATTTATTTCCAATAACTTTTGTTGGGATTTATTCACCAAAAATAATTCACAATTAATTTTGGGAATATTGCAATCTTGACATTGGAAAATTGTGAATCACATTCACAACCCAAAATAATATGTAATTTACATTTTCAATTAATTAAACAATGTGTATCCAATACACATTAATAATTAATCAACAAATATAAATTATGATTAGCTCTCTGAAATACATTATAAATCACATTTATAATATATTCTGAATAATCGGATATTACTATCCACATTATTCTTATCCATAATAATTAAATCTCATTTAATTATATTGGATAACTTATTCTCATATGCTCAAATAATATGAATCATATTCACATTATTCACATCTTTGATAATTAAATCACATTCAATTATCTTAGATAACTCTCTTTATAATATGAATCAAATTCATATTACTCATGATAATCAAATCACATTTAATTATCCATTTTCTCAATGCTCGGATATATATATCAACAATAGAATTATCCATGAACTCTTTCAAGGATAATGCGCTTTCTCCGTGAATACTTGGAGATAAGGACATGTAGATTGTATTGTTCCACGTATAGTGACATGGATATTGAGATCATATCTCAAATCCAGATCGCGGGCCTCCCATAGATGCTTGATTAAATCAAGACCGCAAATCTAATCTTCTCATTGCATCTGAATCACATTAAGATCAATGTCCAACATTTGGACTAAGATCAGATTACTTCTCTACTGAGAGGAGTCACTAAAATCCAGACCCGTTTCATCACTCCCTAGGAATGGAAGCGTCATGGTTATACAATCGTTTATGATCACATCACCCTCAGGTTCTCCCAATACCTGTACATCCTGCATACTGGAAGACTAAGAATAAACCCGAAGTATTAGATCAACTTTACTCTGTCTTCTTCACGATTTTTATCAGTAAGTTTCTCATTCGATAATTGGGAGTCGGTATCGATCATATACTTTCCAAAAGCATATATCATACCTAGGTCTTGATCATATACTTTCCAAAAGTATATATCAAACCTACAAATTTAGTCAAGCTTACAAAGCAAGACGATCATGCGCATGGAATTTGATTCTTCCCAATATCTCATGAGTGAGCTCATGTCTTCCTGTTCAGTAACTGAACCTCTATGATCCCTTTGAGAGATCGTATTACTCATATGCCCTTATATGCACACCAGCGCACCAGTGTATAGACCTTGATTAGGTCATCAACCTATTGGTCTGCCACATATACATACTCAGACATATAGTAACACATCTGTCTCCGGTCAGAGGATGTGTGCCTATATCATGACAGCATACGATATAGGACTTTGGTTATCTCGATCTCGTTAAGTCAACTCTTTGACCTAACTCATCTGACACCTCCGAATATCTATTCCTATGCAGAGGACCTACATCAAGAGGTCGGTCAGATATCAGCCTAACTGAGATAGGATTGCCATCTCCTACTTAGGCTAGAGATCATCTCTTAACAATCATTTGACGGTGGTTGATGAGTCCTCAATCTAACTCATTAGATATTCATCTAAGCACCAACCTCTATGATTCAATAATTGGATCAACAGCTGTATGATCATTAAGATGGCCATGGTACATAACCTAATTGTATTAAGGAACCTATTATGCAAATTATGTACTCTTTATTTCAGATTAAGGAGTGAATTGCAATAACATTTATTGCATAATGGCTCGTCGTGGGCTCGCATGTCCAACAATCTCCCACTAGCCCAAAGAGCCATTAATGGGCTAATCATTTAAACCCACACTCATGTGACAATCATAGGCCATTTAGAAATTAGCTAGGTAAGCTGATCAGTCAGTCTGTTGCCAAGAGACTACGCCAAGTCCTTTTACGGTACTTGCATAACTACTAGTAACAGTGCTCGCATCCAATGCGAATGTTGCATCTTATGCAACCAATACTCAAAATTGTCGGTTATAGTGTCCTTAACACTACATCTTATTAACTACCATAACCAGTATTCCCATAATCCTTTTAGAATACCTTCATTCATGGAGATCTCTATCTCCTAAGGTATCTATAGTTAAGACCCTTATAGATCACTATCTACAAGGTCTTAAACTTTTGAAGATAAGACTTTGAGATCACTATCTCTAAGTTTCATCATCTTTGAAGATATTGTTATTTCTGCAACCAAGTGTTTTATTTCCAGAGTAGGATTAGTAACAGTTTATTACTCCCACTGCATGGCAGACATATGGCTTTTGTACATATCTAGCATACACTTCAGCTTCTCGTAACTGATGCACAAGTGCAAGCAGTTCTAGCATTTACTTCCTCAACTCTTTGAGGTGCTATCCTTTTAGATAGGTCACTACCACATCTTAAGGGAAGGAAGCTTTTCTTGGAATTTTCCAGAAAAATGGAATAAGTCCAAGGTGTACTACTAATGTGACAATCCCAATACCCTCTTCTCTTTGCTTCTGAACGACTTCAGAATTAAGATCTAAGAGGTATCCTTGAGATCCTATCTCAAGGTATGGAACAACCAAATTTTAAAACACTTATTATTATTTTTATATCATTCTAAATGATTAGAATAATATCTATATTTAGCACGATGAACACAATGGCACTCCCACTAAGCTTCACATGGTTCTTTAAGATTTTATCTGAAATCATAACATTTATAATTTCATCAAATCTTATGTTCCAACTATAGGAAGCTTATTTGAGTCCGAAGATGGAGTTCTTTAGCTTGCACACCTTGCTTTCCTCAACCATGAAGCCTTGGGGCTACTTCATATGAATATCCTCAGAGAGGTATTCATAGAGGAATGCAATCTTGACTCACATCATGAAGATGTCATAGTCAAGTTGTGTAGCTACAGTTAGCAATATTCTGATGGGTTAAAGCAAGGTCACTGGAGAGAAAGTCTCATCGCAAGCGATGTCTTCTCTTTGGTGTGTAGCTCATGGCTACGAACCGTGCTTTGAAGGTCTCTACCTTCTCATCATGTTCACTCTTTCTCTTGAAGATACATTTACACCTTAATAGGTCTGACCCTTATAGGTGGATCCTCGAGGGTCCATATACAACACTTGTATATGAAGTCTACATTAGACTTTTATTGCTAACATCCATCTTTCCATGTCGTGATCCTCAGGAGTTTCATCACATGAAGTCCGATCATTGTCAGATTCAACTGACACATGGAATCCATCCTCAAACTTATTTGAAGAAGTATTAGTGTTTCATCTTCAATTATTCTCTTAGTTTCCGATTTCAGGAGCCTCATTATCTTCTCAAGATTATATGAGTTCCTTTACTTCATTTTTATCTTGATTCTTAAGAGAGTCATCCTCTAAGAATCACATTCTCAGAGATGAGATCCTTTAAGAATCTCAAGGTCATAAAGTAGGTATCCAATACCATCCTTTATTTTCCTAATGAAGTAGCACTCTCCAGTGCCAGATTCCAGCTTAATTACATGGAACCTTATTAAGGATATATAATGTAGTCTCTACCACGTATATATATACCTGGAAACTAAGAGATAATTATGCTAAGATTAATCATTGATCAAATCATGTCACACATGATCAATTGTATCTCCCTACAACTCTATTGAGTTAAGGTTCCTTAGGAGGGGTGATATAGAAATGATATTCATATCTCTATAAGATAATCTATGAATTCATCTAGTATGTACTGACTACCTAAATTAGATCAAATTCATTTAATCTTCCTTCAAACTTTTGTTCTAAAATAAAATTGTGAAATCTTTGAACATTTCAAAGGTTTCTAAGTGAAGAGAAGAAATCTCATATCACAAATAATCATCAATAGATATCATATATCCATAATGTTTACTATGACGTAGATGATTCACATACATCAATATGTATGAGATCCTGAATACCTTGACATCTTACACCTTTCCCAAAGAAGGGTGTATCGGACATTTTACTTTGACTACAATATTCATAAGTATGCAAGTATTGAAATTTTAGACATTCTAAAGTTTCATCTCTTACTTGTCCATTGATATCATCAACAGAGACATGTCCAAAACATGATGCCAGATCATTGTCAAATGATCTTTATCCTCCCATTGATCTTTAAGGTTTAATTTTCAGTATTAGAAATCTTAATGAACCATTCATTAATTATCTAATTTAGTGGAGTCCACTAGATGTTAGATTACTATCTGAAATATCTCCATCATAACTTGTTATTATAGGTTTATTCCAGATTTCATGTTTATTCCCGACATTTAGAAAAAAACAATGAGTGTATTCTAATATCTAGGTCATAGAGACATTCTCTAAGACTAAGGGCTCTCCCACTGAAAATATGAAGTATATTCATCCGGTGGAAATTGTTGCAACAATTGCATCAATTCCAACATGGATGACCATTAAACCTTAAGATCAAATTTCTAATATTCTAATATATATGCAACCAATTGCAAGTGTCATTAGAAGATTGAGATACAATTATTAGACTTTATCTTATCCAATAAGTAAGTCAATATCAATTATTATATGTAGATTAATCTGATGTACTATCTGATTCCTTCTCTAAGGATTCTAGATAAATTTGATAGTCATGCTATCAACACATCAACTTATTGCAGTATTGGCATTTATCCAACTCTTTGGATGTTATATGGAAGTCACAGAAGTACAATCAACTCTTTGACTATACTTCCTACTTGGGTCCAACCCATGCTTCCATTGTGCTCCCTTTATCTTTAAGCAACCATTGCTCAAGACCAAGGATCTCTTATGTTAAAATAAAAAATTTCAATATAAGAGCATTTCAAAATTTATACAAGCTTCATTCAATTCATACAATATGAATATTATGAAGCTTCATGATCGACCAGAGCATAGACAGTAGAATGATGACATCATATCTACATCCATCTAAACTCTTAAAATATTGGTTCAGGTAGGTACTCAAACAATTTGAATACATCATCTCTTATAGAGCCACCATTCTACATGATGCAGAGAACCACATCATTCATGATTAAATGTCGAGAGCACATATGTATGCCAGAACATCTTCTTAGAATTTTATAAGGATTATTTGATAATTACGATCATTATCGACATGTCACTTCAAAAGTACATTCGATGAGATCAAGACTTATAGAGACATACAAACCCTTAGGGTTTTCGTTCTATTGTCTATTTAATTATCATTCCTCATTATTATGAGGAAACTTGCACATTGCAACCACATACATTATGTGTCCAACTGCACGTACAATATCTGGATCATAGATCCAATCCATGATATTCTACTGGTTATCATTGAGTATAACATTGAGTAGGATTAAAGAAGGCTTATCTGAAATAAGAAATTTGCATAAACATATATATATATATATTACATTGATTTAGGAATTTTTATATAAAAGTTGTCTTGCCTTGTCAACACTGAAAGTTCATTCCCTTAATCACTTTCAGTGTAAGAGATATACTTACCATTATATCTCAAGCAAGATCTGGGATCTCCTTCCTTATCTTTGTTACATCCCAATAATATGAGAATCTGCAACTCCAATAAAAAGAAACGGGAACACATTCCGCCTTGCAAGTCCAACTTGCATCTCCCAATTTGGTCTTTAACACCCGGGCCCACCACCCCTAAGGTGAAGTTGACCCGTTGTTAATTGAACCAACCACCAACAGGAATAGAACTCGCTATGCGCAATCCAATATCGCCCCAATAATATGAGGATCCGATATTAGGGTCACTACGCATACGGACCTACTCTTTCGAGAAGCAAAGAGCCCGATCCAGATGCGTTTGCATATAGGAGCTGTCACTTCGGACAGGCGTCTCCTATATACAATCCCTGGCGACGGAATCCTTCGCCTTGACGGGAGACCATGGATGTCACTTATGTGATCCTCCATATCATATTCAAATTCTAATTAATCATTATGAATCATATTCATTACGATTAATTCTTCCAAGGGAAATAACAACTCTATTCATAATAGAGTGTTTTTAATTAGATAAAATTAACTTAATCATATTAAAAATAATTTTTAATCCAATTCAATCAACAAAACTTGATTTTACTTGAATATATGGTATTATCTCAAAATACGTATTAATTTGAATTTTAATATTTAGAAAAATACATCATGATCTCTCAGGCATCATTCGTTCCCTATCCGCTGTCATGGCCAATACCGGCGGGAGTGGGACGGATCGCATACGTTGCAACCCCCTACCCCAGCGATCTCCGACTAGACACCATATCCGCCTCGGGAAAAAATAATGTCGAGTCAATCATTTTGTACTTGAGATGATCATCGGTTCTTCAACCGAAATTATACCATATAGTAATAATGAAAACATTTTTGATTATAAGGAAATCTGCTAGACAAATTCCCAATCTTATTCAAGCAAGGAGTTTGTCGATTAAGTTTCCATATTTGATCTAGATCAAATCTAATCAATTATTGGTTGAGGCCAAGTCAATTAAGGAAATAATCATCATCCAATATTTCTCAAATATTTTCCATAATTATTTCATGAAATTAATAATTAATTTCACTAATTGACAATCACATGGTTCTTGATTAGGAAAATAATTTCAGCAGTGACCCCTACTTACTAAAATTAGCATATAACAATCAATTTAAATCCAAATTAAGCAAAGTAAGTTTCCATAGTTTGCTAACTTGATTTGCAATAGAACCTATGTGATTTGCATGCATTTAGAGGCATTTCTAAACAGTAATTAACTCCTTAATTACGTTAAGATTCGCAGTTCCCGCAACAGTGAATACATGTTGATTAAAAACAACCATATCTCGAGCAAACGGAATCCAAATTACGTAAACTCAGATCCTATAATTTTCTTATTTAATGGGGAACAAAATCCAAGTGTTATTTTTGTGTTTAAACAATTTAAATATGGCCGAAATATTACACTAAACAGAGATGCGATAATGAAATGCGATAAAACTTTCGCAACCCTAACGAACCCAAGTCGCCTTCGGTTTTATGGATCGTATCCAAAAACTTCGACCTAAGGCTCTGATACCACTTGAAGGATATGGTATAATCCTCAAGCGCATCACGGAAGCATGAGCGTTGTATCAAATACGACGAGGAGCGACTATTCGCACTAGTTGCTCGATGCAGCGGAATTTCAAAAATTTTCATACGACGAAACCACATGATCCAAGAACACTTCTCGAATCGTTTCGTCTAAACCACAAACAAGTAATAGGATTACCTCTTGAAGCGTGGTTGCGATCGAGTCTCTAAATGAAGAGACCTCCTGTCTCAAGTCCGATCCGATGGAGGAGACGCTTGCGAGCGCGGGGATGAACCACGTACTTCTCGCAATCCATGTTGATGATCTAAGCGGCGGATCTCCTGATCTCGACACACGAGATCCAACATCTTCTTCACGAGAGAGGTGCACCGTAGGAGACGGATATCCACGAGCAGACGATCGGGCAGCATAACGACGATGCTGCGGCGATGGAGAACCTCTCTAGGGCATCCATGGTGGGCGGCCATGAGAGAGATGGCGTAAAGAGAGAAAGACAGAGAGAGATGTGCTTCTCAAGCATTCTGTAAAGAAGAGCAATGGGGTGCCTCTCCTTTTATAGGATTTTGGGATCCAGGGATCTAAATCCGTGGGACATATAAAATCAATGGATGAGATTGATTTATGTCAATCCAATGGTCAAGATTGCTGTTGGTAAACGCCAACAACTTGTGATTTAATTTAGATTAAAATATATTTGACAAAATCAAATATAAATCAATCCCAAATCACATAAATAAATAAGGAGAGAAAATACATGGAGATTACATCTCCATGTACATCCAAGGGGCGACGGCCACCCATTCCATATAGGAATTGGGTGCCGCCCACCTCTTTCCTTATGGAGGCAATCTCATGGATTTCCATGAGATTGCATGCCTCCTTGATTTTCTCCATTATTTATTTCCAATAACTTTTGTTGTGATTTATTCACCAAAAATAATTCACAATTAATTTTGGGAATATTGCAATCTTGACATTGGAAAATTGTGAATCACATTCACAACCCAAAACAATATGTAATTTACATTTTCAATTAATTAGACAATGTGTATCCAATACACATTAATAATTAATCAACAAATATAAATTATGATTAGCTCTCTCCAATACATTATAAATCACATTTATAATATATTATGAACAATTGGATATTACTATCCACATTATTCTTATCCATAATAATTAAATCTCATTTAATTATATTGGATGACTTATTCTCATGTGCCCAAATAATATGAATCATATTCACATTATTCACATCTTTGATAATTAAATCACATTCAATTATCTAAGATAACTCTCTTTATAATATGAATCAAATTCATATTACTCATGATAATTAAATCACATTTAATTATCCATTTTCTCAATGCTCGGATATATATATATATCAACAATAGAATTATCCATGAACTCTTTCAAGGATAATGCTCTTTCTCTGTGAATACTTGGAGATAAGGACAGGGCGATTGTATTGTTCCACATATAGTGACATGGATATTGAGATCATATCTCAAATCCAGATCGCGGGCCTCCCATAGATGCTTGATTAAATCAAGACCGCAAATCTAATCTTCTCATTGCATCTGAATCACATTCAGATCAATGTCCAACATTTGGGCTAATATCAGATTACTTCTCTAGTGAGAGGAGTCACTAAAATCCAGACCTGTTTCATCACTCCCTAGGAATGGAAGCGTCATTGTTATACAATCGTTTATGATCACATCACCCTCAAGAATTCCCAATACCTGTACATCCTGCATACTGGAAGACTCAGAATAGACCCGAAGTATTAGATCAACTTTACACTGTCTACCTCAGGGTTTTTATCAGTAAGTTTCTCATCCGATCATTGGGAGTCGGTATCGATCATATACTTTCCAAAAGCATATATCATACCTAGGTCTTGATCATATACTTTCCAAAAGTATATATTAAACCTACAAATTTAGTTAAGCTTCCAAAGCGAGACGACCATGCGCATGGAATTTGATTCTTCCCAATATCTCATGAGTGAGCTCATGTCTTCCGGTTCAGTAACTGAACATGTATGATCCCTTTGAGAGATCGTATTACTCATATGCCCTTATATGCACACCAGCGCGCCGGTGTATAGACCTTGATTAGGTCATCAACCTATTGGTCTGCCAAATGTACATACTCAGACATATAGTAACACATTTGTCTCCGGTCAGAGGATGTGTGCCTATATCATGACAACATACGATATAGGACTTTGGTTATCTCGATCTCGTTAAGTCAACTCTTTGACCTAACTCATCTGACACCTCCGAATCTCTATTTCTATGCAGAGGACCTGCATCAAGAGGTCGGTCAGATATTAGCCAACTGAGATAGGATTGCCATCTACTTAGGCTGGAGATCATCTCTTAACAATCATTTGACGGTGCTTGATGAGTCCTCAATCTAACTCATTAGATATTCATCTAAGCACCAGCCTCTAGGATTCAATAATTGAATCAACAGCTGTATGATCATTAAGATGGCCATGGTACATAACCTAATTGTACTAAGGGACCTATTATGCAAATTATGTACTCTTTATTTCATATTAAGGAGTGAATTACAATAACTTTTATTGCATAATGGCTCGCCGTGGGCTCGCATGTCCAACAAGAATAAGATGGACCTCGATGCATCGCTGAAGGATGTGGTTTAGGAAGTCAAGACAAGCATCAAACCCATCGCCATAGTCTGAAAAGCCATCCATGAAGACCTCCAAGCACTCACCCACCCTGTCCGAGAAGATGGACAACATGCACCTTTGGAATGTCGTCGGGGCGTTACATAGACCAAAGGGCATCAGTCTGAAAGCATATGTCCCAAATGGACAGGTGAATGTAGTCTTGTCATGATCTTTGGGCGCAATGGCCACTTGGTTGTAGCCGGAGTACCCGTCAAGGAAACCGTAATGACTCTTCCCAGCTAGCCTCTCTTTAATCTAATCAATAAAAGGCAGCTGGAAATGATTCTTCTTGGTGGCCTGGTTCAATCGTCTGTAGTCCACACAGACCCTCCAAGAAGTGGGTACCCGGGTAGCTATCTCCTTTCCAGACTCGCTCACAACTGTAGTGATGCTCGTCTTCTTGGGCACCACACGTAATGGACTAACCCACTTGGAGTCAGAGATGGGGTAGATAGAATCGATGCTCCACCATTTCAAGATTTCCTTCATGGCAACCTCTCGACGGTTCGGGTTCAGCCGTCGCTAAAACTCACGCAATGGCTTGGCGTCCTCTTCGAGATAAATATAGTGGGAGCACAAGGCCAGACTTATCCCTGGAGATCATGTACACTCCATCCTCTCACCTTGCTGTTCTTTTTCAAGAACCTCCATCAAACAAGATTCTTGCTCCCTAGTTAAATCTGCTGAGATAATGACTGGGTGCTTCTCATGCTCGCCCGTAAGGAATCTATACTTCAGCGACTGCGGTAAGGGATTCAGCTCTGTGCAACTGGGAATTGGCAAATCTGGCCATTGAAAAGTCCTAGTGAAGGCAACCAAATCTGCATGGAAGAACTCTCACTGACCATGGAAATCTGGTGAAGACTGCTATGACGGTGTATCTGTACTCTAGACCGGGTCAGTCTCCACCCTAGCTACGGGCTCTGGAATTAGACATGGTATCAACTCATCAAACTCGACCCAATCTATGTCTGACTCCGAGGGATCTGAATCTGAATCACCAGAAATATCAACTGCCTCACTGTCCTGAACGCGGTCTGTAGCCTCGAATGTGTCCCATACCAAGAGTGTGCTCTCCAAGGTCTCCTCTGCTGGAACCTGTGAATCGGTGGCATCTAAATGTGAGAGGATGGCTCGTGAAACGTGATCTTTCCAAGTAGCTTCATCATATGTAATCACAAAATCACACTCCTGGTGGACGTCTCGCTCTGCCTCTGTCATCTACTCTGAATCACTGAGCTGCTCGGAGCTGGCTGAATCTCATGCTCTGGTCTCATCAATCGTCTCTATTTGTACACTCTCGCCCTCGACGCGAAAGTAAACCTTCCAGTTATCATGGTCAGACACTGCCTTGGTTGTGGCCAAGAACGAGCATCCTAGAATGATGGGGTATTAGTCACAGACTCAAGGATCTCCATGTCCAACACAACGAAGTCCATGGGGAATTTCACGCCCGAATTGTGACAACCATGTTCTTCAACAACCTCTTCGGCCTCTTAACAGATCTATCAACAAACTGAAGGACTGTCTTGCTCTGTCGAAGAGGGCCAAACTCGAATAGATCAAATAATGCTGCTGGAAGTAGGTTGATGGGAGAGATGCTGTCTAATAGAGTCCGATCGAACCTCTACTCATGGATGTGACATCTGACATAGGGATCTCCTACATCTAGCCTCTCGGCTGGCAGACGGTTCTGAATGGCGAAGCAGGTGGCATGAGTGAGCACATGGAAATCTGCATGGTGGTTCCTCTTCTTCCTGCGAATGGTAGTTTTCTCTCTAAGGTTTCTCTGGAAGAGAGGGATGTGCTAAAGGGCCTCCCGTAGAGTCAGCTGAATCTGGAATCTGTCTATCATCTGTTGGCTGAACTTTAACTGATGAGATTTTTTGGATTTTCTTTTTTATTTCCCTTAGCCAAGTGGACTGCTTGAGGGAAGGGGATGGCTGGGCCCTTCTCAGATGGAGGGCTAGGAACGGGTCCCTGCTGCTGAGACGAAACAGAATCCATACAAACACCTCCAGGCATCGCAGATGGACTCGAAAGTAAAGAACCCTTTCCTTTATTATTTTTTTGGATTTTTCTAAATAGTCCTGAGATACAGAAATAGACGGAAATGCAACAGGAATAGAAAGGGTGGCCTCAGTACCACCCACAACATCTAGACTCAAGGCATCAACATTGCTCTCTGGCTCAGCATCAGAAAAACTGGTGGCATCAGCACCACCTCCTGCATCTGGTGACGCGACGACCTCAATACCGTCGGCTGGATCTACATCCTTGGTGGCATCAGCACCACCACCACCATCATCATCATGAGTGGCATCAACACCACTCTCCTCCTCGTCTGGTGCTTCTGAGTCCTCATGGTGTCGTCGCTCAGATGAGGCACCGCCGGCTGGCATCCTACCACTCCTAAGTGTAACAAAGTCAGCATCAAAAGTAAAGGAAGTAATATCACCCAATGAATCATTAGGAGTGGTAACCTCTGTAAATTATACCTCCTCAGACTTCCTATTCAAGTTTTTCGGATTCAGCTCAATCTAAGCGGGTATGGCGGCCTTGCCCTTGACAATCTCCCTCATCTCCTGATGGAACTTGTCTATCTCCCGCCTGAAAGTGGCCTGCTGCTCAGAAATAAGGCAGGCTAAGTCGTCAAGTGCTGTGTTCTCATAGGCTGGCCCATGAGAACCAGACGGGTCGCCTCTCTAGAAGTGAGGTTGCTGCTGCAAAGGATGAGGGGATACTGTTGAGGCAGCTGTTGCCTCGGCAGTTGTCCCTGCTGGTAGGGACGAGGACCCTACTGATAGTGCGGCTATGGCTATGACTGGTGTGGAAATTGGGGCTGTTGCTGCTGTTGTGGTTGTACTGCTTACCCTGAAATGGAGGCTGCTGTAGAGATGAGGCACCTCTGATCGACCATCGGAATCCAAGATGGTCTCGACGGATCCCATGCTGACGTCGGTCATACCAAATCCTGTTGACTTCCATCAACGGCTCTTGTTCGTAAAGGAGTGGGGGTAGGACTGCCAGGGGCTGATCCGTCTGATATACCACCATCTGAATGTCTTGAGACGGTGGTAGTTGGGCGTACAGCTGTTGGAACGACTCCGCTTGGACATGGTGAACCTGTCTGTAGTGGGCGAAGGGCAGGGCCTAGCTGCAGCTGGGGTCAGCCCGTGACCTGAGACAGGGTTGAGAAGCCGTCTGTGTCTCCTGGAGACACATGATCTAGGTCTACATGTCACTCAGCATCTGTGCCATCTGATCGATCTGCGACATACCCTGGAACTGCTTCTTCTCAATGATCTTGATGCGGTCCAACTTCTAGCTGATGATGCCCATATCTGCGGCCAACGACTCTGCCTGTGCTGCGGCTGCTGAAGATGTAGAAGGACCTGCATCGACCTGTGCTATCCTCTGATAGGACATGGCCTGTGGTGTGGGCTTCCCTTGTGTGTAAAGTCGGGTCTCAGACATGACTGTATAGTTCTCTGCCATCTTCTCGTAGATGGCCCAGACTTGATCCTCATCCTTCACAAAATATGAACCCCCACAGGATGCATTTGTTTGCCCCTGCAGCTCCGGTGGCAGCCCACAAAAGAAACTCTGAATAAGGTTGGGCTTGGATATATTGTGATGTGGACACCAGTCGATAAGAACTCTGAATCAGTCCCATGCCTCATGGAACTGCTCGTTGGGAAGCATGAAAAAGTTATTGATGAGGTCTCGTGTTGCATTCGTCCGATCGAGTGGATAGTACTTATTCAAGTACTCGTTTCGGAGCTGTTCCCAAAATGTCACGTATCTCCCTAAATGCTTCAACCAATAGGCTGCTCTATCGACGATGTAGAATGGAAAGGCCATCATCTTTATGGTATCCTCATCCACGAACCGATCGTGGAACGTGCTGCAGATCATCACAAACTCCTGAAGATGGAGGTGCGGCTCCTCGGTGGATAGCCCGTGAAATCTGGTAGCTAACTGAATGTTCTAAGGACATGCGCAGGCAACCGAATCCAACGATGTGTTAGAGTTGCACCAGGGTTGTGCAACTCTC
Source organism: Ottelia alismoides (assembly GCA_037367405.1). Classification (NCBI taxonomy): domain Eukaryota; kingdom Viridiplantae; phylum Streptophyta; class Magnoliopsida; order Alismatales; family Hydrocharitaceae; genus Ottelia; species Ottelia alismoides. The sequence goes on along the minus strand of JAZKJV010005868.1, from coordinate 589,588 downwards.
TCATCGGTCGTACTGATCGGACGGGCTCCACTAGCTCCTCTGGATCTCATCCCTTGCCTCCTCCGAGATCTGGAATCTCTCCTCCTCCACCGGCTCTGTTATGCTCTTCTCGGTCCGCTCGCATCTGAGCCATCTCCACATGCATGTCAGCCATGAAAGCCCGCTGGTCTCTGATCTGACGATACATGGTCTCCTTGGAGTCTAACATGGTGTTGTTGATGGCACCCCAATCAAGTACGTAAGTGTGAGTCTGGCTGGGTCCATCAGTGTGCTCCTCGCTGCTGGTCATGGTCTCTACAAAGGCAAAAGACCCAAACTCAGGTGCCGTCAAATGAATGTACATATGCTGCGATCTCTGCTCTGGCACTGCAGGATTGGTAGAAGGGCGGTCGAGGGGGAATAGGGCAGAGTCAAACTTGGGTTCGGAGAGAGGGTCTCAGCTCTCACGAACCAACCTAGATGAATGGGGCAGAGTGCTCGAAAGCGACGCAACAAGAGGCTGCCTAAGGGACCTCCGGCCCATCGTCGTGATGTGGAGAAATGCGGATGAGATCTGGAAAACACCCAAGATCAGGAAAAACAAACCCCAATTCACCTACTCACGCAGAGCTGATGACCGTAAAGGTTCGGTCTTTTATCTTGTCGATTTTATTAGGTGAAAAATCAGTCTATCAGATAGATTAAGTGAGCTGGTAGGAATCCAATGCTCTCAAGAGACTGGCCCGATCCCAAGTCTAGATCTTTCCCAGCCAGTATAAGTTGCGTACCATTTACCGACCACCCGATCAACTCGCTCTGTTAAGGATATCGTGACCCGCTTTACTGGAAACCGGAGCGATCCTCACTGGAGAACGACTAATCTGAAACCAATAGTCTGAAAAGAGGTCGGATATGGCTCTAGCCTAGGGTACGGGTGATACGTCTAAAATTAGTTTACGGCTTTTAAGGTTATAAAGATGTCGGTGTAGAAAAGCCGCAAAAAGATCTCAGTCGATCAAACAAATTCGATTTTTAGAGAACAACCTACACTATTTATTTTACCAGGTAAGTGTTCCTAGGTCGAACTCAAGGAGGTAGAATAGAGTGCTTTGATTTTTTATGAGAAAATATTTTTGTGATTTATTTTTATCTTTTCTGAAGGCTAACAAAGGAACACTACAATTTTTAGTGAATTTTGTTTTTTAAAAATTTTTATTTCATTTTAATCTTTTCCAATTTTTATTTAGTTTTTCAAAGTGACACTTTTCACAAGATTTATTTATTATATAATAGGTGGTATATATGTAAAAATAGATGATATAATATAATAGGTAAAAAGCTGAGCAACGGACTCGGTCAACACATGAAAATCAAATCAAAACGAAGACGGTTTACGAAGAATCAAAACACGATTAAACTATGAGAAAAATACACAAAGAATTAACAAAAACTCGCGGAGGTAGTTGTGTAACTACCCCAAGAAAAACTACGAAAAATGAGGTCAAAAATGGGTCCAAAAATAATCCCCTTTAGCCTAGGAATATAAGCGCAAGAAAAGTATAAAAATTTTTGCAAAATGGTCCTTACAGGGACTGTTCTGAAAAGAAAATAAAGAGTTTTACATTTAGGTCGCTACGGAGGGACCTAAATGTAATTACGGGAAACCTTTGGAGCGGGTTTTAAAATTTGGAAGCCCTCTGGGTTTAATAAGCAATTTCTCCACTGGTTGAGTAATGAACGACCTTGATTAGAACGTATCGACGTAGATTCGACGCTTCCGCAGCCTCCACGTGTCAGTAGCCTGTACGCTTGGAGCTTCTGCAACTGTTCTTGAGTTCGTTACGCAGCTGACGACAGAGGTCTCTTCTTCGATTTTTCACGATCAGCTGACGAAGGCTTTGACGCTCCGGTGGGGCTAGAGGGGTGGCTTCTCCACCCCTCGAGCTCGCCCATGGTAGTAGGTGGTCATAGGCAACTCCGAGCGGCGGTGGAAAGGCTATGAAGTTGACGGTCTCGTTGATCCTGGAGGTTGATGAAGAGTGTTGTGCCTCTTTCGAAAGAGATTTCCTTGATGATTGAAGCTTCCAAAGGTCTTGAATTTGCTCCAAATGAGAGATGGATCTGCAAAAAACAAATTTATATGCTCGATTCTTAAGGAATCGGCCGATGGATTAAGAGTTCACAAGATCAAAATAGTGGTTTCCAGACTAAAAACAAACAGGCGTGAAAATGGTGATGAAATGAAAACGCGATTCGAAGTGGATTTGAAACGATTGGAAAATGGAATTTGGATGAGGGTCTAAGCTAAGGGATTAAGCTAGCTAATTATGCGATTAGCCACGCTAATAAGTATGTATAGATAAATAGGGTTTGGATTATTAATTTAATAAATAAATAGTTAAAAATTAATTTTATATTTTTTTAATTATTAAGACAATAAATAAGAGTTGTATGAATTTTTAGAGATTTTAATAAATTAGTTTACATATATTAATAAATACATGTGTTATTTAGTCAGTTCATTTTTACCTATAATTTAGGGTTTTTGAGTTTATTAAAATAATAAATAAGCTCCAAAAATTATGAAATAAATTAGGGTGAAAATACAAGATCATGAGAATAATTAGAAGTTATTAAATTAAGAAAACTATAAATAATGTGTGTTACATAAAATAAATAGCCCAGAAACCCCGTTGTCTTTTGGTCCCAAAATCGACTTTTTACAAACAGACTCCGAATTCGATGAAACCACCTTTATTAATTAGAGAATATTATTTTATGAACTTTAAAGGTAAGTACCGTGAAATTGAAGTTCGTATGAAGAAGTTATGATGTTCGGAAGTTGAGATTTTGTCAATTTATAGGCTGGATTTCTTGGCATATATACATGTAATATTTTTAACTTATTTTTATATTATTATATACATTTTTAGGAATAATTAGGAAAAGAGTTTGGTGAAAAATATGTACATATGAATTAAATAAAAATCACTGAAGTTTTATATTTATTTAATAAATAGTGAGAAGTGTATGAAGTATGACTTTAATTTATTTTTATGGTTTTCTTTCCTTATCTCCCCTTATTTTTTGGTTTGTCGACCAATCCATACTGACTTGGTCTCGGGGGTTATGCTATAAATATACCTTGCAGTTATATTTATATTTATAAGTCATATTGTACATATATACATATATCCAATCTGCCTTTTGTTCTTTTTCTTGGTTCTTTATTTATTTACATGATTTTGATGGTTAAAAGTGACTATTTATTCATGATTGAGGATTTGTTAAAGGATGGGAATTAATGAATATTTACATGCATTTGGTAAGGGTTTTAAGACAAAATACGACAGGAAAGTTAATGAATCATGGATTCATCAGCGGGTGACTCTCTCGCTCATCCAAACCAAACAAGGAGGAGATTGTTCTCCCAAGACGAATTTTTCAATGAGGTGTCTTTTAAGGTCAAGTGTGTTTAGCAGTCCTAATTTTATAGTTTTTCTTTTTTAGATATTTTTCAATACAAACAACGCCTAATGAATTTTCCGATTCTCTTGAATATTTCAAGTCCAAAAATAGGTAGGAGAAGTCGAAAAAGCTGATGCACGATCAAACACTATGATGCATGCAAAGTTAGAAATGCGTACCGAACGCCAGCACTCTACATGCAGGGTGGTCCGTGCATAAAATAAAGACAGGAATAAAACTACCAATATGATGCAAGAAGAAATCAACCTTATAGAGAAAATTTCTACAAGCAAAACACAATAGCTAATAGGTCAACAAGAGAGGTCAGAGTTCGGTCTCTAATGCCGATCGGTGTTTGCCACAACGGATCCTATCAGCGCTGTATATGGCCTCTAGCGGCACGTGACCTCTCAGGTGATGAAATCAGCTTTTTCTTTGTGATTAAATTAATTAAGTCTAGTTAACGATCTATAGGTGCAGGCAAAGAATTAGGGTTGGTACCTTAATTAAGTATGTCACAATCAAGATAAAAATCCTAAGTGTAAGGGCCAAAATCTTCGAGAATAAAAAAGAAAATTCGAAAAATCAAAACTGGTGAAAAACCGCAGTGAGGTCCCCTGAGCACACCAATGCTTGAAACATACCCCGATAATCTGCTAAGTCCAAGTGTCTGAGTCCTATATTATTACAATAAATGGATTGAAAATAGAAATAAAGACTGCAAGTCCTCCATGCATTCTGCTCCTCTCCTATGCTCTCCTTCAGCTTGATGCAGAAATGACCCACCTCCGCTTCGCTCGGGTTCTTCGATGCTCCTAATATAGCCGCCCTCTCTCGTCGTTCCCTCGCAAGAAATAGAAAAATAGAAGAGGTGTAAGGTCACAGTTATGGAAATTATAAACAAGAAATAAAAAAATAAAAATGAAGAAAAAGAAATAAAACAAAAAGAAAAAGCAAATAAAGAAAAAGAGAAATGCAAATAAGAAGAAAAAGAAAATAAAAATAGAAAACCGACTACTAAGTCGTTCTCCCCAGCAATGGCACCATTTTGATGAGCGGCCTGAGCTATTAAAGTTAAGTGATATCAAAGGTCGTTGCGACCTCAACTACTCGAACCAGGCTCAACGAGAAAAATAAGACCACCATAGAAAGAAATCAAACACGAAAACCAAGGCAAGAGGTCCAGCTAATTATTTAACATGTTATAGTCACCAGGGTCGAACACAAGGAGAACAGAAAGAATCCTACGAAGGAGTCAGGTAATCCAAGAAATAAAGGTATGTTTGGTAATTTTTAAATTTTTTATGATTTCCTTTTTAGAAAAGGAATAAAGAAAGGGCAAAGGAACCACTCAAGCAATTATTTATAGGCCCAAAAATACTCAAAAATTCAAAAGAAAAATATTTTTATGTTTTGAAATATTCAGATGTTTTTGGGTATTTTATGAGGTTTTTTTGATTTTTATATAATTTTCTAAATATAAAAGAAAGACGAAAATTGCAAACAGTGTGCAGCCTAGTTGTAGAGGCAAATTAAAAATGTCTAAAGTGCCTCTAAAATCTTGGCAACAATTTTTTTTATGAAAATATAAAATAAACTCTAACTATAAAAACTGAAAACATATTTTTTTATTTGTAATGAATTTTTATTGATTTTTATAAGGTTTTTGGTCTTTTTCAATTTTAAGTTGTTTTATAAAAGAGAATTGAATAAAAATTACACAAAAATTAAAACAAGAGAAACAAGCACACATGATTTTTTTAGAATTTTAAAAGATATTTTTCTATGTTTAATTGATTTTCTAAAATAGATATGGACACTTTTTAGGGTTTTTAATTTTTAGAAAATAGTTAATAAATTCAAAATTCGTCTAAAAAATTATCAAAAATACTACATAGTGGCAAGAGCCACATGTAATGTTTTGGGATTTTTTGTAATAGTTTTGATATTTATTTAATTAAAAATAACACACACAAGTTATAAGGACCTAAGTACAATTTATCAAAGTTTCTAGACTAATTATTGATAAGTACAAAAAGTCTGGGATAAAACCTGCAAATTCACCAATAAATTCCGCACATGCATCAATTCAATATTCACAGGGGTATAAATGCAATTTCAGGAAAAACTTTCATTCAAACATTAACATAAGAATTGTCCAGGACCGATCATGCAAAATCACCACTGCTCACGTGATAATACACATGCCTCCAGTCAGAGAGGACTAGATAACAAATATCAGAAACTATAGGGACTAAAGTGCAAAAAGGCTTAACAATACTTTTATTTTACAGACCAAAACATAAAGTGAAATAAATAAAGGGTAAAAAAGCAATATTCCCTCGGTGCACGTGAGTTGCGTGTGAGAGGCCACGTGTCGGCCGCTGGTAAGGCGAGATCATGTGACTCTGCAGGCGTCAGGTGTTATATCTGACGGTGTCAGATGGTTGGGGTTGTAGTACGTATGGGGCCGTTAGATCTGACATCTAATGGTCTGACACATCGCATGGATTGACGTTCATGATAGAATTTGGAAGGTGACGTCGATCCAATGACGTAGAATATGTCTGGAAGAACAACCCTTGGATGAACTTCGTCGGAGCCAAGGACAAGATCCTCGACCCTGATGGAAGATCAAAAGGTGCCGGCGTAATCAAGGGATGGTTCCGCGTCCGGTGAATGGCTCGGATGGGAGCTCCGATGTTCGGATTGGCGTGACGGTGGTGGGAACCTGGAGCTGCTCCGGCGAGCTCTAGAGAGGATGGTCTGGAGGCCTTCAGCACGCAAATGGACCTGCAACGAGTAGCTCTGACTCGGAGCTATGCTCTGGTCTAGGTTATTTGGAATAAAAACTAAAGAAGCGACGATGAATGGGGCTCGATCTCCGGCAGACGCGGTAGAGGAGATCTTAGACCCAATCTCGGCTAAATAGATGACGATCAGTTTGGTCAGTGATGAGCAGGCTGAGCGACTAAGGGAAAAAGCTATCAATGGTCATTGCGACCTCAACCACTTAGATCAGGCTCAATCAAGAAGAAGAGAAGACCACCAAAATAACAATCAAGCAATCAAATCGAGAAAGCGGTCTCGTTAATTTATTTTACCTGGTATAGCTACCAGGGTCGAACACAAGGAGCACGTGATGCTATCGCTACGAAGTAGTCGGGAATCCAAGAAAATAAAAGAAATTGGTGGATATTATATTTTTCAATTTTTTTTATGATTTTTATCATTAAGAAAAAGGATAAAAGAAACTAAAGGTCAATAATTAAACAATTTTTTAAGGACTAAAAAATACTCCAAAAAATTAAATAAAAATATTTTTGGATTTTTAAAATATTCAAATGTTTTTGTGGATTTTATGGTATTTTTCTAATTTTAATGGATTTTCTAAAAAAATATAGTCGAAAACTACAAAATAGTGTACAGCTGGAACCTAAAGGTAGATTAAAATTGCTTAAAATGCCAGTAAATTTCATGCAACAATTTTATGTGAAACTCCAAATAAAAATCTAACTATAGAAGAGGAAAACATTTTTTTGAATTTCTATGAATTTTGAATGATTATTACTCTTTTTAATTTTTATGGTTTTTATAAATAGGAATAAAATAAAAATTGGATAGAAATAAAAACAACTCAAAACAAGCAAACAGGAATTGTTTTATAATTTTTCAAAGGTTTTTAATATTTTTAGTTGATTTTCTAAAAAGGCCAGAGGCAATTTTTATGGTTTTCGAATTTTGAAAAATAAAAAATGAAAACAAAATAAAAACAAAAAATTCACAGAAATTCCTACACCATGGCAGGAGCCATGTGTCAAAATTTCGTGATTTTTGGATAAGGTTTGATAATTATTAAAACAAAAATCAAACACATAGCATACAAGGACTAATATGCAAAGAAAACTCGTTTTTGGACCAATAAATAACACGCATAAAAACTACATGGTCCTATCTGTAATTTTTCCACGAATATCAACGCATGTCCCAAATCAGTACGCACAGAGGTATAATTACAAATACTGAAACTATAACTTCAAATCATAACAAAAAATAAGTTCAGGACAATTAGTGCAAATAACCCAAATAACATGTGACGATGCACGTGGGTCCACACAGCCGGGACTGAAATGCAAATATCTAAAACTACAGGTGCTAACATGCAAAAATGTCCACTACATCACTTTTATTTTACAAACTGAAATGAAAACTAAAATAAACGTAGGGTAGTTGGAGCAAATTACCCATGCAGCACTTGAGTGTCGCGTGGAGTGGACAAGTGGCAGGCGTGGAGTGGAGGCGGACATGCGTCTCTTGCACTGGTAGCTGTCAGATCCAACGGTCATCAGAAGGTGCGGACGTGGGTGGTACGGGGGCCGTTAGATCTGACATCTAATGGCCAGACAACTGCTATGAATGGATGGTGAGTATGGCATCTGGGCAAAGGAGTCGATCCAATAGCGGAGAGCGGCACTGGAAGAACTCCGCCTGGGCGAAGTTTACCGGAGAACTAAGGGAGATTGGTGACTCTGATGAATGATCGGACATCGACAAACGAATTGAGGGGCTCCTCCGCGTCGAGTGACCTGGTCGGATGGGCTCACCGACGGTCAGATCACTGAGACGGTAGCTGGGACCAGGGCGAGCTCCGACGAAGGTGGTCTAAGGCGATATCGGGTGTTTCCACGTGCAGTGAAACCTGCAGGGTAAAGCTCAGACTCGGAGCAAGGCTCCGGTCAGGGTTATTGGACTAAAATCAAAGAGAAGCGACGGTAAATGAGCGGAGGATCTCTGGCGAAGAGATAGAGGAGACCGATGGCCTAATCTTGGCTACCTGAGCCAATATTCAGATGATCAGATTGTATAAGAGGGTGGACGATGAGCGGGGTGGTCAATCGGAATGGATGGGAGTGGCTAACGAAGCTCCGACTAGCTGGTCGGAGCTGGCGAAGGTGTGGTAGAAGGTAACCTAAAGATTGAACAGATACGGGAGCTAAGGACTACGAAATAGATACCTGAAGGTCCTAGTGGAATCCTGAGCTCCAGGGGGTGCGGTCGGTGGTGGTCGTTGCCTCAACCTCACTGCGGAAGGCAAAGGAGGCTCATCGCGGCGGTGCTCCGGCCACGAGACTTGAGCGTCTGTTGCAGCGCTCCTCTCCGATGACCAAGGGTATCCTCCGATTGCTGTCACCAAGGCGAAGGATTCTAGGGTAGCAGAGAAGGGTGCAGCGCGGGCTAGTGAGCAGGGGAGGCGATGGAAGAATATATAGCATATCTCAGGTGGTTGGAGCAATCGGGCTAGGACGCACAATCCGAGAGAGGTCCGAGCTTCCCTAGGGATCCGCATGGATCCTGGATCCGTGGGCAAGGCACGTGTGGAAGATTGGAGCTAGAGGATGCATGATCCGGTCAAGATAAATGGAAGAAGTAGGCGCAAAACCCAGATCTGTGCGTTAGGAGGGTCCAGGAGGGGTAGTTGATCGGGGTCAACATCCCTCCTGGAACAATCGGAAAATAGCCCGATCAAAATAATTGTAAAATAAAATAAAAATAGAACATGATTTTAAATTTAAAATGTTCAAAATGAAAAATATTTATTATTTTCTAAACAATTTTTCTGTGATTTTTATTTATTTTTATGAAAAATAATTTATGATATATACAATATAGTATATTATATACATGTATAATAATATCTTTGCATTATTTTCTTATTTTTGCACAAATACCCCAATTTTATATTTTATTTATTTACAACATAATATTGGGAACATAATATGTATTTACGGGGTGGGTAACTAACTTAAAAAAAAACAGAACAAAAAGAAAAAAAAGTTTTGCTACTAACACTAACTGTGTCCAACCAAAAATTTTGAAAACAAAGGATCTTCTTATTTATTTTTGCATAAAAAAATCTCTTACATAAAAAATTACAAAAAATCAAAAGTAAAAAAATGTCTGCATTTCACACACATGCACTTCATCAAGTATTACATTCATTACATTTGTGAAAAGCCTTTGGGTTTTGAACCGAGTTATGAGCAGAAACCGAGAGTGGTCTGGATTTGACCTTTATCCAACTAATTTTCAGAGAAATTTCAGCGAGAAATAGGATTTTAGAAACTTCTGGTCTATGACTTAGTTCTTCGAGTTCAACATGGCAATGTACAACGTTTGACTCAGTGCGTAATCTGGTATCTTCATTCTGAGTATGACTCTGGAATAGGGAATTAATTTGTACTCTCGCACTATGCACTTAACTCAACTCAGACGGGGTGTTGGAAGATCGTGTGAATTTCTTTTCTGGTAGCGTGGAAATCTAAAGACCGAAGTACAATTTGAAATAAAGCTTCAGATAAGAGATGGACAACTAGGCATATTTTTTTCTAAGACCCCAAAACATGTACGAAAAAAAGATTCTATAGTTGTTGGGGAACAACAAGATCCATGCAGAACCACCAAAAATCCAAATACAAAGAAGCCACTACCAAATAAATATCTGACCAAAAGGTCCAAGCTTCAAGAAAACCTGCAGATCTTGGTGGAGACTTGGCTAAACTAGCCTGCTTCACAAGGAGAGATGGCTACACTGGCCACCCTCTAGTTCTTTTCTCCTTCTTCTAACTTCTCCCACATTTCGATTGTGAACACAACACGACATACCTTAGAAGGAAATACCTGACTCCCCGAAGACGAGTTACTGGAGAGGAGATTCGAATGGTAGTCTGACATTCTGGATGGGAAGAGCTAAAACCCTTCATGCACATGAGTCGATTGTTCTATGTACATGGAGTATGCTTTGGGAAGGGGATTGATCTTAGATGACTTCTGAGCTGAATCTGTGACAATGATGTGTAGAACTTGAAGGCTGTTAATTTTGAAATTGTAAGTCTCACAGAAGTTCCGCCACACTAATAATCCAAAGGTTAGGTCTAGTTCTATTTTCACCTTCTGCTTGTGGTCTTGGTATGGAACTCAATCCCATTTCAAATGCTTGCATTTCTTTTGATGCTCAGGGACGAGCATGGTTTAAGTATAGGGGGGATGATGAATCTCAAATTCATCACTCTAAAAGTCATTAATTAAGCTATAATCCCAAAAATTCACTAGCATTTCTTCATTTATTCTGCGTAATTAGCATTCATGCATGATTTGATAAGAATTGCATTTTATCACTTATTTTCGCACAAAATAAGTAGCCAAAAATCCGAGCCAAAATGACCTGTGTAATAGCCTAACTTCCCTGATTTTTTAACTAATTCATGCTAACCCTAAATGACCCGAAACCACCTCTACTGTGTACATATCACTAACAAGATTATAAGAAAAATACAAAAAAATCACTAACCTAAATAAGTGGACCAAAAACCCAAACCTTAGTTCTAAGATTTCTAGACAAAAACATACATATCTTCCTCATCTAGTGTCCATTTTTACCCTACTCATTTTGAACTAATGCACGTTCAATTACCTTCAAAACAAGACCACGTTCAAGTGAATCGGATTTCATATGTGAAAGTTGGGTTTTGGGCTTATTTTGTACATTTTGTATTTTAGCAGTTTTTGACCTATAATTTTATGTACATAATTGACTCATTTTATTTTATTTCTTTTTCATTTGTATTCTTTGATAGAAGTTTTATTAAAATGCGTAAAAATCCAAATCCAACCTGAGCTTGAAATCAAAGAAACTAATTGAGTCAGAGTCTTCACTAAATGTCTGCACAAAAATTATCTTTTTCATCTTTTATTTTATTTCTTCATTTTCTTAATTAAAAAAAATCCAAAAAAAATATTAATGTGTAAATTTTTATCTATTTTTATCAGATTTGTTTCGGATTTTATCTAGTTTAAAAATGATAAAAAATTAGAAAACCCAAAATTCAAGGTATTCTATGTACATGGGATACCCCAAATATCACTTTGCACAAATGATCGATTTTGGTTTTGGTATCTTCATTAAAGTTGTAGATCTCATTGAAACGAGCAGCCTTTGTGAAGATTTTTTTTCGATCCAAGGTCATTAACTATTTTTTAAGTAATTAACTTTCTATTTTTTCTGAATTTTCTTGGGCAGACACGTGGCTGCTCCTGGAGTTGCCATGTGTCACCCATTTTTTGGGCCTTATTTATTCTCATTTTTATAAAAAAAAAGAATAAAAAAAATAAAAATAAAAAGGCTCGCACGTGCCTCCTGCGCACGTGCCCTGCACGTGCTCCGCCAACCTCTCCCCATACTTCCACATGGCTGCACCAGCGCCATCCGATCTCTGCCGATCGGACGGCACCTGTGTGCCATCCCCTTCGCCCGTTTCCTCCCCTTTCCCAAAATTTCTGCCGCCACCCGTGAATCCTGGCCATCCTCTGGATCTCACCGCCCCCATCTTTCCATCTACGGCGGCGCCTCCACACGCAAAATCCACGGAAATTAAATCGCCGCCAATCTGCTCAGATCATCCCCAATCATATCTCATCCTAGAATCAATCAAATCCCAATCAAATCCCCTTCCATCTCCAGTGATTCCTCTCGACCATATTTAACTCTGACGAGCCCCCCTTATCTACCCATCAGCTGACACAAGCAACACTAGGGAGCCTCCAGGTTTGGCCGACCGTGGCAGTGCCCTACTTCCTCCCCCGTCCTACGGCGTGATCTTAGGTGCACCACCTCGTTGCAGCCCACCTTCTTCAAGCGGTTGCTCTGATCCGGCGCGCAACACCGCAGAGATTGCACATCCAGGTACCCTTTCAACCTCACTTCACCCATCTCATCTTTCTCACCATATCTCTGATCATCGCCACCATCTACGCCTCTCTGCCACTCCATTAGCCATCTTCAACTTAGCCTCTTGTTGGAGGCATCAACTCCATCCACGGATACCCCCCTTCGACATCAATCACTAGCAGGAGCCCGCACCTTCATCTTCGACTCCACCACCCGCTATCCAACGACATTCATCCTCAATGCCAACGTCCAAAGACCATCGTCTTCGCAGCTCCGTCTGCTAGAAGTTTCTCCGTCATCGACTACAGACGCATAGTAGTGCCTTCGTCGTCGACTTCGAGCGGCAACATTTTCTTCATCAACCTCGGGGATGCATCGACCTCATGCCTCCGCATTCCATCTGTTGAGCCATCAACTTCATCCCACACACATCGTAGCTCCGCCGAAGAGGCCCCTTCTCGTCTGCGTGTTGCTCCATTTTCCTCGGTCAAGAAGCAAACACTCGACCACGACTCCATCGACGCTCTTCGCCAACTTGAGGTGGACACCGCAGCGCCTCCTCTACCGTGAAGTGCCGCCCCTTCTTGCTGCTCCGCCTTGCCACCATGAGGGAGGCCCGAGGCCCTCCCCACGTGCGAGGCACGTGACGAGAGGGAACTTTTACACTATAGCCCCCCATAGATTTGTAAATTACTAGAAGACCCCCCGCTACGTGATATGCACGTGCGGGGAGGGCCGGAAGACCTCATATTCCCATCCAGTCCCGTCGACCTGAGGACACGTACATATTCTCCTCCGGAAGACCTCATATTCTCCTATGGAAATTTTGCAGCTGAAACTCCAAGCATTGTGGTAATTACAAATCAATCCTTCCTACATTATTTTATTATTGTCATTTGCAGAAATACCCTTATGTTCCCCCGTTGTTTCGAACCACTAATTGCATTCCCTTATTTATCAAAAATAGGCATTTTGTTCTACAACTAATTCTCTACATCTTGGCATAAGTTTGACATTTTTTGCTCTATGGTTAATTAATATTTATTTATTTTGCTGAAAATTGCATATTTCGCCCTTTCTGTGCTTGAAAACTCATAACTAATTAACCATTGCTTTGAAAATTGCCGAAAAATCATGGATTCTGGATTCATGCCCAAAAAGAATTGCATTTGCATGCACCGTTTGCCATAAAAAATCATTTTGCATATTTCAATATTTAATTTTTAGTAGGTATTAACGAGGTTTAAGATTTTTTTGAGATCAATCACCTATTGATAGATCTTGGATAATTTTATCCCTTCAAAATAAATAGGTTTAATATTTATTATAATTAATTATTGAAATTACCTTTGTTTGCATTCAAAAATTAATAAAATATTTATCTTGCATACATAAATTACAAAAAATATAGTGCATTCATTTCATCATAATTGTCATCTTGGCCAAGTTTCATATTTTTTGGACATAGTTTGATTGATATTCATATTCTAGTCCTTAAAATCAGCCAAAGTTGCATTTTACATTCCAAATTATATAAAAAGTACAAAAAAAAATTCTGCCTTGAAAACCGTATACGAACTTTGATAGACAAATTTCTAGTATGTTGTTCCTTTGTCTCCTTGAGTTCGACCTTAGGGCTTGCCCAAGTAAAATAAACAAAAACCACACGATTGAAAATTGAATTAATTTCTTGTGGTTATTTCTTGACCGATTCCGATTGCCTGCTTACAACAAAATAATACATTAATTTAAATGCTCGATAATTCACATAAATTAACTAGGGCATTTCACGACCCGTCTGATGGCATCGTTGCCGGGGAGGCAAACGACTTAGATTTTGCCTAAAAAATTTTTTTGTTCAATTTTTTTATTTGGGTAGTCTGACCCCCGGATTTTCTTATAAATTTCCCATTTTTTACTTCTGCATTTATTTTTTTATTTTCAGCATTTATTTTCTTATTTTTTTGATTTATTTGTGTGTCACCTTTTTACATTCTCTCTCTTATTTTTCTTGCTAGGTACCTGGTGTACATGGAGCAGTTTTTAGAAACCGAAGCATCTTCACTGACTTCTAAAAAAACTGCATTAAATATAAGATCTAGTCGAGTCGTGAGAGAGCGTAGAGTCTAGGATTTATTTTTCTGCAATTCTTAATTTTTGTAATTAACTATTCATTTATAGTGGTGTTCGTTTGGAATCTCGCATGTGTAACAAGACCTCTAACAATGTTTATGGTGCGTCGTGGCCTTTTTCACTCTCCGGTGAGGGCGGGGCCCGACTTGAGTGGCGCCTATAATAGACCTGCACATATGGCTATTAGAGCTTTAAATTTGATTTCGCTCGTAGAACCTAGAAACACACTTCACTTAATTGAGACGCACATTAGATCATTCAATTTAGTCAAGTTTTACTCAATTCTTCTTGGGTAATAGAACTTTCTACTAGGTGTGCTTTTTTATCGGCTTGCATTGATATAGATTAAATTTTCAAATCTTATATTGCATCCCACATGGAGATTGCGAGAAATCACTGTAAGTCTTCTATCTTAGCATACATCATTGTTTGTCGCGTGCATCGGCTTTTCCTGAATTTCTCCCTCCAGTTTTATCACATAATTTCAAAGGAAATTGGGACTGGACAATAGACGTGCCTTTGTGCTCACCTAAAATTTTCAGTGATCACCTAATAAAATTGGGACTACTAATCAAATTCAACTTAATTAACTCATAAACCAAAAATTTTTGTGGGAGAGAAACCCCGACCTTGGATGCATTTATTTGTCTGAGTGAGACAGAGATGACACTTAAGGTTAGAACCCAACTCTGAAATTTTCATTCAGACTACTGATTCTAAAAATGATTAGCTACTTCTCAGTGAGGATCTATGGATAGTCGGTAAATGGTCCATATTTCCTTAGTAGAGTGGGTGGTTTAAAGGACACTGCGTAAGGCTCCGTTCTTAAGTAACACAAGTAACTATTTTATGGTCCGTACTTACACCCATACTGGTTGAAAGTAGGTGCAACTAGTCGTAAGAATTCGGGCCAGTCATTAAGAAAATTTTCGACACCTAACATCTTGCTAAGTTTTTTCCAAGATTATCTAATCACCAACTAAAATTGAAAAGATAATTGTCGAACTCTTGCGGCTTCATTGTGTGAGTTGGTTAACCAGGGGTTTGATTTGTGTGCATTAACTGATTTCGAAGATCAAAAGCCGCACATCTGTGCCATTAATCTTCTTGATAAAAATTTCTTTTGAATATCCTATACCGAGATCAACCATGTCGATTCATCCTCAACCTCCTTTCACAAAAATAGGATAATGGTCTGAGTACCCATCTGATCTATATTATGGAAATGAATTTGTCTCAATTAGGCCCAAATAATCTACACCCTCTTTTTTCCAGAATCTTGCAACATTTGCGGGAGACATTTGATGAGTAACCCGAGCGACTAAGGTCAAATGGTATCAAAGGTCGTTGCGACCTCAACCAGTCGGACTGGACTCAACAAGAAAATAAGATCACCAATAAAGAAATCAATCAATCAAACAGAGCAAGCAAACTCGCTTATTTATTTTACCTAGTGTAGCTATCAGGGTTGATCACAAGGAGCACGTAATGCAGAAGCTACGAAGTAGTCGGGAATACAAGAAAAGAAAAGAAATGGTGTTTTTTATATTTTTCAAATTTTTTTATGATTTTAAAATAAGGAAAAGAATAAAAGAAAGTCCAAATCAACAATTACACAATTATATAGTAGCCTAAAACACTCAAAAATTCAAAATAAAAATATTTTTGTGTTTTTAAATTATTAAGATGTTTTCGTGAATTTTCTTGGATTTTTTTTTGTTTTTTAATTAATTTTCTAAAAAACAAAGAAGGAAGAAAACTCAAAATAGTGTGCAACCAAGATTGAATGGCACTTCAAAAATAGGTAAAATGCCTATAAAATCTGGACAACAATTTTATTTGAAACTATAAAATAAAAACTAACTACAAAAACTGAAAACACATTTTTTATGAATTTTTATGAATTTTTAATGATTTTTATAAGAGTCTTACTCTTTTTCAATTTTTATGGGTTTTATTAAGGGAAATGGAATGAAAATTGCATGACTTTAAAACAACATAAAACAAACAAACAATGAATTTTTTAGAATTTTTCAAGTGTTTTTGAAATTTTTAGTTGATTTTTAAAACAGACATTGAAACTTTTTAAGGACTTTGAATTTTTAAAAATAACAAATGAAATCAAAACGGAACCAAAAATTCACAAAAATTCCTACACCATGGCAGGAGCCATGTGTAAAAATTTTATGATTTTTGGAGTTAAAATGCTATTTATTTAATCAAAGATAAAACACACAACACATAGGGACCAAACTGCAAAGAAAACAAGTTCTGGGACCAAATAATAACACACACAAAATGCTCAGGGCCCAATCTGTAAAATTCCCAATAATGTCTGCACATGCCACAAATCCACACACACAGGGGCATAATTGCAAATAATGAAACTAAATATGCATCCAGCAACAACAAAGAAGTTCAGGGTACAGTATGCAAATATCCCAAGAAAACATGTAACGAAGCACGTATTTCCACGCAGACAAGACTAAAACACAAATATGGAAAACTGCAGGTATCAAAGTGCAAAATGGTCTATTGTATACTTTATTTTACAGACTAAAAGACAAACTAAAATAAAGGCAGGGTAGAATGAGAAAATTACCCATGCAGGCACGTGAGCAGTGCGTGGCAGGGACGCGTGCATCCGCTGGTAAGGCGTGAATGTGCGGCTCTGGCACGTCAGAGATCAGATCTGACAGCTGTCAGATGTCGGAGACGTGGCTAGTACGGGGGCCGTTAGATCTGACATCTCACAGCCTGATAGCATCTGGTAGAAAGGCTTGATCGGACGGCGGAGAAGGCCTTTGGAAGAACAACACAAGGGTGAACTTTGCAGGAGCACAAGTGATGATCTGGAGCTTCGATAAAGGATCAGACGGTGCCAGAAGGATCGTAGGGACCTTCCGTGTCGAGTGGCCAGCTCTGATGGAGTCGCCGACGGTCGGATCTACATGGCGATGGCTGGGACCTGGGCGAACTCCGATGAGGGTGGTCAAAGGTGATCTGGGTAGTCTCCATGCATGCTAAGGCATGCAAGATAAAGCTCAGACTCAGAGGAATACTCCGGTCGGGGTTATTGGACCTAAAATAATGAGAAGCGGGGGTGGATGGAAGGTGGGTCTCTGGTGAAGGTGATAGATGGGACCGATGGCCTAATCTGGGCAATCCGAGCCAAGGTCAGGGTGATCAGGCGGCGAGGGAAGATGGAGGATGAGTGGGGCTGTCGATCTGAATGGGTGGACGACGGTGACGAGGCTCTGACCGGCTGGTCAGAGCTAGTGGAGGTGCGGTGGACGACAAACAAAGGATTGAATAAACAAGAGAGCGAGGAACAATTAAATTATTACATGAGGGTCCTAAGACGATCCTGAGCTCTAGGGGATTTGGGCGGCGGGGTCTTTGCCTCGACTTCGGTGCGGCTGGCGGAGGAGGCTCTTCGCGGCGGTGCTCCAGCCACGATAGGCGAGCTACGGCTACAAAGCACCTCTCCAATGACCAAAGGTGGCCTCCGGTTGCTGTCACCAAGGAGGAGGTATCTAGGGTACCAGAAAGGGGTACGGTGCGATCTGGGGAATTAGGAGAGCAAATTAAGAGCTTTATAGCATGTCTATGTAAGCTTGGAAGAATCGGATCAGCGCACGAACCGAGGGGCAGATCCCTAAGGAAATCAACGGGCGAAGGTCTTGGATCCCCCTCGATAATCAGAGCCTTGAATGGAGTTGGAGGTGGTCGGATCGGGTTTGTAAAAATCTGCGAAGAGAGCACAAAACCCGGATCCGCGTGAGGGGAGGTCCGGGAGGGGTAGTTGACTGGGGTCATCATTCCTCCAGGACCAATCAAAAAATAGTATATACAAATTATTTATAAAATCAATTAAAAAAGCAAATTATTTTAAATCAAAAAGTGTACAAAATAAAAAATATTTGTTATTTTATAAACTATTTTTCTGTGATTTTTATTTTATTTTTATGAAAAATAATTTATAGTATATACAATATATTGTATTATATACATGTATACAATACCTATGTATTTTGTACATTTATTTTTAATTTATTATTTTTACAAAAATACTGCAATTTTGAATTTTATTTATTTACAACATAATATTTGGAGTATAAAATATTTTTTGTTTTATTTTTATTATTTATTTACAAGCATAAATTAAATAAGGAAAGATACATACTTACATGTACTATATACACGGTGAGAGAGAGTTTTATTTTATTTTTATTTTTCTAATTTTTGTTTTATTTTTAACAGCATATACAAGGAAATAGAAACACTTTTTATTTTTACTTTTATAGAAATAAATTATAAATATAGATATATACATAGGTGATAAATATGTACAAGGAAAAGTGGCCCTATCTCTCTCTACTTATTTTATTTGGCGATCAGGCCAATTCTTGGCCCTCTCTTGGGTTCAGGTCACTCAATAATTATTCTAAATATTTCCTTCTTTTTCTTTTATTATTTATTCTTTTATTTTTGTACAAAAACATGCTAATTATGAAATATTAACAAATGCATGCTTATTACTAATTTATTGTATTTACAGATATTCACAGGATGCTTTGCCAAGATATTTAGCTAAAATAAAAGAATAAAGTGTGATGGATGAGTATTCATCACCCCCCTATACTTTACTTTTGCTAGTCCCTTAGCAAACACTTATTTAAAAAAGAAGTGAAAAGAAAAGGGAAAAAGAAGAAGAGAAGTCAATGTTGATTATTAAACTTGCCTTCATTAAATTGAAATATGGAGCTCTGTTAGTCCTTTGGATTATTAGTTTGTTGGAACCTTATTTGGACTTAGGTTTAAAACTTAACAGCCTCTAAGTTCCACCAATCTATGGTCAAGACTCCTCATAAATCCATATCAGAACAAGTCTACATACACAAACTCTAATGACCATGAATCTTTTCTTGTACTATGTAAGTGATATGTAGCTCCCCTCCTCAGAAATGGCAAAGTGACAACCCCCCTCAACAAGGTAACTCTAATGCCCTAGTATGGAAACTCTTTCCTCGAGGAGCGGGGTATTCCCTTCTATGTTCAAGTGCAACCAGCTTAAGAAGAGGAGGAAGAACGGAATGGACCATGACCAGTGTAGCTATGTCTCCATGCTGCAAGCTTCATGAGATGGGAATGGGTAACATAAGCTTTGCTTTATTTGGCTATATACACTCCGGCGGGAATTTCATTTTAGATTAGACCCACCACTTTTTTGGAGTTTTTCTTTCTTTTGCGCATTTTTTTATGTGCATATGTACAACATATATACATGGTGCAACATATATACATAAGGAGTTTTTCCTCTTGAGCTAGTAGACTATCCCTCTTTTCAAGCATTATTGCAACCCACAACTCCTTTCTTTGGACCTCAATGCCACCAGACGAAGTTGAGACGCACGTCCTTCACTAAAAGAAGATGAGAGGTTCCGCCTAGAAGTACTACCCTCGTATGCTACTCCAAGCCAAAGAAGACTGCCTCATCACCACCTCATCTGTAGAGAGCTATGTGTAAGGTGCTGGTGCAAGTAAAGCCATTGTCTGTGAGAGTCGTGTGTGCGTTGTTAAGTGTTCTACTTAGGCTCGTCAATATGACATATGATCATAGCCTAGTGGACTCAAAGAATTAAGTCACCATGGACCTGAAAAGTCTTAACGCTACGCCCTATAAGGTTCCTCTTATAATTAGTTGGATTAAGGTCAACTAAGATTCACAAAAACTGTACAAGTATATACAAAAATGTTTTTATGCAATTTTGAAAACATGCAAAATTTTTAAAGAAGTTTGAATGAATGAATGCATGAATGTAGAAGTTTTGCAAACTATTTACACACATTTACCCAAGGGTTTTTGCAAACTTTTTGTTTTTCAAATATTTTAGAAAATTTTGTACTATGTACATAATTTTGATATAAAAATATTTACAAACTCTTTACACAAAACATTTTTACAAACATTTGTACAAAAAAATTTTTATAAATAGCTATGTATGTGCAAGAAAGAATTTTATGTACAAAAAAGAATTTTTAAATTTTTATAGTTTTTTTAGATAAAGGATTTTAGCCATTTTATTTATTAACACGTTCACAAAAAGTATGAGTTATGGCTAAAGTATATATGAAATATATACAACACCACCCAATACTTAGCTCGTACAATGTCTTTAGAGTGGAACAATAGCGATGAAGAAGACATAACTCGTGCTCAGTATAGGGAAGTGAAAAGAAAGGCTATACTACAACGACGAATCAAAAAATAGAATGAAAAAGAACCTCGGTGTTTCCCCCTATACATCGAATCAAGTAATCCTAAGTATAGCAGACTATACACAAAGGGAAATCCGAGTGGAAGGATGTATAGGGTCTACCTCCCCTATACTTAGGGTAAAATGTCCCTAAGTATAGGAAGCAAAACAGAGGTAAAAAGAATCAAAAAGTAAATCAAAAGTCGGACACCCACTGTACTTAGGGTAAAGTACACACAAAGTATAGCATCCTCAAAGATGCTAATGGGGTGTTGGACTAAAGAATGGGATGATATGGAAATCTGGATCTATACACAGCGGAAGACAGTGATAATCATGCGTGAGATGGAATAGATGTGAGTCAAAGACCAAATCTCACGTGAAATGAATAGGGGTGACATCAACGACCAGTGGCTCATGATCTAGATATGGTTTGAGTCGCTGCCTGTTAACATGAAAGGTAGACTCAGATGATATCTCAGATATGTCAATGCTTCCATTGTCTTGTACCGTTTAGACCAGGTGTGGTCCCTTCCGTTTGCCCTGCATCTTCCCTGGAAATAATCTAAGCCTAGCATCGAACAACCATACTTTCTAATCTGGCTCAAACTGTTTGTGGCTGATATGAGAATCATGCCACTTCTTCACTCTCTCCTTGTATTGTAGGCTGCTTGAAAAGGTTGCATCTCTAAGCTCCTCCAGGGCTACCAATTCTGCCCTCCTCTGGTCTCCTACACTCACTGGATACAAAAGTATGTCTATGACAACCCAAAGTTACTTGTGCCTAAGCTCAATAGGTAAATGACAGGGCTTTCCATAAATGAGGTGAAAGGGAGATGTACCCAAAGGAGTCTTGAAGGAAGTCCGATATGCCCACAAGACCGAGTCCAAAAGCTGTGACTAATCCTTTCGGTCAGGACGGACGACCTTCTGCAATATAGTCTTGATTTCCCAGTTCGACACTTCTACATGACCATTGGTCTGAAGATGATATGGATTGTCTACTCGATGGTCAATGCTGAACTCGCTAGTAAGGGCCTTTACCTTGTCGTTGATGAAATGAGACCCCCCGTCAGATATCAACACTCTCGGCACCCCGAACCGTGAAATGATATTCTTCCTCAAAAATCTGCATATAGTCCTAGCATCAGCGGTTCAGGCGGGGATGGCCTCAACCCAATGACTCACATAATCAACGGCCAACAAAATGTACTCAAATCCCCGACTCATAGGGAATGGACCCATGATATCGATGCCCCGTGCGTTAAAAACCTCACAGAAGTGAATGGACTGCATCGGCATCATATCACGCTGTCCACAAGTGCCCATCCTCTGACAGTCAGTACACCTCCTCACGAATTCATCAGAATCCTTGAAGAGGGTAGGCCACCATAGGCCGGAGTAAGTGAGGACAGTAAGTCCCCGTGCCTCACGCTTGGGGCAGTAAGTGAGGACGCTATAGTGATCCTCCTAAGGAGTGCATCGACGCCAGACGCTATCCGCTCCTTCATGATAAAGGATGGGATCCTCCCAATGGATGTACTTGGCCTTCGCGAGGAAGATCTCAAGTCGCTGCCTGGGTCGCCTCATCTGGGAAGGTCTTAGAAATAGGATCAATCTGCTCAGAATCCTCAATATGCTCTAATCGGGAGAGATGATCCACCACCACATTCTTGACTTCAGGCTTATCCTTAATCTCAATATCAAACTTCTGGAGTAGAAGGATCCAACTAGTCAGTCTCACTTTGGTATCCTTCTTTGCAATGAGGTACCTGATGGCGGTATGGTCTGCAAAGATAGTCACCTTAGATCCAATGATGTACGGTCTGAACTTATCTAGGGCAAAGACTATGGCTAGCATCTCTTTCTCAGTGACAGTGTAGTTCCGATGCGTGACATCCAATGTACGGCTAGCGTAGTGAATGGGAAATGACACTCCATCCCCACTCTATCCCAGCATGGCCCCTACGGCAAAATTAGAGGCATCCATCATGATCTCGAATGGGAGAGACCATTCAGGCGGCAGGAGGACAGGAGCCTCAACAACTAGACTCTTGAGAGTCTCAAATGACCCAAGATACTTATCATCCACAATGAACTCAGTGTCTTTGGTTAGAAAATCTATCAACGGTCGGGCAATCCTGCTGAAATAATGGTGAAGCGTCGGTAGAAACCAACGTGCCCCAGAAATGACCGTAACTATCGCAAGTTGGACGGTGGTCTGAGTTTCCTAATGATATGCACGATGGCTGGATAAAACTCCATGCCCCTGTTGGAGATGATATGACCAAGCACCGTACCTTGAGTCACCATGAAGTGACTCTTCTCCCAAGATAGGACGAGAAGGACCTCGATGCATCGTTGAAGGATGCAGTCTAGGTAGTCTAGACAAGCATCAAGCCCATCACCATAGACCTAAAAATCATCCATGAAGACCTCCAAGCACTCACCCACCATGTTCGAAAAGATGGAAAACATGCACCTTTGCAATATCGCCGGACGTTACATAGACCAAAGGGCATCCATCTGAAAGCATATGTCCCGAAGGGACTGGTGAATGTGGTCTTGTCTTGGTCTTCAGGAGCAATGGCCACCTGGTTGTAACCGGAGTACCCGTTAAGAAAGAAGTAATGACTCTTCCCAGCTAGCCTCTCTATAATCTGATCAATAAAAGGTAGTGGGAAATGATCCTTCTTGGTGGCCTGGTTCAATCATTTGTAGTCCACACAGACCATCCAAAAAGTGGGTACCCGTGTAGCGATCTCCCCTCCAGACTTACTCACGACTGTAGTGATGCCTGTCTTCTTGGGCACCACATGTAATGGACTAACCCACTTGGAGTCGAAGATGGGGTAGATAAAATTAGCGCTCCACCATTTCGAGATTTCTTTCATGATGACCTCTCGAAGGTTGGGGTTCAGCCACCGCTAGAACTCACGCGACGGCCTGGCGTCCTCTTCGAGATAGATATGGTGGGAGCACAGGGTTGGACTTATCCCCTGGAGATCAGCTACACTCCATCCTATCGCCTTACGATTCTTTTCAAGAACCTCCATTAGACGAGATTCTTGCTCTCCAGTCAAATCCGCTAAGATAATGACTGGGTGCATCTCATGCTCGCCCGCAAGGAACCTATACTTTAACGACTACAGCAAGGGCTTCAGCTCTGGACAACTAGGAGCTCGCGGATTTGGCATCTGAAAGGTCTGAGTGAAAGCGACCAAATCTGCAAGGGAGAACTCTCGCTGAACACGAAAATCTGATGAAGACTGCTCTGTTGGTGTGTTTGTTCTCTGAATAGGATCAATCTCCACTCTAGTTGTTGGCTCTGTAGGAATCAGACATGGAATCAACTCATCAAACTCTTTCCAATCAATATCTGACTCCGAGGGATATGAATCTGAATCAAGAGAGATATCAACTGCCTCGCTCTCCTGAACATGGTCTATTTCCTGAAAGATGTTCTTTGCCAAGAATGCGCTCTTCAACCTCTCCTCTACTAGAATATGTGCATCAACAGGATTTGAAGGTGAGAGGATGGCTCGTGAAAAAGGGTCTGACCAAGCTGCTTCATCATCTGTGATCACAAAATCGCGCTCCTAGTGGAGGTCTCGCTCTGCCTCTATCATCTTCTCTGAATCTATAAGTGGCTCTTAGCAAGTTGAATCTCGCGCTCTAGTCTTGTCGATCATCTCTATTTGTATACTCTCGCCCTCGACACGAAAGTGTACCTTCCCACTATCATGATCAGACACTGCCTTCGCTGTGGCCATGAACGAGCATCCTAAAATGATGGGGGTATCAGTCACAGACTCATGGATCTCCATGTCCAATACAACGAAGTCCACGGGGAATTTCAGGCCCAGAATTGTGACGACCACATCTTTCAGCAACCCCTTCAGCCTCTTGATAGATCGATCAACAAACTGAAGGACCGTCCTACTCTATCGGAGAGGGCCAAACTCGAATCGGTCGAGTAAGGCTTCCGGAAGTAGGTTGATGGAAGAGCCGTTGTCTAATAGAGTCCGATCGAACCTCTGTTCATGTATGTGACATCTAACATATGGAGCTCCTGCATCTGGCCTCTTGGATGGTTGACGGTTCTGGATGGCGAAGCAAGTGGCCTGAGTGAGCACATGGATCTCTGAGTGGTGTTTCCTCCTCTTTCGGTGAATAGTGGTCTTCTCTCTAAGGTTCCTCTGGAAGGGAGGGATGTGCTTCAAGGCCTCCTGTAGAGTCAGCAGTATCTAGAATCTGTCTATCATCTGTGGGCTAAACTCTAGCTGCTGAGATTTTTTTGAATTTTCTTTTTTGGTCCCCTTAACCAAGCAGAGTGCTTGAGGGAAGGGGATGGCTGGGCCCTGCGCAGATGGAGGGCTAGGATCGGGTCCCTACTGCTGTGGCAAAGTAGAATCCATACAAACATCTCCATGCATCATAGATGGACTCACAAATAAAGAACCCTCTCCATTATTACATTTTCCAGAATAGTCCTGAGATACAGTAATAGAAGGAAATGCAACAAGAATAGAATGGGTGGCCTCACTACCACCCATGGCATCTGGACTTGCGGCATCAACACCGCACTCTGGCTCAGCATCATCTCTGGTGGCATAAGCACCACCTCCTGCATCTAGTGAAGTGACGGCCTCAGTACCGTCAGCTGGATCTACATCCTTGGTGGCGTCAGCACCACCGCCATCAACATCATCTTGAGCAGCATCAGCACTGCTCTCCTCCTCATCTGGTGCTCTTGAGTCTGCATGTGGTCGTCTCTCATATGAGGCACCGCCGGCTGGCATCCTACCACTACTAAGTGTAACAAAATCAGCATCAAAAGTGTATGCTGAAATATCACCAAGTGAATCACTAGGAGTGGTAACCTCTGTAAACTCTACCTGCTCAGACTTCCTCTTCAGGTTGTTCGGGCTCGGCTCGATTTGAGCGGGTATGGCAGCCTTGCCCTTCAATATCTCCCTCATCTCCTGACGAAACTCGTCCATCTCCCGCCTGAATGTAGCCTGCTAATCGGAGATAAGGTGGGCTAAGTCCTCTGAAGCTGGGTTCTTGTAAGCATGCCTATGAGTACTGGATGGGTGGCCTCTCTGAAAGAGAGGCTGCTGCTGAGAAGGATGAGAGGGATACTAGTGATGAAACTGTTGGCTGCTGCTGTTGCCTCCACGACTGTCCCTACTAATAGGGACGAGGACCCTACTGCTGGTAAGGTGGATCTAGTTGTTGTTGTGGGAACTGGGGTTGCTGCTACTACTGCTGGTTGAACTGGCCACCCTGAACTAGAGGCTGCTACTGGGAAGAGGCACCTCCAGTCGACCAACGAAATCTGGGAAGGTCTCGTCGGATCCCAGGATGAGGTCGGTCATACAAAATCCCGTTGACTTCCATCAACATCTCCTGCTCGTAAGTGGGTGGGGGACGAACTGCCAGGGGCTGGTCCAGTTGGTAGACCACCATCTGACTGTCTAGAGATAGTGGTAGCTGGGAATATTGCTACTGGAATGGCCCCGCCTGTATGTGATGCACGTGTAGGTAGTGGGCAGAGGGCTGGGTCGAGCTGCTGCTGCTGCTGCTGCTGGGATCTGCCTGTTACCTAAGACGGGGCTGAGAAGCCGTCTGTGCCTCATGGAGATACATGATATGGGTCTTCAGGTCACTTAGCATATGTGCCTTCTGATCTATCTGAGACATGCCGTGGCACTGCTTCTTCTCAATAAGCTCGATGCAGTCCAACTTCTCGCTGATGATCCCCATATCAACAGCCGTCGACTCTGCCTGTGCTGTGACTACTGATGATGCAGATGGACCGGCATCGACCCGTGTTATCCTCTGATAGGACACGACCTGTGGTGTGGGCTTCCCCTGTGTATATTGTCGGGTCTGGGACATAACTGTGTAGTTCTCCTCTATCTCCTCGTAGATGGCCTAGACCTGATGCTCATCCTTGGCGAAGTATGAGTCCCCACAAGATGCATTAACTAGCCCCTGCAACTCCGGCGTAAGCCCACAGAAGAAACTCTAGAAATGGTTGGGCTTGGATATGTCATGATGAAGGCATCGGTCTGTGAGCTCTCTAAACCTATCCCATGCATCGTGGAACTGCTCGTTGGGAAGCATGGTGAAGTTGTTGATCAGAGCTATGGCTGCATTCGTCCGGCCGAGTGGATAGTACTCATTGAAGTACTCGTTTCGGAGTTGTTCCCATGATGTAACGTATCTCCCTAGGTGCTTCATCCAGTTGGTTGCTCTGTCTACGAGGGAGAACAGAAAAGCCATCATCCTGATGGTATCCTCGTCCACGATTCGATCGTGGACAGTACTGCAGATCATCTCGAATTCTTGGAGTTGGAGGTGTGGCTCCTTGGTGGTGAGTCCATGGAATCGGGATAGAAGCTGGATGGTCTGAGGTGGGAGCTTGAAATCTCCCAGAATGGCTGGCAGCTGAATCCATCTGTGGGTTAGAGTTGCACCAGGGTTGTGCAACTCTCTCATCGGACGTGCGAGTGCTGCTGGCTGTGCGGGCTCCTCAGACTTTCCGTCTGGGTTGTTAACTCCTCCACTGGCTCTGCGCTGCTCTCTGTCGGCTCTCATATGCTCCATCTCTCAGCGCATATCCACCATGAAAGCCCCTTGGTCTCTAATCTAGCGATGCATGATCTCCAGGGAGGCTAACATGGTGTTATTGATGGCACCCTGATCTAGTACATAGGTCTGGTTCCCGCTGGGTCCATCGGTGCGCTCCTCACTGCTGGCAATGGTCTCTGCAAAGGCAAAAGACCCAAACTCAGGTGCCGTCAAATTATCAAGTATTTGCTACAGTCTCTGCTCGGGCACCTCAGTATTGGTAGAAGGGTGGTCGAGGGGGAACAGGGTGGAGTCAAACTCGGGTTCAGAGAGCTGGTGTCGGCTCTCGCAAACCAACCTAGATAAGCAGACCGGAGTGCTCGAAGCGGTGCAGCCAAAGGCTGCCTAAGGGACCTCCGGCCCATCATCATGATGTTGCGAGGGAAGGCGGATGAGATCTAGAAAAGCACACAAGATCAGTCAAGCAAACCCCAATTCACCTACTCACGCAGAGCTGATGAATGTAAAGGTTCAGTTTTTATCTTGTCGATTTTATTAGGTGATCAAACAATCTTTCAGAGCGATTAAGCGAGCTGTTGGGAATCCAACACTCCCAGGAGACTGTCTCGATTTCAAGGATAGATCTTTTCTAGCCAGTACAAGTCGCAGACCATTTACCGGCTACCCGATCGACTCGCTCTGTTAAGGATATCACGGCCCACTATACCGAAAATCGAAGCGATACTCACTAGAGAACGACTAACCCGAAATCAGTAGTCTAAGGAGAGGTTGGATGTGACTCTAGCCTAGTGTGCAGGTCACTCTCTCGCTCATCCAAACAAGACAATGAGGGGATTACTCTCCCAAGACAAATTTTTAAGTGAGGTGTCTTTTAGGATCAAGTGTGTCTTAGTAGTCCCAATTTTATAGTTTTTCTTTTTTTAGATATTTTTCAAAGCAAACAATGCCTAACGAATTTTTCTGTTCTCTTGATCATTTTATGTCCAAAAACAGGTGGAGAAATCGAAAAAGTCGATGCGCGATCAAACACTATGATGCATGCAGAGTAAGAAATGCGTACCTGACTCCAACTCTTTACATGCAGAGTGATCCGCACATAAAATAAAAGACTGAAATAAAACTACCTATATGATGCAATAAGAAATTAGCCTTAGACAAATAATTTCTACTCGACAAGAACAATAGCTAACGGGTCAACAAGAGGGGTCGGGGTCCGATCTCTGATGCCGATCGGTGTCCGCCACAATGGATCCTACCAGAGTTGTATATGGCCACTAGCAGCACATGACCCCTCAGGTGACCGAGTTAACTTTTTCTTTGTGATTTAATTATTAAGGACCAATTATCGCTCTATAGGAACATGCATTCAATTAGGGCTGGGGCCTTAGGTAATTATGTCACAAGCAAGCAAAAATCCTAAATCTAAGGGCCAAAACCTTTGAGAATTAAAAATAAAAGAAAAATGCGATAAACACAAAACCGATAAAAATTCTGTAGTGACGTCCCACGAGCACACTGATGCTCGACGAAACAAACCCCGAGATCAAGCCAAGTATGAGTCCAAGTCTGTCATGTATTATTACAACAATAATAGCAGAAATAACTAAGGCTAAAACTAAACTACTCCTCCAAAATTCTACTCCTCCTCTCCTACGCTATCCTATGGCTCGATGTAGAAACGAGCCGCCTCCAAGTCACTCGGGTGACTCGGCGCTCTGAAGATCGCTGCCCTCACTCGTCGGGCCCTCGCAAGAAAGGGAAACAGAAAATATGTCAGATCACAATTATTAAAAATAAGATAAAATAAAAATAAAATAAAATGAAAATAAATGAAAATAAAAACAAACAAATAAAAATAAACAAAACTAAATATAAAACAAAATAAAAAGAAAACAGATAAAGAAAACTAAAAAGAAGGAAAATAAAAACAAAGCCGAAAAAGGAAAACTGACTACTAAGCCGTGCTCACCAGCAACAACGCCATTCTGATGAGCGACCCGAGCAACTAAGCTCAAATGGTATCAAAGGTCGTTGCGACCTCAACCACTCGGATTGGACTCAATAAAAAAATAAGACCACCAATAAAGAAAACAGTCAATCAAACAGAGCAAGCGGTCTTGCTAATTTATTTTACCTGCTATAGCTACCAGGGTCGATCACAAGGAGCACATAATGCAGAAGCTATGAAGTAGTAGGGAATCCAAGAAAAGAAAAGAAATGTTGGTTTTTATATTTTTCAATTTTTTTATGATTTTAAAATAAGGAAAAGAATAAAAGAAAGTCCAAAATCAACACTCACACAATTATCTAAAAGCCCAAAAACACTCAAAAATTCAAAATAAAATTTTTTTGTGTTTTTAAAATAGTAAGATGTTTTTGTGAATTTTCTTGGATTTTTCAGATTTTAATTAATTTTCTAAAAATCAAGTAAAGAAGAAAACTCAAAACAGTGTGCAACCAAGATTTAAAGGCATATCAAAAATAGGTAAAATGCCTATAAAATCTGGACAATAACTTTATTTGAAACTATAAAATAAAACCTAACTACAGAAATTGAAAACATTTTTTTGAATTTAAATGATTTTTTAATGATTTTTTTTAAATTTTTACTCTTTTTCAATTTTTATGAGTTTAATAAGGGGAATGGAATGAAAATTGCATTGAAATTAAAACAACATAAAACAAGCAAACAATGAATTTTTTTTAATTTTTCAAGGGTTTTTGATATTTTTAGTTGATTTTTAAAAATAGATAGTGACACTTTTTAAGGATTTGAATTTTTAAAAATAACAAATGAAATCAAAACGGAACACAAAATTCAGTAAATTTCCTACAGCATGGCAGAAGCCATGTATCAAAATTTCGTGATTTTTGGAGTTAAAATGCTATTTATTTAATCAAAGATAAAACACACAGCACATAGGGACCAAACTGCAAAGAAAACAAGTTTTGCGACCAAGTAATAACACACACAAAAAGCTCTGGGTCCAATTTATAAATTTCCCACTAATATCCGCACATGTCACAAATCTGTACTCATCACGGCGTAATTGCAAATAATGAAACTAAATATGCATCCAGCAACAACCAAGCAGTTTAGGGCACAATATGCAAATATCCCAAGAAAACATGTAACGAAGCACGTATTTCCACGCAAACATGACTAAAATGCAAATATGAAAAACTACAGGTATCAAAGTGCAAAATGGTCTAATGTATACATTATTTTATATACTAAAAGACAAACTAAAATAAAGGCATGGTAGAATGAGCAAATTACCCATGAAGGTACGTGAGCTGCGTGTGGCAGGGATGCACAACAGCCGCTTGTAGGGCGTGAACGTGCGGCTTTGGTGCGTCAGAGATCAGATCTGATGGCTATCAGATGTCAGGGACGTGGCTAGTATGGGGGCCGTTAGATCTGACATCTAACTGTCTGACAGCTCCAGGCAATGGATGGCGGAGATGTCGTATGGCAGAAAGGTTCGATCGGACGCCGAAGCACAGGTGATGATCCAGAGCTCCAATGAAGGATCGGAAGGCACCCGAAGGATCGTGGGGACCTTCCGCGTCGATTGACCGTCTTTGATGGAGTTGCCGACGGTCGGATCTAGGTAGAAATAGCTAGAACCTAGACGAACTCCGGCAAGGGTGGTCGAAGGTGATCTGGGTAGTCTCCACGCGCGCTAAGGCCTGCAAGATAAAGCTCGGACTCAGAGGAATACTTTGGTCGGTGTTATTGGACAGAAAATAATGAGAAGCGGGGGTGTATGGAAGGTGGGTCTCCGGCGAATGTGATAGATGAGACCGATGGCCTAATCTTGCAATATGAGCCAAGGTCAGGGTGATCAGACGGTGAGTGAAGATTGATGATGAGCGGGGCTGTCGATCTGAATGGGTGGACGACGATGACGAGGTGGTCAGAGCTGGCAGAGGTGCGGTAGACGACAAACGAAGGATTGAATAAACAAGAGATCCAAAACCTATAGAATGATTACCTGAGGGTCATAAGACGATCTTGTGCTCCAGGGGATTTGGGCGGCGGGGTCTTTGCCTTGACTTCGCTGCGGCTGGCAGAGGAGGCTCTTCACAGCGGTGCTTCGGCCATGATAGGCAAGCTACAGCTACACAACACCTCTCCGATGACCAAAGGTGGCCTCCGATTGCTGTCACCAAGGCGAAGGTATCTAGGACACCAGAAAGGGGTGCACGCGAGCTGGGGAGCTGAGAGAGCAAATGAAGAGCTTTATAGCATGTCCCAGGAAGCTTGGAAGAATCGGATTGAGCATGCGAACCGAGGGATGCATCCCTAAGGAAATCAATGGGCAAAGATTTTTGACCCCCCCGATAATCAGAGCCTTGGAATGGAGTCGGAGGTGGTCGGATCGGGTCTGTAATGAATCGGCGAAGAGAGCACAAAACCCAGATCCACACAAGGGGAGGCCCGCGAGGGGTAGTTGACCGGGGTCAACATTCCTCCTGGACCAATCAGAAAATAGTATATACAAATTATATATAAAATCGATTAAAAATATCAAATGACTTTAAAGAAAAAAGTGTACAAAATTAAAATATTTGTTATTTTCTAAACTATTTTTCTGTGATTTTTATGTATTTTTATGAAAAATAATTTATAGTATATACAATATATTGTATTATATACAGGTATAAAATACCTATGTCATTTGTTCATTTATTTTTAATTTATTATTTTTACAAAAATACTCTAATTTTGCATTTTATTTACAACATAATATTTGGAGTATAAAATAATTTTTGTTTTATTTTTAGTAAATATTTACAAATATAAATTAAATAAGGAAAGATACATATTTACATGTATTATATACAAGGTGAGAGAGAGTTTTATTTTATTTTTATTTTTATTTTTCTAATTTTTGTTTTATTTTTAGAAGTATATACAAATAAATAGAAACACCTTTTTATTTTTATTTTTATTTTTATAGAAATAAATTATAAATATAGATATATACATAGGTGATAAATATGTACAAGGTAGTGTGGCCCTATCTCTTTCTATTTATTTTATTTGGCGATCATGCCAATTCTTGGTCCTCTCTTGGGTTCAGATCACTCAATATTTATTCTAAATATTTCCTTATTTTTCTTTTATTCTTTATTCTTTTATTTTTGCACAAAAACATGCTAATTGTGAAATATTAACAAATGCATGCTTATTGCTAATTTATTGTATTTACAGCTATTTACAGGATTCTTTACCAAGATATTTAGCTAAAATAAAAGAATAAAGAGTGATGAATGAGTATTCATCAACATTCACTCTTGGATGAATACAATCCTCTCGTTGAATTCCAAGCCACTTTACTCAAATCATCCGATCAAAGCCACCACAACATCATATTTTCCCCCTACACCACTTGTGACCACACTGCCATCTTGGGATGAACCGACTTATGCCAAATTTCTTTTTACAACCCAGGAACCATTTGAAGAGCAAAACATCGAGACTCGTGATTGACCGAGACACCAAACCCAACCACCTTCATTCTTTCCTCACAATCTTGTTGGGACAGGTCCACAATTCACGGAAATGCATTCAGACTGGACCATTGGGAATAATATGATGGTTCAATCAAACCACAAGGAGAGGCTCGCACTTAATGATCATCAGCGTTGGATTGACCATAACGACCAAATCCCTATTGATCGACCCAAATACCACTCCTTCGACCAGCCTACAAAATACAGAGGACAACCCTAATAATATAAACACTTATGAACCATGTATGATTCCATTGTTCAGGGATACAATCAATCATGAAAGTAGACTCTACTCAAATCAGCATTGCATGCTTGAATGACATGTTGAGTAGGAGACCTACAGATTCCCGCAAAATCTTTACACTGAGCAGACTCCTTCCATAATTTTTGATGAGAAATCTTCAAGAAATGACAATCATAAATTGGATATTTCAATAGAATCTCCTCTCCGATCATACAAGAAAATGGAAGATGAAATTCAAAAACAAGAACACGCACCGGCTGCTCCCATGATTGATCATGAACATATTTTTGAGGATGACATTTTGAGGATAAATAAGAGATTTGATTTAATGGAGGATAGTTGTAGAAAGTTTGCTGACCGACTCATTTCACTCTCTCGTAACTCGGATATAAAAATGGTTGAGGAAAAGATTGGATCTCATGTTGAAAATTTCGAGGATATTCAGAACCTAGAGAATATGTTCATCCTAGGGATGACTCTTACAGTGACACTTCTTCCTATTATTCCCCTCGGGATCATTATGAATCTGATTCAACATATCTAAGCTCCTCTGCATCTACGAAAAATATCACATCACCAAACTGCACCGAAAAATCGAAAAACCAGAAAGTTCATAAAAATTGAAACTGAAGAAGATCTGAAGAATTTGGATCCTACTTTACAGGAAGCACTTGAGAATAGATTGATTTTTAACTTCCCTTTATACAGGCCATTGAATACTTCCCCGACCTTAAAGGATTTGTAATGGATAAATTAATGATTAAAAAGTATGGCAGGATAAGAACAAAGACTGAAAGACATATCTTGTCAATGGCCTCCTCCTCGGTGTTGTGGATAAAAACCAAGTGTCCCATAGTGAAGCGGTTACCTAGATTTGACTGTGGAATTAAAGACACAAATTTTACCCCTGCTCTAATTTATGATGATTCATCGATTAATATCCTCCCGACCTCTGTATTTCACGAGCTCAAACTCAAAACTTTTAGGAAGATACGAGAGATCGTTCAACTGGCAGATCGATTAATAAAGCAGCCGAGAGGAACAATTTCAGTCATAATTACATTCCAAGGTGCTCTGCTAAAATAGACTTCACGATCATTGATATTGAGAATTAAAGAGAAATCACCCAGTCTCTGATCATTCTTGAAAAGCCATTCTTGGCATTGACTAAGGCAATTATTGAGAGTGAGACTCGGAAAATCAATTTTACAACATTGGGAGCACTTCGATATCAATAAGTCTTTGAGGAAACACGATATTCTGAGGTGACCCACGAAGCCCTCGACAGCCATAACCATCAAGCGGTAGATGAGCCCTACCTCGTTGCTACACCTGAGATAGCGGTTGTTGATGAGACTATTGGTTTAGAGACTCTTCCCCCTATTCCTTTCCTAATAGCTCTCACCATGGAAAATCGAATATATGACTCATATGATCCTGAGACATGCATGGGCGCACCCTGAGTCGGTCGAAACCTGCTTTGACTACCTTCTTCAAATCAACGCAACACAGGAATGCTCTAATATCAAGTTAATTGAGAACGAACATTTAGAGACTCTCCCTATTATTCCATTTCCCGTTGCTCTTACCATATAAAAGTGTTTTGTATATGATCCTGAGACATATGCATGGGCTCACCCTAAGTCAACCTACTCTGACTACCTTGACCAAATCATTCCAACTCAGAAGTGCACCATTATTAAGAAAACTAAGAACAAATACACAGGACATACACAAACCAAGGAGAAAATTTTCAATAGTTATTCATCAGGAAAGTCAAGTGTCAACACCTCATTCCCAGGACTAGCACCTTCACGAAACAAAATGACTGCTCCTTCATCTAAAAAGAAAGTCACCTTTGACCTTTTGGAAGAGGAATCGTCCGATGATCCCTCATCAGGTCCGGAAAAGGTAATCTACATGAGTGAGGTCTATTTGATAGTCTTAAAATCATATCTTCGCAACGATCCAAATTTCGATTCCCATTGGACGACTCCCATTCCTCACTATTATTCATCCAAAGCCGATTCTCCTGGTCTCATCAAATATACTGGAATAATTTCTTATGAGCTTACTGAGATTGGCGCTTATGAGTATTCATCTGAGGAACAATCACTTGATACCAAGAAGGAACAATTCTGAGAAAACAATTGAAGAAAATAAAAGACAAGAATATCTGGTGTGCATCCACTTTCAAATACTATTCCTCTGAGGATAACTCCGATGATGGTTATCTTTCATCCGATTCATACACTACATCTACTCTCCAACATGATTTCTTTGAGGATAACATTGATAATAGATGGTAATCATATGCTTCATCTCCTTCTTATCATCACGATCTCCCACCACAGGCTCACAAGAAGATCGGCCGAAAACCACCTTAATCATCGGCTACCCACCCCCCTCCCGACCCCATCGACCTCCTTGTAGATCTTCTTCCTCTACTTATGCCAAGGCCTAAGTATAGGGGGTCCGATGCCATCTGTATATACCATTTCCCTCATTAAACACCTTCTCACATTCACCTCATTTCCACTCTTCTTCTGTACTTAGGTTGTACAGAGCCTAAGTATAGGGGGAATCAATGCTCATCTGTATATACTCTCCTCATTCACATATCCCAACCACCTCATCTTCACTCTTCTTCTACACTTAGACTGTTCACAACCTAAGTATAGGGGGTGGACCGATCTATCTTTTTATTTTTCTTTCTTTTTACTCTCTTACGCTTAGCCCGAGCCTTTCTTCTTCATGCTTCTTGTGCTTTGAGGACACAACACTCGCTAAGTATAGAGGGTTGTGTGTATATATATTGTGTATATATTTTACCCATATCTCGTACTTTCGCGTAAGTCTATATGTATTTACGGGGTGGGTTACTATCTTAAAAAAACAAAACAAAATAAAACAAAAAGAAAAAAATCTACTAACACTGACTGTGTCCAACCAAAAATTTTGAAAACAAAGGGGCTTCTTATTCCTTTTTCATAAAAAAATCCCTTGTATAAAAAAATTAAAAAAAATAAAAGTAAAAAAAAATTCTGCATTTCACACACTTACACTTCATCCAGCATTACATTTATTGCATTTGTGAAAAGCCTTTGGGTTCTGAACCGAGTTATGAGCAGAAACCGAGAGTGGTATGGACTTGACCTTAATCCACCAAATTTTCAGAGGAACTTCACCGAGAAATAGCATTTTAGAAACTTCAAGTCTATGACTTAATTCTTTGAGTTCAACATGGCAATGTATAACATTTGACTCTTGGTGTCTAACATGTATCTTCATTCTGGGTATGACTCTGGAATAGAGAATTAATTTGTACTCTCGCACTATGGACTTATCTCAACTCAGACGGGGTGTTGGAAGACTGTGTGAGTTTCTTTTCTGATAGCGTGGAAATCTATAGACCGGACTATGGGTTGAAATAAAGCTTCGGAAAAGGGATGGACGGCTAGGCACAATATTTTTTAAGACCCCAAAACATGTAAAAAAAGATTCTATATTCGTAGGGGCACAACAAGATCCATGCAGAACCATCAAAAATCCAAATACAAAGAAGCCACTACCAAATAAATATCTAACCAAAAGGTCCAAGCTTCAAGAAAACCTGCAGATCTTGGTGGAGACTTGGCTAAACTGGTCGGCTTCAAAAGGAGAGGTGACTGCACTGGCCACCCTTCAGTTCTTTTCTCCTTCTTCTAACTTCTCCCCCATTTCGATTGTGAGCATAGCGCAACAGACCTTAGTAGGAAATACCTGACTCCCCGAGGACGAGTTACTGGAGAGATGGTTTGCATGGTAGTCCGACATTCTGGATGGGAAGAGATAAAACCCTTCACACACATGAGTCGATTGTTCAATGTTCATGGGGTATGCTTTGAGAAGAGAATTGTTTTAAGATGACTTCTGAGCTGAATCTGTGACAATGATGTGTAGAACTTGAAGGCTGTTGATTTTAAAATTCTAAGTCTCACAGAAGTTCCGCCACTAATAATCCAAAGGTTAGGTCTAGTTCTATATTCACCTTCTGCTCATATTCTTGGTATGGAACCCAATCCCATTTCACATCCTTGCATTTCTTTTGATGCTTCGGGACGAGCATGGTTTAAGTATAGGGTGATGATGAATCTCAGATTCATCACTCTTAAAGTCATTAATTAATCTCTAATCCCTAAAATTCATTCGCATTTCTTCATTTATTCTGCATAATTAGCATTCATGCATGTTTTTATAAGAATTACATTTTATCACTTATTTTCGCACAAAATAAGAAACCAAAAATCCCAGGCAAAATGACCAGTAAATAACCTAACTTCCTTGATTTTTAAATAATTCATGCTAACTCCAAATAACTTGAAACCACCTCTACTGTGTACAAATCACTAACAAGAATAAATGGAAAATACAAAAAATTCACTAATCTAAATAAGTGGACGAAAAACCCAAACCTTAGTTCTAGGATTTCTGGACTAAAACCTCCATATCTTCATCGTCCAAAGTCTATTTTGACCCTACTCACTTTTGAACTAGAGTACGTTCAATTATCTTCAAAATAAGATCAAGTTCAAGTGAATCGGAGTTCATATGTGAAAGTTGGGTTTTGGGCCTCCTTTGTAGATTTTGTATTATAGTGGTTTTTGACCTATAATTTTATGTACATAATTGACTCATTTTATTTTATTTCTTGTTCACTTGTCTTATTTGATAAAATTTTTATTAAAATGCGTAAAAATCCAAATCCAAACCGAGCTTGAAATCAAATAAATTAATTGAGTCTGAGTCTTCACTAAATGTCTGTATAAAAATTATCTTTTTCATCTTTTATTTTATTTCATCTTTCTCTTAATTAAAAAAAATCCAAAAAATAACTTAATGTGTAAATTTTTATCTTTAATTTTATAAGATTTTTTCTGGATTTTTATCTAGTTTAGCAATCACAAAAAAATTAGAAAACCTAAAAATCAAGGTATTCTATGTACATGGGATACCCCAAAATATCACTTTGCACAAATGGTCGATTTTGATTTTGGTGTCTTCATGAATATTGTAGATCTCATCAAAATGAGGAACTTTCGTGAAGAATTATTTTCGATCCGAGGTCATTTACTATTCTTTATGTATTTATCTTTCTATTTTATTTTCTGAATTTTCTAGGGCTGACAAGTGGCTGCTCCTGGAGCCGCCACGTGTCACCGATTTTGGGCCTTATTTATTCTCTTTTTTAAAAAAATAATAAAAAAATAAAAATAAAAAAGGCTCGTATGTGCCCTGCACGAGCTCTGCCGTCCTCTCCACATACTGCTACGTGGCTGCACCAGGGCCATCCGATCTCTGCCGATCGGATGGCACTTGTGCACCATCCCCTTCCTCCGTTTCCTTAACTTTCCCAAAATTTCAGCTGCTGCCTGCGAATCCCATCCATTCTCCGGATCTTGCCGCCCCCATCTTTCCATCCACGGCGGTGCTTCCGCCCGCGAAAGCCCCAGAAATCAAATCGCCGCCAATCTCCTCAGATCATTCCCAATCATATCTCGTCCTAGACTCAATCGAATCCCAATCAAATCCCCTTCTATCTCTGGTAATTCCCCTCGACCCTATTTAACTCTGACAAGCCCCCCCCCCCCATCTACCCATCTGCTGACACAAGCAACACTAGGGAGCCTCTAGGTCCGACCGGCGATGACAATGCCCTACGTCCTCCCCCGTACTGCGGCGTGATCCGAGGTGCACCACCTCGTTGCAACCCACCTTCTTCGAGTGGCTGCTTTTCTCCGACGCGCAACGTTGTAGAGCTTGCACCTACTGGTACCCTTTCAACCTCACTTCGCCATCTCATCTTTCTCACCGTCTCTCCGATCATCACCACCATCTACGCCTCTCCACTCCTCCATTACCCATCTTCAACTTAGCCTCCTACCAGAGGCATCAACTCCATGTACGGATACCCCCCTTCGATATTAATCACCAACAGGAGCCCGCATCTTCATCTTCGACTCCATCGCCCGCTATCTGACGAAGTTCATCCTCGACGACAACGTCCAAAGACCATCTTCTTCGTAGCTCCGCCCGCCAGAAGTTTCTCCATTATCGACTACAGCCGCAGCCTAGTACCTTCACCATCGACCTCAAGAGACAACGTTTTCTTCATCAACCTCGGGGACACATCGATCTCATGCCTCCGCGTTCCATCTACTGCGCCATCAACTTCGTCCCACATGCATCGCAGCTCTACTGAAGAGGCCCCTTCTCATCCCCTTGTTGCACCTCTTTTCCTCGGCCGAGAAGCTAGCACTCGACAACAACTCCATTGACACTCTTCGTCAACTCAAGGGAGCCACCGCAGCGCCTCCTCTGCCGCGACGCACCGCCCCTTCCAACTGCTCCACCTCGCCACTGGGCAGGAGGCCTGAGGCCCTCCCCACGTGTGGGCACGTGACAGAAGGGAACTTTTACACTGAAGCCCCCCCACAGATTTGCAAATTACTAGAAGGACCCCTTCCACATGATATGCATGTGCGGGGTGGGTACATTTGCATGGAAGCCTCCGGAAGACCACCTATTCTCCATCTAGTCCTGCCGACTAGAGGGCACGTGCGATGCACGAGCCCCTCTGGAAATTTTGCAGCTAAAACCCCAAGCATTTTGATAATTACAAATCAATCCTTCCTGCATTATTTTATTATTGTCATTTGCATAAATACTCTTGTGTTCCCCCATTGTTTCAATCCTCTACATTGCATTACTTTATTTACCAAAAATATGCATTTTGTTCTACAACTAATTCTTTGGCAAATGTTTGACATTTTTGTTATTTATGGCTAATTTATAATTAAATTTTTTTGGAAATTGCATATTTTTCCCATTCTGTGCTTGAAAATTCATAAATAATTAACCATTGTTCTGAAAATTGCCGAAAAATCATAGATTTTTGTGCCCAAAAATAATTGCATTTCCATGCATCTTTGCCCTAAAAAAATCATTTTGCATATTTCAATATTTATTTTTTAGTAGGTATTAAATCTGATGTTTTTGAGGTTTAGGTTTTTTCTAAGATCAATCACCTAGTGACAGATCATGGATAATTTTATCCCTCGAAAATAAATATGTTTACATTTATTATAATTAATTATTGAAATTCCCTTTGTTTACATTCAAAAATTCATAAAGTATTATCTTGCATCCAAAAATTCCAAAAAAATTACAGTGCATTCATTTCATCATAATTGTCATCTTGGTCAAGTTTCATATTTTTCGGACATCGTTTGATTGATATTCTTTTTCTAGTCCTTAAAATCGACCAATGTTGCATTTTACATTCCAAATTGCATTAAAAAGTACAAAAAAGACCGCTTCGAAAACCATGCACGAACTTTGATAGATAAAATTCTAGGTTGTTCCTTTGCCTCCTTGAGTTCGACCTTGGGACTTGCCCAAGCAAAATAAACAAAAACCACGAGATTGAAAATTGAATTAATTTCTTGTGGTTATTTCTTGACCGATTCTGATTGCCTGCCTACAACGAAACGACACATTAATTTAAGCGCTCGATAATCCATGCAAATTAACTAGGGCATTTCATGACTCATTAACTACCTAAGTAGTAGAAACACACGCAAGTAGATACATTTGTCCTTGTATAGGGAGGGAAGTGCACCCCAACCCATCCAGTAGTAGAGACATCTAAAGATAGGGGAGTGTGGGTTGCAAAAATGCTTCAACAGAGCGATAGTCTACTTGCTCAAGAGGAAAACTTCTTATGTAAATGTTGATGTATATAATACTTCAAAATAAAACTCCAAAAAAACTGGACAAGCCTGATTGAAAATAAAATTCATGCCAGAGTGTATATATTTTTATAGTTAATAAGCAAGCTTAAGCTTCAAAGTCAGACCTTGTGAGCATGCAGCTGGATGACTTGACTATACTGGTCATGCATCTTAGGATAGGTAGCTACACTGACTACCATCAATTCTTCTCTTCACTCCCTCCTCTTGAGCTGGTTGCCACTTGAACATAGAAGGGAATACCCCACACCTCGAGGAAGTAGTAGTTTAATTTGGGAATCATTTGCTTGTCATGCTGTAGAAGTCAGTCTCTTTGTCATTTCAGCTGAGGGGAGCCACCATCACATACATGGTACAAGTAAGATTCATAGTGATTAGGGTTTGCATATAAGTTGAAATATTCTTACTGACAATCGAGGAGACTTGAACAAAGTTTTGGGATTCTCGAAGGTTGTTGTGCTTCAAAACAGATTCCAAATAAGGTTCCGACCACGCTAAAATTCCAAAGGTCCGACATGAGCTCCAAGCATTGGTTTTGTGAAGACAAGCTTGTGAATTAAATTTAATCGATTTTCTTTCTTTTTCTTTTCTTTGTTTTTATTTTTTTGCAATATTGCATAAGTGTTTGATAGGAACTAGCAGAGGCAAGTATAGGGGGTGATGAATCTCTTTTACATCACCTTTATTCTATCATTTTGGCCTTAAAAAGCCTAGCTAATGCATGTAAATAATATTAACTTGTACAAAATAACATTCATTATTTATTGTGTAAATAATATTGTTTTTAAGACCAACATTATAAAATAAAGAAAATAAAAGAAAAAGAATAAAATACCAGAAGTATTTTATGAGACTAAACCAAGAGACCAAGTCAAGAATTGAATTGGTCGACAAGGAATAAAGTAGGGGGAGATAAAAACCTAATTCTTTTATTGATCCAATAAAGCATTTTTTAGATCTATTTTATTCTTTATTATTTATTAATAAAATAAAGTAACTTTATCCATGAAAGTTGTAGATTATGATATATATAAAAATACAAAATTGAGTATGTGCAAAAATAATACACAGTGTGCTTTTAATACTCTAAATAAGATTCCAAAATACCAACTTCACAAACCCATATCTTCCAAATAAAAACACAAAATGTATCAAAATCATTTTTAATTGTATATAACGTTCAATAAGATATTTAATGAAGGTGTTTTCATATTTTTTGGAGTTCAGGTGTGAAAGTTAGATTTTGGACCCTTATTGTACAATACACCTGAATAAAATATTCATTTTATTCATTCTTTATTATTTTTATAAATTTATATTTTTATAAATTTGTAAATATTATCTATAATATAAGTACATATTAAAAATATTATAAAACCTTAAAGAAAATACCAAATAAAATAAGTCTATAAAATTATACATGAAAAATACCTATGCTAATACTTGTAAATAAATAAAAGGGAATCTTATTCTTTTATTCTTCATTATTCTATATTTTCATATACCTGATAATATTATCTATATTTTACTAAAAATATAAATATCCGATAAAACCGAAAGAAATAATCGAAATAAAATAATATAGTTCAATACATTGGTACTTATACTATACTTATAACTATATTTATTACACATATATTTATTTAAGTTTATATTATATCATACAAATATAATACAAAAGTATTTATGTACCTAAAAATAACTTATAAAAATATAAAATAAGAGAATAAAATAATAAAATAAAATACACAAAATAAAAATACAATAGCCAAAACATCGTTGAATATACCTTTAAATACACCCTAAAAAGTAACTTGTAGTAAATAACACAAAAACAAAATCATATTAAAATACTATATAAAATAATAAATATTTTTTATTTTATATTTAAAAATTAATAAAATCAATTACTATTTTTAATTATTTATTTTTGAATAAATTGGACTCTTTTGTCCTTTAGCAGGTTGACGTGGCCTAACCACATTCCTGGGAACGTTGACCCGATCAACTCCCCATTCCTTCTTCTGACTTTTGTTAGACCCTCGAGCGGCCCTCCTTCTTGGAATTTTCCTCGCTGCTTTGCTTCTCCATTTCCACGAGCCCTTCACAAGATCTGATCTGATCTTCCATGATTCTTGTCGTATCCTTGGATCGTTTGTACATATAGTCAATTCTTCCCAATTTGTCGGCCCATAAGGGTGCATCCACTTTTGTACAAATACATACCTCCAACCTTCCTCCTTGAATTTGGTCATCACCTAAGTCCCTGAGCCCCCGC
The DNA here is from genome assembly GCA_037367405.1 of Ottelia alismoides. Taxonomy (NCBI): domain Eukaryota; kingdom Viridiplantae; phylum Streptophyta; class Magnoliopsida; order Alismatales; family Hydrocharitaceae; genus Ottelia; species Ottelia alismoides. Next base: position 546,588 of record JAZKJV010005868.1, on the reverse strand, counting down.
CTCCGGCATAGTATGTCATCACGTGATAGGTGGCATTCCCCTAGAGGTCTGAGAGTGGCTCGCGGAGGAGGTGTTGCATCCACGACAGCCTCGTCGGCTGCCCTGCTCACAGAGAACCATCTCAGGTATAGGAGTTGTTTCCCTCTTCTTTTAGGTAGCTTTAATCCTCGCATTTACCTTCCCACATTTATTTTCAAGTATTAATCATTGCCTTAGCGTAAATCAACTAGGAACCCTCGCCGGAGCTCTCGGGCTCCAACATGTTTCCATTGTGATTTGGTCTATCCCCAACCACTTAGCTTCCTCTAGTCTCTTTCCCTACATGTTCTCCATCTAACTCATCCATCCAAATCATCGAATCGAACCTCGATCCACGAATCTATGTCTCCCCTCCTCTGCTCGCCAGAGAAACGCAGTTATGCTCCGCCAACTACCCATTTTGCGTGCTAAGGATTCGAGGCAATTTGCCATCGACCCAGGAACATTTTTTACATGTCCCATGAGCCATCAAGTGTAGCTGGAGCTACTTTGCGATTTGCGTAAGATACTCAGAGTTCTTCCTCATCTCCGACCATTCGGGAGAGCTCTGGTGACCCTCTGGCCATTCTGAAGCGAGCGGATAGAGGGTCCTTCCTGCTGCCTTTTGCAACCCTTGGAGTAGACAAAGACCGTTGGAGTTGCGCTGTGGCATCGATCCAAGCTCGACACCCGCTCTGTTCTTCCCTGTTCTTACAGGAATGTTCAGAGCCGTCGGGTCAAGCCTTGTCTCTAGATTCTCCAGATGTCGTTGGATGCAACCACCATGTCCCTTCGATTGCTTCTACGACCTAATCATGTTCATCAAAGGCCGAAGCGATATCGCCTGTGCGAATGATGACGTGTGTATGTGAAGCCAATCCAGTTGTCTGTCTCTATGCCTTATGGGGGTAATTGCATATCTCGCCCCGACACTTTTTGTATTTATTCATTAGTTCAATAAATAAAATATATATGGTAAATAAGATGGTGAAATTACATGTAGACCCCTGAAATAAGATGGTAAATTGCCAAGTCGCTTCACGTGTCATCCCGCATGAGGTTGCCAAATTGCAAGGATGCACTTGTGCCTTTTTATATTATTTTGGACCAATAAAACATTATACGTTGTATTTGGGAAAATTGCACTTGAGTCCCTTATGTTTATTTTATTTGCAGTTATGCCTTTTCCAGTTTATGAATTTTAGTTCTTGGATTTAAATTATTAAAAATAGCACACATGCTTTAAAAATTATGCAAAAATAGGGTTAGATGCCTGTTGGCATGTTTTTTTATGCCCATTTTTATTTTGACATTTTTGACATTTTTCATATTTATTAAAATTAAAATGAGTACGTTTCTATCCTTATCTAACTTATAAAATACCAAAAAATAGAAAAAAGCTTTGAAAAATTCCAAAAAAGTTATGCTTTGTTTTTTAGTATTCATTAACTCTAGACTAAAAATTCCTAAATATAGAGAAAGACTAAAAAACAAAAAGCTCCAAAATTACTCATATGAGAATTGAAAAGTGTCGCATTTTCTTCACTATATAAAAGGGATGAAGAATCGCAAACATCTGAATTTATGGTTTACTATGTTCCCAGAAAAAAGAGACTTTTTTTTTGAAGGAACTCAGACGACTGTAGTGGCTATACATACAAATCCATTTACAAATCAATTTGTCATCAAGTTGTCGTGAACAATGTAGATGGGGGGACTCTGATTAAGACAACATTGCACTACATCCATTTGGTGAATGAAATTGGGCACTGATGCTTTTCATACGATTTTTGAAGAACTATAGAGAGGTACTATTAGAGTGATTTGATGCCTCTTTCTTAGCTTCTTATCATAAAGTTGTGCAACTAAAAGCTTTTTTGACATTTTTTGGAATGGGCTTGCTGACTATATGAATTTCTTCTTCTAACGAACAGGATGATTCAAGGAAGCAACTAACCAACCTACTTCGTTTACTAATAGAATGAAATTGATGCCCTTTACCGAGTTTAAATGGTTGTCGACCACCAGATCTGTTGGTCTGCCCTCTTCACCATAGCCCACAAGCACAAATCCTCAGCGCGGAATATAATACCAAAGTACTCCAAAGAGTCTAATGTAGTAAATCAAGAAGGTGGTCAAACCCTTGGAGTGTTCCCAAACAATATGCCTAATTCCTTAAGTGAAATGCTTCGATGTTATTCTACTTGGTGACTCTCGGAGAGGGTTAAATATCAAATTACGGAAGGTTTGACCTCGAAGAACTGTCGCAAGTGGAAAGTGAGATCTTAATGGCGGATCATCAGGTTGAGTACAAAGCATGTTTCAGCTATGAGGCAGTGAATGACTTTGAGTATAATTGAGAAAGTAGTCAAGAAAAGCAAACCTTCTCTCTTGGAATTCTTGACTCAACTTGTGTTTGTTCGGGTCTATACTACTAGTTTGGGTGTTCAGACCACTTTTCCTTACTCATCGCGAATTGAAAGACCAATGTTTACCGTAGGATGAGATGAGATCAGCATTGCAAACTGCAGCGCTCTATACATATAATGTTCAGAAAATGAGTGGGCTCGTACTAGATGACGAGGGTTATCCTACTAAGATCTGACTCATTTCCTACTCTAGTATGTATAGAGTTTGCATGGTAATCGGATACATCCTACTCTAGTTCTATACTCCAACTAAGATCTGACTCATATAATCTCATCTTGTCCTGGGTTGTCTCCCGCACCTTATTAGGCCAGGGACGTCATTATTCCTTTGCTTCTTCTTGAAATAGATGATGTCGGGTTGGGAAGAGAGTTGTGAGGCTAGCAGAGGGTTTCAGAAAGGTTGGACGACAGATTTAATCTAAAAAATAAAAACTCCCAAAAAATCTAAACATATGTTTTTATGTTTCTAAATTTTATGTATATTATCATCTAATTATTAAAATTGATCTAAAGGATTTTGGACTTATTTTCCTATTTTTAATCTTCATTTGAATTTCGAACGATTATTTAATCCCTAATTTGGGATCTTTTTTATTTTAAAAATCAATAAAAATTAGATGTAATTGTCAAAAAATCACAAAAACACTAAAAATTATTTAAAACTAAAAATATTTAGTTCTGTAAATTTTAGTTATTTTAAGTTATATTTTTATTAAAAAGAAAAAGAAACATAAAAAATATAAAATTTAAAAAGAAAATACAAAATTACAAAACCAAAAACAAAAAATGAAAACAAAAAAATATAAAAAATTATGTAAAATTAAAACCCACAAATCTAGAATGATGGACATGTTTGTACATTCTACACTTTGATTAATAATAATCGTAGGCTACCTGTTTTGCTCTCTATAATTCGACCTCTATATTCTTGCTTGATATACCTTATGTTTTGTAGAGAATAATAGATTGACTCATATTTTGTGCTATTCATTGTTTGATTTATTTGTGGGTTGATTATTGATTGATTTAGGTTTTGTGAGTGGTCAACGCATCGACTGTGGTTTTGCCATGTGAAATCATATGATCCTCACAAAATCCCTCTCATAGGCAGTACATAAATCAAAATGAAGTCAACATCCTGCTCCTCACATTAAACCAAGCAATCCAGCAGTAGTTGATGAACCAAGGACTAGCCCAGGTTGCCTTGCAAGAAATGTTGAATGACTTGAGGAGGAGGACTAATGATAGAGACTCCAGACGGGAGGATGATTCGAATATAGAGGATGATCTAAACAGAGAGGATGCTGAAGATAACCTATCAATAGATGGACCACGTGGTGGAAGAGGATAGGCGAGACTACCACCGCCAAAGCCCACTCCGAAGCAAACATTCATGCTAGGGAAGGCCATGTCTGAGTGTATTCAGATTCCACCAATACATGCCCACTTCGAGATAAAGCCGCAATATTTTGTCTCTACTCCTGTACTTGCACGGGAATACAACCGACAAACCATACATCCACCTTCAAAAATTCAAGCTCATTTGTGTAAAAACACATTACCCCAATATTCCTCTGGGGGTTGTCAAGATGACTGCCTTCCCACTCAGCCTCCAAGACAATGACATTTATTAAGCGATTAGATCACTTATGAGGGATTTAATCTTGAGCATCCCGTCGAACTGCCATTTTCTTATCTCGGTGTGTCGCAAGTCAAGTACGAGCAACACCGCCGTTGGATCGGACATAGAGAGTATTCTGCACACACACCCTTCTGCCTTCTGTATTTTAAGTTCATTCCACAAAACATTCATGTGTAATCTAAATATTTTGTAATATTTGCACGTTAGCCCCTACACTTTTGTGAAATGCATTTAGATCCACACTAGGTCACATCATGTGTCGTAATGCATGAGGGGGCTGGGATTTTTGCACCTAAAGCCCTGGGCTTTTATTATTTCATTTCAAACCTATTTTTAAAGCTAATAGTGTAATATTTTCTGGCTAAATTACATTTGGACCCTTGAACATTGTATTAGTTGCAAAAATACCCCTACAAGTATAGATTATTAGATATTTCTGGGAAAATGCATGTTTGCCCACTATACTTTTTTGTGGTGTTCAGATTTGGTCTATAAACTTTAAATATTTCCAAAAAGTAGTTCTATTTTATTTTGCTAAAAGTAGTTCTAGGCCTATAATTTTTTTAGAAAATTACTATAAATAGCTGACAATCATCTATGTCACATATATTTTTGGTTAGGTATTTTAATGTTGTTTTCTATTTATATAAAAAAGTGATCTTCTATTCCTTGATTATACTAAAAAAACATAAAAATATAAAATATTTTTCAATAATTCCAAAAAAATATATTTTGTGTATTGCTGTATTTTACAACTCCATACCAAAAAACGGTACAAATAGGAATAAAGACTAAAAATTTAAAAACTCCAAAATCCTTTATAAAGATATAAAAAATCACCATACATCCCAAAAAATTATTTCTATCTCTGAAATTTTCTTCTATTATATATTATAAATTAAAAATAGTTTTGGAAAATTTTGGTTTTATTTTCATATTTTTAAATTCAAAAATAATTCATCCTATTTATTTAACCCCCCAAAATATATAAGAATTAGAAAAAATATCTAGAAATTTACAAAATAGTTGAAAAGTATAAAAATATAAAAACATTTTATTCTTGAATTTTTGGTTCTTTTTAGTACTATTTATAATTGTATTACACTATATTGTATATATAGTTATATATATTCTTATATTATATATAAAAAGAAGAAGAAAATCAGAAATCGGTAATGATAAAAAGAAAATATAAAATCTAAAATTAAAAACAATTAAAAAATATAAATTAAAATGCATAAAAATATATAAGTTAAAACCCACAAAAATTTCAAAGTACCCTAAAAAAGTCCAAAATTATTTATTATATTTCTTGCCAATTTTTGATTGTCTGTGCTCCATTGTTTCCTGTGTTTGACCCATACTATACCTGTCTATTGTACAATCTATAGTAGGGTATAATAAATTTTGATTCACATTATTTGCATTTCTTTTCTATTCATTGTTTGTGTTGATTGTTGTTTGATTTGAACCTTGTGAACGGTCGCCTCAGCGATATTTTATCTTCACATTTTGTGAGGATAATATTTTAGACCCTCGCAAAAGTCATCTCAACAAATGGATCCCTTGTTGGGGAGCAATGTCGCATAGATTGTTTATCTTCGTTTCATTGTTTTTTCTCCCTTATCTACTTGTTTATCATTATTTATTTATTATTGTATTTGATATTATTTATAAATTATCTAACCATCTTCCTTGTTTGATTTTTTTGCGAGGGACCACAGATCAAAGGAGGTACTCCAAGGAGCACCTGCGCACCCATGTGAAGCGGAGTTGGCTTTTCTGACTTAGCCGATAGGAGAGAGAGAAAAAGGAGGACTTCGAGGATTTTCGAAGCAAGTGCATTTTGTCTTGTAATTTATTTTATTTGAAAGAGACACTTTATTTGTAAAAATTTGGACTCTCCAGGACACTGCCACATCACGATGTCTACTTCCCAAGTGATTGTTCACTTGGGGGCCTCGTAGGTTTTTGTCGTGTTTTCTTTGCTTTTCTTTTTCTTTTTTTCACAAATTTCTTTTTATTTTTTTTGTATGATTGATCCCTAGTTTAGGATTTGCTTGACGATAGATTAAAGTCCAAAGTCCTAATTAAATTGCATGTACATATAGTTAACTTTTGGGCATAGTCAAATCTAATTGTTGATTAATTAGACTTGAGACTGCATGTTGTGAGAAACCTCATACAATGCTTGCAGGACCCACTATGGTGGGCACGGAGAGGTTTCCAAGACCGGACCTTTGGTTTCTTTTCTACATAATTAGCATCTAGTGATTCATGATAATAGCATATTTGGTCTAGGGCGATTTCAACGACTTTGCATTTAATGTAGATATGATTCAATCCTGCTTAGCATCCTTGCATGAAGAGGGCTAGAGGTAAGGTGAGCATTGCTTTTTTTACTCTCTACCTCTAATTTTGACCACATAAGGATACTGAAGGAATAGATCCCTCATTAGGTTAATGCATTTTTATTAAAAATCCAAAAACAAGTGATAACTAATAAAATTGGGACTACTAACTCTACTTGACCCAAAAATCAAAAAGAAAAATCCTTGTCTTTGGAAGACTACCCTCCTCATTGTATTTGCATTTTATTTTGATAGGTACACACTCTAAGGACTAGTGATGCAATCCTAGTCCTACCTACATGCTTGTACAACTTTTTGGAAATTAACCTAACTTTAAAATGGAAAATATAAAAGAATGAACCTTTACAGTCTTTACAGTGTTGAGTAGGTGAATTGAGTGGTTTTTGTCTATTTATGTTTGTGCTTGTCTTTGTGCATACTCAATCTTCTATGCACATTTGCATCTTTTCTTGCATATCTTTATTTAACTATTGTCATCTCATCATCCTTTTCTCTTATTTTGGATATGGTCAACTAGAGTTATTTTTATCCTGAATCTACGGATCCATCGTACTCTCTAGCCAATCCACCTCCATTTTTCCATGACGACTTTACTCCTGATTCTTCTTTTTTGTACATATCTTCCTAATCCACTATTTCAGGCATAAGATTTTTATTTTTACCCACCACCACTACCCTCACATTTCCCACCATCTCACTTACTTGATATTGAGATTTTGGAGTCACCTCTCATGAAGATTTTGAGCACATGACCCGGTTAGTGGAGCAAATGAATTCGAGGATAGATGACCTCATTAGCCCAAATAAGATCCATAATGTCGCTTCACCATCTGATTTTGTGGATTCATTTGAGAACACCCACGAGAGCTTGCAATCACCCAAAATAGAAAAAAATGAGAAAACCATAAAAATACAAAAGATTTCAGGTGATATATAGTCGAGTTAGTTTGTGAGGAGAGGGCACCTCTGCCAGATCCTATACTCACACACGCATCTACTCCAGTTCCCATCTTTGACCCCAAGGATGACACTGTACAGACTGCTCTTAGTCATCCTTGTCTAGATTATGATTCTGATATCCTCCCTTGTATGGAGGAGATCCAAAATCTCAAGAAATGTTGACAGAACCTGAAGTGGTGGCAACTATTCACGAGATTATTGAGGCCCAATTTTTCCATGCCATGAACAAATTATCTGCAACCTCACATAAAAAGAGAAAGCAATAGCGCAGATCTAAGCAACACATTTTACAATGGCCACTACCCATGCCATCACTCATTGTACACATACTAGGAAATAGGAACACTAACATACTTCTTCTTAGATGTGACATTTCTGACTATTCTTTTCTTTGGTATAGTCTCTTCACTTTGGACCTCTCAAGAAAACCATGATGATTTGTCAATTTGCTGATGGGTCAATAAAGAGGCTGAGGGGAATTATAGAGAATGTTGTCATTCAAATTCAGGACATAAGCTTCACTGTTGATTTTGTTGTATTGCCCATGGAGATCTCTACCCATGTAGGGCGCTCTCTGCAAGAGCTGTTATTGATTATGGATCTGAAGAGATTCGCTTCCATTCTTGTGAAGGGAGCAATATGTTGATCACTGCACCTACCATTAGAGGCCCACATCTAATGACAGTGTGGCTATGTTTGATGACCCCGAGGACTATGACCTTGATTGTGATATCATAAATATTTGCTTTTTGATGAATGAATCTGAGACCCGAGAATTCCTCTTCAAGGAGGAAGATTTGGAAAGCATAGACCTTGGAGTTTCCCATACGGAGCATGGCGATGTATGCATGGCATCTATGGTATTTACACTGTAGACACTCTGGAGCAGAGGGCAGACATAGTAGATACTACACATGCCAAATTTGACCTTACTTATTTCATCAAGGAATTCATGCCTTTTGATTGTGACTTAGCAGAGACTTCCTAGTTCAACCAGGACCACACTACTTCCATTGACTAGTTCGTGCCTTTTCACTTTGAGATTGCTAAGGATCTTCTTCGGGTCGATCCTGATCGGTTTGTGTCTGTCGATGACCCCGATATCGACCTGCACCTTGTCAGATCCATTCCTCGGCGATCACCAAGGACGTCTTCTTTCTACCTTCTTGATCACTATATATCCACCTCTTTGTATATTCGCTTTCATTTTATTTCCTTCCATCTTCAATTTTGCTCATACACCTCATTCTACGTGTTTTGCCATACTTAGGATGCACTTTGTCCAAGGTATAGGAGGTGGACAAGCTGAGTGTTCATTATTCATTCTGTTTCATCACTCTTGTTGTTGCCTATACTTAGGTCTCTTTCACCATTAGTATTGGGGGAGTTATACATACATTCTCTACACATATTTTCTTTTATGTTTATTTGTTTCTTTTGATCCACTCCATCGTCTCCTCTCTTGTTGATATTTCAATCTATACTTATTGACATCTTACCCTTATTATAGGGGGAGACAGATTGAGCTATGATCTATTCATTCCAACCCTCGACCCACCCTGCATGTAGAATACAATATGCTATACTTAGGATTATTTCATCCTATGTATAGGGGGGATGATTGACTTCTGATTCATTTATTCCTTCATTCGTTATTACGTCATTGTAGTATAAGCTTTTCTACACTTAGTGTGATTTATGTCTTTTCTTTTTATTATTGATCTATGAGGACATAGATCAAGCTAAGTATAGGGAGGTATATATACTCCGTATACTTTAGCCATAACTCATACTTTTGTATTTTCAATAAGTATGGCTAAAATGCAAATAATTTTACGCTTGTATAAAATTCATTAAAAATTCTTTCTATATATTGATTAATAAATCATGTTAAAATGTTTTTTGTTGCAAAATGTTCGAAAAATAGATTGAAAATCCTTTTGAAAAATCATTTGAAAACTATTTGGAAAATATTTTTAACTTTATGAAAAATTTTTGTTTGTAAAAAATTCTTTTCTTGAAAAAAAATATTTTGAAAATCTATTTGCAAATAGTTTTGAAAATGGTTGCAAAAATATTTTGATATATATATATATTATTTGAAAAATCCAAAAAAAGTATTCGCAAAACCTTTTCAAAAATTGCATAAAATTTGCAAAACCTTTTCAAAAATCAATAAAAAGTTCAAAATTAGAAAATTGCATCTTAAAAATATTTTCACCATTTTGCATAACATTTGCATCTTTTGGATTGAGTTTGATAACTGAACAAGTCTAAGTTAAATCCGAAGATTGGAGCTTGGTTGGACCTTAATGTTAATAAATCAAATGAACCATATATGAACAAGAATTGAGATACTTCAGGTCTGCTAGACTTAATTCTTTGAGACCACAAGACTTGATTCAATTTCATCTTAATTGCCTATGTAGAATATTTCGAAGCACATGCATGACTATTGTTGATAATGACTTAGCTTGCACACATGCACCTTTCACTTTGCTCACCTCAATTGAAGTTGTAGGGGGCAGGATTTGTCGACATGAGACACAAGCCAATGGAAACATCCAATGTCACACAATTGTGGCCATTGTACCCCAGCATGATCTAATAACGAAGAGGTCTAAAGAAAAAGTTGTGGGGTGCGATAATGCTTCAAAAAAGGGATACTATATTGGCTCAAGAGGAAAAAGTCCATATGTAAATATTGTTGTATATAATATTTAAAAAATGGAAAAATCAAAAACTCTGAAAAAGTGGATATGCCTAGTTAAAATAAAATGCCTGCCAGGGTATGTGTATATTTGTATAGTTAATAAGCAAGCATGAGCATCAAAGCCAAATGTATGTGAGCCTACAGTGAGATTACATGGCTATATTGGTCAAGCATCCTAGGATAGGTAGCTACACTGGCTACTATCCATTCTTCTCTCCACCTCTCTTCTTGAGCTCGTTGTACTTGAACTTACAAGGGAATACCTCGTTTCTCGAGGAAAGAGTTGATGGATTGGCGAATTAGGGTCACCATGCTAGACAATACTGACTTTTACCGCTTCATCCTAGGAGACCTACATATCATACACACTGTCCAATATAGATTCATAGTCATAAGTGTTTGCATATGACTTGACTTATTCTAACCTGACTATTGTGGAGACTTGAGCACAGCTTTGTGTTTCTTAGTGGTTGTTGTGTTTCAAATCCGTTTCTTAATAAGGTTCCAACCGCACCTAAAATCAAAAGGTCTGAATTAAGCTCCAAACTACGAGTTTATGAGGATAAGTTTAAGAATTGAAATCAATCCAAGTTCTTTCCTTTTCCATTTATTTTATTTTTTGCACTTATTGCATAAGTGTTTGTTAGGGACTAACAAAGGCAAGTATAGGGGGTGATGAATCTCCATTTCATCACCTTTATGAATCTCCATTTCATCACCTTTATTCTTTCATTTATTGTATAAATACTATATAAAATACAATGTTTAAAGATAAAATATCATAATAAAGAAAATAAAAGAAAAAGAAACAAATGCCAAATGTATTTTATGATGCTAAAATTCGAGACCTAGTAATCCAGCGTTGACAAGGAATAAACTAGGGGGGATAAGGGTTAAAAACACAATAAAAACCCTAATTTTTAACCTTCAATATTGCATGTTTGGGGCCCATTTTATTCATTAGTATTTATACATCAAATACATAAACTTTGTTCATGAAAGTTTATAGAAAAATATAAAAAAATTAGTTTACACAAAAATAAGATACAATGTACATTTTATACCATGAATAAAATTCTAAAACCCAAACTTCCTAGACCAATATCTTTTCCATATGACCTCAAAATTATCAAAATCACTTTATTGTATATAACTTTTAATAAGGTATTTAATGAAGGTGATTTCATTTAATTTGGAGTTAAGATGCAAAGGTTAGGTTTTGGACCCCTATTTTACTATATACTTGTATACAATGTTCATTTTGCTAACTTTATAATTTTTATAATTTATATTTTTATAATTTTGTAAGTATTAGCTATAGTATATGTACATACTTAAGATAGAATAAAACCATAATGAAAATAATGAAATAAAATAATATGCAAAATAAATCGATGAATACACAATACTTATACCTATGTAATTATTACCCCTATTTATTTAAGTTCAATTACATTAGAAAAATGCATTAAAAATAAATCTGAGTATATAAAAATAAGTTATAATTATATAAATTATTTATATAAAATAATAAAATATAAAATACATAGGAAAATAAAATATACAAAACATAGGTCAATATACCAAGTAATACAATTCCAAAAAGTAACTTGTAATAAATTAAGTCATAAAAAAATAAAAACCGGATTAAAATACTACATAAATTATTATACATTTTTTATATTTTAACCAAAAATTAATGAAGTCATTTAGAATTTATTTTTATTTATTTGTATTTGCCAACCGATTTTGTCTTCTAGTAGCCCATCAGGACCAATAGGAGAGCTCCCATTATTGACTTGGGTCAACTCTTCTGACTCAACCCTAGACCTGTCAGAGGTAGCTACCAACCTCTCTTCTAGAAAAATTTCCTCATGATACAAGGCTCGAGGCCTTGTACTCTCTTCATGAGTTTTACTCATTGTTCCTCCATGATTCACACCAATTATATGCCCTCACCCATTCCTTCTTTCTTCGCTCACAATTCTTACTCAAAGACCACTGGTTCATCATTTGTATATAAGCACCCTCCTCCTTTTTGAATTTGAATCCAATCCACTCCGTATTTTCTCCCCTTTTTCAATTCATTGGTTAGAGCTTCGTGACATGAAGCTCACCCATTACTTAGGTGGACCGAGAAGGCGTCATAGGAGATTGATTCCACATCTTCAGTAGTCCACCACCATGAGGTAACCATCTCATTGGCTCAGGCCAACTCAAGGTTATTTCTCTTGCTTTCTAGGTAGATTTAGATGTTAGATTTTGATTATGCATTTTATTTCACCTTTTAATTAACCTTAGCAATGTAGATCTGATCCTTCATTGTTCGCGAAGCTCCTCTCCAATGAACCATTTCAATGTACCCACCTAGCCTCCGACAACCACAACCACCCCATTACCTTCCCTAACTGCTTCTCCACTCATTCTGCTCTAGGTGATTCATACACTACAAGCTTCTCTTTTCCTTGCTCTTTTTAATCCCTAGCATATCATCAGTTGTTATTTTGTTTAATTTCATTTAATTTCTCGTAAAACAGAAAAAACTACCTCGTCGGAGCTTCGGCTCTGCCTCTTTGTTTTGTCGTACCCGACTGTTCTCCAACCGCCCTTTCATCTCCATAATCTTACCCTTCACCTATCCTTCACCCCAACATCGACAGACACCCAGTTCATGCAATGATTTGGAGATCGAGTCCTCCCTCTCCGTCGTTTGTCGGAGGACATTGCCATGAACCATTCCCACTCCATACACCTCACTTTGACCACCGGAGCGATCACCATTTGCTTGATAACACATTAAGAAAATAGCCCTCTTTGTAGGGACCCTCGATTAGGAGCATGCCCCCAGGTCTCGACCCTTGCCGGAGCCCTTTCGGTGGGTCTTGATCCTTTTGAAGACACCATCTGACATGGAGGAGCCACCGCTCAATTTTGTACCTGCCCCGAGCTTCCCAAGTGGCCAAAAGTGCAAGTGAGCTCCGATCGAAGCTCAGCCAAGCTGAGTTCCTGATATGTTCTTCCGGTCATTCTCTCGATCGTTCGATCATCTAGCCACACCAGATGCATAAGATGTTGTTGAATTAAGCATACCTCGACAGTAGATCCCTCATGAGAATTTAACCCTGAACGTCCAGTCGAACCATCATTGTCTTATATCCACGTACTGCATGTTAAGTGGGAACAATGCCGTTTTTGGATCACGTCTAGAGGGTATTTTGCACATACACCCTCCCACCTTTTGTATTTTAAGTTCAGTCCACAAATATTTATGTGTAGTTTAAATATTTTTATAATAATTACACGTATCCCCTGCACTTTCATAAAATGCATTTATGTACATGCCATGGCATCTCACGTACACATGCGTGTGAGGGGGATGAGCTTTTTTCAACCAATCCCCTGGGCTTTTCTTGTTTCATTTTAGTCCCATTTATTATGTTAATAGTGTAATATTTTCTTGCTAAATTACATATGGACCCTTGAACTTTGTATTAATTAAAAAAATACCCCTCCAGGTATACATTATTGGATTTTTTTGAAAAATTAAATGTTTGCCCCTATACTTTTTTGTGTTGTTCGGATTAGGTCTGTAAACTTTAAATATTTCCAAAGATGCCGCTGCTAGAATGTATTTTCTTTTTATAGCTTTTATTTTGTTAAAAATAGCTCTATGCCTCTAAAATTTGTAGAGAATTACTATAAATAGCTAACATATATTTATATCACATATTTTTTTGTTAGGTATTTTGAGATTGTTTTCTATTTATATAAAATAAAAAAGTGAGCTTTTATTCCTTGTTTGCAGAAAAACTCAAAAAAATATAGAAAACCTTTTTAAAAAATTATGAAAAAAATTATATTTAGTGTAGTATTGTCTTTTACAACACTATACCAAAGCCACTAAAAATAGAAAGTAAAAGATAAAAAATTAAAATACTCCACGATCCTATATAAAAATATAAAAATCACTAAAAAAACTAAAAAGTTTATTTTTGTCTCTACATTTTCCTTTTATTATATATTAATAAATAAAAATAGTTTTGGAAAATTTTAGCTTTATTTATTATTTTTAAATTCCATAACAATTCAACCCATTTATTTAATCCATGTTTTGGGATATTTTCGATTTTCAAATATATAAAAATTAGAAACAATATCTAAAAAATGATAAAATAATGGAAAAATATAAAAAACACAAAAATATTTTATTCTACAAAAATTTTTATTAGTATTTATACTTGTATTACCCTATATTGTATATGTAGTTATATATATTCCTATATAATTATTAAAAAGAAAAAGGAAATTAAAATTGGAAATTAAAAAAGAAAATCTAAAATGTAAAATTAAAAGTAATTAATATATATATATATATATTAAAATCAATAAAAATATATAACTAAAAACCCACAAAAAATTCAAAATACCCTAAAAATACCGAGATCATTTATTTTCTTTCTTACCAATTTTTGATTATCTGTCCTTTGTTGTTTCCTGTATTCAACCCCTACTATTTTTGTACACTATAGAATCTATTATAGTGCATAATAAATTTTGATTCACACTATTTGCATTGCTTTTCTATACAATGTGTGGGTTGTTTGTTGTTTGATTTGACACTTGTGAGCGGTCGCCTCAGCGACATTTTATCTTCGCATTCTGTGAGGATTATATTTCAGACCCTCACAAAAGTCATCTCAACACATAACAACAACTAGAGGCAGGGATATTAACAGCTAAGCTACCAACAATCACACTATCACGGAAAGCAGACGGTTGCTCAATATTAGAATTCATATCCCTCTCAAAAATACCAGCAGTACTCTTCTCGTCCACCTCATCATGACTACTCTCAGGGATACCAGCATCTTTCTCACCAACATTACCATAGTCAGAGGCTTCATAAGTCTGAATCTTCTTAGATTGCTCTCGTAAACCTAGCTCTTGCTTGCTTGGGGTTATTAATGAAAAACATGTATGAAAGACAGCTGCCAAAACCGCCATTCCAGCCCCGGTCAAGATCTATCTGAATAATTTTTGACGCAAGTAGCATGTAGCTTGTGGTGTTCTGCCCAATTCAAATGAAAATAACTTGTTTATATCTAATGTTGTTACTCTCAATAGTGGTAGAATACTTCGGTCGTCGGCTACAGCAAAGGGAAAGCATCTTGTATATAATGGTGAACCATTAGCCGTGCTAGAAGAAGGAGCAAAAGAGATTTTTGGAGGAGCATTGTCTACAGAAAAAGAACAAAAAAAGAAGAAAATACAAAAACACAAAAAGACAACAACAACACGAAACCCAATGGAGACCAACCAACCTTGGTGACACCCACACGTGCAGCAGATCCAACTCCAGCCAACGAAGGCAATCCTGCATTTTTTGGTCCACAACTTGTAGATGATTTTACACAATTTTTACCATCAACCTGTATAAAATGATTTGGATAAAATTTTGAATGAAAAGGATTATGATTCTATACATATTCCATATTCTGGAGCAATGAAAACACCCAAAATAAATTAAAAATGTTTTTTCTGATCCATTTATTGTAGAAATCATCAAGAACTTAGACTTAAATATGCCATTGATGAAATCCATGCAGTACGTGCTATCCGTAAAGAAAGGACATAAAGAGGCATGTATAACAAGGCACCGACCCCGACCCACAACTCTAGAAGCCAGAATGGAAAGCATGAAAAACACATCCTCACCATGGCACCCGTCAATGCCATCAGCAATATCCTTGATAAGAAGAAAGATATGGGAGCACCACTCATCATATGTAACATGTTTAATCAGGAGTTCGAGCGAACACTGCTCGAGAGAGGATCTTCTATCAATCTTATGACATTTCGCTACTCAATGAATTCAGGATAGGACCGCTTAAACCAACCAAGACGATTCTGCAGTTTGCAGATTAATTGATCAAGCGACCTAGAGGCATGCTAGAGGATGTGATCTTCACTATCCAAGGGATTAGTTCCCTGTCATTCTTTTCATGCTAGACATGGACGTCTCCACACCTCTACTTCACACCCCCATCATACTTGGTCGATCTTTCCTCCGAACAATCGAGGCAGTAGTGAACTACGATATTGGAGAGATTGTCTTCAGCTCCAGCAGCATCAAAGTGAAAATAGAAATCATACCTGAGTCAAAACCAGTAGAGGTTGCATATGAAATGAGTTTGCTTGCACATAATCATCCTAAAGACTGTGAATTTCTTACATCGATTCAAGATACAAACCTATTCATGGACGACATTAAGATCCATGAGATTATTTTCCTCGAGGAAGGATTGGAGAAAGAAGTCGAATTCATTTATGTCGATAATGATGAGATCTTTGTTGATATGCTTGACGAATTCTGTGTGGGTCCACTAAGCCTTAAAGACCTAGAGCAGATTATCAACGATTTCTACAATCATGAGGACATCATTGAATGATTATGTGAATCGTTGAATGAAGAAGCTAAACTTCCTAAGGTGGACAAAGAATTGATGAAAGAGCCAATACGTGCAGTGATCGCTGAAGTCACCACCGAAGAAGCTCCCACTCCCTATATGCTCAAACCTCTACCCTTCAGCATGAAGTACGCCTTCCTTGCAAGAGAACCAAACATGTATCCGGTCATAATCAATGCTCATCTGACCGAAGACCAAGAATCTCGTGTAATGGATGTTCTTGAATGAAACTGCAAGGCGATAGGTTGGAAGATACTGGATCTCCATGGGATGAATCCATCCTTGAGCTCACATTACATCTAACTCGAAGTTGACAACAAACCTTCCCGTGAATTTTTGAGAAGTTTGAATCCAGACCTCTGAGATGTTTTTACGAAAGAAATTCAGAAATGGTGTGATGCAGGATTCATATATCCCATCTCTCACAGTAAATGAGTGAGCCCCTTGCACGTAATGCCCATGAAGTCCGGGGTCACCATGGTTACCAATCATAGGGGACAGGAGATTCCGACTAGAATGTCGACCTCATGGTGAGTCTATGTTGACTACTTACATATGAACCTCGCCATAAAGAGAGATCACTTTCCAATGCCCTTCATCCACCAGATTCTCGAGAGATTGGATGCGAAGGAATACTTCTGCTTTTTGAATGGATATTCTAGATCAATCAAGTCACAATCACATTTGAAAATCAAGAAAAGACCACGTACACATGTCCATTTGGGACTTATGCCTTCGGACAGAAGTCGTTCAGGCTGTGGAATGCCCCCGCTACATTTCACGATGTATGCTAATTGTATTTGTCGACATGGTGGGTAGTTTTCTAGAGGTATTCATGGATGATTTCTCAGTCTATGGTGATTCATTCTATCAATGTCTAGACTATTTAGATGGAGTTTTGCAGATGTGTTGTGAAGTAAACCTCCTGCTCTCATACGAGAAGATCAACTTCATGGTGACAAAAGGGATCGTGCTCCGTCACATTGTATCGAAACGAGGCATGGAAGTTGACCTAGTAGAGGTGAAGGGTAATTTCAAAGCTTGATCCACCTATCAACCTCAAGCAAGTCCAGTCATTCTTAGGGCACGCCAATTTCTATCGACGATTCATCAAAGATTTTAGCAAGATGGCCTGACCTTTGATCGAATCACTAGGCAAGAAGATGGATTTTATTATTGATGATAGTGTGCTCCAAGCCTCTATGCTGTAGAAAGATTTGATCACTAGGGCCTCTATCCTACAAACACCGGATTGGACATTACCATTTGAAATCATGACGGATGTGTCAGACTATGCCATTAATGCCATGTTGGGACAGAGAAGAAATAATGTGTCATTTGCTATTCACTATACTGGCACAAACTTAGATGAAGCTTAGAAGAATTACACTGTCATCGAGAAAGAGTTGCTAACCACAGTTTTTGCTCTGGAGAAGTTCAGATCCCATCTCCTTGGATTCAAAGTCATAGTCTACAATTAATATTCTGCCATTCGATACTTACAATAGAAGAATGATTCAAAACTACACCTTATCATATGGATCCTTTTACTCCTGGAATTTGACATAGAGATCTGAGACAATCCTATAGTCAAAAATGTGGTGGTAGATCATTTATCACAGTTATAGGAGCTTTAGTTTCTTGAGCAGAATTTGAGGCCTCTCACCGAAAACTTTCCAGATGAAGCCACATTGTCAATCACCTCGCTCCCATAGTATGTTGATATTGTGAAATATCTTATGCCCAAGAGAGCCCGACAAGATTGGTTGAAACAGAAATTAGACAAATTCGTGTCTGATATTGATGAGTCTAAAAAACCCTCTTTCAATTGGTGAGAATTAAGCATTTACAAATAAATATTGCCATTCATTATAGGAGGGTAATCAGAATTAGTCAAGAAATAACCACTTAATTTAATTAATCGAGATTAATCGAAGTAGTTTTATGTTCATTTCGCCAGGGCAAGTCCCAGGGTCGAACTCGAGGAGGCAAAGGAACAACCTAGATTAATGTATATTAAAGTTTGTGCTTTGTATTTGAGGTGGATATTTTTGGTACTTTTAATGCAATTTTAAAAAAGCAAATGAAATGTAGGCTAAATTTAAGGATTAGAAAAATAATATCAATCAAACGATGTCCACGGTTTATGAAACTAGGCCAAGATGAAAAAAATGATGAAATGAATGCACTATAATTTTTTTGAATTTTTTGAATACAACATAATTGTTTTATGAATTAAATAGTGCAGATGATGCAGATCTCAATAAATAATTATAATAAATACTAAACTTACTTTTTTTCAGGAAATAAAATTATATAAGATAAAGAAACTATTGTACTATACTTTAAAATCCTAAAGACTAAAAATGTTGAGTTTAATACCCCATTTAAAGTTAATTACCAAAATACATAAAATGATTTTTATAAGCAAAATATGAATGCAAGTGCAATTCTTTTTGGTCACAATTTAAAACACAATTAATTCTACTATCCTTAAATATTTGGCAATTTTTCAAGCAACATATAATTTTATATGAATTTCTAAGCATGGACTGAGTTAAATATACAATTTTCCATAAAACATTAATTATTAATTAATCGTAGAGCATAAAAATTACATAAGCATGTCATACTCTAGAGAATTAAATGTGGATCAAAGTGCAATTTTTAAATAATAAATAGATACAAAAATATTGGTCAAATTATAGACGAAACAAAATGGTGGAGATGCAAATGGGGAAATTTAAACTGAAACTAAACTTGCACGATTAAGATACAATTATCAGTCCCAAAATGGGTATTGCAAAATTCTTCCAGCGCAGCACGTGCCCTCTGGGCGACTGAAGCGGCGTGGAATTGAAATGTTCTTCAGGGGCTTTGGTGCAAGTTTACCACCACTCACATGCAGGTCACATGAGGTGACCTTGGTCCTTGTGCTTGATGGAGGGAGCGAGGGTGACCCGTGAGGCAAAGGCAGAGGAGCATTGTTGATGGCGATTTGATGAAGCTGGAGTGTCATGGCTGATGGCGAAAGTGTTCATCAGTTGAAATGAAGTACCAGCCGAAGGGGAGAAGTGGCGAATGAGGCGCTCGACGATGTAGGGGGAAGTTGGAGCAAAGAGCCTCTCCTCAGCGGAGGAAGCTACGATAGGGGTCTTTGCCCCTGATCTCGTCGAGGAAGAAAGGGGGTGAAGGATATTGTTAGATCCTCAAGCGCATCACGGAAGCGTGAGCGTCGTATCGAATACGACGAAGAGCGACTAGTCGCACTAGTTGCTCGATGCAGCGGGATTTAAAAAATTTTCTTACGACGAAACCACATGATCCAAGAACACTTCTCGGATCGTTTCGTCTAAACCACAAACAAGTAATTAGGATTACCTCTTGAAGCGTGGTTGCGATCAAGTCTCTAAACGGAGAGACCTCCTGTCTCAAGTCCGATCCGACGGAGGAGACGCTTGCGAGCGCGGGGATGAATCGCGTGCTTCTCGCAATCCAAGTTGATGATCCAAGCGGCGGATCTCCTGATCTCGACACACGAGATCCAACATCTTCTTCACGAGCGAGGCGCACCGAAGGAGACGGAGATCCACGAGCAGAAGAACGGGCAGCATAACGACGATGCCGCGACGATGGAGAACCTCTCCATGGCATCCATGGTGGACGGCCATGAGAGGGAGAGAGAGGGCTGACCTCTAAAGAGAAAGAGAGAGGGAGAGAGAGATGCTTATCAAGCATTATTTTTCAAGAGAGAGCATGGGTATGCCTCTCTATTTATAGGGTTTTGGGATCCATGGATCTCAATCCATGTGTCATATAAAATCAATGGTTGAGATTGATTTATGACAATCCAATGGTCATGGTTGTTGTTGGTAAAAGCCAACAACTTGTGATTTAATTTTGATTAAATATATTTGATAAATCAAATATATATTGATACCAAATTAAACCAACTAAATAAGGAGTGTGAAAACAAATGAGAGCCTCCTTCCCTATTGGGAGGAGTGGACGGCCACCAATTCCATAAAGGAATTGGTGCCGCCCCCCTCTTCCCATATGGGGAGGGCAATCCCATGGATTCCCATGGGATTGCATATCTCCTTGTTTTTCTCTCAACTTATTTTCCAACAATTATTCACCAAAAATAATTCTCAATTAAATTTGGGAATATTGCAATCTTGACATTGGAATATTGTGAATCACATTCACAACCCAAAACAAAATGTAATTTACATTTTCAATTAATTAAACAATGTGTATCCAATACACATTAATAATTAATCTACTAATATAAATTATATTTAACTCTCTCTAATACATTATAAATCACATTTATAATATATTATAAATAATTGGATATTACTATCCACATTATTCTTATCCTTGATAATTAAATCATATTTAATCATCTTGGATCTCTTTATCTCATGTGTTCAAATAATATGAATCACATTCACATTATTCACATCTTTGATAATTAAATCACATTTAATTATCTAAGATAACTCTCCTTATAGTATGAATCAAATTCATATTATTCATGATAATTAAATCACATTTAATTATCCATTTTCTCAATGCTCGGATACATATATCAACAATAGAATTATCCATGAACTTTTTCAAGGACAATGCGCTTTCTCCGCGAATACTTGGAGATAATGACATGGCGATTGTATTGTTCCACGTATAGTGACATGGATATTGAGATCACATCTCAAATCCAGATCTCGGGCCTCCTATAGATGCTTGATTAAATCAAGACCGCGAATCTAATCTTCTCATTGAATCTGAATCACATTCAGATTAATGTCCAACATTTGGACTAAGATTAGATTACTTCTCTACTGAGAGGAGTCACTAAAATCCAGACCCGTTTCATCACTCCCTAGGAATGGAAGCGTCATGGTTATACAACCGTTTATGATCACATCACCCTCAGGCATTCCCAATACCTGTACATCCTGCATACTGGAAGACTCAGATTAAACCCGAAGTATTAGATCAACTTTATACTGTCTACTTCAGGGTTTTATCAGTAAGTTTCTCATTCGATCATTGGGAGTTGGTATTGATCATATACTTTCCAAAAGCATATATCATACCTAGGTCTTGATCATATACTTTCCAAAAGTATATTTCAAACCAACAAATTAAGTCAAGCTTCCAAAGCGAGACGACCGTGCGCACGGAATTTGATTCTTCCCAATATCTCATGAGTGAGCTCATGTCTTCCGGTTCAGTAGTGAACCTGTATGATTTCTTTGAGAGATCATATTACTCATATGCCCTTATATGCACACCAGCGCGCCGGTGTATAGACCTTGATTAGGCCATCAACCTATTGGTCTGCCAAATGTACATACTCAGACATATAGTAACACATCTGTCTCCGGTCAGAGGATGTGTGCCTATACCATGACAGCATATGATATAGGACTTTGGTTATCTCGATCTCGTTAAGTCAACTCTTTGACCTAACTAATCTGACACCTCCGAATCTCTATTCCTATGTAGAGGACCTGCATCAAGAAGTCGGTCAGATATCAGCCTAACTGAGAAAGGATTGCCATCTCCTACTCAGGCTGGAGATCATCTCTTAATAATCATTTGACGGTGCTTGATGAGTCCTCAATCTAACTCATTAGATATTCATCTAAGCACCAGCCTCTATGATTCAATAATTGAATCAACAACTGTATGATCATTAAGATGGCCATGGTACATAACCCTGATTGTACTAAGGGACCTATTATGCAAACTATGTATTCTTTATTTCAGATTAAGGAGTGAATTGCAATAACATTTTATTGCATAATGGCTCGCCGTGGGCTCGCATTTCCAACAATCTCCCACTAGCCCAAAGTGCCATTAATTGGGCTAATCATTTAAACCCACACTCATGTGACAATCATAGGCTATTTAGAAAATAGCTAGGTAAGCTGATCTGTCACTCCGTTCCCAAGAGACTACGCCAAGTCCTTTTACGGCAATTGCATATCTCCTAGTAACAGTGCTCGCATCCAATGCGAATGTTGCATCTCATGCAACCGATACTCAATTTTGTTGGTTATAGTGTCCTTGACACTACATCTTATTAATTATCATAACCAATATTCCCATAATCCTTATTAGAATACCTTCATTCCTGGAGATCTCTATCTCCTAAGGTATCTACAGTTAAGACCATCATAGATCACTATCTACAAGATCTTAAACTTTTGAAGATAAGACTTTGAGATCATTATCTCCAAGTTTTATCATCTTTGAAGATATTATTATTATTGCAATCAAGTGTTTTATCTCCATAGTAGGATTAGTAACAGTTTACTACTCCCACTGCATGGCAGACATCTGGCTCTTGTACACATCTAGCATATACCGAGCTTCTCATAACTGATGCACAAGTGCAAGCAGTTCTAGCATTCACTTCCTCAACTCTTTGAGGTGCTATCCCTTTAGACAGGTCACTACCACATCTTAAGGGAAGGAAGCCTTTCTTGGAATTTTCCAGAAAATGGAATAAGTCCAAGGTGTACTACTAATGCGACAGTCCCAATACCCTCTTTTCTTTGCTTCTGAACGACTTCACAATTAAGATCTAAGAGGTATCCTTGAAATCGTATCTCAAGGTATGGAACAACCAAATTATAAAACACTTATTATTTATTCTTATATCATTCTAAATGATTAGAATAATATCTACATTTAAGCACGATGAACACAATGGCACTCCCACTAAGCTTCACATGGTTCATCAAGATTTTATCTGAAATCATAACATTTATAATTTCATTAAATCTTATGTTCCAACTACAAGAAACTTATTTGAGTCCAAAGATGGAGTTCTTCAGCTAGCACACCTTGTTTTCCTCAACCATGAAGCCCTGGGGCTACTTCATATGAATATCCTTAGAGAGGTATTCATAGAGGAATGCAATCTTGACTCACATCATGAAGATGTCAAAGACAAGTTGTGTAGCTATAGTTAGCAACATTCTGATGGGTTAAAGCAAGGCCACTAGAGAGCAAGTCTCATCGGAAGCGATGTCTTCTCTTCGGTGTGTATCTCATGGCTACGAACCGTGCTTTGAAGGTCTCTACCTTCTCATCATGTTCCCTCTTTCTATTGAAGATCCATTTAGACCTTAATGGTCTTACCCATATAGGTGGATCCTCGAGGGTCCATATACAACACTTGTATATGAAGTCTACATTAGACTTTTATTGCTAACATCCATCTATCCATGTCATGATCCTTAGGAGCTTCATCATATGAAGTCCGATCATTTTCACATGGAATACATCCTCAAACTTATTTGAAGAAGTATTAGTGTTTCATCTTCAATTATTCTTTTGTTTCCAATTTCAGGAGTCTCATTATCTTTTCAAGATTAAATGAGTTCCTTTACTTCATTTTCATCTTGATTCTCAAGAGAGTCATCCTATAAGAATCATATTCTCAAAGATGAGATTTTTTTAAGAATCTCAAGGTCATAAAGTAGGTATCCAATACCATCCTTTATTTTCCTAATGAAGTAGCACTCTCTAGTGCTAGATTCCAGCTTACATGCATGGAACCTTATTAAGTATATAATGCAGTCTCTACTACATACATATCTTGGAAACTTAAGAGATAATCATGCTAGGATTAATCATTGATTAAATCATGCACACATGATCAATTGTATCTCCCTACAACTCCTTTGAGTTAAGGTTCATTAGGAGGATTGAGATAGGAATGATATTCATATCTCCATAAGGTATTTCTTGAATTCATCTAATAGGTACGGGCTACCTTGGTTAGATCAAATTCATTTCATCTTCCTTCAAACTTTGGTTCTAAACCAAAATTGCGAAATCTTTGAACATTTCAAAGGTTTCTTAGGTGAAGAGAAGAGATCTCATATCATACATAATCATTAACAGATATCACATATCCATAATGTTTACTATGATATAGATGATCTGCATACATCAATATGTATGAGATCCTTAATACCTAGGCATCTTACACCTTTCCCAAGGAAGGATGTATTAGACATTTTACTTTGAATACAATATTCACAAGTATGTGAGATTTGAATCTTTAGACAATCTAAAGTTTCATGTCTTACCAGTCCATTGATTTCATCAACAGACATATGTCCAAAATTTGATGCCAGATCATTGTCAAATGATCTTTATCCTCCTATTAATCTTTTAAAGGTTTGATTTTCAGTATTAGAAATCTCAATGAACCATTCAATAATTTTCTAATTTAATAGAGTCCACTAGATTTTAGATTACTATCTGAAATATTTCCATCATAACTCTTTATGATAGATTTATTACAGAATTCATGTTTATATCCAACAATTAGAAATAAACAATGAGTGTATTCTAATATCTAGGTCATAGAGACATTCTCTAAGACTAAGGGCTCCCACTGAAAATATGAAGTCTATTGATCTCATGGAAACTGTTGCAACACTTGCATCACTTTCAACATGGATGATCAATAAACCTTAAGATCAAATTTCTAATATTCTAATACATATGCAACCAATTGCAAGTGTTATTAGAAGATTGAGATACAATTATTAGACTTTACCTTATCAAATAAGTAAGTCAATTTCAATGAATATATGTAGATTATACTGATGCTCTATCCGAGTCCTTTTCTGAGGATTCTAGACAGACTTGACAGTCATACTATCAACACATCAACTTATTGCAGCATTGGCATTTATCCAACTCTTTGGATGTCATATGGAAGTCACAGAAGTACAGTCAACTCTTTGATTATACTTCTTGCTTGGGTCCAACCCATGCTTCCACTGCACTCCCTTTATCTATAAACAACCAATGCTTAAGACTAAGGATCTCTTATGTTAAATTCAAAAGAATTTAATGTAAGAGCATTTCGACATTTATACATGCTTCAACCAATTCATACAATATGAATATTATGAAACTTCATGAATGACTAGAGTATAGACAGTAGAATGATGACACTCATCAACTACATCCATCTAAACTCTTAAAACATAGGTTCAAGTAGGTACTCAAACAATTTGAATACATCATCTCTTATAGAGCTACCATTCTACATGATGCAGAGAACCATGTCATTCATGATTAAATGTCAAGAGCACATATGTATGCCAGAATATCTTTATTGATTTTATAAGGATTATTTGACAATTGCGATCATCATCGACATGTCACTTCCAAAGTACATTCGATGAGATCAAGACTTATAGAGACATGCAAACCCTAGGGTTTTAGTCCTATTGTCTTATTTAATTATCACTTCTCATTATTATGAGGCAACTTGCACATTGCAACCACATACATTATGTGTTCAATTGCAAGTACAATATCTGGATCAAGGGTCCAATCCATGATATTCTACTGGTTATTATTGAGTATAATAATGAGTGGGTTTAATGAAGGATTATCTGAAATATGAAATTTGCATAAACATATATAAATATATAATTTACTTTGATTTAGGAATTTTTATATCAAAGTTGTCTTGCCATGTCAACAATGAAAGTTCATTCCCTTAATCACTTTCAATGTAAGAGATATACTTACCATTATATCTCAGCAAGATCTGGGATCTCCTCTTTATCTTTGTTACATCCCAATAATATGAGAAACTGCAACTCCAATAAAGAGAAGCGGGAACACATTCTGCCTTACAAGTCCAACTTGCATTTCCCAATTCGGTCTTTAACACCCGGGCCCACCACCCCTAAGGTGATGTTGACTCGTCATTAATTGAACCAACCGTCAACAGGAATAGAACTCGCTATGCGCAATCCAATATCGCCCCAATAATATGAGGATCCGATATTGGGGTCACTACGCATACGGCCTTACTCTTTCGAGAAGCAAAGAGTCCGATCCAGATGCGCTTGTATATAGGAGTTGTCACTACGTACAGGCGTCTCCTATATACAATCCCTGGCGACGGAAACCCTTCGCCTTGACGGGAGACCATGGATGTCACTTATGTGATCCTCCACCTCTTATTCAAATTTAATTAATTACTATGAATCATATTCATATAATTAATTCTTCCAAGGGAATTATTAACTCTAATCATATTAGAGTATTCTCAATTGGATATAATTAACTTAATCATATTAAATTAATTATCAATCCAATTCAATCAATCAAACTTAATTTTATGCTTGAATATATATATGGTATTATTCTCAAAGTACGTATTAATTCGTATTTTAATAATTAGAAAAATATATCATAATCCCTCGGACATTATCCCAGCCCTACCCGCTGTCATGGCCAATACCGAAGGGAGTGGGGCGGACCACATACGTTGCAACCCGCTGACCAGCGATCCCCGACTAGACACCATATCCGCCTCGGGAAAGGATAATGCCAAATTTATTATTTTGTACTTGAGATGATCATCGGTTCTTCAACCAAAATTATACCATATAGTAATCAAAACCATTTTGATTTTTAAGGAAATTTGCTAGGCAAATTCCCAAGTCCTATTCAAGCAAGAAGTTTGATGATTGTAATTCCAATTATGGTTTAGATCAAATCTAATCAACTAATTGGTTGAGGCCAAGTCAATTAAGGAAATAATCATTCTCTAATATTTCACAAATATTTTTCATAATTATTTCTCGAAATTAACAATTAATTTCATTAATTGACAATCACATGGTTCTTGATTAGGAAAGCAATTTCAGCAGTGACCCCTACTTACTAAAATTGGCATATCTCAATCATATTAAATCCAAATTAAGCAAAGTCAATTTCTAAAGTTTGCTAATTTGATTTAGGACAGAACCTAAGTGATGTTTCACGCATTTCGAGGCAAGTCTAAACAGTAATTAACATTTTAATCACGTTCAGATTCACAGTTCCCGCAACAGTACATACATGTTCATCAAAACGACCATATCTCGAGCATACGAAAACCGATTTACGCAAACTCAGATCCTATGGTTTCCTTATTTAATCCAAGTATAAAATTCGTGTTTAAACAATTTAATCAGTGCCGAATTTATTTACTAAACAGATCTGCGAAATCAAATGCGATGAAAACTTTCGCGACCTTAGCGAACCCAAGTCGTCCTTAGTTAACGAATCACTATTCGAAACCGTCGACCTAAGGCTCTGATACCACTTGAAGGATATTGTTAGATCCTCAAGCGCATCATGGAAGCGTGAGCGTCGTATCGAATACGACGAAGAGCGACTAGTCGCACTAGTTGATCGATGCAGCGGAATTTAAAAAATTTTCTTACGACGAAACCACATGATCCAAGAACACTTCTCGGATCGTTTCGTCTAAACCACAAACAAGTAATTAGGATTACCTCTTGAAGCGTGGTTGCGATCAAGTCTCTAAACGGAGAGACCTCCTGTCTCAAGTCCGATCCGACAGAGGAGACGCTTGCGAGCGCGGGGATGAACCGCATGCTTCTCGCAATCCAAGTTGATGATCCAAGCGGCGGATCTCCTGATCTCGACACACGAGATCCAACATCTTCTTCACGAGCGAGGCGCACCGAAGGAGACGGAGATCCACGAGCAGAAGAACGGGCAGCATAACGACGATGCCGCGATGATGGAGAACCTCTCCATGGCATCCATGGTGGACGGCCATGAGAGGGAGAGAGAGGGCTGACCTCTAAAGAGAAAGAGAGAGGGAGAGAGAGATGCTTCTCAAGCATTATTTTTCAAGAGAGAGCATGGGTATGCCTCTCTATTTATAGGGTTTTGGGATCCATGGATCTCAATCCATGTGTCATATAAAATCAATGGTTGAGATTGATTTATGACAATCCAATGGTCAAGGTTGTTGTTGGTAAAAGCCAACAACTTGTGATTTAATTTTGATTAAATATATTTGATAAATCAAATATATATTAATACCAAATTATACCAACTAAATAAGGAGTGGGAAAACAAATGAGAGCCTCCTTCCCTATTGGAAGGAGTGGACGGCCACCAATTCCATAAAGGAATTGGTGCCGCCCCCCTCTTCCCATATGGGGAGGGCAATCCCATGGATTCCCATGGGATTGCATATCTCCTTGTTTTTCTCTCAACTTATTTTCCAACAATTATTCACCAAAAATAATTCTCAATTAAATTTGGGAATATTGCAATCTTGACATTGGAATATTGTGAATCACATTCACAACCCAAAACAAAATGTAATTTACATTTTCAATTAATTAAACAATGTGTATCCAATACACATTAATAATTAATCTACTAATATAAATTATATTTAACTCTCTCTAATACATTATAAATCACATTTATAATATATTATAAATAATTGGATATTACTATCCACATTATTCTTATCCTTGATAATTAAATCATATTTAATCATCTTGGATCTCTTTATCTCATGTGTTCAAATAATATGAATCACATTCACATTATTCACATCTTTGATAATTAAATCACATTTAATTATCTAAGATAACTCTCCTTATAGTATGAATCAAATTCATATTATTCATGATAATTAAATCACATTTAATTATCCATTTTCTCAATGCTCGGATACATATATCAACAATAGAATTATCCATGAACTCTTTCAAGGACAATGCGCTTTCTCCGTGAATACTTGGAGATAAGGACAGGGCGATTGTATTGTTCCACGTATAGTGACATGGATATTGAGATCACATCTCAAATCCAGATCTCGGGCCTCCTATAGATGCTTGATTAAATCAAGACCGCAAATCTAATCTTCTCATTGAATCTGAATCACATTCAGATTAATGTCCAACATTTGGACTAAGATTAGATTACTTCTCTACTGAGAGGAGTCACTAAAATCCAGACCCGTTTCATCACTCCCTAGGAATGGAAGCGTCATGGTTATACAACCGTTTATGATCACATCACCCTCAGGCATTCCCAATACCTGTACATCCTGCATACTGGAAGACTCAGATTAAACCCGAAGTATTAGATCAACTTTATACTGTCTACTTCAGGGTTTTATCAGTAAGTTTCTCATTCGATCATTGGGAGTTGGTATTGATCATATACTTTCCAAAAGCATATATCATACCTAGGTCTTGATCATATACTTTCCAAAAGTATATATCAAACCAACAAATTCAGTCAAGCTTCCAAAGCGAGACGACCGTGCGCACGGAATTTGATTCTTCCCAATATCTCATGAGTGAGCTCATGTCTTCCGGTTCAGTAGTGAACCTGTATGATTTCTTTGAGAGATCATATTACTCATATGCCCTTATATGCACACCAGCGCGCCGGTGTATAGACCTTGATTAGGCCATCAACCTATTGGTCTGCCAAATGTACATACTCAGACATATAGTAACACATCTGTCTCCGGTCAGAGGATGTGTGTCTATACCATAACAGCATATGATATAGGACTTTGGTTATCTCGATCTCGTTAAGTCAACTCTTTGACCTAACTAATCTGACACCTCCGAATCTCTATTCCTATGCAGAGGACCTGCATCAAGAAGTTGGTCAGATATCAGCCTAACTGAGAAAGGATTGCCATCTCCTACTCAGGCTGGAGATCATCTCTTAATAATCATTTGACGGTGCTTGATGAGTCCTCAATCTAACTCATTAGATATTCATCTAAGCACCAGCCTCTATGATTCAATAATTGAATCAACAGCTGTATGATCATTAAGATGGCCATGGTACATAACCCTAATTGTACTAAGGGACCTATTATGCAAACTATGTATTCTTTATTTCAGATTAAGGAGTGAATTGCAATAACATTTTATTGCATAATGGCTCTCCGTGGGCTCGCATTTCCAACAGGGGGAGGCAGAGCTGTCACCACCATCACTTCCCTGAAGGTTTTGTAGTCGACGGATGGTTTCTAGAGGGACGTTGGAGGTTCTTAAATAGTGGTGAGGTGGCAGCATTGTGAGAAGGAGGGGATTCGATAGGATCAACCAGAGGAGATTGCGATTCGAATCAGAGATGGGCAGTTGACGAGGGGTATAGATATGGAAGGTGGGTTCGGTGATGGGTTTGATTTGGGTCAGAGATGAGGAGATCGGGAGATTCAAGTGAGAAGATGCAAGTGTCAGAACGATGGCAGTAGAGGAAAGTGAAGGGTGATAGGTGGAGGAAGAAGATGGCTCCTGCGCTATCCGATTGGCCGAGATTAGAAGGCCCAGATGATGCCACATGGGGTTTATATGTATTTTTATTTTTTTAATATTTTTTATAAAATTAAATATAAATAAATGCGAAAATGAGTGACATGTGGCTGCTCTAGGAGGCGCTACATCAACTATAGGAATATCGAAAAGTAAAAAGAAAAAATATAATAAGGAATTAACAAACGACCTTTGATCAAAAAATCTTCTTCACAAAAGTTGCTCATCTCAATGAGATCTACAACATTGATGAAGAGATCAAAAATAAAATAGGTCATTTGCACAAAGTTATATCTTTGGGGTACTATATGTATATAAAATGCCTTGATTTTTAGATTTTTTATTTTTTGTGACTTTAATAAGATAAAATATGAAGAAAAAATACGATAAAATATAATATAATTATTTACACATTAATATAATTTTTTGTTTCTTATTAATTAAGAAAACAAAGAAATAGAATAAAGTACGAGAAATACAACTCTTATAGAGATTGTAAGTGAACACTTAAGCTCTGTCAATTTATTTGAATTCAGTTCATTTTAGACTTGGATTTTTTGCATTTTATTAAAACTATAGTAAAATAAAACAAATGAAAAAGAAATAAAATTAAAAGAGTTAAATATGTACGTAAAATAATAGGTCAAACTCGTGTAATATACACAATGTACAAAAATGGCCCAAAACCCAACTTTCACATATGAGCTTCGATTCACTTGAACTTGGTCTTGTTTTCAAGATAATTAAATGTAGAATAGCTAAAAATTGAGTAGGATTAAATCAGATATTGTATGAGAGAGATATCAATGTTTAGTCCGAAAATCTCGAACTTAGGGTTTGGGTTTATTTCCTAATTATTTCAGTTAGTTAATTTTGTTGTATTTTCCCTTTATTCTTGTTAGTCATACGTACACAATGGAGGAGGTTTCTGGTAATTTGGAGTTAGCATGAATTAATTAGAAAATAAGGAATTTATCTTATTTTACAGGTCAATTGGGCTAGGGATTTTTGACCTTTTATTGATGCAATTATGCATGATAAAATGCAACTATTAATTATTTATGCATGAATGTTAATTATGCAAGATAATCGATAAAATATAGATGAATTTTAGGAACTACGCTTAAATAATCACTTTAGAGTGATGAATCACAGATTCATCATATATCCATTTCTACGAGTGGGAGGATCCATATCAATTTCGTGGGAGGGAAAATTGTATCTGGAAGTTGTGCATTCCTCGGGAGGAAGTTGCCAGTGTCCTCGCACATTTCCATGATTGAGAATCTGGAGAATACCATTCGGACAGAAGAACAACAACAAAAGTACTCCAATGCAGCTTTTGGTGGCCAACCCTGTTCAAAGATGTAGAAGATTATATAAAGTGTTGCACTGACAACTAGATGATGGGCAGAATAATTAGAATGAGAGAAATAATTCTGCTGAAATTTATTTAGATTTCATATGTGTTTGATTCTTGGGGTATTGACTTCGTGGGCCCATTTCCAAATAATCAGGGATTTAAATACATTCTGCTTGTTATCGATTATCTCAATCGTTGAGTGGAGGCTATCCCAACCCACCGTCGACAGTCGAACCGTCTATGATTTTCTGGAGGATCACATCATTTTGAGTTTCGAGATTCTGAAGATTCTTATATCTAATGGTTTTAGTCATTTCATCAATAAAGAGGCGAAGATGTTAACTCAGGAATTCTACAATGAACATCGTGATGCTTCTCTATACCACCCACAAACCAATCGCTTGATAGAATGCTCAAACTGGAGATTAAGACAATTCTTCAAAAGCTTGTGTGTCTTGATCGTAAGAACTAGTACCAGTTGCTTGACTCTGTTCTTTGGTCTTATAG
Organism: Ottelia alismoides; assembly: GCA_037367405.1. NCBI lineage: Eukaryota > Viridiplantae > Streptophyta > Magnoliopsida > Alismatales > Hydrocharitaceae > Ottelia > Ottelia alismoides. The sequence goes on along the minus strand of JAZKJV010005868.1, from coordinate 513,958 downwards.
AACAACGCAAAAGTCAAATTTGGGAATTGAAATAATTAAAAAATCAAGCGGTCATATGTTCCACACAAGGTGGGAACATAGTCGAGGTAACCGGTGAGAAATCCAGAATAAGACAACAATTAATCCACAATAATAATCAAGAAATGAAAAATAAAGTGTAGTTAAAATTTATTTTATTTACTCTACAAAATGTATGTATAGTGCAAGTATGTAGAGTGTCGAGCACAAGGAGAAAACAAGATAGATCTAGCAAGTGAATGTAAAATGTGATTGTGACTCTTTGTCGATATTTCTTTTTATGGGTTTTTTATTTTTAATTTTTTAATTTATATTTTATATTTTTATTTTTTAATTCTGTTTTTACATATTCTTTTTATATTTTTATATTTCTTTTTTTCTTTTTATAAACACAATGTAGTTATATATAAGAGTATATATACAAGATACCCTACAATAGATATAAATACTAATAAAAATATTCAAAATAAAGAAAATGAAATCTTTTGGGGTTTTAATTATTTTTTACTATTTTTGTGATTTTTAGGAATTTTTACTAATATATATATATATACACACACATTAAAATATACCCTAAATGAGGGTTTAGTTTAATAAGCTCAATTAAAATGAAGATTAAAAATAGCAAACCGGCTCAAAATCTCTCCAAATTAATTTTATTAGATAAATAATAATATAGAGAAAAATATGAAATAGAAACACTTTTGGGGATTTTTAAGTGTTTTAAACATTTTTATAGAGGTTTTTTTTTATTTTGCATATTCTAAGAGTTTTCTTTTAAACTTTTTAGTGGTCTGGAGTTATGAAATAACTAAATAAACAAGAGATACGTTTTTTTGGAACTTTTAAAAAATATTTTATATTTTTTAAGTATTTTCTAATGTGGATAGGGATAAAAAGGTCTCTTTTTTATTTTTATAAAATATTTAAATGCCTAAAAATGCAATGCAAAATAAGAGCATGGATCTACAACATGACAAGCACTTAATCCTAGTTTTTTGTATTTTTTGGAGCAATGTAGCTATATAAAACAAGTCGAGACAACAAAGAGAAACTACACTACTAGTAGGGGCTTTTATGCAAATAACGTAAAGTACAGGGGCTTGCACATAATTTTCACAAAAAAAATTTATAGCAAAAATGTTTCTGGGCAGAACACAAATACACAAAATTTCAGGGGTTCTGGTGCAAAATTACCCACACCTCACGTGCATAGGCACGTGAGGTGACATGGCTGAGGACCTTGTTGTAATAACTAAAAGTGCGGGGGGGTTGCGAATATTATAAAAATAGAGAACTGCCGATGAATGTTTAAGTAGTAATAAATAAATTACAAAAAGCTTTTGGTTTCAAGTCGCAAAATACCCAAAATAAAGCACAGATGGACGGTCTGATTGCACCACTTATGTCATGAGCCCGCACCACACACCACATTGTCTCTTCGGCGATGGATGGTCCATATTAGAATGTGCCTGGGGACCTAACGATTGAAGGTGGGAGGAATCCAATGCTAGTTGCTCTCTTGGAAGAAGGGGGCCCGATCGGACGGCTCTGAGGCCATCTGGAAGAACACACGAAGAACTGATGATGGGCTTCGATCGACGAATTAGTGCGGCTCTGGTTGTCTCAAGTGTCCCTCCGAGATGCAAAAACCTTCCAGGGGATGTGCTCTATCTTCTGAAGGCCTAAAATGGTGAGATGGTCGATGTTGTGCTACCACGAGGTCGGGGAAGAATGTGGGCTTCAGGCATCTCAATCCTCTGCAAAATCAGCTCCCAAGGGAGGCCTCTAACGCGAGGGTCCTGCAAGGTCAGCTCAAGCACAAACAGGGAAGGTTCACAAGGCTAGCGAGATGTAATGGATGTAGAATAGAGTGGATGGAAGGTTGGCCGGAGCAGACCTCCAACGAACATCGATGGTTGATTCTAACGCTAAAATAGGGCAACCAAGCCTAAAATAGAGAATAAGACCTACGTACTAAATTAAGATAGAAAAGGTTGAAAAAGTGGGACCTCACCGACTTGAACCGGGAAGAACATGCCTCGATGGCTCCGTCGGAGGTGGTGGAAGCACCTAAATACGACACCTCTGATCCACCTAGGGGCTCAACGAGAATGCTGTCACCATCCTCCAGCTACGGGCACAACCAAGGAGGAGAAAAAGAGGGCTAAAAAGATTCAAAAAATGGGAGAAAGTCAGGTAGGCTGGTTATGTACAGTATGGGGATGGGGTGATTTTCGAGGAGAGATTCAGATCGAACATGGATGATATGGGAGGGGATATGGAGTCGGTGTGGATTATGGATGTACAAGGAAGATTTTTCATGAAGAGTCTCATCATCCTCGATCAATGTATCAGATGCTAGAGAATCGAGAAGAGAGGTCAGCGGCAAGGTGTCAGAGGCTACATGAACTAGGGTTAGATAGTTGATCGGAGTCAACTAACCGAGTAAATTGGTTGGTCCACGTGGACCAACGAGGAAAAACCCTCCTGAAAACTATTTGTAAAATCGATATTGAATAATAAATGATTTTATTAAATTTAAGTTATAAAATAAGAAATGTTAACTATTTTCTAAATTATTTTATTATGATTTTTATTTATTTTTTAGAGGCTATTTATTAATATTTACTTATTAGAGGTAATATATAGGTATATTTATCTATGTATTTATTTCTTTTATTTCTATTTTTTATTATTGATTTTATTATTTTCTTTTCTTATTTTATATATTTATAACTTATTTTTGGATACTTATATATATTTTTATTATATTTTTCAGATGTAATATATATGCTTAAATAATTAGGTATATTAAATACATAGGTATAAGTACAAGTATTTCATCTATGTATTTTATATACATATTTTATTTTAATTTTTCCTTTATGTTTTTATTCTAGTTTTAATATGCACAAATTTTATAAATAATATTTACAAAATTATAAAAATAGAAAATTATAGAAATAAAAAATAATGAATGAAATGATTATTTTAATCACGTATATTATATAATAGGGGTCCAAAACCTAACTTTCACATATTAACACCAAAAAATATGAAACAAACTTCATTGAATAGCTTATTAAAAGTTATATACATAAAAAGGTGATTTTGATATATTTTGAGACTTTATTTAAGAGATTTTGGTCTGGGAAGTTGGAATTTTGGAATCTAATTTAGAATATATCTTTTTTACTATGTATTATTTTTGTGTACACTAAAATTTATATTTTTCCATATTTTATTATCTACTACTTTCATGTTCAAAGTTTCTTTATTTCAATTATAAAAAGTAGAAAATAAAACGAGTCCCAAAATGAATAGTTAATGAATAAATAAAAGGGATTTTATTGTATAAAAGTCCTTATCTCCCCCTACTTTATTCCATGTCTACCTAGTCATCAAGATGCCTAGGTCTTGGAGTTTAGGGTCATAAAATATCTTCAATATTTTGTTATTTTTTTCTTTTCTTTATTCTATAATTTTGGCATTAAAAATATTATTTTATACAATATTTATACAATAATGAGTGAATGTTAAATTATGCAAATTAGAGGTATTTACGCGCATTAATAGGATTTCGAAGGACAAAATGATCGAATAAAGGTGATGAAATGGAAATTCATCAGGAATGTCTCCCTACTGCCTGGTATATGGCAAGCCATGCCATCTGTCCGTGGAACTTATTCATAAATATTTGTAGGCAATCAATGTTTGTAATCTGGATTCCAAGAAGACTGGGAAAAATAGAAAGTCAGATTTAAAGAGACTACTTGAATTTTGTGACTACGCATTTGATAACAACCTCATGTAAAAGGAAAAGGTCAAGAAGTGGCATGACAAGCACATCCACCGAAAGACTTTTGAGTCAGGTCAGAAGGTATGGTTGTTCGATACGAAGATGAAGATTTCCTTAAGAAAGTTGAAGAGCGAATGGACTAGGCCATTTGAAGTGAAGCATGCACATGCTAACGATAGTGTAATGATATCATAATTGTCAGATAATGCACAACCCTTCGTGATCAATGAACAGTTAGTAAAATCATACTTGGAACATGACACCTTACTGTCCTTTGTAGATTCTATTCAAATTGTGTATGAAGATGAGACGAAAGCCACCACATCCGTCAAATCGGATGAAGCAAACAAAACAATTTTTCTTAATCTTTTGTTTCTTCTTTTCTTTTTTCATTTTCAATTTATTTTTCTTCTAAATAGGTGTTCAGCCCTTTCATCACTTTTATACTTCGAATGCACTTTCTCCTAAGTATAGGGTGGTTATCACCATGAGTTGTTCATTCCTTGAGCCCCCACCTGTCCCCTTAACTCTTGATACCATGTCTTTAGTAAGGGATATTTTACCCTAAGTATGGAGGGGCCATGCCGAGTCGATGATTTTGTATATTCCCACCATTGATGCTCCTTAGCTTGTATGCAGTCTGTTATACTAAGGATTATTTCATCCTAAGTATAGGGGAGATGGTCAACTTCTCATTCATGGATTCATTATATTTTAGTCATTGTCATAAAGACTTTTTTACAAGTTATGTGTTCTCTTTTTCTCTCTGATCTAGGAGGACATAACTCAAGCTCAGTATTGGTGGGTCGTATATACGTTGCATATACTTTAGGCATAACTACTACTTTCGTATTTTTAAATAATATGGCTAACTAATAAAAATTAACACATGCAATTAAATTCTTTATATATACTAATTATTAAATCAGGTTAAAAATGATTTTGCAATATGTTTGAAAAATTATTTGAAAATCTTTTTGAAAAAACTTTTGAAAACTGTTTGAAAAATATTTTGTAAAATGTTTTCAACATTTGTAGAAATATTTTATTTGCAAAAATTTCCTTTCTTTATTTGAAATAAAATGTTTTGAAAACCGATTTGTAGAAGGTTAAAATAATGGTTGCAAAAATATTTTGAATATATATATATATATATACATACTGTTAGAAAATCATTGCAAAATGGTCTTCAAATTTTGTAAATGTTTGTAAAAATTATTTCTCAAATTAGATTGCAAAATAAAATTTACAAAATGTTTGTGAAAATCTTTTCAAAATATTTTGAGAAATTTGAACATAATCCAAACAAATAAAATTCTTTACGAACAAAGTATATACAAACTTGTAATTTCTTAAATCCTAATTCTTGTAAACATTAAGAAGCACTCAAGTGTAAACATTAGTACAAATTCCCTTTTCTAAAACCATTTATTTTTGAAAAAAATCCCTAAAAATTTACAATGTATTTTTTGAATTTTTGTTGATAATTGAACTAGTCTAAGTAAAATCCGAAGATTAGAGCTTGGTTGGACCTTAATCCATCTAATCAAAAGAACATTATAGAAATTGGAATTAAGGCTATCAGGTATGCTGGACTTAATTCTTTGAGACCGTGAGACTTGGTTCAATGTCATATTGACTGCCTAAGCAGAATATTTTGGAACACATGCCCGACTCTTGTTGATAATGACCTAGCTTACATACCTGCACCTTTCACTTTGCTCACCTCGGTTGGATTTGCCAGCATGAGTTACAAGACAATGGAAACATCGGAAGTCACACATTTGTGGCCATTGTACCCCAACTCGATCTAGCAACAAAGAGGTCTAAAGACAGAAGTTGTGGGTTGCAAGAAAGGTTCAAAAAAGGAATAGTCTACTGGCTCAAGAGGAAAAAGTCCTTATTTAAATGTTTTTGTATATAACATTAAAAAAAAGTGCAAATAAAAAACTCAAAAAAGAAAAGATGGGCAAAACTCCAAGAACAATCAATTCCCGATAGAGCATGTATATAGCCAATAATCAAGCTTGAGCTTTAAAGACAAATGTATGTGAGACTGCAGTCAGATGACTTGGTTACACAGGTCAAGCATCCTAGGATAGGTAGCTACACTGGCTACCATCCATTCTTCTCTCCATCTCCTCTTCTTGAGTTGGTTGTACTTGAACATAGAATGAAATAACCCGCTTCTCGAGGAGAGAGTTTTTGGATTGGGGAATTAGGGTCACGATACTGGAGAAGACTAACTTCTACCTCTGCAGTTGACGAAAGCTACATATCACACACAATGTCCAAGATAGATTCACAGTTATAAGGGTTTGCATATGTGTTGACTTATTCTGACCTGGCTATTGAGGAGGCTTGAGTAGAGTTTTCTAATTCTTATACGTTGTTGTGTTTCAAATCTATTTCTCAATAAGGTTCCGACCAATATAAATGTCCAAAGGTCTACCAAGCTCCAAACTTTGTTTTTACGAAGATAAGTTTAAGAATTAAAATCAATCCAAGTTCTTTCTTTTTCTTTTCTTTTTCTTTTCTGCACATACATGCATAAGTGTTTGTTAGGAACTAGCAAAGGCAAGTACAAGGGGTTGATGAGTCCCCATTTCATCACCTTTATTCTTTCATTTTGGCCTTTAAACCCTAGCTAAATGCATGTATATATCATTATTTTGCATAAATTAGAATCAATTATTTATTCTATAAATATTGTATAAAATACATAGTTTAAAGCTAAATGAAAAGAATAAAGAAAAGAAAAATAAATAAAATTACAAAGGTATTTTTTGACCATAAACCCATAGATCTAGGTATCATGATGACTGGGTCGACAAGGAATAATGTAGGGGGAGATAAGGGCCAAAAACACAATAAAAACCATTATTTTTATTCTTCAATAATACACTTTTGGGACCTATTTTATTCTTCATTATTTCTACCTTAAATAAAGAAACTTTGTACATGAAAGTTGTATATAAAATTACATAGAAAAATATAAAATTGACTTCACACAAAAATAATACAAAGTGCACATTCTACACTCAAAATAAAAATCCAAAACTCAAATTTCACAAATTCATATCTTCACCATATGAACTCAAAATGCATCGAAATCACTTTAATTATATGTAATTTTTATTAGTTATTTAATGAAGGTGGTTTCATTTAAGTTGGAGTTAATATGCAAAAGTTAGGCTTTAGACCCATGTTGTACAATACACCTGAAAAAATATTCATTTTATTTATTTTTTATATTTTTCATTATTTTATATTTTTCTAAATATTATTCTAGTCTATGTAAATAACTAAAATAAAATAAAACAATAAAAGACATTAAATAAATAATATACAAAAACAAATATATGAATAACTATACATATACCTAAATAATAAATATTAATATTAAATTAAGTATACAAATGAACTCAGAAAAAACAAAAAATGTGAGTATATTATATAAGATATAAAAATAAAAATTATGTATATAAACTAGTATATAATAAAATACAAAATAAAATACACGTATCATAGATATATATACATATAAATGAACCCTTAAAAGGTAACTTAGAAAATAAATAAAAGTTTATATAAATAACTACATAAAACAATATATTTTTTAAATATTTTACTTGAAAATTAAATATATCATTTACTATTTTATTTATATTTATTTCTTCTATTTATTTTCATTTTTGTACTCTTGCGGAGGACATGGCCCAATCATAGCCCGTTGTCCACTGACCTCGGTCAACTCTTTGACCTCTTACACGCGTCAAACTCTATTTGACCCTGCCTTCCTCGTATTTTCACGCCTAATCCTTGCATCCATGTGGATCGATCTGTTCTTGACTTTTGATCCTCGACCCTTGCGCTTTCATGCCAAGATGATTTCTTTGTCGAGGGGTCGTTGTATCGAGCACCACTGCAAGAGGAAGACTCCCCTACACATAAACCCTCAACTACCTTCCTTCAAATTCCGATCCCTCTTCCGCAATTCAAATGCTATCCTTCAAACATCTCAAGTATCCTGGTGACAGCAGGAGCCTTGAGGAAGATTCGGTGAGGCATGTGGTGTGGAATCGAGATCGATCTGCCACGAGCTCTGCTCTGTTCCGGTTCACGTCAAGAAAGCCCTCTTTTCCCTATCTTTTCATTCCCTAGCACAACAATAATTTAATCTCATTCTTATTTCTTCGATTCGTGCCTTAAATCCATCATAACCCCCAAAAAAGAAAATTCATCGGAGCACAGTGCTATGGCCATCTATTACATCAATTCTCATCTGACTCTGCCTTCCCATCATCTCATCCTCTTGCCTCTTCATGCTCCGACGAACCCTTGTCACCTCAAACCACCCGGGGTGAGTTCTCGGAGCTCCATCTCCTTTGCCTCACCGAACTCTACCATTGTGGCGCATTACCCACCATTTTCCCCTCTAATTGGTCAAGGCACTCTAACCTTGATCCTGTGTTTTGTCGGTGCTAGTACCCTGATGAAAGGATCCTATCTGGGCTCGAATTGAGGTGGACCAAGGGTCTCCTGGTCGTGTTTCTTCTCCGAGCTCCTAGGCCACCTCTTGTAAGGCATGGCCCTGTTGGTGACCACCTGATGCTGCGGACTTCCTCTTGGATCCTATTCAACTTCTTGGTAGCGAAGGAGACCTATTGTGTGAGGAGTCTCGATGGATTCAAGTATCTCCAACTCCTATTATACCCAGTTCATCCAGGTGCCCTTTCCACCGTCATATCTAGAGCTCCTTTGAGTTATAACATGTGTCGTTCGATCTGGACTCACATCTACCATTTGATCCTCCCTAGGATATAGTCTCAACTGTAGTTGTCGAACCGTCGTCATGTGATGTGATCTTGATGCATGTTCAAGTGAAGATCTAGAGCCGTCGACAGCGTACGTTGGGGTATTTCACTAACTTCACCCTCAGGTTATTGTATTTTATTTTCATTCCATAAACATTTGTCTGTAGCTTAAATATTTTTCCAAAATTTGCATTTCAACCCATGTATTCTCATTATTTGCAATTAGGTCCATGCTACGTCACCTTACGTGCCTGTGCGTGTGAGGGGACAGGGCTTTTTCCCAAAAGCCCTAGGCTTTTTGTGTTTCTATTTTGTCCTTATTCCTAAATTAATAGTGTAATATTTTTCTGATAAAATTGCTCCTAGAGTTTATGTTAATTGTGAAAATACCCCTCCAGGTATTGTTTATTGGATATATTATGGGAAAAGTGCATTTTGGCCTTAACTTTCTCTAAGGTGTTCGGCTAGTGATGAATCCATTATTCAATAACATTACGTCTGCATTTTGTCTTAAAACCCTTCACAAATGCATACAATTATTCGTTAATTTCCATCCTTTACCAAAATTTCATTCATGAATAAAAATGCACTTTTATGCATAAAAAACATGTAAATTAATAAAAGAATAAAAATAAATAAAACAACAAGAAGCAGATTGTAAGTATGTATATATGTACAAAATGACTTATTATATATAAATAGAGCAGAAAGATATATTTATATAACATAATCCTTGAGACCAAGTCAGCATGGATTGGTCGACAAACAAATAAGTAGGGGGAGATAAGGAAGAAAATAGTAAAAAGGATTAATTATACATTCCACACATTATTCATTATTTATTCAATATTCATCAAAACTTCAAAGATTTTAATTATTTCATTTGTACATATTTTTCACCAAACCATTTTCCAATTTATTTCTAAAAATGTATAGAAAAATATAGAAATAAGTTAAAAATATTATCATGTATATATACGCCAAGAATCTAACTCTCAAATTGTATTTCTCAACATCTGAACATCATAACTTTCTCATATGAACCCCAATTTTACTCTACTCACCTTTAAAGGTCATAAAATAATATTCTCTAATTAATGGAGTTGATTTCACTAAAATCAGAGTTCGTTGCAAAAAGTCGGTTTCGGGACCTAATGACAACTAGGTTTCTTGGTTACTTATTTTTTTAGAACACACTATATATAATTTAATGATTTTGTAATTTTTAATTATGTTCTTGATCTTGTGTTTTAACTATGATTTATTTCAGATTTTTTTGACACTATTTAATATTATCAATAAATCAAATACCGTTATTTATAGATAAATTTGACCTATATTTTATATACATGTATTATTATAATATTTAAATTAACTTACTAAAATCTGTAAAAAATCATATACATCATATTTATAATCCTAATAATAAACAAAATATAAAATTAATATGTTAGTTATTAATTTATTAGATTAAAAATACAATATCTATTTATTAAGTATTATTTATAATTATTTAATAATGTAATATTTATATTTCATTAAATATATATTATTCAAAATAAATTATTCGATAATTTAGATAATAAATTATCTACAATTTTCCATTTTATAACTATTTAAAATAATACTATCTATTATTTATTATATAATTATTATTAGAATACCAATATATGGCCTACTTGGTGCTGACACATGTCAACACTTGGTTCATCTTCCCCATAAAGAAGGTTTTAGCTTATGTTCTGACTCCCCTCTTTACCTAAATATCCCTGCACCATCTTCAATCCTCTACCCGATCCTAACCCTCCATGCTCTAAACCTAACATCCATATCACATGCCTATTGCAGTATCTAACCTAATAACCCATCGATCATTCTATAAAAATCCCTTAAAGTCGTTCATTCAAACCTAACAACTCATGCACCAGAATCAACTAATCTAGATGCCAAATTCCTCCATAGTTTCTGACCAAAGTTGGTGGTGACAGCTCTCAAGGCTAATACCACATGGAAGCTGGATCATCAAAGGAGGGTTCCAAGTTCCTCATTGGACTTGAATCATCACCTCGAGCGACGTTGAGCTCCAGGAAGGCGGACCTGTAGAACAATGATCGGAGGTCATACACCTCCAGCCACAAGTGCAATCATTCGTCTCTTTTCCAATTTCCTTGATCAGTGTGCCTATTTAGGATATTAATCTCGTCCTTATTATGCTATTATCACCTTGTAAGACACATACACCAATTCGAGTTCAAATCAACTCAAATTCAAGCTATGTCTCCTCTAGAAAATCTATTTCCAGGAAATCATTATAAAACTTGCAATTCCTTAATTCTTGGGTTGATTCCTATAAGAATAGAGCATTAAATCTTCATTTGCAGGTTTCTTCTTTTTCTAGAGTAGCATCCTTCATCATCCATTGTCTAGAGTTGAGCTGACTGCAATAAACCAAAACTGCACCATCCTTTTAGGGTCTCAAAACCCTAATCGATCATCAGAGTAGTGTTGCCACCTTCCTTGAACTAACCTACCGCAGGGAGCTTGGAGGGAGTAGGCAAATCGACAACTCCATCCTGGCTCTGCCTAGAGACACAGTACCCACTCAGCCACTAGTCGCTCGCTAGATATCGCAAGCACCACCGCCATGCTTGAAAAAGGGTAAGAACATGCACGTTAAAGGTGCTCGTCGTGTGGCACCAGCTAATGGTCGAGATCACGTGGAATTCATCTAATCTCTATAGTTCAATCTGAAGCGGTTGAGATTTTGCAACTGAAGCTCCAGAAGTTTCAACAATCCAGAATTACCTCTAAACTTTCGCATATTTACAAATAGATCCACACACAGGGACCTATTTGCAAATATCTAGACTTTTTTTTGCAATAGGTCCTTGACCAGATTGAAAGAAGCATCTATCTCTTTGGGTTGCATTGTTTACATATTATTTCTAGACTTGGACTACATTGTGAACCTTGGACCTATTATTTCATCATCGTGTATGTATTTTCTTTTTTGTTCTATTTTTTGACGTTTTCTTCGCTCTTTCTATTGGTTTGTTTGTCTTGATTTTTATTCGTGTTTTTGAGCTCAGTGCTCGAGGTTTCTTCTCTACTATATCATATTACGTACATATCTTTCCGCCTATTTTTTTGTTGATAAATAGTTTTGAAAAATATCAATTTGAAATTTAAATAAAAAATGGGAAAAAAATAAAATCAATAAAAAAATTAAAAATTTATAACCAATAAAAAGAGTTTTCCTTTTCTTCAAAAAGAAATTAAAAATCACAAAAATATTCTCTTTCTCAAAAATCTGAGTATTTGTTATTCTGCTTTCTCGAGTTCGACCCAGGGACACTTACTTTGTTAATAATTTATGTAGATAAAAATAGGAGAGAGTCCTTCTTTCAACTTATTCATTTCTTCTCTCTTTCTCTTCTATTTTTATTGATTTTGGTTTATTCAACCAGGATCTCTCTTTGCGGTTCTCTACACTGACACATTCCACTTTTAACTACAAGTCAAACCCTTATTATCAAAATGGTGTCGTTGTCGAGTAGCCATACTTCAAATTTTATCGTATTTTTGTGATTGTTATTTCTTCTCATTTTTTGTGTTTTTTCTCGATTTTCTTTTTGGTTTTTCTCAATTTTCTTTTGATTATTTTGACAAATTTTTTTAGTTTTATCAGTTTTCTAAATTCTTCTTCGATTTTCTCAATGTTTATGGTATTATCGATTTGTAATTGTGTTTGTTGATGATTTTTGTAGGGACTACATGACTAGCTGGTTTCTTAGGAAATCAACTCAGCAAGAAGCACACATATCAGCATCTTCTGTACGAGTTGGTTGGAGAGGCAAAGAGAGAAAGCAACTGCAACATTTTCCTTCATATTTTCTGTTTTTTGTGAGAGAGGGCACTTTCCCATTTTTCTATTTTTGTGAGAGAGGAAGGGACACTTACCCATTTTGAATTTTGTAGAAGTGGTCCACTAGGGACATCCTTACTTGTAGATCAAACTTTAGACTTTTATCAATGTCTGTTTCACGAGGTGCTCGTCCACTCGGGGGACCTCACCGCTAGTTTAGTTTTCTACCGATTTTTCTTTATTTTGCATGTTATCGTGAAGCCTATGGTTGTATGCACGATTGTTGGATGATTAAAGTAAATCCCGCTATCCTAGTCCACACTTAGGCATAAATAACTGATTTTTGAATATTAATATGTTCTTATGCTAGAGTTGCTGATTTAGGATCCTGATTTTATGGTTTTTTTTCATGCATTACTCTAGCTTTATAATTTATGCATAGATTACTTGCATGTAGACTACTGGCGCAAGGTATGATTTCTATCTCTGCATGCATCATCATTTTCTACTGCATTCCATGATTCTCTCTCTGTGAGACACTTTTTTGAAAAATGAATTGAAATCCTGTTAGATATTACTGAAAATATCTAAAAAAAGTAAAAGCCATTAAAAAAATAAATATTTTTCTTTCAAAAACTTGATAAAAATAAAAATACCTTGACTAAATTTGTATTGGGAGAGCAAACCCATCATTGTATTTAGGTACAACTCCAGATAGAGTGGGTGAGGGCACAACCTTAAGGGTTATAGCCAAAAAATCCCTGGACATATGCCTTAAGTACCTATGAATCACTTTTCGGTGTGTGGTTAACACTTTAAGAACTTGCCTCTAGACATAGAAGTCATTTTGGTGTACTCATACCTCACAGTCAACTTTGGCCCTGATATAATCTAACAGCCCGGGTAAATGGTACCACTGTTTGGGGTGCCACTAGCGTGCACGTTGGGCTACAGGGCGACAACCTCTGTGAATTTTCTTAATGATTGATCACCAAAAAAATTTGAAAAGATAAAAGATCGAACTTTTACGATCTCTACCGTGTGAAGTTGATGAATCTAGGTTGGCATTGTGTTTGTTTGTGAGATGCTGCGTCTTATACGCCTTCACACTCGTGTTCTTGATTTGACATGATATTCTCTCCCGTATTTCTTTTGACATGGAAGATGACGACTAGACTGATTTGTGCTCAAACTTTGTGAGCTTTCGACCTTCCTGAATGATATGGGGAATCATCAAGTGCATCACGGAAGCGTGATGATCGCATCTTATGCGATCGAAGCAACTAGTCGCACTAGTCGCTAGGTGCAGCAGAATTTAAAATTTTAAATCATATGATGAAACCACATTACCAAAAGAACGTTTCTTGGATCGTTTCATATAACCACAAAGTATTATAAATACCTCTCGAAGCATGGTTGTGATCACTAGATCTCTAAAGCAAGAGATCCTCCTGACTCAAGTTCGATCTACGAAGATGGCACTTGTGGGCGCGATGATGAGACACGTGCTTCCCGCAATCCTTGACGAAGATCCAAGTCTTGAATCTCCTGATTTCATCCAACGAAATCCGATGTCTCCTTTTAGAGCAAGAATCTCTAAAGATGATGGAGATCCACGAGCAATCGAAGCGACAACAGGATGGCGTTAACTGCGACTGTTATTCCCTCATGGTCACATCACAATGTGGTTGGTCACCTTTAGAGAGAGAGAGGGAGATGGGCATGAATGAGAGTTGAGAGAGAGAGAGAGTAGACGTGTACAATATGTGTTCTCAAAGGGCTAGTGTTGCCCTCGTTATGTACTAGTTTGGGATTCCATGATCACAATACATGGCATACATAAAATCAGTGGTTGGATTGATATGTGTATTTAATTAACGACCATGATCATTATTGTTCAAAAAAATAACTTATTAATTTATATTAATCAAATATATGTTTCATTATCATCAACATAATTTAATTCAATAAAAATCAATTATCATAAGATAATGAGATAATAATCAAAAGGATAATTAATCCATCCAAAAATATGGGGCGTCACCCCTGACCAAGTCACGGGTGATGCCATCTCATATTTTGCTGGATTATCTCCTCCTTTTATTTTATATCATTATCTCTTAATTATTTGCAATAACATTTATTGCAAAAAATATCCACTAAGTTAATTCCAAATTTATTAGTGAATGTTTCAATCATGCCATTGAAAAAATATGTGAATCATATTCACAACCAAAACTAAATTGTAAATTACATTTCCAATTAATTGTTTTATGTGAATCCAATCCACATTAACAATTAATAAATGACATTTACAAAAAATGCTCTCTCTCTCTAATATATTATAAATTATATTTATAATATACATAGATATTATGGATAGCACTATCAACAATCTGCATTTCCTTGATAATTAAATCTCATTTAATTATCTTGGATAATCATTCTCACATTATGAATCTTATCCATATTATAGTTGATAATTAAATCTCATTTAATTATTAACATCTTGTTGCTTGGATACATAATTCATCAGATGACTTATTCTTGAACTCCTTCAAGAATAATGTGCTTTCTCCGCAGATACTTGGAGATAAGGACATGGCGATTGTATTGTTCCACGTATAGTGACTTGGATGTTGAGATCTCATCTCAAATCCAGTCTCATGGACCTCCCATAGATGCTTGATTAAATCAAGTCTATATACTTAATCTTCTCATTGCATCTGAATCTCATTCAGATCAATGTCCAACACTTGGACTAAGATCAAGTTACTTCACTACTGAGAGGAGTCACTAAAATCCAGACACGTTTCATCACTCCCTCGGAATGGAAGCATCGTGGTTATACAATTGTTTATGATCACATCACCCTCAAGTATTCCCAATACCTGCACATCCTGCATACTGGAAGACCTATGATCAACCTGAAGATGTAAATCAATTTTACATTGTCTTCTTCAGGGTTTGATCACCAAGTTTCTCAATCTTGGTCATTAGGAATCGGTATCTATCATACGATTTCCCAAAGCATATATCATACCTTCAATTTCTTGTCATGCTTCTAAAGAACGACGACCATGCATGAAATTTGATTGGTCCTAATACCTCATGAGTGAGCTCACGTCCTCCGGTTCACAAGTGAACCTTTATGATCCCTTTGAGAGATCGTATTACTCAGATGCCCTTACACGCACACCAACGCGCCGGTGTATAGACCTTGGTTAGGTCATCAATGTATTGGTCTGCCAAATGTACACACTCAGACATATAGTAATAGATTTGTCTCCGGTAAGAGGACGTGTGCCTAGGCTGTGACAGCATTCAACATAGGAATTAGGTTATCTCGATCTCGCTAAGTCAACCCTTTGACATAACTAATCTAACACCTTCGAATCACTATTCCCATGCAGAGGACCTGCATCAAGAGGTCGGTCAGATATCAGTCTTTGTGAGAAAGGATTTCCATCTCCTATTCAGGCTGGAGATCATCTCTTAATAATCATTCGACGGTGCTTGATGAGTCCTCTATCTAACTCATTAGATATTCATCCAAACACCAGCCTCTATGATTCATTTAGTGAATCAACAGCTATATGATTATCAATACGGCCATGGTACATAACCGTAATAGTACAAAGGGACCTTATAGTGCATTCATTTATTTAATTTCAAAAAGGGAGTGAAACAATCAATAACTTTTATTGATAAAACATATTTATTACAATAACAATTATTGTATGAATGGTTCGCCTCGGGCTCACATGGCTAACACTTCCATCGTCCGTCATATGTGTTCACAAACTCAGGATGACCCTCTTCCCAAGTTGGTCCCACCTAGTCATGAGGTGATTCAGACCCATACTCCCTTGCCTCCTAGTTCTCTTGCATGTTTTTCACAAAGTTCTTATGAGACTTTTTCCTCCCAGAGGATTCAAATATCATGGCTTGAGGGAATGGACGAGTTTAGGACAAAGTTGTTGAGGAGAGACCGGCTCATGAGAGACATATAGATGAGAGACCTGATCCAGTTTCATATATTATCGAGGGGATTCTAAACATCTTGTAGCAGATGTGCTTAAAGATCAGAGATCATTGTAGAGTCCAGGATGAGCTTAGAGCTGAAATCATTACGGTGAGAGCAAGAGCTGGTAACCCACCACCACCTGTCGTGGTTCCCTCTACTTTACGAGATGAGTAAGACTGAGGAGCTAGGATGCTACAACACTGGATCTGGTTACCACCAAATCAAGGGTCATATGAGCTGATGCCATCATTCATTTCTTTGCTTCCAAAAACAATTAAAACACTTCAGAGGAGTCGTTCACATTTTTATAGTAGCTCGAGATGATTTGTGGAACGACAAGCTATCCAGGAGTTACGCAGGAGGATGTGCCTCAAGGCCTTCCCCTTCACCTTAGCAGATAAGACGCTTTACTAGTTGAGTAAATTAGGGAGGCAGATTTGTACATGGGACAATCTGAAGTCTTCATTCATGCATAAATATTTTCCCCCAGGGAGGATGAACATGATGAGTCAGATCTCTAATTTGACACAGTTACCGCATGAGTCATTCCATGAGGCATAGGATAGATTCAAGGATTTGACAGACGGATGCCCTCATCATGAGATACCATTGAAGGTGCTTGTACATACTTATTTTGGAGGACTCCAGCCGGATGTACAGGGCCTAGTCAGCGTCGCATGTGGCAATAGTTATCTGAATAGGGATGCTGAGTCAGTTTGGTCCATCTTTGAGGGGATGGCAGAGAATTTACGTGTTGTTTATATTGCTCAGGCGATCTAAAAGGGCCCACAACCACCACATCACTAAGAGCATCATAAGTTGTCGCATGTTTCATAGTCTAATTAACGATCCGACATGATATTCATTAGTGAGAAGCTAACACTAGAAGACGTTATTCAGAAGCAAGTTCAGGAATTACAACCGTTGTCAGAGTTGGAGAAACTCTCATAACTTCCTCAGCAATGGAGCGATCTGACGAAGAAGGTGATCGAGATCTAGCTTCAGTACCAACAGTCTCATCCTTCTTCTACTTCTCATCCTGTATGGTGATCTTTACCTGCTCCTCGCACCCGTCTAATTCAATATGTTCAGAGCAGGCTTGCACAACCTATTAATCCTCCACAGATTGATTGGCATGAGAATTCATCAACTGCCAACTCGAGTCAAATCACTAGCCCTGGAGATGTTGATGTTGATTCTCATGCCATCTTGATATCAACGGGATTTTGTATCCTCTTGTTCAACCTTCACCACACTTTACTCCTTATAGCGTACATCACCATTAGCAGCAGCAGTGTAGTCATCCGCAGTATGGACGTCCATTTTTCCAACATCGCTAGCACTTACACGCAACAACAGTCTCACCAGTACTCCTATCAGAGACCCCATTCACGTTAGTACCATGCTAAACATTCACAACCATGTCAATACAAGCAGCAGGAACAATCTTCCTTTACACCACAGAGATATCCACAGCCTTACACACCACAACAACACACTCCAAGGCAGGAGAGAGTAGAAAACCAAGGACACCACACTGAGTCTGAGATGTCTTCACAGGCCCTGGTCCTGAATCAGATCACGGATATGTTGAGCACACTCCAAACAACACATAGGACATAGATGGAGCTGGGTAACCATCACCTGTATGAGTTAGCCGTTCCTAAGACTACTCTTCCAGGCTAGACTCAGATGAACCTGAACAACAAGAGGAGGCATTAAGATCAGTTAGACACCACCACATGTAAGATCTCTTTTCATGAATTTTTATCTAACTTCATTCATCTCAGGAGCGGTAGATCAACACGAGCACTTGATCAAGAGGAGGAAAGGGCATATGACGAGGATTGGTGATTACATTATATATGGTTATAGCATGCTTAAAATATTTGAAGATCAACCTTAATGATTAATATGATTAAACCAAATTCACATAAATGATATCTTATTGACCCCATGCATACAATAAAGAAAATCGCGTTAACTAAACTATAAAATTTATATTTCTCTACGAAATATATCAAAATGAATTAATTCAAAAATGATCTCTATTTAATCACTAAAGTTTAAATAATTATCTGCATCAACCAAATCATAGTAAAAAACATTGAAGTTACATGCAACTAAAGAACATTATATTGTTTCTCTTAACATTTGTTATTTGATAGAAATCAGGAAGGAAGCTTTTGCAAAATGACCAAGCATTTCCCCATGAGAATGGAGCCTCACGTACATCTCTTCCCCATGATTACACCTTCCCCATGCACATATAATTATTTTTTATCTTTATTTGCATGGGGACTCTTTATGCATAGCCATACATAGCAAATATAAAAGGGCCCCCTTGGCACTGGTGATTGGGTCTCTCTCGCCCCCTCTCTCTCTCTTTATTCTATCTCTCTCTCTCTCTCTCTCATTTTTTTGCCTTTCGCAGGAAGAGCCTGACCTCCCCCTCCTACAAGTAGTCTACACGCCTTCCTTGCACCTTTGGTGTGTGCCATCAGCTACAGCAGCCAGTGGTTGCACGCCCAGCGTCCACCAACCTCCAGTGCATCATCCCCCTCTGTGGCATTCTCCCCGTGCACACGGCTGCGCATCACCAGCAACTACCTGCCGTGCGCCACCTTCACAGCAGCTCCAGCCTCCTACGTCCCCCTCGCGTGCGTCCAACCATCACTTCACACGCACCCCCGCACTTCATCCACCGTTCTCCAGCAACTTCCCGCGCAAGTCATCATTCTCCTCTGCACATCTCAACCGCCGACAGCCACTGCACACTGGTATCCAGCAACCTCACCGAACGGAGCACCGCTGCATCTCCCGACCATTAAACCGCATCTCCAGCATCGCGCGCACGCACCTTCTCCAAATCACTCCTTCTAGGCCGCATGCGTGCGAGGTCGTTTCAAGCAAGCTTCCTCCCTCTACTCGACCTCGCAAACCCAAGGATCCCTCATGAATGAGCCCCCTCTCTAGGGCCAGTATCATCCCAGGTCATTGTTCCCGCAGCAAACTGAACCCGCGCCTGAGCCCAGCAAGTTTCCCATTCTCCAGCCGTGGGTGCAACTTGCAACTTGCACCCCACGTGCAAGCATAAGGGAAATAAACTCTCTCTATTTCTCATTTAATTTTCACCTTCTCTCTCCCTTATAGTTTCTCTCTCTCTATTTCATGTTTTTAATGACAATTGCATTTAAGTCTTGAAATTTTCTTCATTTCAAATATTTCTAGCATATAACTTAGTATCTACACTAATTAAATTGCATACAATAGCATCCATAACTCTAATCAATTGTCGCAAGCATTAAAATGTTAAATTGAAAATCATGAATTTGCTTGGTCCTTGTGGATTCGATCCTCTACTTGCTACATACTTTTTGCATACATTCATTGTGCTCGTAGTTGTAATATTATTTGTTTGATTTCGATTTATCGTGGGAAAACAACGACTTGATTAAATCATCTTTTTAAGCCAGGAAAAATCATGTCAACATTTTGGCACCGTTGTCGGGAACTAGGCAATATTTGCATTTTTATTTTTTCATTTTAACTCATTTTCAATCATCTAATTTGTGTATTTTTCTTTTGTTCTACAGGTACTTAGGCTTCAAAAAATCCCTTTCTTTCTTGCATTTTATTTTCTGTAACTTGTAATTTGTAATATTTTTAATTTTATTCTCCTCCCTCCTTCTCGGGAAAGCTCGCCACCAATAGGACAAAACAATATGGATTAGCGCCACAAGTGCATGCACTGTGAGTTTCTCTTTCTCTTAGGCATTTTAGGATTTTAAATTTTCTGCATTTGTTTGTGCTCCGAATTTAAATCGAAAAAAATTTAAAAATACTTCTTCTTTGCATCATCGATGTGGTCTTCTCCATCTGCTCACCTAAAAAGATCACCAAAACGTGTTTTATCATACTAAAAAGATAAGCTTGAAAGGCCACCGCAGTGGCCCAAGCAGAAAGTGGGCAAAATTTATGAATGCTTGTTTTGATGCACATGTATGACACAAAAATCACGAGCACATAGAACCCTTGGATAGAAAAAAAATCCCTGGTGCAAATTGTAACTCCTCGACGCGTTGGGCACAGGTTCTTGACGGAAGAACAGATCCACGATCTGAGTACCACACCCTGGATCTCCCAGCCGGATTAGGACATCGATTTCTCACAATCTTCTATACCCACCTCCTCATTAAGTACCAATAAATTCTTTGATAACATTTGTTGAATCACTAAATTAATTTTGAAAAGATAACCGCTCCCACGGCAATTTTTGTGTGAGTCGGTGAATCAACAACTTGTCTGATGTTTGTGCTGTGTATATTAGGTCGTTGATCACTGAAAAATCCATTTCAACAACCTCTAGAATAGGATGTGGTTTACAAAACAAAATCCAACCCATCTCTTTCTATTGAGAAACCTGAGAATTCACCTGACCTAAGAGAAATGGGAGAAGAAAACAGACCAAACCCTATGGATCTCATCCTTCATCAACTGCAATTGTTGAGAGATGAAAACACGACGATCCATCATACCATAGCACCCCTCATCCAACCACCGCCCATAAGCACGCATTACAACCTGGCTGGAGAAGACTTAGTTCATTGGGTCAAAATCCTGCCTAAAGTAGAAGACATCAAAATAAAGCCTGCATCCCTCTCCTTAATCCCAAAGTAATATGGAAATGACTCTGAAGATCCCTTCCTCCACATCCAAGATTTCTGATCTGCTTGTAACATAATAAGTATCCCTGGGGTAGAAAAAGAATACATATACATGAAAGCCTTCACCTACTCACTCAAAGATAAAGAACTCCAATGGCTTCGGAATTACGAAACTCCTCTCTCTTCATGGGATGTCTTAAGGGAAGCCTTCATCAAGAAATATTTCCCCATAGGAAAATCCAACGCCGTGAGACAAGCCTTTTCATCTTTCACTCAGAAAAATAGAGAGCCCATTCATGAAGCATGGGAACGGTTTAAGGAACTTGAAAGGAAATGCCCTCATCATGCCATCCCCAAATGGAAGTTAGTTCAGATATTTTATGAGGGCATATATACATCATTTAAGAGAGTGATTGATGGCTCCTGCGATGGAAACTACATCAGCCGTGATGAGCATTTCGTTTGGACTTTATCTGAAAATATGGCTGATAATTTGGTGAATAGTTCCTCAATTGAACAATACAGTGGGAACATGAGGACAGTCAACATCATCGTCCATGAGAGATCTAGCAAAGAGAATCTTGACAAATGGGAAACCCTCTCAAAACAAATGGACCTCATGATTCAAGCCATAGGAATATTGTCCATGAATAATCCCATCGTCCATGAAGTTGACCACACTACATTCACCCATAATCAAGACATGACTCCTGAGACTGTGAATTGGGTGCAGAGAAATCAAGGAGGAGCATATTCAAACAACCACAATAAAGGATGGAGAGAACAATCAAATTCTGGATGGAATAGACAAAACAACTATCATTTCCAAAATCACATCCAAACCAGACAACTGATAGCACCTCCCGTGACCCAACCCTCCACCACTGCAGTAAACTTCGATGCCTTTGCTCAAGCAATACAGCAACTGGCTATAGTACAACAACAGGCCACTGAAGCTCAACAACAAGCCAACTATGAGAATGCCTGGCAATTTGCCGAGATCAGATCATACATCCCAGCCTTATCGCCTCAACCTCAGCCCAATCCTAACAACAATAAGGATAATTCATCTGGAGTACTTCAAACTCCACCACTTGTTGGATCTTTCACCTCACCACCTGGTTTCCAAAACCAAAATCAAGGATTTTTCATATCTCATAGGACAAATCAAGGGAATACACAGCAAACACCTAGGAATCAAGTAAATTTCAAACCTCCACCCCGTCCAAACCACTCTGCTAATGCTTTCACTCTGAGAATCGGGAAAACCACTTCTGCCTTCACCAGACCACTGGCTTCAGAGGATCAAAATGAAATTGAGGGAGAGATTGATGATGAAGAGAAGCTAACTGAGACAACCATGCTCCCTTCTTCCTCCCCAACCATAATAATTCCCTTTCCCGGAGCTCTTTACCGAAGAAAAACTCGATCATCCAACATTGATCCAGAGCTAGAGAAACTGTTCTCGGACATTGTCATTGAAATCCTGCTCCTAAAAGCCCTCGAACAAGTCCCAACCTTCTCCCGCTTCTTAAAGGAAAAATGCACACCAAAAAGGAAATAAAGGGAAAAGAATAAGGAAAACCAAGAAGAAAAGTATGTGCTTCCTCGAGCCACATCAAATGCCATTTCCCAATTCCTTACCACCAAGAAGAAAGATCTTGGGGGAACCTTGGTTAACTGCATGATTGGTGAATTAACCTTCGAGCGTACCCTATTAGATAATGGCGCTTCAATCAACCTCCTCCCTACTGCCATCTTAGAGCACTTTGACTTAGGAAAATTGAAACATGTTTCAATGATTTTATAAATGGTTGATTGTACGGTGAAGAGACCAATAGGACTTCTAGAAGATGTTATAGTCACAGTACAAGGACATAAATTTCCTGTGGACTTTGTTGTTATGGATATGGATTCCCCCAACACACTGAGTGAAACACCCATCATTTTGGGAAGACTCTTCATAGCTACTACTAAAGCACATTTTTATTATGAGGGGGGCAACGTCGAATTCTCAATCAATGGCAAAATCGTCTCTATTGATCTTATCATACCCAATTCTGTTGACTATGAGACTGAAGATTGTGGTTGGATAGAGAGATGTGTTGTTCTCAACATATAAGATGACTTTTCTCCCATCCATCTCACCAAAGATCCTTTAGAGGTTAGTCTGAACACCTCTAGATCCACTTACAAAAGCACTTCTCATGAAATTACCACATACAGTCTGAATCTTGCACTCGAAGCTCCACCATGCCCTCTTACTGGACAAGAAATTGATGAGCTTGATAATGCCTGGGACATATTAAACTCTGAACTCACATTGACCTCAACCATATTCATGCCCATGATGGAAACACCTTTTGAGACCATTTCTGTGATAGATTCGGGAAACACTGCAACTCTTACTCCACCGACAACCATTGTTGAATTGAAACTACTACCCAAAGATCTGAAGTATGCCTTCCTGAATGATGCACACACTCTACCAGTCATTATCAATGCCAACTTAAATCATATGCAGGAGAGCCAACTCATGGAGGTTTTGAAAAAGAATTCCCAGGTCATTAGATGGAAGATAACATACCTAAAAGGAATAAGCCAAACATTTTGTACTCATCACATATATCTGGAAAACGATAGTAAACCCTCTCGAGAAATGCAAAGAAGGTTGAATTCAAATCTACGAGAGGTCGTGAAAAATGAGATTTATAAATGGTCAAGTGCGAGCATCATTTATCCCATTGCTGATAGCCCTTGGGTCAGTCCCCTCGAGGTTGTCCCCAAGAAAGCTGGATTAACAATAGTCAAAAATGAAAAAGGAGAGGACATACCCACCAGGCTAGCCACATCTTGGAGAGTCTATGTCGATTATAAAAAACTCAACAATGCTACTCGAAAAGATCATTTCCCACTGCCATTCATTGACCAAATAATCGATATGTTAGCCAGGAAAGATTTTTTCTGCTTTTTGGATGGATACTCCGGTTATAACAAAGTGGTCATAGCACCTGAAGATCTAGATAAAACCACTTTCACTTATCCATTTGGAACATATGCCTTTCGCTGCATGCCTTTTGGATTATGTAATGCCCCATCAACCTTTCAAAGATGTATGATGGGAATTTTCACCGATATGATTGGCGATTTCATGGAAGTATTTAAGGATGATTTCTCTATTTTTGTGGACTCCTTCAAGGAAACACTCGGATTTTTTGATAGAGTCATATAGAAATGCATTGAAGTAAACCTGATATTATCCAGGGGGAAATCACACTTCATGGTGAAAGAAGGGATTGTGCTAGGTCATATTATGTCAAAGAAGGGGATGGAAGTGGATCCATCAAAAGTAGAGACCATCACCCATCTAAGTCCACCAGTGAATATAAAAAGAGTTCGATCCTTCCTAGTTCATGTCGGTTTTTACCGTTGATTTATCAAGTATTTCTCAAAAATCGCCTATCCACTCACCAAGCTACCTGAGAAAGACCAAGATTTTATGTTCACTGAGGAAGCATTCGAGTCCTTCACTCTCCTAAGAAAAATCATCACTGAAGCACCCATATTATAGCCCCCTGATTGGACTCTGGAATTTGAAATCATGTGTGATGCTTCTGATTATGCTGTGGGGGCAGTATTGTGTCAAAGGAAAGATGGGAAACCCTATGCCATATACTATGCAAGCAAGACTCTACATGATGCTCAAAAGAACTACACTGTGACTGAGAAAGAACTATTGGGTGTGGTGTTTTCATTAGAAAAATTTCGGTCTTACATCTTATGGTCCCACATCATAATCTACACAGAACACCTCGCTTTGAATTATCTCTTCACAAAGACTGATGCTAAGCCTAGACTCATTAGGTGGGTATTACTGCTCCAAGAATTTGATTTAGAAATTCGAGATAAAGCCGGAGCAAAGAATGTCGTGGCTGACCATCTTTCAAGACTCCCTCCATCAAACACGGATACAATCCCAATTTCTGATAACTTTCCAGATGAAAGTATCATATCTGCTTCTCAGCTCCCTTGGTATGCAGACATCGTCAATTACATCGTCACCTCCACATTTCCTGGTGACTGGCCAAAACATAAGAAAGATAAAACTAAGGCCCAATCCCAATACTATCACTGGGAAGACCCTTTGCTCTTCAAAGAGGGTACTGATTTGATATAAAGACGATGTATCCCTGAATCTGAAGTCAACGATGTCCTAACTCACTGCCACACTTCTGGGTGTGGAGGACACCACTCAAGGAAGCGCACAACTGTTAAGGTCTTACAATGTGGTTTCTATTGGCCTACACTCTTTAAGGATGCCCATCATTTTGCTCAATCTTTTCCTACCTGTCAAACCAATGGAATAATGACCCGCCGCAACATGATGCCCCTCCAACCTGTGCTCATAGTCGAAATCTTTGATATTGGGGAATAGACTTCATGGGACCGTTCACCACCTCACAAGGCTATCAGCATATTTTACTTGTCGTTGACTATGTGTCCTGTTGGGTCGAAGCCATTCCCACTAACGCTGCTAATAGCACCACTGTTGTCAAATTCTTGACGAACCTTTTCTCTCGATTTGGACTACCAAAGGTGATCATTAGTGATGGTGGAACCCACTTCCTGAATGCTTCAGTAAAGAATCTACTTAAGAAGAATGGAGTCGAACACTGCATTTCAACCGCCTATCACCCATAGACAAATGGAATGGTTGAGCTGTCAAATCGAGAAATCAAGACCATCCTCCAGAATTGTCCGCTCTGATCGTAAAGATTGGTCTCAACACTTACCTTCTGCTCTCTGGACCTACCGCACAACTTTCGCACACCCTTAGGAATGAGCCCATATCAGTTAGTCTATGGAAAGCCTTTCCATCCGTTGAGATCCACCACAAATCACTCTGGGCAATCAAGAAATATCATTTGGATTATGATGAAGTAGGAAAGAGAAGACTATTGGATTTATCGGAACTGGAAGAATTGAGATCACAAGCCTATGACAACAACTTGTTATATAAAGAGAAAATTAAAATATGGCATGATGCAGACATTTTGAGGAAAACATTTCAAGAGAACAAAAAAGTATGGCTTTTCGATGCAAAATTGGAACTATTTCCAGGAAAGCTGAGATCGAAGTGGAAAGGACCATACACTATAACCAAAGTTTTTGATAATGGAGCAATAGATATCTGTGACCCACACACAAAAGCCACTTTTCAAGTCAATGGTCAAAGACTGCAACCTGTTATTGAACCATCTAGTCCTATGCCTATCTGCACAACATACCCTCTATTGGAAAAGTGAAACCGCAACATCGCCAAGCTGAGGTGTTAAATCATGCATTCTCATGAGTCCCTCCTCACAGGTATCTTTTCTTCTTATTTCTCGCATGACTATTTTTACTGCACTGCATTGCATTAGATACGTTACCTCCACACTGCTCTGAAAAAAAACACAAAAACACAAAAATATGTTTCACATCACTCACCCCTTCTTTTGGTCCTCCTATTACACATTGTCTTCACCATGAGGACATGGTCTTTGATAAGTATGGGGGGTGTCTGCATAATTTTCAAAATTGCATTCTTTATTAAAAAATTTCCCGTAAAATATTTTCAAAAAGTAAGAAAACCACCAAAAATACAACCTTCCTAGTTTTATCCTATCTTTTGAGAAATCAACTCTTCATTGCATAGATAATATACTGAAGCTGAGTTGACCCTAATCCACTTAATTCCATCAGAATTTCACTAGACATGAGCTTTTAAGCTTTCTTCAGGTCCATGTGGACTTTATTCTCTTAGTTCCACTAACTCTACTGGTGAATGAACTTCTGTATCTAACTAGATCACCTGTGCAACTAGTAGCCGCTCTTAAACTCTTCAGTGGATATTAAGCAACTGCACATTTCACTTAGCGTGATTGAGCTTATTTTATGAGATATAATTACAATCTAGTTGAGGTGAGGAGTTGTCCTCTTGGTTGTGCCAATGCCTGAACATTATCTATAGTCAGTGAAGGAACTTGACTCGGGGGCAACATGATCTCTTTAGTCTAAGTATGTCAGCAAATAAGCTTGTATCGTGCCTCCAAAGTCAATATTAAGCCGGTAGTACCTTTGATGCCAAACCCAAAACAGAAACACCACAAAAAGGCATATCACAATAAAAAAGAATGTCAAAAACCACCAATCATGTAAAGATGTGCGAAACAAAAGCAATGAAAAAAGACCACCAAATAACCCTTCTCCACCAACAATCCATGGTAGCAGTCCAATGATTCTACCTAATTTCTTAAAAGTGGCCCAAAGAGGCCCAGGGTTATGCTCTGCAAAAAGAAAAAAATGAGAGCAATAGACCAAAGCGGTCTACGGAAAACCTCAAAATTTAAGTTCCATTCTCCAATAAACTATGACCTATTTTTCTATGCTGACATACTTGGGTGAAAAGAGAATATGCCTGAATTCAGGTGAAGATGGAGGTTATATTGTAGGGAATCATTTGGTACCTTGATAGATTGTGTTGTTAGCTTGTTCTCTTGACTCACGAAAACTAAAACATACCACTGTTTATATCCATTCAAGGTCAAAGAGAATACTTGTTTCTTAGGATGAGCTGACCTGATCGACCTTCTGAAACCATGTCTGATTTTGTTGGAACTGAGAGGCCGTTGACACTACAAAACTCATGTCAAGTCGATAATTCGAACAAATCATTAATCTGTGGGTCAACTCTACTAAAGTTTGTGTATTTGTGTGGTTAGGACTTGAAAACTCGAAGACTTTGTGGGTATGTCTACTGCAAACCCTCAACAGATCTATCTTGTCTATCCTCCTTGTCCTTCATTATTATTTATCTTATATTGCTCGGGACTAGCAAAACTTAAGAATGTGGGTGTAATGATTACATTATATATGGTTATAACATGCTTAAAATATGTGAAGATCAACCTTAATGATTGATATGATTAAACCAATTTCACACAAATAGTATCCTATAGACCCCATGCATACAACAAAGAAAATCACGTTAATTAAAGTATAAAATTGATATTTCTCTACGAAATATATCAAAATGAATTAATTCAAAAATGATCTCTATTTAATCACCAAAGTTTAAATAATTATCTGCATCAACCAAATCATATTAAAAACCAATGGAGTTACATGCAACGAAAGAACATTATATTATTTCTCTTAACATTTGTTATTTGATAGAAATTGGGAAGAAAGCTTTTACAAAATGACCAAGCATTTCCCCATGAGAATGGAGCCCCACATACATCTCTTCCCCATGATTACACCTTCCCCATGTACATATAATTAATTTTTGTCTTTATTTGCATGGGGACTCTTTATGCATTGCCGTACATAGCAAATATAAAAGGGCCCCCTTGGCACGGGTGATTAGGTCTCTCTTGCCCCCTCTCTCTCATTATTCTATATCTTTCTCTGTCTTGTTTTTTTGCCTTTCGCAGGAAAATCCCGACCTCACCCTCCTGCAAGCAGTCTACGTGCCTCCCTCACGCCTTTGGCGTGCGCCATCGGCTACAGCAGCCAGTGGTTGTGCGCCCAACGGCCACCAACCTCCAGGGCATCATCCCCCTCTGTAGCATTCTCCCCGTGTGCATGGATGCGCATCACCAGCGCACTAGCTGTCGTGTGCCACCTTCACGGCCGCTCCAGCCTTCTGTAACCCCCTCGCGTGTGTCCAACCATCTCTTCCTGCACACCCCGCGCTTCAGCTACTGTTCTCCAACAACTTCACGCACATGTCATCATTCTCCTCTGCACATCTCAAACGCCGACAGCCACCGCGCACCGATGTCCAGCAACCTCGCCGAACGGAGCACCGTTGCATCTCCTGGCCATTAAACTACATCTCTAGCCTCGCGCGCACGCACCTTCTCCAAATCACTCCTTCCAGGTCGCACGCGCGCGAGGTCGTTTCAAGCAAGCTTCCTCCCTCCACGTGACCTCGCAAACCCAAGGATACCTCATGAACGAGCCCCCTCTCTAGCACCAACTTAATCCCAGGTCATTGTTCACGCAGCAAACTCAACCTGCACCTGAGCCCAACAAGTTTCCCATTATCCAGCCGTGGGTGCAACTTGCAACTTGCACCCCACGTGCATGCATAAGGGAAATAAACTCTCTCTCTCTCTCTCTATTTCTCATTTAATTTGCACTTTTTCTCTCCCTTATAGTTTCTCTCTCTTTATTTAATGTTTTTAATGACAAATGCATTTTAAGTCTTGAACTTTTCTTCATTTCAAATATTTCTAGCATATAACTTAGTCTCTACAGTAATTAGATTGCATACATTAGCATCCATAACTCTCATCTATCATCGCATGCATTAAAATGTTAAATTGAAAATCATGAATTTGCTTGGTCCCTGTGGATTTGATCCTCTACTTGCCACATACTTTTTGCATACATTCATCGTGCTCGTATTTGTAATATTATTTGTTTGTTTCTGATTTATCGTGGGAAAACAACGACTTGATTAAATCATCTTTTTAAACCGTGAAAAATCATGTCAACAAGGAGAGAGATCTGATACATGATGATTTTGATCATAAACATCTTGATGTTGAGGAGGAGGACCACCATAATGATGAGGACTATCATGATGTCGAGTATGATGATTAGAGAGAGGGTAGCGATGCAGAGACAATATAGATGGACACAGACGAGTCAGATGATGATACCACACTAGACCATGCAGATGCCCCAATGTAGATTTTTCTTCCCTTGCTTTAGAGAGAATTATACATACTTCTAACACTCTCGATGTACACGTCGATTCTATTGATATGAACGAAAATGTTGAGTTTGTTGTTCTTGAGATTGTTCCTTTTCCCAATGCCTTGTTTGTAAAAGGAAAGAAAATACCAAAAAGAATGTTGTCACTCCTGAGACAGAAAGTTTATTGAAAGATCACATCTTATTGAAGATTCTGCTCCATGATGACTTAGATCATTTCGTTATGATCAAGAAATAGTTGAAGAATTGATGTACCACGTGTAGGAAGAAGAGATCATATACAGAGAACCATATTTTCACAAAGGCCACATCTCGCGCTATACAAAACAGATTACCCAAGAAGAAGAAAGATCCAGGAGTATATTATGTCAAATGTGAGATTTCCCATGCAACAGTCGATCACACTCTATTAGATAATGGTTCCTCGATCGATTTGTTACCATATTGTTTACTCAACAAGCTTGAGTTAGGTCCTCTTTACAAATATCGCACGATATTTTTGTTTGTTGATAGATATGTAAAGAGACCTAGGGACATTTTGAGGAACGTTTCGTGATCGTGCATGGTCTGTAGTTCTCAGTGGACTTTACTATACTGGATATGGATTTCCCTATACAGTTGCATCTTGTCCTGATTACTCTTGGGAGACCTTCCTTAGAGACCATGAAGGCCATCTTAGACCAAGATACATGGATGGTATCTTCTCATGCCAAGGGTGAGAAGGTATTTTTAGAGATCGAGGGAGAATCACACTCAACCATTGCCACGTCTATATTTAGTTCAGTTGACCTGAGTACCTTAGCCACCTGTGATTACATAGATGAGGTTCTCCTTGACAACTTGAGAGGTATCGAGTAGAGACCCGTGATTTCCTAGCAGAGGATGGGTCCGAGACTTCATTTCACAGTTCTTTTGATGGTCCATTATATTTCAGCTTGTATGATAATGAGAAGATGGAGTAGACACCTGATGATTTTAGATAGTTAACACGATTCCTCCACTTCAGATGAGCTAAGGAATGACTTTCATTTAACTGAGTTATTTTGCTGTAGTCATTTTGAGGATGAACATTAGCAAGTCAGATGATGTTTTATACAACTTATGTAGTCCAACTCTAGAGCAGACTGAGATTGTGGATAACCATACTACAGACACATCTACCACCAGCAATTTTCTAGCACACATATAGATGAGGATACAACATAGTCAGATTCTACCTTGCTAGAACTGAAGAGCTTTCCACCCAATATGCAATATGTTTTCATTGCAGGTCCACATCAATATATTCCGATCATTATCAGCTCATCTTTGATCGAAGAGCAAGAATCTCGTATGATGGATATTCTTAGAAGAAACCACAAGGCTATTGGATGGAATGTATTCAATATCCGCAGGAAAATTCAGGCTTTGTGATCTCACCATATCTATCTCGATCATGATAGCAGACCCTCTAAAGAGTTTCAGCGCAGGTTGAATCTAGTTTTACAAGATGTTGTCAAGAAAGAGATTACAAAATGATGTGGCACATGGTTTATTTATCCCATATCCAACTATGAATGGGTTAACCTATTACATGTTGTCCCGAAGAAGTTGACAATTCAGATGGTCAAGAATGAGAGTGGAGAGGAGGTTCCAAAGAGAGTAACCACATCGTTGTGGGTGCACGTTGATTAACAGAAATTGAATGCCACGATGAAGAAGGACAACTTTCCATTGCCTTTTATAGACCTTGTCATAGAGATGTTGGTAGGGAAGGAGTACTTCTGTTTCCTTGATGGTTACTCCATATACAACCATGTTACTATTTCTCCTAAGGATCGGTAGAAGACCACTTTCAAAAATCCCCTTGCATGCATGCTTTTAGATGGATGCTCTTTTGTTTTTGTAATGCCCTAGCTACATTCTAGAGGTGCATGCTTGCCAATTATGCAGACATGGCTGGTGACTTTCTCGAGGTTTTTATGGATGCTTTTTCGGTCTATGGTGAGTCCTTTGACTATTGTTTAGCGCACATAGACCACGTTCTTCAGAAATGTTGTGAGGTGGATCATGTTTTGTCGTGGAAAAGAGCCATTTTATGGTAGGATTATGTTGGGGCATGTCATCTCCAGGCAAGGCATGGAGGTTGACCCTGCCAAGGTGGATGTCATCAAGCGTCTCAAGCTACCATCTAACATCAAGCAATTAAGGACTTTTCTACGACATCTCACTTTCAACCAGCGGTTCATTTAGGATTTTTCTATGATTACCTGCACTACAAGAAATAGTAGAACATGCGACGGTCAACATCGCTAATGATAACATGACCGTCCCCATTGATCAATGGGGACGGTCATAAGACCGTCTCCAAAGGTCGCGTCCCATTTGGTATAGGCGACGATATTATGAACCGTCCCCAATACTCATACATAGGGGACGGTCGTGACCGTCCCTAAAAGTCTGGCATAGGGGACGGGCGTGACCGTCCCTTAAAGCATCTTATTGGGGACGGTCATGACCGTCCCTTAATGTCATCAGGGGGGACGGTCACGACCGTCCCAAAAGAGAGAAAGCGAAGACGGTCATAACCGTCTCTAAGAACGTAGGGGATGGTAGCCATGACCGTCCCCTTTGTTCATCTGCTAACAAAAAAAATTTCCATTACCCCCTATTTGATCCTCATTTTGCCCTGTATGTCAATATAATGTAGTACCTGTTACAAAAAATATGTCTTCATAATAAACATTACTATCACCACACAAAAAAATACAATACACATTCATAAAGTCCTTGTCCAACAACATATGCATTCAAAATACTACAGTAGCCTACAATAATTGTTCATAATAGTTATACAATATACTAAAGTATCCTACAAACTAACTAAGCTATCCTAGTCGTCGTCCTCATCCTCTTCGTCGTCGGCGTCCTCGTCGTCATCAGCATCATCTTCTTCTTCGCCTTCATCGTCGTCGCCTAGCCTCGCAACGGTATTATCATCATCTGTTGGGTGGCTAGTCGACGCTCCACCTTGATGTGCCTGCATGAATGCATTGAAAATCGTCATTTGTTGGCGCAAATCCTGAATCTCCATATTCATGCTAGACACCTGACTCTCTAATTCCCTCTCTCTCTGTGTCTTCTGAGAGGTCGAGCCATTCCCTACTCCATACCAATTCTGTATGGTGGCACCACGACCACCACAACGGACGCGTCCCTGATGCTCTGGACCGGTCGCTTGGAGGAAGGCCGCATCAGGAGTAAGAGGTGGATGACTCGTTCCGGTGTGATCTACAAAGCCAGTGGATGTGAGTCTGACCATCTCCTCCTACAAATTTATTTAAGTAAGTTCAAATTCATTTAATTTGTAAAAAAGATGCAAATATGTTATGAATAACTTACATGAATTGGACCATAGGCAGGATCCACCCAATGAACTTCCCCGCCCACATCGCGGCTCTTAGACTTCTCGAAGACTTCCATTCGGCTGGGCACTCTCTCGTTCTCCACTTCCTAATGTGAAAAGATTAGTAAACTTATGATACCATTTTAATGCATATTTAATAGTTAAAATTTTAACAGTAATCATAGAGTAGATTACTTACGAAGTCATCCTTTAGTTGATTTGTGTTTCTTCGACCCATTCTATAAGTAGACTTGAAACCTTTCTTCTGATTTTCAGCATTTCTCCTTGAGATGCCCTATACGAAGATAATAATTTTAATAAAAGAATTCGAAATGATATATGTATAAAATGCACATATATATGTCACATACCGTATGTTCTTCTCCCATCCAAATGTAAACCATCGCCCTCCATTATTCAGCGGGTACATTCGGAGGACAATTTGCCAAATTGGCTTCCAATGGAAGCTCCGGGTCGAAGTACTTTAAAATATAAAGAAAATTAATTATATACTTATATGATGAAAAACAAATTTATCATTAAATATAAAGCAAAGTACTCACTCAGGCCTTCACACGACCTCGATATTTACGCAACATCTTCGCCCCATGGCCTAAAATCAGAGCATCAGTGGCCGGGTCACGGTCTCAGGAAAAACTAGACTGCAAAGAAAGCAAACAGATATAAGTTTATATATATATATATATATATATATTGAAGAAAAAATTTGCTTTGTTATTATTATATATACCTCCAAATCATGAAGAATGGCATCTTTTATTGACCGCTCCACTAAACGCCAGTCTGTAATTTGGAGAGGGACCCTGGCTCTGTACACCTGTCCCAAGTAACTCTGGAAAACAGCTGAGTTCTCCCCCACCGCATCGCCTCCAACTATCCGTACCCTGAGTGTCTCACCAGGACGAAGGCGGTCCAACACTCGGCACTGAGATGGGCCTCTACGTTTGCTTGAACTACTCGATCTGTCAGGATCGGAGGTACTACTACCTCGCTGTGGTGCCGGCGGGGCATCCTGAATGCGTCTAGGACGTGGAGGCATATCTGCATATTATGAAACATTTAAATTATATATAACAACAATGATATAATTAACATAAAGAATTTGAAAATAAAAGATGGTAAACTTACACATTAAAAATCCGCATCTACAATATCAGTTGGATGTTCTTGCATTTCAGCTTGATATGCCTCGTTTATATTTAGCAACTCATCATCCTTATTGACATCAAAAAAATCTCTTGGTATTGTTCTCACGGGTATGATCCATCCATATTGAAGTTGTCTGGAATATAAAAAACTTGTTCTACCTGACTGGCAAGTGCAAAAGGCTCATTTGTTTGCAATTTCCCGGATTATTTCAATGAAATAATCCCATTTCCATCTCTTTGATATCCTATCCCCTCGCGACCGACATCAAACCAATTGCACATAAAAAGAACACATCGACATTCATGAGTAAAACTGATCTCTATTATGTCAAGTATTTCCCCATAATAGCCGTCTAAACCTGAAGATAAATCTGTTTTTACTATAACACCCGACATTTGCATCGATTTCATCTCGTCGGCGGACTTTGTTCTAAATCTGTATCCATTCACAATATAACCCTTGTAAGACATAACTTGAGAATATGGTATGCATCCAAGAATGTCAAGGTTAATGTTCCACCTATCATCCGTTGTTTCCCTTAAATGTCTCACACGTGAATGGAACCATTTGAGGAATTCAGATTTGTTATGTGTCTCATTAAATAATGAATTGTATTCATCAAAAAATTCGTCAATTTCTGACAACTGCATCAAGACATAGTAGTGTATGAGATCTCTATCCGCATCGGATATTACGCGGCGGATACCACTGAATATATGCCTGCCACATGAATGAAAGACCCATAATTTAGATTCGTCCTCTTCCTCCACGACATCGCCTTCATCATTTCGTTCATAACGCCTGAAATGCACGCTTTCACCTTCCATATACATTTCACAGAAATTAATACACTCTTCACAAAGATAACCTTCAGCAATGCATCCTTCGGGTTGTGCCTTATTAAAGACCATATTTTTCAATTTTCGAAGGTATCTTTCTAGTGGATACATCCAACGACATTGAACCGGCCCACCGATCCTTGCTTCACCTGCTAGATGAACTATTAAATGAACCATTACGTCAAAGAAGGCTGGTGGGAATATCTGCTCTAATTTGCATAATGTGATAACAATATCTTCTTCAAGTCTTCCCAAGATCAACGGATCTAAAACCTTCGAACATAGTAATCTAAAAAATCCACTCAATTCTGTTAATGATTGTACGACAGTGTCTTCAACAATCCAGCGAATAGCGAATGGGAGTAACACTTCCATGTAAACATGACAGTCATGACTTTTTAAACCAGTTATCTTGCGTTCTCTTTCATTTACACACCTCGACAGCTGTGATGAGAACCCATCAGATACCTTCAAACTTTTAAGGAAGCTGAAAATTTTATCATGCTCAGCGGTGGATAATGTATATACTGATGCAGGTATATTAATCCGTCCATTGTCTAATTCAATTGGATGTAGATCCTCGCGTATTCCAAGCTGAACTAAATCTCGTCTCGTCCTTACATTATCTTTAGATTGACCTGAAAGATCTAATATTCCCAAAATATTCTCCAAAACATTCTTCTCAATATGCATGACATCCAAATTATGACGAATTTGTAAGTGTTTCCAGTATGGTAACTCGCTGAAAAAAATACTTTGTTTCTTCCAACCACTGGCTACACTTTTCTTTGTTTTCCATCCTAAACAACTGCTTCGTACAAGTAATTATTGTTCCCAGATAATGTTACCATTGACACGCGCTAAGTCAAGTCGTTGCCCATAAGGTGAGCCGTCAAATTTCTTATTACTATCTGCCCTTTGCCATCTATGCTTCGGTGGAAGGAATCGACGATGACTCAAATAGCAATGCTTCATACTTCCAGACAGCCATGTCGAATGTGTTTTTTCAAGACAGACAGGACAGGTGAGTTTTCCCTTAGTACTCCAACCAGACAAATTTGCGTACGCGGGAAAGTCATTTATAGTCCACAATAGTGCAACTTGTAATTTAAATATCTCTTTCCTACATGCATCATATGTAGGTATTCCAGTAGTTCATAAGACTTTTAGTTCATCCATTAATGGTTGTAGGTACACATCAATAGCGTTGCCAGGACCTTTAGAACGCAATCACTCCTCTCTTATATTGTTGAAAATCATCGTATCTCTTATCCATCAATGATTTATCCATTTTACTACACAATCATAATAAAATCCACCATTGTGTTATTATAGACAACAAGTTTTCCACCCTAAACCATAATGAAGTGTTTCTCTTATACACAAATCATTATTGGTATATGTATTGTACACACAAATCATTATGGGCATATCTATGGTATACACAAATCAATATGGGGATATCTATTGTATGATTTCACTATCATTTTGGGATATCTATTGTATACACAAAACATTATGGGATATCTATTGTATACACAACCCTAGTATATCTAATGTTTACACAAATCAAAACAACTAAATCATATGGGGAAAACCTAGGCATATCATCAAAACAAATCATAACTAGGGGAAAACCTAGGCAAATCATATCTATTGTATACTAAACAAATCAAGCAAACCTAGGCATATCATCAAAACAACTAAATCATATGGGGAAAAACAACTCTAACAACATTATCAAGTATAATAAACAAGAATAAAAGCAAAGGAGTGTTGATAGTTACCGGAAATGACGATTGACGAGGTCGACAAGCAAGGAGGAGCTGGAGGCGACGCCGGGGCGGAGGGGGTGATGGTGGGGCGGCGGGTTGAAGATGTTAGAATGGAATGGAAACACAAGTCGAAGGGGGTTTTTTCGATCTGACCAATGGGGACGGTCGTAATGACCGTCTCCATTGGTGACGATCGGCGACGGTTCACTAAAGACCGTCTCCTTTGAAAGGCATAAGGGACGGTTTTCATTAACCGTCCCCTTTGGCCAAGGCAGAGGGGACGGTCAATAAAAACCGTCCCCTCTGGTTGACCACTTTGGTCCATTCGTCAGAGGCGACGCCAATAGAGGAATAATGGGGACGGTCAAGACCGTCCCCAAAGCCCTTCCAGAAGGCTCGAAAACATCCAGTAGCCTGGTCAAGGCAGAGGAGTCGGTCACTATAATCGTCCCCTCTAGTCGACCTCTTTGGTCCAATTGCTAGAGGCGACACCAACAGAGGACCAATGGGGACGGTCAGGACCGTCCCCAATGCCCTTTCAGAAGGGTCGAAAATGTCCAGTGGCCTGCTCAAAACAGAGGGGACGGTCACCTATGACCGTCCCCTCTGGTCGACCTCTTTGGTCCAATCGCTAGAGGCGACGCCAACAGAGGACCAAAGGGGACGGTCAGGACCGTCCCCAATGCCCTTTCAGAAGGGTTGAAAACATCCAGTGGCCTGCTCAAAACAGAGGGGACGGTCACCTATGACCGTCCCCTCTGGTCGACCTCTTTGGTCCAATCGCTAGAGGCGACGCCAATAGAGGACCAATGGGGATGGTCAGGACCGTCCCCAAAGACCTTCCAGAAGGGTTGAAAATGTCCAGTGGCCTACTCAAAACAGAGGGGACGGTCACCTATGACCGTCCCCTCTGGTCGACCTCTTTGGTCCAATCGCTAGAGGCGACGCCAACAGAGGAACAATGGGGACGGTCAGGACCGTCCCCAAAGCCCTTCCAGAAGGGTCGAAAACGTCCAGTGGCCTGACTCGGGCAGAGTGGACGGTCATTAATGACCGTCCCCATTGAGTTAATACAGAAGGGACGATAGTCCACATACAGTCTCCCATTATGTGGTTATTGGGGACGGTTGTTTGATGACCGTCCCTAAAAAGAGGCATTAGGGACGGTCATTCAAAAACCGTCGCTAGTTGTCGTCCCTAAATGGGCCAATTCCTGTAGTGCTGGTTGTTAGTTAAATTATTAGGCAAAGACATCAAGTTTTTGATAGATGAAAAATGTCTTATTTCCTTCCTCAAATTGAAGGACATTATTACCAATGCTTCAATCCAATAACCACCTGATTGTTCTCTTCCCTTTGAGATCATGAGAGCTGCTTCAGATTTTGTGGTCGGGGACGTATTGGGATAGAGAAGGAATGGACTTCCTATTGCCATCCACTACACCAATCGGACATTAGATTATGCTTAACACAACTATATTGTTATAGAGAAAGAGATGTTGGCAGTGGTATTCACATTGGAAAAATTCAGATCATATCTTCTTGTCTCAAAGATTATAGTTTATATAGATCATTCAGCATTAGATATTTGATGGAGAGGAAGGATGCCAAGGCACGCCTTCTTAGACTCTTACTCTAGGAATTAGATTTGGCCATTAAGGATAAAGTTGTGGTAAAGAACGTGATAACTTATCACCTCACCCAATTACAGATAGAGCTACCTTCATATGAGTACACGCTGGAGATTGTAGTGAGATTTCCAGATGAGGGTATCTTTACAGTTACTGAGCTTCCACGGTATGCAGATATAGTAAATATTCTGGTTATACAGAAGATTCCATAGGGTTGGTCGAAGGACCGAATTGATTGGGTAGTTTCTAAGGAACGATACTACCATTAGAAGGATATGATTCTTTTTCATGAGGGATCGGATTGTATCTACATGAGATACATTCCTCAGGAGGAATACAATAGTGTCCTAACTATGTGCCATTCCTTATAGGTAGGGGACATCATTCAGGGAAGAGGACATAGCAGAAGGTACTTCAGAGTGGATTTTGGTGGTCAACTCTTACTAGAGATGCATACACATTCGTGAAGAGTTGCACAGATTGTCAAAAAGCAGTAGGGGCAATCAGTGTTAGAGATGCGATGCATGTTGGACATGCAAGCCCACATCGATCCATTATGCAATAAATGT
Organism: Ottelia alismoides; assembly: GCA_037367405.1. Classification (NCBI taxonomy): domain Eukaryota; kingdom Viridiplantae; phylum Streptophyta; class Magnoliopsida; order Alismatales; family Hydrocharitaceae; genus Ottelia; species Ottelia alismoides. The sequence goes on along the minus strand of JAZKJV010005868.1, from coordinate 474,625 downwards.
TATTGCAAATATCATTGCCTAATCTGAAATAAAGAATAATTAATTTGCATAATAGGCCCTTAGTACAATTAGGGTTATGTACCATGTCCATTTTGATGATCGTACAATTGTTGATTCAATTGTTGAATCATAGAGGCTGGTGCTTCATGAATATCTAAAGAGTTGGTCGAGGACTAGTCCAGCACCATAAAATAATTGTTAAGAGAGGATCTCCAGCTTGAGTAGGAGATGGCAATCCTTTCTCTAATGGGTTGAAACCTAACCGACTTCTTTATGTAGTTCCTCTACATAGGAATAGAGATTCAGAGTTTTTAGATAAGTTAGGTCAAAGAGTTGACTTAACGAGATCGAGATAACCGTAGACCTATGTCGTATACTATCATGATATAAGCACCCATCCTTTGATCAAAGACATATGTGTTATTTTATGTTTGAGTACTTACATTTGGCAGATCGATAGGTTGATAATCTAATCAATGTCTATACACCGAAGAGCTGGTGTGCATACAAGGGCATATGAGTAATGCGATCTCTCAAAGGGACATACAGGTTCATTACTGAACTGGAAGACGTAAGCTTGCACATGAGATATTTGCGGGGATCAAATTCCATGCACGATCGTCTTCGTTTGGAAGCTTGACTGAATTTGTAGGTTGATGTATGCTTTTGGCATTATATGCTCAATATCTGGGTATGATATGTGTTTTTAGGAAGTATACGATCGATACAGACTCCTAATGATCAAATGAGATACTTAATGATAAAAACATGAAGTATACAATTTAAATTGATCTAAAACTTTGGATTTTTTCTAGGTCTTCCATTGTGCATGACGTACGGGTACTAGGAATGCCTGAGGGTGATTTGATTATAAATGATTGTATAACCATGATGCTTCCATTCTTACGGAGTGATGAAACATGTTTGGATTTTAGTGACTCCTTGATGAATATCCATTTCATCAGCTTTATTCTATCATTTTGGCCTTAGAAACCCTATCTAATGCATGTAAATAACATTTATGTGTACAAATTAACATTCATTCTTTATTCCATCTATTGTGCATAAAATATTGCTTTTGATGCAAAAATTATAAAATAAAGAAAAGAAAAGAAAAGGAATAAAATACCAAAGGTATTTTATGACCCTAACCCCCCAGGCCTAGGCATCTTGATGGCTGGGTCAATAAAGAATAAAGTAGTGGGAGATAAGGGCCATTAATACATTAAAAATTCGATTTATTTATTCATCATTAGATCAATTTTGGGACCTATTTTATTTTCCACTTTTTATACCTCAAATAAAGAAACTTTGTTCATAAAAGTTGTAGATAATGATAATTTATTTAATGCAAAAATAATGTAGACATAAAATAAAAATACATAGATATATATTTATTTATACTTAAAATAAATAAAATAGAAAACATCCAAAATTTATGATAAATACATTAAATAAATATACATACATAAATTGTATTTTTAAAATATTTATATAATACTATATAAATAAAACCCCTAATAAATATTTTTGTAAGATACAATAAAATTTGTAATAAATACGATATAAATACATAAACATTTTTTATTTTCTGAACTTTTTTCTTATATGATACATATATATATATATATATATATATATATATATATATTGGAATAAGTCTCCTGTTGCGTCATGTAGTGGTCCAGGTGGACCAATCAGAGGCACTTGATGATGAACCCTAAAATTGCCTCTTTAATAATCAGGAATTGTAGTATAGGTGATGATCTTCGATTCAGCAAAAACCACAGTCTTTGAATGGTGTGGAGTATATCTATCTTGACAAGTGTACCAAGGTCGAACAAAGGGACACTAGCTTCTTAATCTATTTATCGAAAATTATTGTTTCATTAATGAATGATTATTTCCTAGTCTTAGGACTTCATTCAGACTCTAAATACTACGATTAAGTGATCGATTAACAAACCTAGATCAAAAGACAAACAAATGTAATGCAACATATGATGAATGAATAGAAGGTATTTTTTTATTTGGTTTTATGATTGTACATGAAATATGAAATTATGTGACACGATGTAGATGTAATAATGTGTGAATAAGCCATACATAATTAAAATCATTGAGAAATAAACGTGTGGTCAATTTCTGGAGCCATTTATGTATTAAATTAGTCAATTATCTAGAAAATGACATTAAAATCAACAAACATATGATGCTATATAACAAGAATTTAGCATCTTGATTTAAGTGTCAGAATAAGAAACAAATAATGCCAAAGGAAAGACAATGAAACATACTTCACAATGAAATTGAAATCAACTTATATGGAGATCATATGCTCAAGATATCCGTGAAATAAACCAGGGGCATAAACGTGAAGGAAACATAAAAGTAATTACAAAATCATCATAAGCAAGTCCCTGGAAGGGCATAAATGTAATTAAAAATAACCATAAGACCTTCCCAGTAACCTTTACATGCGCTTGTGGGCTATATTGAAATTATTGATACCCGGAAGGGGGTGGTGTACAAATAACCCCAAGCGCGCATGCAGTTCATGCGCCTCTAGGGACATGAATGCAATTTGGAGAAACTAGCAGGGCACTGATGCAATTTACCCAGCCCCACATGACTGCATCACGTGGGGTCTAGGCTTTGGTGGAAGCAAGGCTCGATGTTGGTTCGAGATACAACGATAGGTGGCTTGGGACACATGCTAGCTTGAGGTGGCTTTGGGCAAGGCTTGGTTCAACTGAGCCTCTACGTGTCGGGGCAGACAACATGGATGATCTGGAACCGTTGGATGGGCACTTGAAGGGTTCCATCCAATAGCGCATGCTTCTCCTCCGGCGCTCGTTGGTTGCACAAATGGAACTCCGGCAGGGCTGCTAGAGCTCCACCATCACCCTTCTTACTCGTTGTTGACCCAGGCAGAATCCTGGAAGCATGGTGACCACGGTTGGAGCACTGGTACCTGTAGGTGACTTTCAATGCACCCACACCAGAGGAAGAGCTTGAGAACTTAGCTCCAACCGAAGTCCGGCCTCTCTAGGAGTGTACTTACAGAAAGGTTAGGGGGGAAATAGCTGAATCATATAGGATTTGTGCGTGTGTGCATTGCATGTGAAGCGAGTGGAATGAGGTTCCATGCGAGTAGAGGATTAGGGAACCAGAGCTCCTTCTCTGATGAGTCGAAGAGGAAGTGGAGCGTGTGTGGTCAGGTTATGGAGAAGAGGAGGAGGTGAGCTGGGCGTGGCACGAGGATGAGTGATGTGAGACGAAGCTCATGAAGTGGTCAATCCTCGGTGAATGTATGTATGTGTGCCTAATTAACTAAGAGAAACACGATGAAAGAGAGGAGAGGGCTTAACCGGAAATTGAAGAGGCGGACGAAGCAGTCTAGGCTAAACTCCAAGGTGAGCTCTGTTCTTTACTGGACTCTGGCGACCCTTCATTGCAATTCATCGGTCAGTCTAGGGTCGTGTCATGGCCTACCATGGCCATGGGTTGACATCGAGGCCGGAGGGCATCCTTGCGTCCTTAATCTGTCCCCTCCCTATCACAGAGGGGGGACACTGGACCTCAGCCTGCGTAAGAGTGGACTGCATGAAAAGGAAGGTAGAGTGGGCGTACTTGAAGGGGAAGAAGTATAGGTGCAGGTTGTGGACTCTGTGCCTTCGTGGGCTTGTGCTGACCGAAAGAAGAGGGAGGGAGAAAGACCTGGTGGCGTGCAAGGACGGTGGTCTTTAGGGCTTGGAACTAGCATGGTTAGGAGAGCGAGGGTGGTGTTGAGAAGGTAGAGAAAATGGGAAGGGGGTGAGTTGTTAGAAGTGGAGATCATGGGAGAGAGGGGGTGTTAGAGGTTGAAGACGATGGCTTGGCCATTCGATCTAGCGATCCAACGGTTGCAGAGCGGGTGGAAGCGGACTCTCCAGATTAAATCTGGAGGCATCGATCGAAGGGTGGTGAGGCAAGGTGGGTGGCATGAAGAGAGCTGGTCGTGTGGCTTAACCATAAGGAGCCACGTGATGCAATGAGATTTATTGAAAAATAGAAAATAAAGAGAAAATCACAAATAAATAGAAAAATGACGAATTAGAAAAAATTCAAAACATGAAATTTATAGATCTTAATGAGATGTACAAGTGTCATGTTGACAAAAACATAAAATAAGTCAAATAAAGGGAGAAAATATTTTTGGAAGAATTTTTAAAGGATAAAAAAACTTGATTTTAATTTTTCTATTTTTTAATTTCTTTTTAATCCAAAAATAAATATGTACAAGATTTTGGAATTTGTTAATAATTATGGTTAGTTATACACAAGGGTCAGTTGCTTAAAGTAAATGATTTAAATCCTAAATTTATTGGATAGTTTAACTAAGGAGGATAACAAATTATAATAAATATGAGGAATCATAGATTCATCATCCCCCTATACTTAAGCTATGCTCATCCTCGAGCATCTGAAGAATTGAGGAGTCAGATTAATTCCTGACAGTGCATGTGAAAATTTCAAGGCTTAATTCGTCGAAGACCCTTAATTTAAGTGATCCTAAAATTCCAAGCTCAATCATAATCTAGTCAAAAGGAATTTATCGTCTTTAGTTATCAGACTCTCTATTTTTACATAAAATATAAGGATATGAACTTGAGTATACTGCAATCATGGGAGTCGACTCAAGATGTCACCCAAAGTCCCAGTCCAGGTGACTCTCCTTTAGACCAAATCCTCAACACTAGGGAATAAGTCGGTTCTTGCTTCATTTAACAATCTCTTTAGTTCGTCAGAATTCAAAGTGTAGATGGAAGGCTAGTTGATTGAGGGCATATGATTGTGTCATTTCTTCTCTCCCTCTAGATTGCCTTATTAACTCAACACATGATATTATTTTAGTTGTTGATCAGTGTGTCCGTCAAGAGAAGTTGGAGTCGTCTCCATTTGTTTTCCAAGCATTACATCAAGTTGTACTTTTTTGAGCATCTAATATACCTTCTACACCCAGACTTGTAGCATTTACGATGTAGATCCCTTTATGGGTGCTATCCCAACTCCTGGTCCTAATAGCATGGTCCAAGTGGACACTTTGAAAATGTTTGGGAGCGCTCGCCTTTGGGTGGAAGCTCTTTGATAGACTTTGTATGGTGAGAGATTTTCTTTCCCACATTTCTTTCTTTTCTTTGATTTGCTTTTTGGATAGCTCCACTAATTTTACCAAGAGTTGGTGCACACTGATAAACGTTGTATTTAGATTTCATCACATCCTGGCACATAGGACAATATCAATCGATGGCATGCGAACTTGTTCAGACACTAGCTAGGATTTGTTGACACTCATGTTTCTTCAAGCCTTCATTGACTTTATCCCATCCTCGGGTATCATTATATCAGGTCTACAATCAAATCACTAGTCCTAAATCCTCAAGTGATAACTCAACTCATCTCATCAATCATGCAGTTGTGAAAGTGTTGTGCTGATCATATTCTTTAGAAGGTAGAGATGAAGAGAGCAATATAGAGATCAAATCTAAAAACTAGGGAAGTGTGGATTATTAGTTTTAAAACCCTGATGACTAAGGCTGGGTAACTCAGTCTCTCAAGATGTCAGAAATCCAGTGTCTTCAAATCCTTAAGCCTTGAGTGATAGTGAATGTGTCAGGAATGCACCTACTCCTAGATTAATAAATTCCCTTTTCTTCTTTTATTTTATTTTCTTTTATTGTGATTTTTAATTTTTTTGATTATTATGAAAAAAATTGAATAGGGTTAATTCTTTTTAGAAAAAACATCAATCCCTCCATTAAAAGTATTTTTATATTATTTTCTACAAAAATCGGTTCACTAGTGTACTTAAACCCTCACCCAAAAAGATTTTTTTTAAAAAAAAGCTATGGCTTACGTTAATATACAGTAATATATGGGATACCGCCCTATACTTAAACCAATGTTATGTCCTCATAGCACAAGTGTTATGAAGCCATAGCTTCGGTTAAACATAAGATGATATAACGGAACTGACTCAGAGTCCCCCCTATACTTTGGTCAAAAATGACCTAAGTATAAGAAGACAGGTAGAGGGAAGATGGAAGGGTCAGGTCCCCCCTATACATAGTCTCAAAATAGCCTAAGGAACTGGAATTTGTGTCAGGGGGCCCGTGTTTTTAGGGTTAGAGGGGGCATTTATACACATGAAGACGATCGAGATGTGAGGTGTCGAGGTGTGTGTGTGAATATATAGAGATGGTGTGTGAGGGGGGAGGCAAATCATAGAGTGATCTACTCTCTCTTTTTTACACGTTATCCCTCAAATAAGGACCGCTAAAAATGCACATGATACATTCTTTTGATAACTACATGAATGAATGTAATGCTCCCTAAATTCCTTGAATTCTTCTGAATTTTCTTCAGTGGCACCTCACAGCAGGAGCTCCCAGCTCCATGCCTCCATGAATCTCAAACATACTTGATCTCCATGGGCCCTGCCAAAAAAGAATTTGTCAGGAGATGTCGAGAAAAATCAATAGCACGTGATGCAAAAACAACAAGAATAAAAGACCTACAAATTTCGAAAATATTCACATCTAAAATAATATAATGAAATTCAATAAATAAATAAAGATATGTTGTGTCCTTGGCAATGGCACCATTTGATGAACCGTAAATATGCCTCTTTAATAATCATGAATTTTTGTATAGGAGATGATCTTCGATTCAACAAAAACCACAAACTTTGAATGTTGTGGAGTATTTTTATCTTGGCAAGTATACTAAGGTCAAACATAGGGATATTAGCTTCTTGATCTATTTATCGAAAATTATTGTTCCATTAATGAATGATTATTTTCCAATCTTATGTCTTCATTCAAACTCTAAATACAACGATTAAGTTATCGAGTAATTAACATAGATAAACAGACAAACAAATGCGATGCAACATATGATGAATGAACAGAAGATTTTTTTTATTTGGTTTTATTATGGTACATAAAAGATGACAATATGCAACGTAATGCAAATGTAATAATGTGCGAAAATTCCCTACATAAATAAAATCATTGAGGAATAAATGTGTAATAAATTTAGGAGCCATTCATGTATCAAATTTAGTCAATTAACTTGCAAATGGCTTTAAAAATCAACAAACATATGCCCCTATACAACTAGAATTTAACGTACTTATTTAAGTGTCAGAACATGAAACAAATAATATAAAAGGATAGATAATGAAACATGCTTCTCAAAGAAATTGAAATCAACATAAATGGAGATCATATGCTCAAGATATTTGTGAAATAAGACATGGGAATAAACATTAAGAAACATGAAAATAATTACAAAATCAACAGAAACAAGTCCCTAGAATGGCATAAATGTAATTAAAAATAACTACAAGGCCTTCGCTGTAAATTTTACATGCGCGTAAGGGCTCTATTGAAATTATTGAAACTTGGAGGTGGTGGCTAAATAACCCCAGGCGTACGTGCAGAGCATGTGCCTGTAGGGACATAAATGCAATTTATATAAATTGGCAGGGCACCGATGCAATTCACCCAACCTCATGTGACGGCATCACGAGGGGGCTAGGCTTGGGTGGAGGCAAGGCTCGGTGCTGGTTCGGGAGGCTGTAGTAGGTGGCTTGGGCCACGTGCTGGATCGAGGTGGCTTCTGGTGAGGCTTGGTCCAATCGAGTCTCCGTGCTTCGGGGCAGACGACATGGATGATCAGGAACCATTGGATGTGCATCATGAATCTGCGATTCGTCATCTTTATTACTTTATTTTAGCTTAAAATCCCTTATAAAACACATGCATATAACACTAACTCCATATTCTTACTAACTTGCATCTGTGTGTAAATATTGTACATTTCTTACTAATTTTAACCTAAAATAAATAAATAAAGAAAGAAAGGAAAAAAAAAGAAAAGAAAAAATAAAACAAAGAAAAAAAAGGAAGATTGTATACATGCTGACCCGAACCTCGAGAGAAGGTCAAGACTTGACCTGATCGACCAGGAATAAAGTAGGGGGAGATAGGGTCCTTAAACAGAAAATCAAAAAAATTGTGTGTGTTGTTGTAAATACTTCTCACTTATTTTATGTATATCTGTAAAAAACTAACACTAATTTATTTGTTCCATAATTGACCTCAAATCAAATAACTTTCAAAACCAAAGTTGTAAATAAGAATGTGTCATAATTAATAAAAATAATTGCACAATTAAATCATGTACAGAATAAAGTAGCCACACTTCGAAACAACCACTAAGATTCTAATTGAAAGACCAATTCTGGCTCCATATGAGCTCAAATTGAATCAATCTCACATCCATTGGATTCGAAATTAAATTATCTTTAAAATGGTTGTGGTTTCATAATTTTTGGAGTTACGGTTGAAAAGTCAGTTTTCTGGGGTGGTTTGTGCAATTTTCCAATGTATTTTGTGCATATTGTATTTTGTATATATTTGTAAATTATTCCCACTGATTTTTTTGAAATAAAAAATAAAAAAATAGTAATTTCTTAAAATACAAAAAAGGCTAATTTCCTCATTTACTTTTGTATATAATGTCATATATGTATATAGTATATGTATATAGTTGCTTTTTTCGATCAATCATCATAAAAAAAATAATTTTTTTAATTCAAATAAATAAGTGACAAAAATTCAAAAAAATAGATAGTTTTGTAAATATGTTTACTTCTTTTAATTTATTTCATTTCATCTCTCTTATCTCTTCCACCAAAAAAATCAAAAATTCATTTCAATTTTCATCTCTTTTATGTCTTCCACCAAAAAATTCAAAAATTCATTTTAATTTTTATTTCTTTTATCTCTTCCATCAAAAAACTCAAAAATTCAAATTTCATCTCTTTTCTATTTATATGGCTACTTCTCCCTCATTCCAACTTGATCAATCTTTAGAGAGAGGAGCCCAATCTCTGAGAGAACAATTTCGTCGAGAAAGTTGCCTAGTCTCCAAGCCATTCGGTGATAGCGAGTCGTCCTTGTCGAGGCGATCATGGTCCTTTTCTGATCCAAAGGTTAGATCCACATTTTTCTTATTTTAATCATGGTTAATGATAGTTTACTTCGTTGCATTTTTTATTCATCATCATTTTTTTAGATCATTAAAAAAATCCATCACGTTTCTGATCTGCCACCGACTCGATTTTTCATCTCATCTTCTCGATCTCTCCGCCTTCTATTTCTATCGTCTACGATCTCTCAACTGCGACCACGTACAGTGGCCGGAGATCAGATTCGAATCCCTCATCTCCGTTGAATCTCCATTCATTTTTTCCAATTTGTAAATAAAAAAAATGTTTCTTTTTGTTCTCTAACGTTTGTTTTACAGGATCATATAAAAATAAAAAAATAAAAAAAAAAGAATTTCTTCATCCCTTTCTTTTCTTATTTTTTTCGGATTTACAAAAAAAATAAAAAAATATTTAATTTTGTTTCCCATTTACATAACAAAATAAAATTACAAAAGAAATAAAAAAAACGCCTCAGGCAGCGGGGTTGCCACCCCCCGCCGCCCACCAAGTCGCCGCCGAGCAAACCCGCCAAGGGCGGCAGCGCCGACCACAGCCCCGCGTCCTCCAGGAAGCTGCGCCGCCCGTGCGCTCCCATGTACGGTCCTCCCTCCCCCTACTCCGAAGCCTCTAGCATCTCGCCGTCCTACCGCGGAGCCCTCCTCCCATCGGCATCCTCCGACGACGACCGTGCCTCCGATCGTCGACGCCTCCAGCCACGGTGCCACCTACCTCGCCTCGGCCTCCATCCAGCATTTCTCGTGCCATGTCAGCCCTCCAACGTTCACATGGCACGGTGTCGTGCCCTCCGCCGACTCCACCCGCACCCGTCGTGCGAGGTCGCGCTGCCCCGCTCCTCCACTGACTCCGCGAGGCGGCAGCGTCGCCCGCACCATGCGTCAGCGCACTTGTCTAGCCACAGCCCTCGGCGGCCCTGCCTTGCACGCCTTCTCTGCCATCCCAAGATCCAGAGGTGGCGACCACCCTTTGGTCCCCTTTGGCTTTTTAACGTAGAAAAATCTAGGGCTTGGGATTAAGAAAATAAAAAAAATTACAAATTTGCATCAAAGCCCTCAGATGCTTCCTAAATTTCAAAGAGAGTCCCTGCCAGACTCAAGAACATGACATGCACATGATATAGTGGTAAATTGCGCATTCTTACCTATGTTGGATTTCTATATTTATTTTCTGCGTAGAACTTTTTGAAATTACATTTTAGTCCCCGAACTATAGAACAATAATTTGCTTGCTCTCTTTGAATGAAATAAATGTTTTTATTAGTCCAAAAATCTTGCAAAAATTGTGCTATGTTCCTGATGTGCATATCTTCTTAGCATAAAATTTTCATTGCATTTTACCTTCATTTTTCATTATTAAAAAATAAAAAATAGTATCCTTTTGTCTTCCTGAAATTCAAAAATTCATAAAAATTCGAACAATTTCTTAAATTTTCCAAAAAAATTAGAGTAGGTCTCTTTCATCTTTTTATTTTTGTCCAGCTTTCATTCATTGATTGTTTATAAAACCCAAAAAAATTGAAAAACATCAAAAATCTATTAAAAATCATAAAAAAATTTACAAAAATCCAAAAATTGTGATTTCAGTTCCTGTTTGTAGATATTTGCGTGTAGTTTGTCATAAAAATATTGTCAGGAGTTTTGGGCATTAAAATATTTTTAAGTTGTAAATTACTCCAAGCTGTGCACATTTTCTTATTTTCTCACCGTTAGATTTTTAGAAAAATACAAAAACATTTGAAAATTTCACAAAAATTCTCAGAAATATTTCAAAAGATAAAACCCAAAAATATTTTCTTTAGATTTTTCTGAGTATTTTTGACTAATTGAAAATTGCAAAAAGAGTTAGCGTGCATATTCTTGATCTTGTGAATTATAGCTTTGTGTTATATTTGAAAATAAAAAAATTGCAAAATCAAAATCACTAAAAATTTGAAAATCAGAAAATAAAAAAAATCAGAAATAAAAAAAATTAAAAAAAAAAGATAAAAAAAATCACAAAATAAAGGATAGTTCTCCGTTGAGATTCTTGTTTTCTCTTAATTAATTCCTGATTAATTGAATAACCCTTGGGAATTATTACCTCCCTGAGTTCGACCATGTCCGCTATACAGGTTAATAAGTAGCAAAAAAAAAAAATATTTTTTGTTGGTCATGGGATTTTGGGGATAACAACAACAATGATAATATTTTCCATCAACAATTTTTCCAGTCCCCTCAAATTTATTGTCAACAAAATAGCAGTTTTGTCGGGGATATAAAATAAAAAAATCAAAAACCCTAATTAATCGTGCACAACAAAATGGCACCGTTGGTGGGGAGGCACGGCGAGGGTAATTAGGTTTCTCTTTTGACCTGCTATTCTTGTTTATTTGTTTACTTTTTTGTCATTTACTTCATTGTTTATATCATTGCATTTGTTTCATTTTTTCTCTCATATTTTATAATTGTTTTTCTTACACATTTTCTTTTCCTTTTATTGCGAGGGCCCGCAGAGCGAAGGAGGCAACCTAGAAGAGTCGAAGCACCCAAGCGATGTAGAGGCAGCTTGGTTCTTCACCAAGCCGCTTTATAGCGTGAGAAGAGAAGAAGAAGAAGTGAAGGAGACAAAAAAATTTAAAAAGAGAGAGAGAGTTTTTCTTTTCCATTTGAACTCTATAAAAGGACATTCATTTGTTGCGGGGTCTGTTTCGCCAAGTGTCGGTGCACTTGGGGGACCTCACTGGTTTTGTTTTAATCGCTTTTATTTTTCTTTGTTTCCCGCGTATTTCGTGAGCTATCTCTTGATTGCTTTAATTAATTTGATTGAGACAGGTAATTAATTAGGTCCAAATACCATAAACAAGATATTTCCATGCCTATAGAGTAGAGCGTAATTTGGACTTAATCAAATTAACTTGTTCTTGCCCGTTAATAGAAGCTATCATCTAGGACGGTTCACTTGCATTTGCATATAGGATAGTTTATATAAATTCTGCGCGGATCACTTGCATGTAGACTACTCGCGACAAGGTACGCATCTCTAACCACTGCATGCATCATTGTTTTTAATCGTGCATTGGCATTTCCGATCTCCTTCCTTGTTTTCACTCACATAAGTTAAAAAGGAAATTGGACACTTGGTAGGAGATTCTTTGAAAATATTTTAACCAAGTGATGACTGCTAAAATCGGGTCTGCTGAAGAAAACTCGACCAAAAAAAATACAAGGGAAATTATTGTTTTGAGGAGAGTAACCCCCTCATTGTTTTGTTTGCTTGAGCGAGAGAGCGACCCGCACACTAGGATAGAGCCACGCCTGAACTCTTTTCAGACTACTATCTTGGGTTAGCCGTTCTCTAGTGAGGATCTCTCCGGTAGCCGGTAAAGCAGCCCGTGACGTCCTTAACAGATTGAATTGATCGGGTAGCCGGTAAACGATCCGCAATTCATACTATCTGGGAAAGATCTAACTTTGGGATTAGGCTAGTCTCCTGAGAGCATTGGGTTCCTAACAGCTCGCTTTAACTGCTTTGATAGATTGTATTGTCATCGAACTCTAAAATTGACAAGATAATTGATCGAACCTTCACGGTCTTCACATTGAGTTGAGTTGGTGAATTGGGGGTTTGTATTGTGTTTTCTTGCTAGCAGTAAAGATCCTTCTGCGCAATTTGCGCCTTCATTCACTTTCACTCTTGCATTGACCCTTGTGTTCTCGCATCCTTCCTATTGATTTCGAAGATGTCGGACCATAGTATTTCTCGTTCGGACTCTGCAAACTCATTCTACACTCCGAGTCATTCACCTTCTATTCAGGGAGACTCACTTCACGAATATTCCTCTTCCCCCACTTCTCCGTTCACAACATCCATCAATCCACTTTTTGAGATTGGCTTTAATCTCGAATTAATATCTGAGACTCCATCAATTCCGAGTACTAATCAAGTATCATGCACATTTTCAGAGTCAGACACTGAACACATGATGCCACGAAAGGGAAAGGGAACTATGTCAGAACAGAGCGAGATCAATAGCACCATGTTAGCCTCCATCCAGACAATTGAAGCCCAGATAGCAGAGCAGACTAACTTTCAAAATGCATTGAGAGACATGATTCTCGAGTTGAGACAGGAAAAAGAAGATAGGAGAGAGGGGGATAACAGAAACCCCGGAGGTGGGAATGGAGAAGAACCTCATAAAGAACCTAAGCCTACACTAAAAGATGCTTATAATCCAGGGGCAGGACATGCAAATTCGTGGATACAAATCCCTGCGATTCATGGGCATTTTGAGCTTAAGCCTACTATTTTGCCTCTTCTCCCAATATTCCATGAAAATATTAGTGAAGAACCTTATATACACCTCCAGCAGTTCGATTGCATTTGTGGAACAATACACTACCTGAATGTCCCATTAGAGGTAGTACAGATGACCGCCTTTCCATTCTGTCTGATGGGCAAAGCGTTGTATTGGCTAAATCATTTAGGGAATGTTGTCACTATTTGGGAAGAGTTGAGGTCCGCATTTCTAAACAAGTATTATCCACTTGTATGACTCAACCAAATGCGATCCTTAATTGCTAATTTCTCCCATATGCCCCAAGAGCCTATTCACGAGGCATGGGAACGATTCAAAGATCTGATGGAGAAATGCCCCCATCATGATATTCCAAAGACCAGCCTGGTACACAATTTCTTTGGGGGATTAAGCGTTGCGAATCCGAAGCTGGTAGATGACGCTCGTGGGGGAAGTCACTTCAATAAGGATGAGGATGTCCTGTACCAAATTTTCGAGGAGATGGCAGAAAGTTCAGCAGCTCTTTCTTCTTCACGTGCTTTTCAGAAGCATCCCGTCACCACCCGTGCAATACCCCACAAAGATGTCAATATGACAGCAACAAAAGAAGTGGATAAGGTGGATAGCACTGACCTGGCCATCATTGGAAATCACCTATCCAAAGTGAACATTATTGAAAAGCGATCCCAGGAACTTAATAAGCTTCATGTGGTCGAGCAGAGGACAAAGAACCTGCATAAGCTGGATGAGATAACAAAGCATCTGGAACTTCTTGTCAATTTGATCAACGCAGTCCATAGTTCGAATGCAGCAGCCAATACCTCTACTAGGGAGCAGACTTCTTCCACCAAGCAGAGTAGCGGAGGACCATCCACAGTTCAGCATGTCTACTACGTGCATATGCCTGATCAGGTTCAGAAGCATTCACATCAGATAGTTCCGTATCAACAAGAAATTTCCTACATTCCTGAGCAACAGTCTCCACCTCCTCCTAGTATTCAGGAGGTGAATGGTATCTGGTTCGACCGTGAGCGAAACCAGCCCCGTCCGTCAGGGCAGGGACAGTTGGTTTCACAGCAGAGTCAGAGACCTGCCCACCATATTTAGGGAGGCAGACAGCAGCAGTAGCAGTACCAGCACAAGCAGTTACAACCTCAGTATCAGTCTCCACCTCAGTTCCAAAACTAGAGACAAGGCCAGCCTCAGCAGCAGTCTATGTATTTCCCTCATCCTAACCAGCAATAGACCGTATATTATGGACAGTATACTCCCCCTCCTCCTCCTTATTATCAGAATCCCTATGGGAATCAACATCCTCCGTACTATCAGCCTCAACGACATCCAGTCAATGAGCAACCTGAGGCCCTTTCAGTCAATCCAGCACCGGACCAACTTACACTTCTTATGAAGAACATGAATGAACTGACTCAGCAGATTGACGACCTGACCACCACCAAGATACTTATTCCAGCACAGGTTGAAGCCAACCCCAACAACTTCAGATGCAAGGAGCAGGTAGCCAATGGCCCACCCACCCCTGATACAGGTATGTCCCTTGATTTTACATGTTTATCTAACGCCATTCATCTCAGGAGAGGTAGGAGATTGCATCCGCCTACGCAGTAGTTGGGAGTGGGAGATCGATCCACTGAGAGAGCATCATCTTCTACATCATCTCCTTCACCAGCAATCGAGAGGCCAGTATAGAAGCACCCACATCTGGAGTTTCACCGCCTTTGCCACAACTTTCACCAAGCAGATGCAGATCACCATCAGCAAGGAAGAATATACCAGTCACAGATTCTTCCTCTTCACCAACACCAGCATCCTATTCTGTTTTAGATTTTATTTTTACTTCACCTAGATTGACAACACTATACAGACTGATTCTGGATGTCCTCTTGTACATGATGATTCCACTTTGAATAAAGGAAATGAATGTTTGCATGTTTATTCTGATTTTGTGCCATTTCCTTTTGCTCTCAAAGCTAAAAAATTCAGAAACTAAAAACAACACTATCTGATACTGGAGTGGTTGAGATCTTACATAACATCTTTTTAAAGATGTCACTCCTTAAGGCAATGGAATACATGCCAACAGTAAAAAAGGAAATGAAAGAGGCATGTACCCAAAAGCATCAACCAAGGAAGAACAGATGAAAGGAAATAGAGAAACACATTTTGACCATGGCCACAGTTCATGCCATCAGCAATTAATTGCCATATCTTTGATTAAGAATTTGATCATACTCTTCTCGATAGCGGTTCCAACATTAATCTCATGCCTTCTTCTTTATTAACTGAATTTTAGTTAGGGCCTCTTAAAACAACCAAAATTATCCTTCAGTTTGTTGATAGATCGATTAAGAGGCCAAGATGTATTTTAGAGGACGTTATTGTAAAAGTGTAGGTAATGAAATTCCCTGTTGATTTTGTTGTCATGGATATGGACACATCTGCACCGTTACTCCATACCCCGATCATACTAGGTCGACCGTTCCTCCGAACGGCCGAAGCAGCAGTTGATTATGGTACTGGAGAGATCATCTTTCACTCTTGTAGTGACAAGGTGAAAATTGAGATGATCTCTGATCCTAGACCATCACCTTCACCAGCAGCAGATGATACTGAGAAAGTTATATCAGAGCTAGATGACAGTGATTTTCTTGCTGAATTCAGAGAGACATATATTTTCACGGATTTCATATATACCCAAGAGTTCCTTTACCAAAAGGACTCTCTGGAAACCACAGTCGACATAAGTTCCCTTGGTGGTCCAACTGAGACAGTTGGCGATGAGCATTTTGAGCAGAGTTCTGAGATCCAGATATCTGAGCCAATTATTGAATTTCCTGATTTATGCACAGATGAGAGAAATCTTTCTGAGATTATTGCTGAGATATTTGAGTCATTCATTGATAAGAGTACTGAACATCCTAATGAGCCATTCCTTTCTGAGCAGAGATCATTCCTTAAAGATCTATCAGATATTCTACTTGCTGAGCCGTCAATAGCCAAGGTGGATAGTCTATAGAGCACAGATCACATACCGTCGACAAGTACAGTAGCAGAGGTTATCGTAGAGCCGATTCAGACCCCACCTAAGCTCAAAGTTTTACCATCGACATTGAAATATGCCTTCCTTATCGGTCCCCCTTAATGTTTCCGGTCATCCTCAGCTCGCAGTTAACCGCTGAACAAGAATCTCGCGTGCTAGAGGTTCTTGAGAGAAACCGCAAGTCCATACGATGGAATATCTCGGATCTACGCAGGATCAATCCAGCATTGTGCTCGCATCATATCTACCTAGAGGATGATTGTAAACCCTCCCGTGAATGTCAGCGCCGTCTAAATCCAAACCTAAGTGAGGTTGTCATGAGGGATATCAAGAAATGGTGTGATGCTGGCTTTATATATCACATTTAGGATTCCAAATGGGTCAGCCCTTTACATATGGTCCCAAAGAAATCTGGGATTATGATCGTAAAGAATGACCGCGGTGAGGACATTCCGACCCGAGTACCTACTTCATGGCATGTATGTGTAGATTACCGATGCCTGAACTCAACTACCAAGAAGGATCACTTTCCACTACCCTTTATTGATCAGATTATTGAGAGGTTGGCAGGGAAAGAGTTCTTTTGCTTCTTGGATGGATATTCAAGATACAACCAAGTTGCTATCGCTCCTGGGGATCAAGAGAAAACTACTTTCACTTGTCCGTTTGGCACTTACGCCTTTAGACGGATGCCCTTTGGATTGTGTAATGCCCCCGCTACATTTGAAAGATGTATGTTGGCCATTTTTTCCGACATGGTGGGTAATTTTCTTGAAGTCTTCATGGACGATTTCTCGGTCTACAGGGATAGTTTTGACACATGTCTTTCTCATTTAGACCGAGTTCTTCAACGTTGTTGTGAGGTAAACTTAGTGCTCTCATGGGAGAAGAGTCACTTTATGGTGACTAATGGGATTGTATTGGGCCATGTCATCTCCAAACATGGTATGGAGGATGACCCGAACAAGATTGATGTGATTTCCAAGTTAGAGCCACCGCAGAATTTGAAGCAGTTGAGGTCATTTTTGGGACATGTAGGATTCTATAGGCGATTCATAAAAGAATTCAGCAAAATCGCCAGACCTTTGACGGAGCTTCTTTGTAAGGAGACTGATTTTGTTGTCGATGAGAAAGTTCTCCTTCCATTCAATCAGATGAAAGAAATGGTTACTAGTGCTCCTGTCTTACAGCCACCTGATTGGTCTCTTCCCTTTGAGATCATGACGGATGCATCAGATTTCGCAGTTGGAGCAGTTTTAGGACAGAGAAGGGATGGGGTACCATTTGCTATACACTATGCTAGCAAGACTCTGGATGAAGCACAACAGAATTATACAGTTACAAAGAAAGAGATGTTAGCAGTTGTGTTTGGGTTCGAAAAATTCAGATCTTACCTCATCGGTTCACACGTTATTGTTTATACGGATCATACTACCATACGATACTTACAGGAAAAGAAGGATGTCAAACCATGACTTATCAGATGGATCCTTCTTCTCCAGGAATTTGATTTAGAGATTCGAGATAAACCTGGAGTGAAAAACATTGTGGCAGATCACCTTTCCCGTATCACAGACACATAGACCTCTGAGAAGAACATAATTCCTATTTCTGAAACCTTTCCAGATGAGGCCATTTTGTCTGTGGACTCACTCCCATTGTATGCTGATATTGTGAACTATCTTGTCTCCAAGAAAGTTCCACAAGATTGGCCGAAGTACAAGGTAGACAGATTTATGTCAAAGATTCATTATTACAAATGGGAGGATCCGTACCTATTTCACGAGGGTGCAGATTGTATCTGGAGAAGGTGCATTCCTCAGGAGGAATACACCAGTGTACTTGAGCACTGTCACAAACTAGAATCTGGTGGGTATCATTCGGGGAAACGCACAGCAGCAAAGGTTTTACGGAGTGGCCTATGGTGGCCCACGTTGTTTAAGGATGCTACAGAGTATGTTCGAGGTTGTACTGATTGCCAGAAAATGGGAGGAACTGTTGGTTCCAAAGATACCATGCCCTTGAGATGTATACATATTTCTGATGTTTTTGATGCTTGGGGCATAGACTTCATGGGCCCATTTCCTATCAGTCAGGGATTTCAGTACATCCTGCTCGTCGTGGATTATATTAGTCGATGGGTGGAGGCTATCCCCACTCGAGCCAAAGATAGTCGTACAGTGTGTTCCTTTCTCAAGGACCATATTATTGCATGGTTCGGTATTCCCAAAATACTGATTTCAGATGGGAGAAGCCATTTCATTAATAGAGAAGTAAAGAAGCTTGTGAAGGAGTACGCCATTGAACACAGAGTTGCATCTCCTTACCACCCTCAGACTAATGGCTTGGCAGAAATTTCAAATAGGGATATCAAGATGATATTGCAAAAACTTATACGCCAAGATAGGAAGAACTGATCTCATATGCTTGACTCAATTCTACGGGCTTATCGGACGGCGTACAAGTCTCCTTTGGGTATGTCTTCCTACAGATTGGGGTATGGAAAGCCTTGCCACCTGCTAGTGGAATTAATTCACAAATCTTTATGGGCACTCCGTGTATGCAATTTAGACTATGAGAAGGTAGGAAAGAACAGGAAGTTGGATTTGAACAAGTTACTGGAATTCCGAGACTTTGCATACGATAACTCATTTATGACTCACTTATGTATAAGGAAAATGTCAAGCGCTGGCATGATAAACACATTCGAAGAAAGACTTTCTTCCCTGATCAGAAAGTTTGGTTATTTGATGCTATGTTGAAGTTGTTTCCAGGAAAATTGAAAAGCAAGTGGTCCGGACCCTTCATCGTGAGAGCAGTGCATGACAACGGGAGTATTGTCATATCTGGGTTATCATATGACGTACATTCATTTATTGTGAACAGACAGTTGCTGAAGCCATATCTAGATCATGATACATTTTTATCCGTTGTTGATTCGATATCTGTGGTATCAGATGATGATCTCTTGAATCCATCTTCTGTTTCTGATACATGATCATCCACTCCTCTTGTATATCCTTTCGTTTCACTCTTTCTTCTTATGTTTTATCATTCACCCCTTTTCTGTGTGTGTATATATGTTATACTTAGGATGTACTCTACCCTAAGTATAGGGGGGTGAATGATTTGTGTTGTTCATATTTGTCATGTTCATCACTCTTGTGGTTGCCTTTACTTAGGGATACTTTAGACGTAACTCGTACTTTTAAATACGTTTAATTGGCGGGTTATGTGTATAATTTTGTAAAATCTACGTGTGTAAAAAAACAAAAACAAAAACCAAAAAAACAAAAAAAAACAAAAACAAAAAAAAAATAAAAAAAACAAAAACAAAAAAAACAAACAAAATAAAAAAACAAAAACAAAAAAAACAAAAACAAACAAAATAAAAAAAAACAAAAACAAAAAACAACAAGAAAAAACAAAACAAAAAAAACAACAACAAAAAAATCTTGTATATACCTGTATATATTTTACTAACCTTTTTTCCTAAAAAAACTACAAATTTAAAAATCTATAAAAATTTGCATAATAAACAAAAAACTTTGTTTCACATCTGCATTTTTTCTCCAAAAATCCATAAAAAGTGCAAAATTAGAAAATTGTTAAAAAAATTCTTTTCACATGTTCATCATTTCTTGTAAAAAAACTCTTTGCATTGTTCATATTTTGCATTTGCATGTGCATTTCTCAGGATAGTAGTGACTTTTAAACTATGTCTGGAATAAAATTGAAGAATGCAGCTTAGTTGGACCGTAATCCACATAATTCTCAGAGGAATTTCACCAAGAAATAGGATTTTGGAAGCTTCAGGTCTTTGACTTAATTCTTTGAGTTTCACATGACAATGTGCAGCGTTTGACTCTTAGTGTCTAACCTGGTCTCTTCATTCTGGGTATAACTCTGGAATAGGGAATTAATTTGTACTCTCGCACTATGCACTTAGCTCAACTCAGACGGGATGTTGGAAGACTATGTGAGTTTCTTTTATGGTAGTGTGGAAATCTAAAGATCGGAGTACAGGTTGGAATAAAGCTTCGGAAAAGGGATGGACGACTGGGCACAAATTTTTCTAAGACCGCAAAACATGTACGGAAACAAAAGATTCTATATCAGTAGGGGCACAACAAGATCCAAGCAGAACCACCAAAAATTTAAATACAAAAAAGCCACTATTAAATAAATATCTGACCAATAAGGCCCAAGCTTCAAGAAAACCTGCAGATCTTGGTGGAGACTCGGCTACACTAGCCAGCATCACAAGGAGAGGTGACTACACTGGCCACCTTTCTGTTCTTTTCTCCTTCTTCTAACTTCTCCCCCTATTCAATTGTGAACACAGCGTGATAGACCTTAGAAAGAAATACCTGACTCCCCGAGGATGGAGTTACAGGAGAGGAGGTTTGCATGGTAGTCCGACATTCTTGATGGGAAGAGCTAAAACCTTTCACACACATGAGTCGATTGTTTAATTTTTAGAGGGTGTGCTTTGGGAAGAGGATTGATATAAGATGACTTCTGAGGCGAAACTGTGACAATGATGTGTAGAACTTGAAGGCTGTTGATTTAAAATTCTAAGTCTCACAGAAGTTCTGACACACTAATAATCCAAAGGTCCGACATAGCTCCAAACTACAATTTTATGAAGATAAGTTTAATACTCAATATTGTCCTACTTTCTTTATTTTCTCGTTTTTTTTCTTTTTCTTCACTTATTCTTTCAAATAAATGTTTACGAAGGGACTAGTGAAGGTAAAGCATAGGGGGATGATGAATCTGCGATTTTTCATCTTTATTCATTTATTTTAGCTTAAAATCCATTTATTTGTGCAATTTTCCAATGTATTTTGGGCATATTGTATTTTGTATATATTTGTAAATTATTCCCACTGATTTTTTTAAAATAAAAAATAATAAATAATAAATTCTTAAAATACAAAAAAGGCTAATTTCCTCGTTTACTTTTGTATATAATGTCATATATGTATATAGTATATGTATATAGTTGCTTTTTTTAATTAATAACCATAAAAAAATAAAAAAATAATATTTTTTTAATTCAAATAAGTAAGTGATGAAAATTAAAAAAATAGATAGTTTTGTAAATATGGTTACCTCTTTTATTTTATCTCATTTCATCTCTCTTATCTCTTCCACCAAAAAAATCAAAAATTCATTTCAATTTTCATCTCTTTTATGTCTTCCACCAAAACAATCAAAAATTCATTTTAATTTTCATTTATTTTCTCTTCCACCAAATTCGAATTTCATTTCTTTTCTATTTATATGGCTCCATCTCCCTCATTCCAACTTGATCAATCCTTAGAGAGAGGAGCCCAATCTCAGAGAGAACAATTTCGTCCAGAAAGTTGCCTAGTCTCCAAGCAGTCCAGTGACAGGGAGTCAGCTTTATCGAGGAGATCACGGTCCTTTTCCGCTCCCAAGGTGACATCAACATTTTTCTTATTTTATCTAGGTTAATCATTGATTACTTCATCGCATTTTTTATTCATCGTCATTTTTTTTATCACTAAAAACAATCCATCACGTTTCTGATCCGCCACCGACTCGATTTTTCATCGCATCTTCTCGATCTCTCCGCCTTCTATTTCTATCGTCCACGATCTCTCAACTCCGGCCGCGTACGGTGGCCGGAGATCGGATTCAAATCCCTCATCTTCATTGAATCTCCGTTCATTTTTTCCAATTTGTAAATAAATAAAAAAATGTTTCTGTTTGTTCTCTAACGTTTCTTTTGCAGGATCATATAAAAATAAAAAAAAATCTTTATCCCTTTCTTTTCTTATTTTTTTCAGATTTACAAAAAAATTAAAAAATTATTTATTTTTATTTCCTGTTTACATAACAAAATAAAATTACAAAAAAATTAAAAAAAATGAAAAAAAATCACCTCTGGCAGCAGGGTTGCCACCCCCCCTCCGCCCACCAAGTCACCGCCGAGCAGACCTGCTAAGGGCGGCAGTGCCCACCACAGCCCCGCGTCGTCCACGCGGCCCTGCCGCCCGTGCGCTCCCACGTGCGGTCCGCCCTCCTCCTACTCCAAAGCCTCCAGCGCCGCGTCGTCCCACCGAAGAGCCCTCCTCCCATCGGCATCCTTCGACGATGTCCATGCCTCCGAGCGTCGACGCCTCCAGCCGTAGTGCCACTTGCCTTGCCTCGGCCTCCATCCAGCAGTTCTCGTGCCACGTCAGGCGCAATCGTCCAGCCACAGCCCCCAACGGCCCAGCCTTGTGCGCCTTCTCCGCCATCCAAAGATCCAGAGGCGGCAGCCACCCATCTGGTCCCCTTTGGTTCTTGAACGAAGAAAAACCTAGGGCTTGGGATTAAGAAAATAAAAAATTTGACA
Source organism: Ottelia alismoides (assembly GCA_037367405.1). NCBI lineage: Eukaryota > Viridiplantae > Streptophyta > Magnoliopsida > Alismatales > Hydrocharitaceae > Ottelia > Ottelia alismoides. Next base: position 451,866 of record JAZKJV010005868.1, on the reverse strand, counting down.
AATTTGCATCAAAGCCCTCGGATGTTTCCTAAATTGCAAAGATAGTCCCTACCAGATCAAGAGCATGACATGCACATGATATAGTGGTAAATTACGCATTCTTCCCTCTAGTGGATTTCTATATTTATTTTCAGTGCAAAACTTTTTGAAATTACATTTTAGTCCCTAAACTACAAAACAATAATTTGCTTGCTCTCTTTGAATGAAACAAATGTTTTTATAAGTCCAAAAATCTTGCACAAATTGTGCGATGTTCCTGATGTGCATTTCTTAGCATAAAATTTTCATTGCATTTTGCCATCATTTATTATTATTAAAAAATAAAAAACAGTGTCTTTTTGTCTTCCTGAAATTCAAAAATTCATAAAAATTCGAAAAATTTCTTAAAATTTCCAAAAAAAATCGAGTAGGTCTCTTTCATTGTCTTTTAATTTCTGACCAATTTCCATGCATTAATTGTTTATAAAACAAAAAAAATAAAAAAAATCAAAAATCTTATAAAAATCATAAAAAATTTACAAAAATTCAAAAATTGTGATTTCAGTTCCTGCTTGTAGATATTTGCTTGTAGTTTGTCATAAAAATAATTGTCAGGAGTTTTGGACATTTAGAATATTTTTAAGTTGGAAATTACTCCAAGCTGTGCACATTTTCTTATTTTCTCACTGTTTTATTTTTAGAAAAATACAAAAAAACATCTGAAAATTCCACATAAATTCTCAAGAATATTTCAAAACTTTTAAAACCCAAAAATATTTTCTTTGGTTTTTTGTGAGTATTTTTGACTAATTGAAAAATTGCAAAAATAGTTGGTGTGCATATTCTTAATCTCGTGAATTATTGCTTCGTGATATTTTTGAAAATAAAAAAATTGCAAAATCCAAATCACTAAAAATTTGATAATCAGAAAATAAGAAAATCAGAAATAAAAAAAATTTAAAAAAAAAATAAGATAAAAATCACAAAAACCAAATATAGTTGTCCTTTGAGATTCTTATTTTTTCTTAATTATGTCTTTATTAATTTAATAACCATCGGGAATTGTAGCCTCCTTGAGTTCGACCATGTCCGATATACAGGTTAATAAGTAGCAAAAACAAAAAAAAAATATTTTTTTGTTGGTCACAGGATTTTGGTGATAACAACGACCACGACAATATTTTCCATCAACATATTTTCCGGTCCCCTCAAATTCGTTGTCAACAATAGCGGTTTGGCCGGGGATATAAAATAAAAAAAATTAAAACCCCTTAGAGATTCGTGCAAAACAGGGCACCTGAAGGGTGTCATCCAACGACACTTGTACCTTCTTGCTCCTCCTCCTCTTGCACTCATTGGTGATGCAAATGGAACTTCGGTAGGGCTGCCGGATCTCCAATGTCATCCTCCGAGCATGCTCATAATCCTGGAATCTTGGCGACCAAGGTTGGAGCATGGGGAAGGCGCCAGCCTACCTAGAGGTGGTTGTCAATACATCCATGTCAGAGGTAGAGCTCGAGAACATAGCTCCGACCGAAGTCTGGCCTCTGAAGGAGTGTACTTGCAGAACGGTTAAGGGGGAAATAGTCTAAGCGTGCAGGATTTGTGTGTTTGTATGGTGTGTGCAAAGCGAGTGGAATGGCATTCCATGCGAACCGAGGATTGGGGAACCTGAGCTCCTTCTCCGGCGAGCCTTAGAGGAAGTGGAGGCATGTGGTTAGGTTATGGAGAGGAGGAGGAGGTGACCTGGCAGTGGCACGAGGATGAGTGGTGTGAGAGGAAGATCGCGAGGTGGTCAATGCTCGGTGAATGTATGTATATATGCCTAATTAGTTAAGAGAAACGAAACATAAGAGACAAGAAGACTTACTTGGATATTGAAGAGGCGTATGGCGGATGAAGCTGTCTAGGCTGAGATCAAAGGTGAGCTCCGATTTTCACTGGACTCTGACGACCCTTCATAGCGTCTCATCGGCCGGTCTAGGGTCGTGTTATGGCCTAGCATGGCCATGGGTAAACACCGAGGCCGGAGGTCATCTTTGCATCCTCAATCCATCCCCTCCCTGTCACAGAGGAGAGGATTTGGGCCTCGGCCTTCGTAAAGGTGGACCGTATGAAAGGAATTCGGTGTGCGCATACTTGAAGTGGAGGAAGTGTAGGTGCAGGTTGTGGACTCTGTGTCTCCATAGGCTGGTGCAGATCGGAAGAAGAGGGAGGGAGAAAGGCCAGGTGGCGTGCGAGGATGGTGGTTGTTATGGCTTTGAATTGGCGTGGTCAGGAGAACGTGGGTAGTGTCAAGAATGTGTATAAAATGGGAAGGGGACAGGAGACGACAACATGGCCATTGGATCTAGTGATCCAACATTTGTGGAGCAGGTGGAAGCGGGCGCTCCAGATTAGATCTGAAGGCACCACGTGAAGGGTGGCGAGGCGAGGTAGGTGGCATGAATGGAGCATGTTAGCGTGGCTTAACCAGAAGGAGCCACGTGGCCCAATGAGATTTATTCAAAAATAAAAATAAAGAGAAAATAAAAAAAATAGAAAAATGACGAATTAGAAAAAACTCAAAACATTAAAGTTATAGATCTTGATGAGATCTACAAGTTTCATGTGACCAAAAATAAAAACATAAGTCAAATAAAGGGAGAAAATATTTTTGGAGGCATTTTTAAATGATAAAAACACTTGATTTTAATTTCTCTATTTTTTAATTTATTTTTAAGCCAAAAATAAATATGTACAAGATTTTGGAATCTATTAATAATTAGGGTTAGTTATACACAAGGGTCAGTTGCTTAAAGTTAATGATTTAATTCCTAAATTTATTGGATATTTTAACTAAGGAGGATAACACATTATAATAAATATGAGGAATCATAGATTCATCACCTGAAAGTTGACCCTAGGTCAACTGTGTCCCCATTGACGCACCTTGTTCTACCCGATAACCAGACCCTCGTATCTAATTTCTTCCATATCGCACCCCTCTTCAAATCAATCGTTTCTTTCACCAAGTTGTTTATTGAATTGTCGTCATTCCCTCCAGAACTCCTATGAGGTCAAACCTCTCTCTATCCACTCGCAAACCCTAACCCAACTACCCCCACTCTGCATGTGTATAAATTATCACCTCCATCAAACATTGATCGTTTGATCCCTCTTCTGCCCCTTTGCCCTAAATCTGAGCCTAGAGTCAACATCCTGGTGACAACAGGAGCTGATCCAGCCCCTTGGCATGAAGTTTGGCGTTGAATGAAGGCTTGATCCGTTGCTAGACGCCACCCTCGTCAGAGCTCATACTTCCGATTGTGCTTCGATGGTAAGCTTCTATCTCCGTATCTCTATTCGTTCATTAGGTTCGTAGTAGTCTAGGTGTTGTGTTATTTTCATGTTCTTTGATCTATTTTATCATAGGTTTCAATTCCTTTGTATGGTAGAGCTCCAACTCTGCCACCCCGTTCCGACCATCTAAACGTTGCTCCGCCTCATCAGTCACCTCCACGATCTCCCTCTTCATATTCTGAATAGCCCAGGCACCTTCATCCCCCTTAGGTTTCTCTTAGATCTGGAAGTTTAGTATTCCTCTTCCGTCACTCACTAGAAGGCTATCGCATTGCCCCATCTCCATTCCATCCAGACCTCTAGAGCACATCGGAGCTCCATCTTTTCACCTATAACATCTCCTGTAGGAAATAACAAAGAATAAGAAGTTTATTGAGCCTCATCGAGCATCGGAGACCCTCCAGGTCAATCCCCTCCATCAAACATCGCCCAAGCCGCTCCGAGACTTTTAACGCTTCCAGATAACGTGAACGGGCACATGGAGTCTTTTGGGGCAATTAGAAACAAGGGAGGAGCTTGGAGATCAGAGATTTTGCTGCTTGAAAGTTTCCAGGATGGAGTTCTTCACAGTGTTCTTCCTCCATGATTCATAGCCATTCGATGAAGAACATCATGCTAGATTAAATCGCCACCATCGGATGCACCATCACGTTAGCCCTTGTATCAAAATACATGCTTCTAATCTCAACTGTCAAGTCTCGAAGTGGTATTAGTCGCGGGATTCATGCCACGTGGATTAGTGAAGTGTCATGGACCGTTCGTTCCCATGCAAGACTTAGGTATTTTGCACCATCACCCATCGATTTTGAACTTTATTATTCAATCCATAAACTCTCATTTGTCGCTATTTTATTTTTGTAACATTCGCAAAAAGACCCTCCTAGTTCATTTACTTGCAGTTGAGTCCATGATAGCTCACCTGACGTGCGGTCCCACATGAGGTTGGCATTTTACATAAAAGCCCCTACGGGTTTATGTAGTTTGTTTGACTCTTGGAAATTTTTGTTTCAGTTATATTATTTTGGAAAAATTGCATGTTCACCTTGTTCTTTAAACTTTTTACATTTATACTCCTGTAGAACATTAAAATTTGTGGTTGATTTCTATTTATTTAAAATAACTATTGCACTAGAAAAATCCCCAAAAATTGGAGTAGGTGCATGTTGCAATATACTTTGTGGTTACATTTTTTGTATTGCAATTTTGGGCACTTTAATAATTATAAAAAGAAAAAAGAGAACAAATATTCTCCGTTTATCTTAAAAACCCCAAAAAAAATTAAAATCATTTTGAAAAATTCCCCCAAAAAATTTTTATATTTAAGTATTTTGAATCTTCAGATCAAAAGTCACTAAAAATAGAAAAAGAAAACTCGTTAAAATTAAAAAGCTCTAAAATCTATTATAAAATTCTAAAAAATACTAAAAATCCAAAAAATATTTATCTCTGTTATGTAATTTATTTTATTTAATTATCTACTTAGCAAAATTTATTTGAAGAATTTTGTACTTGATTTGATATTTTTAATCTTCATTTCAATTCGGTTGATTTAACTAATCCCTAATTTGGGATATTTTTGATTTTAAAATTGATAAAAAATAGAAAAAAATCCTTATAAAATCGCAAAAATAGTATAATATTATATAAAACCTTAAAATAATTAATTCTGTAGTTTTTAAATTTTTTTAGTTTTTTCTGTATATATTAGTCCATATTATACATATAGCCTTATATTTTCTATATTACATATTACTGATACAAAAAGAAATTAAAAATATGAAAAATATAAAAAGAAAATATAAAATTAAAAATAATTAAAAAAATATAAAAAAGTTATAAAGCTAGAAAACCCTAATTTGGCAAAGAGTTTGAGAGACAGATTACGTTTGTATTTTCCTCTCGTGCTCTACACCCTTGTTTCCTGTGTTCGATCCCTACATGCTTATAACTATACGTCTTTAGTAGGGTATAATAAATATTAACTTATGTTATTAATTGATTAATTATTTATGTGGGTTAGTTATTGATTGAACGTAATTTTTGAAGAGTCGTTACATCTTGAGTCCTCACTTTGTTTGGCTCATTTTATACTCCTCGATTTTTATTGTCATCAAATGGTGCCAGCCCATGCCGGGGAGCATAGGTTTGTAGAGTAGATTTTGTCTTTCATATTACTTAGCCATTTGTGCATTTATTTCATTTTATTTGATTATTATTTTTGAACTGTCTGACGCCTCTTTTGTTTGTCTTCTTGCGAGTGACCGCAGATCGAGGAGGATCGCCTAGGTGATCCTACCAAGCCTTGGGACGAGTAGCCGACTATTCCGACCTAGCTGGTAGGAGAGAGTAGGAGACTCTTGATAGAGAAAGGATAGTAGCAGTGGCTTAGTTTTCTATTTTCTTTTAGTAAGAGAGAGAAACATTTTATTTTTGCATTAGTTATTTGAATAATATAGGTACATTGAACTTTAGACATTCAAACCCAAATTCCAAGTGTTTGCTCTCTGGGGGGCTTAAAGATTTTTCATGGGATTTCATCGCTTTATTTGCTTTGTTTCCTGGGTTTTGAGCTTTCTGCCTTTTTCTATTTGTTTTTGGGAATGAGCCCTTAGTCTTTAGTCTTGCTTGATCATGTAATCTAAGGCCAAACACCTAACTATCTTTGCATGCACATATAGTCTTAGCATTTGGACTTAGCATAATTAATTGTTGAATACTTAGTCTTGAAACTGCGCATCACGAGAGCCCTCCATACAGTGCTTGTAGGACCCACTGTGGTCGGCATCGAGGAGGCTCCAAGACCGAACCTTATGTTTTATTCTGAGTGTTTAGCATTTGGTTCTTCATGTGTAGCAATTGCCTACATAGGATGATTTCCATGTGCATATCGGCATATAGCATAGGTTTAAAAATTCTTGTTTTGCATCCAGTATGGATAGAGTTGGGAAGCATTGTATGTCTTCTAACTGAGCATTCATCATTTAGGCACTAAGGTGAGATTTCCATCTTAGTGTCGCCTTGCATTACTTTGCCTCTATCTCCCTCTATTTTTGGATCACATAGGAATCAAGAAAATACAAAAACATTAGGTGCTTGTATTGAAATTACTCAAAGCAAGTGATAATACAAAAGAATTAAAAAAGGGACCGCTAAAAATACTTAACCTATATAAAATTGATTAATTAGACTCATTCATTGGGTGAGTAAAGCCTTCATTTGTTTTCAGGTAGCATTGGAAGGTCTCGTTCCCAGAGAGAGAGAGAGCGTTATTGTCAGGATTAGAGCCCAAAATTCATATGTGGCTACCTTGTGCATCTCTTGGATTTTGGAAGTACTGGAGCTTCTATCTTACGTGTGTGCTTCTATATTGCATGCACGAGTAAGGCTTGGTCAATGATGATGTTCTCTATTGTGAGTCGGCCTTATCTGATGAATTGTGCTTAGGCACGCCTTTACGGGGGTGTCTGTCTCATTGTCTTGCATCCGAGTAGGTCCTTGCACGCTGACGGGGGATTCCATTGCGAGCGAGGACCGAAGTAGCGGGTTCGCCTATCGGCTTCCTCCCTTTATTTCTTTGACAGAGCAGGGATCTAGGAAGGGTTACATGGACCTTAAAAAGTGCAGACTGCATGTTATAAAGGACGAGGACAAGTACGAGATACTTTTCTGGCAAACTCTCACTCCTATATGATTAGCGCACTAAGGACTTGTTAAAAGATAATTGCCTGTAAATCAAATCAAAAACCTACAAAGATGAGTGTTGAACCTTCAAGCTTTACGAGTCAAGTTGGTGAATACATTGTTTTGAGGTTTTATTGCTTAGTTTCATTTTGATCAAGATAAAAAATATCGTGCATTTGCGCCATTTTGATTTCTTCTCTCTTACTCTTTGACACTTTCTCACTTTGGGCCATTATACTATTTTACACTCCTTTTGTTTCTTGTTGACCTCTGCATCATTCCTCCACATCGATCTTCCTCTTGATCTTTCAAGATAGCGATGCGTGGATGGCTTAGTCGAGACTCCATCGATACCGACATTGATTCCATATGCTCACATTCTCCAATAATTCAGGGTGATTGCCAAGAACCTGGTTCGAACTCCGCAAACTGATCTCCAAACTCCTCGTCCTCTCCAATAATACGGGATCACTCTTGTCCCGATCTTTGTCTATTTTGGATGGCCATTTATTTCACTCCATATACATCGCCATCCTTAACAAAGTTCTGTGTTGAACTGAACATAAAACACTTTTCTACATCTGGTGCAACAATTCAAACTAATCGAGTATTATTCCATGTTCAGACCAGGAACTCGATCTCAAGACATAACTACAAGAAGAATATTAAATGGTCTGTGATAGAGGAAAGGGACCGTAGCTGCAACCAGATGAAGAAGCGAATCAAGGGGACATACAGAACATTACACAGAATGACGTCAATAGCCAGCTACCTGCATATATCCAAGCCATTCAGCAGTAGTTGACGAATCAGGTATTGTCCCAGGTCACCTTTGAAGAAATGTTGAATGATTTATGGAGAATATATGATGAGAGAGATTCTATAAGATATGATGATCTGAACAAAGATCATGAGCTTCTTTGGGGAGATGCAGAAGATGATATGTCAGTAGGTGGACCTCATGATGAAAAAGGGAGGTGAAACTACCGCAACTGAAGCCTACGCTGAAGCAAATCTACAACCATGGAGGAGCTCATGTCGCTGAGTTTATTCAAATTCCAAAAATTCATGCCCACTTAGAGCCGAAGCCGTAGTTTATATTTCTTCTCCCTACTTTCCATGGGAATACTACAGAGAAACCATACATCCACCTGCAAAAATCCGATCGCATTTGTGCCACAACACACTACCCAATATCCCTCTAGGGGTGATCAAGATGACTACCTTTCCTTTCAGCCTCCAAGACAAGGCCATGTATTGGGTCAATCATCTGGGAAAGGTAGTAATGACCTAGAGGGAGTTGAAGTCTGCATTTCTCCACAAGTTTTGCCCTCTCGGTCAATTGAACCAGATGTGCGCCCGCATCTCCAGTTTTATTCAACAGTCCCACGAGACAATTCATGAGGCATGGGAGAGATTTAATGATCTACAGGAGAAGTGTCCCCACCACGAAATCCCAAAGACCAGTCTCGTGCAGCATTTCTTTGGTGGGTTGACACTTGATATCTAAAAGCTAATCAATGCTGCTTGTGGTGGCTCACATTTCAACAAGGATGAGGATGTCATCTGGGACATTTTTGAGGAGATGGTTGAAGGAGAGGTTGCTCAATCTTCATTACATGCATATATGAAGACGCCCGCCACCAGCCACAAGCCTGTTAATATTGCCACTCATGCCGAATACAAGGATGAGAGCTCCAACCTTAGCATCATTGGGAGACACTTGTCTAAGGTAGACATTATTAAGAAGAGGTCCCAGGACCTTGAAAACTTTCAGTCATTGAGAGAAGGACCCAGGGTTTGGAAAAGCTCGACTTGATCTCTCAGCAGCTGGAGCAGCTCGTTCAAGCACTGGATGCTAATGTATGCAACTATGTATATGCAACTATCGCGACATCTGCTCAGATGAAAAGCCAGCATTGATATAGCATCCTCAACTGAGTCTCTCGTAGCTTCAACTTGTTTAGCATGTATACAACGTGTAGGTCCCCGAGCAACCCTCACAGTCTCAAACACATATGGTTGTTTATCAAATAAAGTCACATCCATCTTACTCAGAGCAGTTCTCTCCACCCTAAACATAATTTCAAGCGATAAATGGTGTATGGGACCATGAACAACATGTGACTTGTCCTCATGGACATTCTCAGGGTCAAAACTCGGCCAGTTGTCCACACCACTAACAACAACAGGGAGGGAGGAACTTCCAACCCTATCAACCCCTGAACCAGCAAGCTCCACAGTACGGGAACACCTGGAGGCAAGGATATCAACAACAATAGCGGTCCAATTACCATCATCAGGGCTTCCCTCAATAGTAGTCGGTAGCACAATATCAGAATTTTTATCCCTCTCAGTAGTATTCACAATACTCTTCTTGACCTGCCCCTCACCATTTCTCTCAGGGTTATCAGCAGCAACCTCCCTTGCACTATCAGAGTCAGAGACCCCAACAAGGTGACTTTTATGAGGCTGTACCGATGAACCCAGCTCTTGCTTGCTTGGAACAATTAGTGAAGAACATGGCTGAGATGACCTAGAAGATTGATGACCTGATGACTACAAAGGCAGTCATACCAACCCAAGTCGAGGCGAATCCGAATAACTTCCGACTTAAGGAGCTTGTAGTATGTAGTGATCTGCTTGATTCATGTGGAAATGATTTGTTTATATCTGACATTGTTACTCTCAAGAGCAGTAAAACACTGCATCCATTAGCAACTACGAAGGGAAAGAATCTTGAATCTGACGGGGTGTCATCAGTCCAGCCAGCACAAGGGCTAAGTAACAATTTTGGAGGAGCATCATCTGCAAAAAAATAGAAGAAACTACAAAAATATAAAAAGACAACAACGGACCCGGTGGAGACCAGTCAACATTGAAGACGCCAGCACGTGCCACAAATCCATCATCAATCTTGGAGAAGCCAACACATGCAGCGGATCCTGAGCCAGTCCATGACGCTGAGCATGCACTTTTTGGTCCATAGCTTGTAGATGACTTTACACATTTTTTCCTTCTACATGTGAACAATTATATGGACAAAATTCCGAATGATACTATTTTAGATTCTGTAAATATCCATTTTCTAGAAGCAATTAAAAAACACAAAAAATGGAAAATTTGAAAAAAAAATGTTTTGTCACATCATGACATTGTTGAAATTACACAAAATTTGGTCATGAATATTCCTTTGATGAAAGCTCTTGTTTACATTCCTGTTGTGAAGAAAAGACACGAAGATGCTTGTACAACAAGGCGCATACCTCATCCTCACAATCTTAGAAGTCAAGGTGGCAAGCATGAAAAGCACATCCTCACTAAGGCCACCGTGAATGCTATCAGCAATCTCTCAGACAAAATGAAAGACAAGGGAGCATCACTCTTTCCCTATCAGATTTCTAACTAACAGTTTGAACGCTTATTGTTCGATAGTGGGTCCTCTGTCAATTTAATGCCAGCTTCACTGCACATTGAATTAGGGTTTGGAACGCTCAATCCTACAAAGATGATTATGCAACTCACAGAAAAATCCTTCAAGCGGTCTAGGAGTATGTTGGAGGATGTGATCATCATTGTTCATGGATGCAGTTCCCTATCAATTTTGTTCTGCTAGACATGGACTTCTCCACGCCTCTGCTCCTCATCCCCATCATCCTTCGTCAACCGTTTTTGTGAATGATCAATGTAGTGGTGAATTACAACACTCAAGAGATCACATTTAGTTCCAGCGAAAGAAAAGTCAAGATAAAGATCGTGTCTGATTCTAAGCCTACAGAGGAAACATCTGATGTGGGAGTGCAGATGATCAACCATTCTGAAGACCATGACTTTTTAGCTATGATTCAAGATACCAATCTATTTATGGATGATAATGAGATGCATGAATTCCTCTGCCCCGAGGAAGGAATGGAGAGTGCAGTCAAATTTCCCCTTGGCAATGACAATGAGATTCTTGCTGAACAACTTGATGAGGTTTCTATAGAGATAATTAGCCCTTCAACACCAAGATCAAGTCACTGAAGATTTTAGCAATGAAGCCGATATCATTGAAACTTTTTATGAATTTCTGTATGCAGAAGCTGTAGAGATAAAGGTCGATACCGAACAGGTGAAAGATCCACTACATGTTATGATAGCAAAAGTCACCACCGAAGTAGCTCCCACTCTGCCTGAGCTAAAACCATTGCCCTCCAATATGAAGTGTGTCTTCCTTGTGGGGTTATTCTAGCGCGTACCTGATTATCATCTATGCCCATCTAACCAAAGACCAAGAATCCTGACTGATGGAGTTTCTTGAAAGAAACCTCAAGGATATTGGTTGGAAAACTTCGGATCTCTACAGGATTAATCCTTCTCTTTGCTTGATCACATTTACCTTGAAAAAGATAACAAACCCTCTCGCGAATTTCAAAGAAGGTTGAATCCGAACCTTCAGGAGGTTGTCATGAAAGAAATTAGAAATGGTGCAATACGAGAATCATATATCCCACCTTCGATAGCAAATGGGTGAGTCCCTTGCAGGTAGTGCCGAAGAAATCATGGATCACCATCATGAAGAATGACAAAGGAGAGATCACGACCATAGTACCCACTTCCTTGCGAATGTGTGTTCACTACAGAAGATTGAACCTCACCACCAAGAAAGATCATTTTTTGTTGCCTTTCATTGACCAGATTCTCAAGAGATTGGCAAAGAAAGAATACTTCTACTACTTGGACAGTTACTCTGGATATAAACAAGCTACTATTTCCCCTAAGGATCAAGAGAAAACCACGTTCACCTGTCCATTCGGAGCATGCGCCTTCAAACAGATGCCATTTGGGCTATGCAACACCCCAGCTACTTTCCAGCGGTTTATGCTTGCAGCATTTGTCAACATGGTGGGCAGTTTCCTTGAGGTTTTCATGGATGACTTCTTGATTTATGAAGATTCCTTTGATCAATGTCTAGATTATTTGGACTGAGTGTTGAAGAGGTGATACAAAGTGAATCTAGTGTTATCGTGGGATAAGAGAAACTTCATGGTGACCGAAGGAATCGTGATGGGTCATGTTGTTTCCAAACGTGGCATGGAAGTTGGCCAAACCATGGTTGAAGTGATTTCCAAACTTGAGCCACATACTACTCTCAAGCAGGTCTAGTCATTCTTGGGTCATGTCGGTTTCTACCAATGATTTATCAAAGATTTTAGCAAGTTCGTCAGACCGTTGATAGAACTGCTAGGCAAGGAGAATGATTTCATCGTCAATGACCGTTTGCTACTTGCTTTCAATCAATTAAAGGAATCATCACTTAGGCCCCTGTCTTGCAACCATCGATTTGGACTCAACCATTTGAAATAACGATAGAAGCACCATATTATGTCAACAGTGACATAATGGGACAAAGGAAGGATAATATTCCATTTGTTATTCACTACTCTAGTCGGGCGCTCTATGAAGTTCAAAGAAACTACACGGTCACTGAGAAGGAGCTGCTAGCGGTAGTTTTTGCCTTAGATAAGTTAATGTCCCATCTCCTTGGGTCCATGGTTATCATTTATACAGATCACTCAACCATCTGATATTTACATAAGAAGAAGGATGCCAAACCATGTCTCATTCGATGGATTATTCTCCTCCAAGAGTTTGACCATGAAATCCGAGATAAACCTGGTTTAGAAATGTGGTGGTCGACCACTTATCCAGACTTCCTGAGCTTGAATCTCTGAGTCAAACTTGCAGCCAATTACGGTCTTTTCCAAATGAGGCAGCCTTGTCAGTTACATCACTCCCCTAGTATGCTGATGTTGTGAACTATCTTGTGTCCAAGAGAACCCCCACAAGATTGGCTTAAGTTGAAAGTGGACAAATTTATGTCCTCTATCCATTTCTATCATTGGGGGGACCCATATCTATTATATCAAGGGGCAGATTGCATCTGGAGAAGGTGTATCCCTCAGGAGGAAGTTCTGAGTGTCCTTGCACATTGCCATGATAAAGAGTCAAGAGGACACCATTCAGGCAGACGTACAACAATGAAAGTTCTTCAGAGTAGCATTTGGTGGCCAACACTATTCACAGATGTAGAAGAATGCGTCAAGCATTACACTAACTGCTAGAAGATGGGCAACATCATAGGAATGAGAGATAAGATGCCTTTGAAATTCATTCAGATATCAGATGTCTTCAATGCTTGAGGCATCAACTTCATGGGCCCATCTCGGAACAGCTAGGGCCATAGATAAATTCTACTTGCTGTCGGATACATGAGTAATTGGGTGGAGGTTGTTCCTGCCCAAAACATCGACAGTCGGACTACCTTTCGATTCCTGAAGGATCACATTATTTAACAGTTTAGGATTCCCAAAATTCTCATATATGATGGGGGTAGCCATTTTATCAAGAAGGAGGTGAAGAAGTTAATTCAAGAATTTGGCATAGAACATTGTGTCACTTCACTTTACCACCCTACAGTCCAATGGCTTGGGTGAATGTTTTAACGAAGAGATAAAGACAATTCTGTAGAAGCTTTTGTGTCTAGATCGCAAGAATTGGTCTCAGCTGTTAGATTTGGTTTTTTGGGCTTACAGGACCGCAAACAAGTCACCATTAAGAATGTCTCCCTACCTCCTTGTCTATGGCAAGCCATGCCATTTTCCCATTGAAATTATTCGTAAATCATTATAGGCCATCAACATCTGCAACTTGGACTCTTAGAAAGCTAGGAAGAATCGAAAAGTAGATTTGAACATATTGTTGAAAACCTGAGATTATGCATATGACAGCATCCTTATGTACAAGGATAAGGTCAAAAGGTAGCACGACAAGCATATCTGCCACAAGTCCTTCGAGTCTGGTCATAAGGTCTTGTTGTTCGATGCGAAATTAAAGATCTTTCCAGAAAAATTGAAAGGCAAATGGACATGGTAATTTATAGTGACACTTGTGTGTGACAATGTTAGCGTAATGATGTCAGGATTGTCAGCTGACGTACAACCTTTTGTAGTCAATGGATAGCTTCTGAAGCCTTACCTAGAGCAGGATACATTTATGCCTGTCGTTAATTCTATCCAAGTTATGTATGAATAAGAGCCAAAAGCGACCACTGTCACGGTATCGAACAAAGCAGATCAAAATATTTTTGAATAATCTTCCTTTTTCATCTTTTCTTCTTTTTGTTCTCTATTTTCTTTTTCTCCCCAAAAGGTGTCACCCCTTTCATCACAGTTGTACTTAGGACGTACCTTGACCTATGTATGGGGTGGTGTTCACAACGAGTTATTCATTTCTAGGTCCCTCACTTGTCCCCTCAACTCTTGACACTCTGTTTATACTTAGGGACATTTTACCCTAAGTATGTGGGGGGACAGGTCGAGCCGATGATTTTATACATTCTCACCCTTGACACTCCTTGCCTTATGTACGGTATGTTATACATAGGATTATTTGATCCTAAGTATCAGGGGGAGGTCAACTTTTCATTCGTTCATTTCTTCATTCTTTCATTCTTTTACTCTTTAGACTTTTTTATATTCAGTACGAGTTATGTCTTCTCTTTCTCTCTCTAATCTATGAGGACATAGCTCAAGCTATGTATAGGGGGGCGTATATACTACATATATACTTTAATCCATAACTCGTACTTTTGTATTTTTAATAATTATGGCTAAATTATTGTATAAAATACTATATATATACTACAAAATTTATTAAATCATATTACAAAAGTTGTTTATTATCCCTCAAATTTTTTTTGTGAATACTGATTAATAAATCAGGTAATTTTTTTGCAAAATGTTTGAAAACTATTTTGAAAATCTTTTAGAAAAATCTTTTGAAAACTATTTGGAAAATGTTTTTCAAAATATTTCCAACCTTTGTAAAAACATTCTGTTTGTAAACATTTCTTTTCTTTGTGTGAAATAAAAATGTTTGAAAAATTATTTACAAATGTTTGGAAAATGTTTGCAAAAGTATTTTGAATAATCTATATATAATTTTTGAAAAACCTTTGCAAAATGATTTTCAAATGTTTGTAAAAATTATTTGCAAAAATTATTTTGGACTATAGTTTTCAAAAATGTTTGAAAAATCATTTTCAAATAAGTTTGAGGAATATATACATCACACAAAGATTCATTACCAATTGTATATATGTATCTTTAAATTATTAAAAAACCTTGTAAATTCTTATAAAGCTAAGTATTGTAAATAATTGGTGCTTCCTTGTGTAAATTTTTGTACCTATTTTCTTAGTCAAAATCTATTCTTTTCAAAACCACAAAAACATTTGCAAAACTAAAAACTCCAAAAAAAACATTTGCATAATCGTTTTGAAAAAAATGCATAAAATTTTGTAAAACTTTTTTTTTAAAAATCCATAAAAAGTGCAAATTTTGAAAATTACATCACAAAAATATTTTCCTTACATTGTGCATAGCATTCGCAATTTTTTTCAAAATAATCTACATAAATGAACAAGTCTGAATAAAGTATGAATATTGGAAGTTGGAATAGATCCCAATACACTTAATTTTAGAGGAACCCATTTAGGGTAAGAAGTGGAGATAATTTAGGATACCATGACTTAGTTTTTAGATTCCATAAGACTATGTTCATGAGTCAAGTTCATATGCATAAATAGAACTAAGCATATCATCTGCAAGACTCTTGAGATAGTGGCTTGACTGGAAACCTCGCACTTAGCACTTAGCTCAACTCAGATGGATTGGTACTCTAACCAACTTCTATTGGTAACAATGATATCTAAAGATTAGAGATAGATTGAGACAATGATTCGGACAAGGAATGGTCTACCGACACAACTTTTTCAGAGATCTTGAAAAATGGGTGGAATAATAGATGATATATCCGCCATGCACAAGTAAGAATGCAGAAGTTGTACCATGTCACAGAAAATATCCAAAGAATCCTATACCAAAAATTCCACAAAAATTTGTGCTTCAAAAAAAGCCCGATTCTTGGGTGAAGAATTGGTTACATTGACCGACTTCACAAGGGAATGAAGACTACACTAGTCCATTCCCACTTCTTTTCCCCTTCTTCTAAACTTCTTCCCATTTAGTTGTAAAGACTAGGAGTACCGAACCTTAAAATGGAATATCTGTCTCCATGAGGACGAGTTAGCAGAAGAGCAGACGCCTTGACAGTTCATCGACTTTGTATTGGGAGAGATGAACAATTTCACACACATGGTTATATCACTTCGAGGTAGAAAGAGTATGCGACTAGGAGGATGGTTCTGACCTGGCTGTGAATTGGAATGGATAATAGGAGTATGGAATCAAAGCGCTATTGTGTCACACTTCCTGTCTTCCATGTGATTCCGATCACAACATTAATCCAAAGGCCTTCTCTGAGCTCCAAACTTTGATTTTGTTAGATACAAGTTTAAGAGTCGACAATTATTCCAAGTTCATTCTTTTTCATTTCTTTGTTTTATTTTATGCATTTATTGCATATGTGTTTGCTAGGGACTAGCAAAGGCAAGTATAAATGAATCTTCATTTCATTACTTTTATTCTATCATTTTGTCTTCAAAAATCCTAGCTAATGCATACAAATAACGTTTATGTACAAATTAATATTCACTCTTTATTCCATCTAATGTGTATAAAATACAAATTTTAATGCCAAACTTATAGAATAAAGAAAAGAAAAGAAAAAATAAAATGCCAAAGATATTTTATGACACTAAACCCCGAGACCTAGGCATGTTGATGGCAGGGTCGATAAGGAATAAAGTAGAAGGAGAAAAGGGCCAATAATACATTAAAAATTCAATTTATTTATTCATCATTATTTCATTTTCGGGACATATTTTATTTCCCACTTTTAATCCCTCAATGAAAGAAACTTTGTACATAAAAGTTGTAGATAATAATATATAGAAAAATATAAAATAGATTTCATGCATAAATAATATACAATGTTCATTTTATACTCTAAAAAAAAGCTGAACTCCTTACTTTCTGACACATATCTCTTTAATAAAAACTCAAAGTATATCAAAATCATCTTTAATTTATATAATTATTAATAATCTATTCAATGTAGGTGGTTTCTTTTAATTTGGAGTTAGTATGTAAAAGTTAGGTTTTGGACCCTTCAATGTAATTTATACATGTATATAATACAATAAATATTTATTATTTATATTTAATTAGATATTATATTTTTAAATCCTTGTATATGATGTAAAATACTAAATAAAATAAGAAATAAAAAGAAAACCAAGAGAAATAAATTATATAAAATAAATAAGTTTGAAACACATAATAAACTTACCTATATATACTTACTCTACATATACTTGTATTTATTTAACCTAACGAAAATAATAATGTTAAAATAAAATAAAAATACATATATACATATATATTTAATTATACTTAAAATAAATAAAATAGAAAATCATCTAAAAATTTATCATAAATACATTAAATAAATATACATAATAAAATATATATTTTTTAAATATTAAAATAATACTATATAAATAAAAACCCCTAATAAATATTGTTGTAAAATATTATAAATTTCATAATAAAATAGGATATAAATACATATACATTTTAATGTTTAAACTTTTTACTAACAAAAAATGTATATATTTTATTTTTATTTATTTTAAAATAAGTCTCCTGTTTTGTCGTGTAGCGGTCGAGGTGGACAAATAAGAGGCGACTGACAGTTGACACTAGGTCAACTGTGTAGCCCCTCTGATGTAACTCGTTCTGCCTGACAACCAGACCCTCATCTATTATTTTTTCCATCTCACACCCTACTCAAAATCGAGCTTTTCTTTCACCTTATTGTTAATCGATGTGTTGCCATTCACGTTAGACCTCCTCCGAGGTCAAACCTCTCTTGATCCACTCGCAAACCCTTACCCAACAACCCCATCTACACAAGTGTATAAAGATTGCCTTCATCAAACAAAGATCATTTAATCCCTCTTCAGCCCCTTTGACCTAAATCTGAGCCCGGTGTCAACAACCTGGTGACAACAAGAGTTGATCGAACACCTTGGCACGAAGTTTGGCATCAAATCGAGGCATGATCCACTGCTAGCCGCCACCCTCGTTGGAGCTCCTGCTTTCGGTCGCACTTCGACGGTAATCTTCCATCTCCTTAGCTCTTTTCGTTCCTTAGGTTCGCAGTATTCTAGATGTAATGTTATTTTCGTTTGCTTCAATCTATTTTATCATATGTTTCAATTCCTTCGCACGATAGAGCTCCAGCTCTGCCGCCCCGTTATGACCATCTGAATGATGCTCTGCCTCATCGATCACCTCCACGATCTCCCTCTTCGTATTCTAAACACCCCAGACACCTTCATCTCCCCAGGTCTCACTTAGATTTGGAAGTTCGATCTTCCTCTTCCGTCGCTCGCTAGAAGACAATCACACCACCCCATCTCCATTCTATCCAGCTCTCTGGAGCTCATCAGGGCTCCATCTTTTCGCTTCTAACATATCCTACAGGAAATAACAAAGAATAAGAGGTTTATCGAGCCTCATCGAGCATAGAAGATCCTCCAGGTCAAGCCCCTCCGTTGGACTTCGTCGAGCCCCTCCAGGCCTTTTAACGCCTCCTACCAACACAGACGAGTACCTGGAGTCTTTTGGGACTATCAGAAGCAAGGGAGGAGCTCGGAGCTCATAGATTCTGCTACTTGATAGTTTCCAGGATGGAGTTCTTCACCCTGTTCTTCCTCCATGCTCTGCAATAGTCAATGAAGAACACGTGCCAGATAAAATACCCACCATCAGATGTGCCATCACGTCAGCCCTTGGATGAAAAGACCTCCTTCTAATCTCAGCAGCCAAGTTTCGAAGTTATATCGGCCGTGGGATGCAAACATGTGGATTAGTGAAGCAACCTGGACCATCCGTTCCCACACAAGAGTTGGGTATTTTGCATCTTTACTCAATGATTTTTTAATATTAATATTCAATCATAGTCTTTCATTTGCCGCTATTTTATTTTTGAAATTTTTGTAAAATACCCCCCTAGTTCTTTTATTTGTAAATGAGTCTGTGCCTGATCACCTCATGTGCGGTCCCATGTGAGGTGGCCATTTTGTAGAAAAACCCCTACGAGTTTATGTATGTCGTTTGACTATTTGAACTTTTTATTTCAGTTATATTATTTTAGAAAAATTGCATGTTTACCCCTGTGTTTTAAATTATTTATATTTATACCCCTACTTGTACATTAAAATTGGTGGTTGTTATCTATTTATTTAAAATAGCTATGTGCTCAGAAAAATCCCTTAAAATAGAAGTAGGTGATTGTTGTAGTATACTTACAAGATCCATTTTTGCATTGTAATTTTTAGCAATTTAGCATTTTATAAAAATAAAAAAGAGCACAAATATTCACTATTTAGATTAAAAACACATAAAAATTATAAAATCATTTTGAAAATTTCCCAAAAAATATATTTTGTTTATTTAATAATTTTAAATCTTCAGACCAAAAGTCACTAACTATAGAAAAAGAAAACTCTTAAAAATTAAAAAGCTCCAAAATCCATTATAGAAATCTATAAAATTCCTAAAAATACCAAAAATATTTGTTTCTATTCTATAATTTTCTTTTCATTATTATTTACTTAGTAAAATTTATTTAATGAATTCTGGACTTGATTTCATATTATTAATCTTCATTTCAATTTGATAGATTAAATTAATCCTGATTTGGGATATTTTTAACTTTAAAAATCCATAAAAATTAGGAAAAATCATTAATATTCATAAAAATAGTACAAAAATATTTAAAACCCAAAATATCCAATGCTATAGTTTTTATTTATTTTTATTTGTATTTATATCTAAAGTCCATATTATATACATAACCTTATATATTCTATATTACATATTATAAAAAGAAAAAGAAATTAAAAATCAAAAAATTATAAAAAGAAAATAAAAAATTTAAAATTTTAAAAATATATAAAAGTAAAAAATCATAAAAAATATAAAAACCCATAAAAATCCAAATTTGTCTAAGTGTTTGAGAGACATTGCATTTGGATTTGCATCTCGTGCTCTACACCCTTGTTTCTTGAGTTCGACCCTACTTGCTTAACACTATACATCTTTAATAGGGTATAACAAATTTTAACTCCTGCTATTAAATGATTAATTATTTATGTGGGTTAATTATTGATTAAACGCAATTGCTGAAGAGTCATTATAACGACCGAGTCCTCACTTTGTGAGGCTCATTTTAGACTCCTTAATTTTTGTTGTCATCACTCCTCTCGATAGAGAAGAAATCTGATCATCGTGGTCCAAATGTTGGACAGTGATCTGAAGGTGATTCGGATGTAATAAAAAGATTAGATTTATGATTTTGATATAATGAACATCTATGGGAGGCCCGTAAGATCTAGATTTGAGGTATGATTTCAATATCCAAGTCACTATACATGGAACATACAGTTGTCCTATCCTTATATCCAAGTATCTGCGAAGAAAGCTCATTATCCTTGAAAAGTTTTAAGGATAATTTCATTGTTTATAATGTATCCGAGCATTAAGAAATGGATAACTGAATGTGATTTAACTATCATGAATAATATGAATTTGATTCATATTATTTGGCCATATAAGGAGAGCTGTCTAAGATATATAAATATGATTTAATTATCAAAGATGTGAAAGATGTGAATGTGATTCATTTTATTTGGGCAAATGAGAATAGACATTCAAGATGAATAAATGTGATGTAATTATCATGGATAGAATAATGTGGATAGCACTATCCATATTAATCATATATATTA
The DNA here is from genome assembly GCA_037367405.1 of Ottelia alismoides. Taxonomy (NCBI): domain Eukaryota; kingdom Viridiplantae; phylum Streptophyta; class Magnoliopsida; order Alismatales; family Hydrocharitaceae; genus Ottelia; species Ottelia alismoides. The sequence continues at coordinate 431,063 of JAZKJV010005868.1, read as the reverse complement.
TAAATGTGATTTATAATATATTAGAGAGCTAATTGTAGTTCGTAGTTATAATTTAAATGTTTGTGTGAATTGGACTTACATTAGACATTTAATTATAAATGCAATTTACATATTATTATGGGTGTGTGAATATGATTCACATTTTCTATGGCATGATTGCAATATTCACAAAATAATTGTGAATTATTTGTGAATAAATTTTCAATAAGTGTTGTTGCAAATTATGAAGAAATACATGGAATATTAGATTCCATGTAATTGGAAAGAGGAGCCTCCCTTCTTATTAAGGAGAGTGGACTGTCACCAAGTCTTATTAGGACTTGTGGCCGTCCACCCCTCTTATGGAAGGAGGCTAGCCTCCTTCCTTTTCTCTATGTTAAAATCATTTAATGGAAATTAATTTATATTGATTATTATTCAATATAATTAATTTAATTAAAGTAATTGTTGTTGTGTTTTTAACAATAAAATCATGGCCATTGAAAGAAATATAAATCAATCTCCACCATTGGATTCGTGTTGTCCATGGATTGAGATCCTTGGACTCCCAAGATTTTATAAAAGGAGAGGCAACCCTAGCTCTTCTTTTACAACACACAACATAACTAAAAGGCTCTCTCTCTCTCTCTCACTTCTACATGATAACTTTCTCTCCCTCAACATGTAGTTGTCCACATGTTGACCTGGAGAAGAACGGCATCATCACCACACCATTGTGTCGCCGCTTCGACCACTCATGGATCTTTGTCTCCTTCCGTGTACCTCGCTCATGAAGAAGACGTCAGATCTTATGAGACGACATCAGGAGGTCTGTCGCTTGGAGCATCAACATGGATTACGAGGAGCACGTATTTCATCAATGTGCTCGTAAGCGTCTCCTTCATCGGATCCGCAATGAGATAGGAAGTCCTCCATTTAGATACTTCATTATAACAATGCTTCAAGAGGTAACCTTAATATCTATTTGTGATTTATATGAAATTATACAATATGTGTTCTTGGATCATGTGGTTTCATCATTTTTTTAAATTCTGTTGTCCTGAGCGACTAGTACGACTAGTCACTCCTGATCGCATATGATGTGTCCTCACGCTTCTGTGATGTGCTTAAGGATTTTTCCATATCCTTCAAGTGGTATCAGAGCAAGCTTGGAGGTTTCGGATATGATCCATAAACCTAGGATGACTTGAGGACTTTAGTCTTTATGAAATTTTATCTCATTTTGTTCACACATCCCTGTATTGTGCAATTTTTTCACCCAGTGTAAGTGCCTTAAAACGTTACTTTATCACTTGGATTATGCTCCCCATTAAATAAGGAAACCTTGGGACTTGCGTTTGTGTGATTTGGAGTCTGTTTGCTTAAGTTATGATCTTTTTAGTGAACATGTATCCACTGTTTCATGGATGGCGAATCTTGATGTAATTAAAGAGTTAATTATGGTTTACTTTGCCAAGAAATGTGTGAACTTCACTTGAATTCTATTATAAATTAAATTGGCAAATCAAATAAACTTAATTTGCTTGATTTGGATTTAAATTGATTGCAATATGCTAATTTTAGTAAGTAGGGGTCATTGTTGAAAATTACTTTCCCAATCAAGAACCTTGTGATTGTCATTTTATGAAATAGTGGAAATTATTTTTTAATTTCCTAAAATAATTGTTGATAAATATTTTGTGAAAAATCGAAAGATGATTATTTCTTTAAATGACATTACCTTAACCAAAATTTATTAGATATGATATAGATCACAATTGGTTACATCAATCCCAACAAACATTGTAACCTGACTAGGAATGGAAATTTGTTTAGCAAATTTCCTTATAATATTATCAAAAAGGTTTTGATGAATATTTTATATGGTATAACTTCAATTGAAATATCGATTATCATCTCAAATACAAAATGATCAATTCGCGTATCCTGACCTGAGGCGGATATGGTGTCTAGTCGAGGATCGTTGGGGTAGCATGTTGCTTCGTGAGCGGTTTGTCCTACTCTCACAGTACTGGTCATGATAGCAAGTAAGGAAAGGATGATGCTAGAAGAGATCATGATGTATCTTTCTAATTATTAAAATTTGAATAATAGGTATTTTGATATTATACCAGCCTTCAAGTATTAATAAAAATTATTTGTTGGTTGATTGATTGGATTGATACAATTAGATCCAATTATACACTCTATTATGAATAGAGTTGTAATTCCCTCGGAAGAATTAATTTTGTGAATATGATTCATAATTTATTGAAATTTGAACATGATATGGAGGATCACACAAGTGGCATCCATGGTCTCCCGTCAAGGCGAAGGGTTCCGTCACCAGGGATCGTATGTAGGATCCTGTCCGAAGTGACTTCTCCTGCGTACAAGTGCATCAAGATTAGGCTCTTTACTTCTTGAAAGAGTAAGTCCGTATGAGTAGTGACCAAAATAGTGGTTCCTCATATTTTTGGGGCGATATCGGATTGCACATAGTGAGTGCCATTGCTATTGACGGTTGGTTCAATTAACAACATGTCAACATCGCCTTAGGGTTAGTGGGCTCGGTTAAAGACCGAATTTGGAAATGGAAGTTGGACTTCAAAGGCAGAATGAGTTCCTGCTTTTTTTATCCAAGTTACAGTTTCTCATTTTATTGGGATTTAAGAAAGATATGAAAGAATATCCCAAATCTTGATTGAGATATAATGGTAAGTATATCTCTTACATTTAAAGTGATTGAGGGAATGAACTTTTAACATTGATTAGGAAAGACAAATTTGATATAAAAAATCCTAAATCAAAGATAAAATATGTATTTATGTAAATATCTTATTTCAGATAACCCTTAATAAATACACTCAATACTAGACTCAATAAAATAGTAAAATATCATGGATTTGTTCCTTGAAAAATATAGCATAGTTGCAGTTGAACACATAATGTATGTGGTTGCAATGTACGAGTTTCCTCGTAATGAGGAATGATAATTAGATAGACAATAGGACAAAGACGCAGGGTTTGTGTGTGCCTATAGTCTTTATCTCTCATCGAGTGTGCTTTGGAAGTACCATGTCGATGATAATCGTAATTGTCAAATAATCCTTATCAAATATAAGAAGATGTTTCGGCATACATATGTGCTGTAAACATTTAATCATGAATGACATGGTTCACTGCATTATGCATAATGGTGGCTCGATAAGAGATGATGTACTCAAAATGTTTGAGTACCTTCCTGAACCAAAGTCTTTTAAAATTTTATTGGATGTAGATATGATGAGTGTCATAGTTCTATTGTCTATACCCAAGTCATTCATGAGGCTTCCAAATATTCATATTGTATTAATTGAATTAAGCATGTATTAATGTGGAAATACTCTTATATTGAAATCCTTTGAATTCAACATAAGAGATCCTTTATCTTAAGCAATGGTTGTTTATAGATGAAGGGAGCGGAGTGGGAGCATGGGTCTAACCCAAGTGAGAAGGAAAGTCAAAGAGTTGACCATACATATGACATCCAAAGAGTTGGATGAATGCAAATACCGCAAAATAAGCTGATGTATTGATAGTATGACTGTCTAGACTATCTAGGATCCTTAGAGAAGGACTCAGATAGTGCATCGAAATAATCTACATTTAATCATTGAAATTGACTTGATTATTTGATAGATCGAAGTCTAATAGTTGTATCTCATTTTTTTAATAACACTTACAATTGGTTGCATATGTTTTAGAAGAATAGAAATTTTGATCTTAAGGTTTAATAGTCATCAACATGGATATTGATGCAATTATTGCAATAATCTCTATTGAATAGATAGACTTTATATTTTCATTGGGAGAGCCCGTAGACTTATAGAATGTTTCTATGACATAGATAATAAAATACACTCATTGTTTATTTCTAAATGTTGGAAATAAACATGAATTTGGGAATAAACCTATCATAAAAAGATATGATGGATATATTTCAGATAGTAATCTAGTATCTAGGGAACTTTACTAAATTAGAAAATTAATGAATAGTTTATTAACAAAATACTGGAAATTAAACCTTTTAAGATCAATATGAGGATGGAGATTATTTCAGAGATCATTTGACAACGATCTGGCATCAAGACTTGGACATATGTTTGTTGATGAGATTAATAAACTAGTAAGATATGAAACTTCAGAATGTCTAAAATTTCCAACCCTTACATAATTTTGAATATTGTATTAAAAGTAAAAATGTCCAATACAACCTTCTCTGGGAATGATGTAAGATGTCAAGGTATTCAAGATCTCATACATATTGATGTATGTCGATCATCTATATCATAATAAACATTGATGATATATGATGTCATTCGATGATTATTTATGATATGAGATTTCTTCCCCCCTTTTGAAATGTTCAAAGATTCACAATTTTGATTTAGAACCAAAGTTTCAAGGAAGATGAAATGAATTGATCTGACCAAGGTAACAAGTACATGTTAAATGAATTCAAGGAATACCTTATGGAGAAAGGAATACCATCTCACTCCTCCTAATACACCTTAACTCAATAGAGTTGTAGGGAGATGTGATTGGATCATGTGTGACGTGATTTGATCAATGATGAGTTTCAGCATAATTACCTCTTAGTTTCCTGGTATATATGTAGTAGGGACTACAATATATATCCTTAATAAGATTCCATGCAAGTAAGTTGGAATCTAGCACCAGAGAGCGCTACTTCATTAGGAATATAAAGGATGATATTGGATACCTACTTTATGACCTTGAGATTCTTAAAAGATTTCATCTTAAAGGATATGAATCTTAGAAGATGACTCTCCTGAGAATCAAGATGAAAATGAAGTAAAGGAACTCATTGAATCTTGAGAAGATAATGAAGCTCCTGAAATTGGAAACTAAAAGGACAATTAAATATGAAACACTCATAACTCTTCAAATTAGTTTGACGATGGATTCCATGTTTCAGAAAAGTCTGACAATGATCTGACTTCATATAATGAAGCTTCTGAGAATCATGACATGGAAAGATGGATGCTAGCAACAAATTTTAAAGTATACTTCAAATAAAAGTGTTGTATATGGACCCTCGAGGATCCACCTATATGGGTAAGACCCATCAAAGTGTAAATAGATCTTCAGGAGAAAAGGGAACCTAATGAGAAGGTAGAGACCTTCAAAGAACGACTCGTATCCATAAGATACACACGGAGAGAAGACATTGCTTGCAATGAGTCTTGCTCTCCTGTGACCATGATTGAATCCATAAGAATATTGCTAACTATAGCAACACTACTTGACTTCAACATCTATAAGATGGAATTCAATATTGCATTCCTCTATGAATACCTCTACGAGGATATCATATGAAGTAGCCACATGGCTTTATAGTTGAGAAAAGCAAGGTGTGCATGCTGAAAAACTCCATCTATGGACTCAAATAAGCATTGTGTAGTGGGAACATCAGATTTGATGAAATTATAAAGGTTATGATTTTAGATAGAATCTTGATGAATCATTTGAAACCTAGTGGGAGTACCATTGTGTTTATCGTGCTAAATGCAGATAAAATCTTAATCATTTGGAATGATATAAGGATGATAATAAGCGTTTTATAATCTGGTTGTTCCATTACCTGAAATGAAAGATCTCAAGGATACCTCTTAGATCTTAGCTCTGAAGGTGTTTATAAGCAGAGAAAAGAGGGTATTGGGACCGTCACATTAAGTGGTACACCTTGGACATGTTCCATTCTTAGAAAACCCCAAGTAAGGCTTCTTTCCCTTAAGATATGATACTGACCTATCTAAAGGGATAACACATTAAAGAGTTGAGGATATGAATACCAAAGCTATATGCCCTAGTGCATCATCTTTGGGAAGCTCAGTGTATGCTTGATGTGTACAAAAGTCAGATGTCTTTCATGCAGTGGGAGTAGTAAATTGTTACTAATTCTACTATGGATAACAATGTTCTTAAAGATGATAAGACTTTAGATATAGAGATCTCTAAGTATTATCTTCGAGAACTTAAGACTTTATAGATAGTGATCTAAAAAGGTCTTAACTACAGATGACTTATAAGACTTAAGACTGGGTCTTAGTCTTAAGAGATAGAGATCTCCGGGAGTAAGGATATTTTGATAAGGATAATAGAAATTACATACTGGTTATAATAATTATTAAGTTATAGTGTCAACGACACTATAACTGCTTCATAATTGAGCATTGGTTGCATAAGATGCAACATTCACATTGGATGCGAGCACTGTTACTACGAGATATGCTAATACCCTAAAAGGACTTGGCGCGGTCTCTTGAGAACAGAGTGATTGATCAGATTACCTAGCTATTTTTCTAAATAGCCTATTATCGTCACATGAGTGTTGGTTTAAAGATTATCCCATTAATGGCTCTTTCATCTCGTAGGGGATTGTTGGACATGCGAGCCCACTACAAGCCATTATGCAATAAATGTTATTGCAAATATCATTCCTGATCTGAAATGAAGAATAATTAATTCGCATAATAGGCCCCTTAATACAATTAGGGTTATGTATCATGTCCATCTTGATGATCGTACATATCTTGATTCAATTGGTGAATCATAGAGGTTGCAGCTTGATTAATATCTAAAGAGTTAGATTGAGGACTCATAAAGCGTCGTCAAATGATTGTTAAGAGAGGATCTCCAGCCTGAGTAGGAGATGGCAATCCTTTCTTTAATGATCTGATATCTAAACAGCCTCTTGATGCAGGTCCTCTGCATAGGAATAGAGATTTAGTGATGTAAGATAAGTTCGATCATAGAGTTGACTTAACGAGATCAAGATAACCAAAGACCTATGTCGTATACTATTAAGATAACGGCACGCATCCTCTGACCGGAGACAGATTTGTTACTATATGTTTGAGTTGTACATTAGTATAGCGATAGGTTGATGATCTAATCAAGGTCTACACACCAGCGTACCGGTGTGCATACAAGGGCATATAAGTAATCCGATCTCTCAAAGGGATCATACAGGTTCATTACTTAACTGGAAGACATGAGCTCGCTCATGATATATTGGGAAGGATCAAATTCTGTGCACGATCGTCTTGCATTGGAAGATTGATTGAATTTGTAATTTTGATATATGCTTTTGGAAAGTATATGATCAATTCATGAGTATGATATATGATTTTGGAAAGTATATGATCGATACCGACTCCCATTGATCAAATGAGAAACTTCGTGATAAAACCTTAAAGGAGAAAGTCTAAATTGATCTAAAACTCTTGGTTTATTCTAGGCCTTCTAGTATGCAGGATTTATGGCATTAGGAATACATGAGGGTGATGTGATCATAAACGATTGTATAACCATGATGCTTCCAACCTAGGGAGTGATGAATCGGGTTTGGATTTTAGTGACTCATCTCAATAGAGAAGTAATTTGATCTTGATCCAAATGTTGGACAATGGTCTGATTGTGATTCAGATGCAAGATCAGATTTATGGTTTTGATTTAATCAAACATTTATGGGAGGTCTGCAAAACCTAGATTTGAGATATGATCTCAATATCCAAGTCACTATACATGGAACGTACAATTGCCATATCCTTATTTCCAAGTATCTGCGGAGAAAGAACATTATACTTGAAAGAGTTCAAGGATAATTTCAATGTTCATAATTTATCCGAGTATTGAGAAATGGACAATTGAATGTTATTGAATTATCACGAATAATATGAATTTAATTGATATTATTTGGCAATATAAGGATAGTTATCTAAGATAATTAAATGTTATTTAATTATCAAAGATGTGGATGATGTGAATAGAGATCCAAGATGATTAAATGTGATTTAGTTATCATCGATATGAATAATATGGATAGAACAATCCATATTAATAATATATATTATAAATATGATTTATAATATATTAGAGAGTGCTAATTGTAGTTTGTATTTATAATTAAAATGTTTGTATGAATTAGATTCACATTGGACATTTAATTGTAAATGCAATTTATATATTATTTTGGGTTTGTGATTATGATTCACATTTTTCCATGGCATGATTGTAATATTTACAAAATAATTGTGAATTATTTATGAATAAATTTGCAACAAGTGTTGTTGCAAATTATGGAGAAATACATGAAATATTAGATTCCATATAAATGGAAAGAGGAGCCTCCCTTCCTATTAAGGAGAGAGGACGACCACCAAGTCCTATTAGGACTTGTGGCCATCCACCCTTCTTATGGAAGGAGGCTATCCTCCTTCCTATTTCTCCATTTTAAATTGATTTAATGAAAATTAATTTATATTGATTATTATTCAATATAATTAATTTAATTAAATTAATTAATGTAGTGTTTTTAACAACAAAATCATTGCCATTGAAAGTAATAAAAATCAGTCTCCACCATTGGATTTGTATTTTCAATGGATTGAGATCATTGGACTCCCAAAATGTTATAAAAGGAGAGGCAATCCTAGCTCTTATTTTACAACACACAACATAATTAAAGGGATCTCTCTTTTTACACGATAACTCTCTTTCCCTCAACATGTGATCGTCCACATGTTGACCTAGAGAAGAACGTCGTCGTAGTCGTCGCGACGTTGTGTCACCGCTTCAACTGCTCGTTGATCTCTGTCTCCTTCGGTGCACCTTGTTTATGAAGAAAACATCAGATCTCATGAGACAAGATCAGGAGATCCATTGCTTGGATCATCAATATGGATTGCAAGGAGCACGTGTTTCATCAACGCGCTCGCGAGCGTCTCCTTTGTCGGATCAGACTTGAGACAAGAGGTCTCTTCCTTTAGAGACTCGATCTCAACCATGCTTCAAGAGGTAGCCTTACTATCTATTTGTGGTTTAGATGAAATGATCTGAGAAGTGCTCTCGGCTCATGTGGTTTTATTATTTTTATTTTTTAAATTCCAATGCCTTGAGCAAGTAGTATGACTACTCGCTTCTGATCGCATATGATGTGATCCTGACACTTCTGTGATGCGCTTAAGGATTTTTCCATATCCTTCGATGCCTATGTGACCTATTATAATTTTCAAGATCTTTGATGCGTGAGGTATAAATTTTCTAGGACCATTCAATTCGAGCAGTGTCTTTGAGTACATTCTTCTTGGTGTGGATTATGTTAGCAGATGGGTGGAGGCTATACACGCACGAACCACTGATAGCAGGATAATATGCAGGTTCTTGAGGGAAAATATTATTTCATGGTTATTATTCTGCATATTCTTATTTTAGATGGGGGTAGCCACTTCATTAACAACGGTGAAAAATTTAGTGAGGAATTATGGCATTGATCATAGAGTAGCTTCTCCTTACCACCCACAAACGAATGCCATGGCTAAAGTTTCAAATAGGCAGGTGAAATCCATTCTTCAGAATTAGTACTACCAGATAGGGAGTACTTATCACAGCTTATAGACTAGGATCTTTAAGCATATCGCACTGCATATAAGACTTCCTTAGGTACCCTTCAGACTGATTTATGGGAAGCCATGCCATTTTCTCATAGAGATCATGCACAAATCTGAATGAGCCATCAGATTGATTTCATTAGATATGCAGAAGGCATGAACCAAGAGGAAGATGGATCTGAATGAGCTATTATAGATTCGAAATCATGCATACGACAACACCAACATTTATAAGGACAAAGTGAAGAGATGGCATGATAGACACATTTGACATAATATCATTATCCCTGGTCAAAAATTCTGGTTTTTCAATGAACAATTGAGAATTTTTCCTGGCAAATTAAAAAGCAAGGGGGAAGAACCGTATATAGTCAGAATGGTGCATGATAATGGAAGTATTACTATATCATGTCACTTGGTGCAGAGTTGTTCGTGGCGAATGGGCAGATGCTGATGCACTTCATGGAGACTATTGATCTTTTGGCCCGTATTGAGGTGATCTACTTTGTACATGATGCATGACTACTCTTCCACTTCATTTCTTCCTGTACAAAGACTTGTGACCCTTTCGATTTTCTAGAGTACACCACCACCTGTATTCTTCATAGTCCACAATCGTTCCCATTTGTGCTCGTTTTATATACATAGGATACCATATCCTATGTATAGGTGGGGACTGTTGCCACTTGATTCTCTTTTTTTATTTTGTTCTTTTTTCTTTTCTTTGGTTTTCCTTTCTTTTACATTAATCACTAGTCCCTAATTTTTGGTCGCATTCTTTTCGAGACTTAGGATTCCTTATCGTAAGATAGGGGGGTCGGGCGATTTTGTTTTCCTTTCTTTCTTTTGTTAGTTCTAATGAATCTCCATTTCAACACCTTTATTCTATCATTTTCGCCTTAAAATCCCTACTTGATGCATGTATATAGCATTATTTTATACAAATTAACATTCATCATTTATTGTATTCATTATATATAAAATACTATTTTTAATGCCTTAATTATAGAATAAAAAAAGAAAATAAAAGAAAAAGAATAAATGGAAAAGGTATTTTATGACCCTAAACCCCGAGACCAAGTCAAGAATTGATTTTGTCAAAAAGGAATAAAGCGAGGGGAGATAAGGCCAATAAATCCAATAAAAATCTCATTTATTTTTTCATCATTAATTCATTTCTAGGATCTATTTTATTATCTATTTTTTATACCTCAAATAAAGAAACTTTATACATGAAAGTTGTAGATAAAAATAAAAATACAAAATTTATTTCATATAAAAATAGTATACATAGACCCATATATCCTTAAAAAACTTAAAATGTATCAAAATCACTTTTAAATGTGTATTACTTCTAATAAATTATTTAATGAAGGTGGTTTCATATTTTTTGGAGTTAATGTGTTGATATTAGATTTTGGACCGCTATTGTATAGTTTACCTTTATAAAATATTCATTTTATTTTTTCATTATCATTTTCATAATTTTATACCTTTGTAAATATTATTTATAATATATGTACAAATTTAAAACACAATAAAACCATAAATAAACAATTAAAAAATATGCATACTGAATACATAGATAAATATACAATACTTATACATATATATTATATACCATAATTTATTTATGTGTATATATTATATCAGAATATCAGAATAAAAATATATTTATGTATATAAAAATAAGTTATAAGTATATAAAATAAAGAAATAAAATAATAAAATCAAAAGTAAAAAATAAAAATAAAATATCCAAAACTTAGATGAATATACCTATAAATAAAACCCTAAAAATGAACTTGAAATAGATAAACTAAAAAAAAAATAAAAATCATATTAAAATACTATAGAAGCTAATAAATATTTTTTTGGTTTATAACTTAAAATTAATAAAAAAATATATTATTTATTATCGAATATATATTTTTTTTTGAATCTGGTTTTTTCTGGTTGGTCCACTTGGACCAACTAGGGTTCACCTCCACTTGACCTTGATCAACTCTCTGACTGAGGTCATAGGGTTGTCAGACCTTGGTTCGGCTACGCCTTCTACCTTTCTCCTCGATCGATGTATTCATCGATTCGGGTTGGTCACTTATGCATTTCTCTTCCTCGATCCTACCTCAATCATGTGTGCGTGATTTTTCGATCGTTGGACCTTTGACTCGCCTGTTCTTCCTCATTCTTTAGCCCTGCTTTGCCAACCTATACATAATCTTCTCCCGAGCCCCTTCTCGATTTTGAATCCCTTTGGCCCCTATTTTGGCTTTCTTCCGTGTACCCCGGATTGAAGTTCGTGAGAGGGACTTCTCCAGCCATTGGAAGCGAGGTAAGGTGAGGTCTGAAGGCCAATTCTGCCATCTTCGTCACTCGCCGGTGTTGAGGGCCATATCTCGCAACCTAGATCTACTTGAGGTATTTTTCCTTGTTCTCTCAGTAGATTTTAGTTTCTATTTTGATCTTATGCCTTTAGTTTAGCTTTTGATTATATGTATTAGCGTAAAATCTTCAAATCCTAGTTTCATGAGTTTGACTCCAGCGAACCCCCCACCGTGCTCTACCTCTATTTCACGACTCTATGACCATCCCATTCCTTTCCCTAACGCTTCTTCACCTTGCTCCACCATTCAACCACATAGATCAACTCCAGATCTGGTCCACACATTTCCCTCAAATGTCATTCATTGGAGATGAACCTCTTAACCTCATTTCACCGCCAGTCCACACAAAATAAAGCCTTGGCCAGCTCACCCTTCCATCACGAGTCAGATGGCACTTTTTGCAGGTCGAGAGGAGCCGTGACACCTGAAGCAACTCTAGCTACTTGCATGCTCCAAGGTCCCACAAATGGATCCCAAAATCATTTGAAGAGTCTCTAAGCTATGGAAGTCCTCCAGGAGCAACTCCCCCATCTTAGCAACGTCGAAGGAGGCTCTGGGAGATTGCTAGGGCCGATCGAAGTTCATCTGGGCCATGTTCTTCAAGAGTTTAGCCAAAGGCCTTCATTACCATCTGATCAGCCCCCAATCTTCCAGGAAAATTTGCAATCTGAACCCCGAAGTTTTTGATATTGCCATTGGTCCTTGTCAACGAGGCTCACATGCTTGTGCACGTGGGTTTGGAGATTTTACAAGCAAGCCCCTGTGGCTTTTGTATTTTAATTTAGTCTATGGACTTTTAATTATAGTTATATATTTTTGGACATTTTGCATATTCACCTCTGACATTAATTTTAATTGCATATATGGCCCTACTAGGACATAAAAATATGTGTGTTTTCTCTATTTATTAAATATAGTGTCCGTGCTCCAAAAGATACCAAAAAAACATGGTTAAGCTCCTGATTGCATACACATTCATGCCAATTTTTATGTTTTAAATTTAAGATGCTTTAGTATTTTATAAAATTCAAACAGAGCACAATAATTCTTATTTGCAGTATAAAATATAAAAATATATAAAAAATAGAAAAAAAAAATCAAAAAAATAATAATTTTATTTATGTAATTATTTTACAAGTCTAGAATTCAAAAACTCGAAAAATAGAAAAATAAAACTCTTAAAAACTAAATCACCCCAAAATCATTTATAAAAATCTAAAAATTCTAAAAAATTCCAAAAATATCATTTGCTATTTTACATTTTTTTATATTATTATTTATCTATTATAATTGATTTGAAGATTTTTTTGCTATTTTTAATCTTCACTTCAGTTTGAGCTATTTAATTAATCCCTGTTTTTTTACTTTAAAATATATAAGAATTAACAAAATACGTAAAAATCATCAAAATAGTAAAAATATTTAAAAATAAAAAAATATTTCTGGATTTTATTTATATTTTATTTTTTATATTTATATTACCCTATATTCTATATATAGCCTTATATATTATTATATATCGTTTATAAAAAGAAAAAGAAATTAAAAATAAAAAAATATAACAAGAAAATATAAAATATAATATTAAAAATAAAAACAATAATTAAACTATATATAATAAAAATCCACAAAAACAAATAGACAATAGTAAGCACACATTTTTTTGCATTTATTTGCACCATTCTCCCGTTTGCTCCTTGTGTTCGACCTCTACAGTACTTACACATATATACATACATTGTCAAGTTATAATCAATTTTAACTCCACATATTTTGCTTTTCATTGCTTTGTACATATTGTGGGTGAATTGTTGAAATAGTTGAGTTTCGTGAGTGGTCATCGCATCGACTGCGAATTCGCCTTATGAGACCACATAACCCTCGCTAAAATTTTGCTTTTCAAATGGCATCGTTGCCGTGGAGCAATGTCGTGTAGATTGGCTTTTTAGCCATGTCTTCTTGATTATATATTTTTCCTCTATTTATTTTCTATTAATTTTGATATTATTTTTCTGACCTGTCTAACCACCCTCTTCTTGTTGACTTTATTGCAATGACCGCAAATAGAGGGAGGCCCTCTTTAGAGCTTTTGTGCACTCACGTGAAGCTAGTTTAGTGTTTTGACGTAGCAGTAGAAGAAACTTGAAGGATTTTTTGAAGACAGTGTCCACTTGTATTGTATTTATTTAATTTGCACTTTAAGTGAGAGAGAGACATCTATTGTAATAATTCATGACTTTCTTGTTTCACGAGGTCCACTGCCTGAGGGATTGTTTCCTTGGGGAGCTCTTCAGTTTTTATCACAGTTTTCTTTTTTTATTATTATTTGTTTCACGATTTTATTTTTCTTTATTTTGTTATTAAGCCATAGCATTAGGCCAAACATTTAACTACCATTGCATGTAGCTATAGTCTCATTTGGAATTAGTCAAATTTTTAATTGCTCTTCACTTAGTCTTGGAACCACACGCCGTGAGAGCCCTCCATACAATGCTTGCAGGACCCACTGTGGTGGGCAACAATGCTTACAGGACCCACTGTGGTGGGCACCAGGGATGCTCCAAGACCAGAACCTTTGGTATATTATAGGTGATTAGCATATTGTGCTTCACGCTAATAGTATATTCTAACTCTAGGGCGATGTCATCGGCCTTGCATTTGCATATAGATAGGTTTCAATTTTGCATAGTATCCTTGCATGAAGAGAGTTGGAGGCGAGGTGGGCATTTCTACTTAGCATGCATCATTGATTTCACCTCGCATTGCTTTTTCACTCTCTCCCTTTGATTTTTATCACTTAGGTGCTAAAAAAATTGACTCCTCATTAGCCTCATGCATTCTATTAAATATAAAAAAGTAATAATTAATAAAATTGGGACTGTAAATATTACCAAACCAAAAATAAATCAAAAAGAAAAATATTTGTCTTAGGGAGAGTAACCCCTCATTGTATTCATTTATTATGCCCACATACACACTAAGGAGTAGGGCCCAAATCTCCGGCCTACCAATTGTTTATACATATTGGTGTTTCTCACCTATTCTAAAATCGACAAGATAAAAGGACCAAGCTTCCATGGTCATCACAGTGCTGAGCAAGTGAATTGAGGGGTTTTATCTTGTGTATATTTGTTTGTGAATTCTTGTGTGCATACTCGATCTCTTTTGCACATTTGCGCTATTTTTCTCACCTCTCTTGATTCGACCTTCATGTTCGCCGGATCACTTTCTTTTATTTCAGAGATGGCCAACTGGATCTATTTTTATTTGGACTTTGCAGATCCCTCGTACCCTCTAGCTAGTGGTTGAATACCTGATTCTCACTCTTTATTCTTTTATTTTAGCTATTTATCTTGGGAAAGCGTCATCTAAATAGGTGTAAATACAATAAGTTAGCATTCAGCATGCATATGGTAACTTTGTATATTTAGCATGTATTTGTGAGAAAAAAAAGAATAAAGGAAAAGAAAAAGGAAGGAGGTATTTATAATGAATACGGAGTGAGCCGAACCCTAAAAGAAGGTCAAGCACTGACCTGATCGTCAAATAAAATAAGTAGAGAGAGATAGGGATTACTCTATATTATACATATTACTCATACTTATAAATAATTATTTTTGACAAAATAAATATAATTTATTATTTTTACCTCCTTATATATATTTCTAAAAGTAAAATAAAATAACATAAAAATGAAATAAAAATCAAATAAAATCCTCTTTCTCCTTTGCAAAATACATGTACATATGTCTCACTCCCTATTTATTATATTCATGTAAATAAAGAAACAAAATTATTTTATACTCCAAAAATTATGCTCTAAATAAATAAAATATAAAAATTGGGGTATTTGTGTGAAAATAACAAACAAGAAATTATTGTACATAATACATAGATATACTATACATCTATATAATACTATATATTCTATATAGACTAATTTACTTTTTCATAAAAAAATATTAAAATCAAAGGAAAAATAAAAATATTAAATATTTTTTAGTTTATTCATTTTTTAAGTTAAATTCATTTATTATTTTTAATATAATTTTCTTTATTTTTTAGCAGCTTAGTCGTGTAGTCTTTTTAGTCCTTATGCTCCGCCTCTTCTGATTGGTCCAACGGGGATTGTTGACTACGTTCAACTGGTCCCCCCGGACCCCCTTTCCGTCGAGTCGGGTTTTTGCATGCTTTTCTCCGAATTTTCTAGACCCGACCTGACCTCCTCTTTGCCCTAACTTTCGCGCTGGATTGAGAGCGAGGATCCTTGACCCTCGCCTGATCCTTCTCTACTTGATATGTGCCTCGGTTCACGGGTATCATTCCCATCCTTTCGGACCCCCACGCCTATATATTCTGCATGCCCTCCTCCCATGTCATGCACCTTTGGTTGTGCCACCTCCTCTTGCATATCCAGCCTCCTCTGCCAGAGTAACAGTAATGGTGAGAGAGGGTGAGGGATCCCATTGGGAGCGTGCAAACCCTAGGTCCAGTACGGTGCACCTCCAGCTCTGTCGCAACGAGCCGAGCCGCCGGTTGTGTCGCCCATCGAGGCTCAACCCCCTGTGGACTTCGTCTACACAACCAGGCACTCCCCTTCACCTTCAGATACCTTCTTCACCTTCCATTTCCCTTTTAATCCAGCTTACATCTACGAAACAGAGTATTCCTGATCGCCTTATGCTACCCCATGTTTCACTCCCCTCCGATGTTACTCCGCCTCGCCCCAACTACCTTTCGCTTCTACGTTAGTCCCCACAACCATCAACGAAGCTCCAATAATTAGATTGTGGCTGGGTTAGCAGTTCCAATCCACCAGTTCGTAGTGACCTGTCCATTCACCATCCACACCGATCCTCGTGATTCATAGCACCCTAACCCTTACAAGAGGGCCTTCTCCGGGCATGACCATTCCTCCTGCATGGCTTGCACGCATCTAGAACTCATCCGAAGGTCTCGAGAGATTCCAGGAAGCTCCAGGTCTGCCTCACCACCCCAGGACCATCTCTTTGGTCTTGGACAATTAGAGCCTTCTAGTAGCTGCGGATTGCCAACACCGATGTTTTCCACATCTCAGCAGCTCGAGATGACATTGGAGCCACGCACCAGAGCCGGTTGAAGCTTACTGGAGGCTAGTTCTTCCCTGATCATCCAGACATCGTCCTAGCCATTCGATCAGTCTTCTGTTAAGTTATGAACTCCTCCATTTGTTTACGAGAGATCCTTGATCGTCTGATCTGTCCAAGGGTCGATGCACAACCATCCATCGTGGAAGAGGTATCTGAAGATGTCAGCCATTTATCCATAAGTGGGCCTCCTTCTGCCGTTGGATTGCTCTTCAATAAAGGGTAATTTGCCCTTATACCCTTTCATGTTTTGCAATTACTTTTTAGTCTTCTAAAAGACTATAGTAATTATTTTTAGTTTGCATTATTTGCAGTTTGAATCTTGTGTTTTCAATATTTCCATTTCAGTCCTCCCTTATGTGTATTACGTGGACTAACAGGTGACCTCTTGGGTTATTTACAGTACTGGTCCTTGACTTTGTTTTTGTTCATGAATAAATGTTTATTAGTAGTATTTGCATTTATACCTCTGATTGCCTGACTCACGTGTGGTGCACATGTTAACTTGGACTTTTGCATCAATACCCCTGAGCTTTCTATTCCTATTTATTTGGTCCTTAAACTTTCCATTAATTGTAAGTAGGTCCTTGTGAGCTGCACATGTTATTTCTAATCAAATAATTAATAAATCATGTCAAACAATTCCAACAAAATTAATGTTAGCTCCCGCTAACGTTAATTTTTATTGTAATTTTAATGACTCGATTTAATTTTATTTGATATTTTCTAAAAATAAAAAACCCTTAAAAATGTGTCTTTCTATACTATAAAATACCAAAAAAATATAAAAAATATCATAAAAAATCAAAAAAATTATGTATGTTTGTCCTAGTGTGTTTTTACTTCAGTACCATTTTTGTCATATTATCTTTTATAAAAACCCTAAAAATCACAAAAGCCTAAAAATCTTATAAAAATCATTAAAAATTATAATAGAATAAAAAAAGATTTCAGTTGTTGTAGTTAGATATTATATTTTTGTTTATCATAAAAATACAACTAGGGCATTTAGGCTTTTTTACCATTTTAAATTTGCCTTATAGTCCAGCTTGTACATTGTCTTCTTGTTTTGTGTTTGTTTCATTTTTTAAAAAATCATATAAAAATCTTAAAAATACCATAAAATCACAAAAACACTTGCATATTTGAAAAATATAAAATTATTTTTATTTCTAATTTTGGAGTATTTTTAGGGCTAATAAAAATTGTTAGAACTTGTTTTTGCCTTATTCTTCTTATTTCTTTTCTAATTAACAAATATAAAAAAACACAAAATTAAAAACCACAAAAATATGCCTTTTATTTCCTGATTACCGACTACTTCGTACATTTCTGTTCTCCTTGTGTTCGACCATGATCGCTATACCAGGTTAAATAAATAGCAGAGACCACTACATTTGATTCTTGTGCTTGATTGTTTAGTTAATTGTGGTCTTGAGTTTTCTTGATTGACCAAGCATCGTGATTCGGGTCGCAACGTCCCTTAGATATAACTTAGTCTGAGTTGCCTCGCCTCGTGATCACCAGTCCACCTCTATTTTTTTCCAAGAGTCTTCACTACTGACTTATGTACATATCTAGCTAATCCTTTGTTTCAGGAAGCATATTTTGATCCACCTCCTTGTTATTAGGAGGACCGTATTCCTGATTTGCTTTTTTGTACATATCCACCTGACCCACTCTTTCAGGACTCAGACTTTGACCCACCACTGCCATCACTCTTGACCCACCACCGTCGTCACGTTTTCCAGAACCTCACCTACCCGAGACTGAGCTTTGGGAGCCACCTCTTATGTTGTCTACACTCGAGACTTTGACCAAAATGATGGTGCACATGAAGGAGAGGGTAGATGACCTCCTTAGAATCAATAAGATCCACAATGCCACTTTACCATTTAATGATATGGATTCATTTGAGGACACCCATGAGAGCTTGCAATCGCCAAAAATAAAAAAAAATGAGAAAATTGTAAAAATCCTAAAAGATTTCGGAAGACACATTGTTGACTCAGACTGTGAGGAGAGGGCACCTTTGCCAGACTATTTAACCACACATTCACTCACCCCATGTCCCACCCTTGACACCAAGGATGACACTATATAGACTGCTCTCAGACATCCTTGTGTATATGCTGACTGTGATCTCCTTCATTGTATGGAGGAGATCCAAAAATTCAAAAAATAATTGATTGAACCTAAAGTGGTGGCTGCTATTCATGAGGTCATGATTGCCCAACATCGTCAGGCCATGACCTATTTATCTACTCCTCAACCCAATAAGAGAAAGAGAAGGAGCAGATATGAGTGCCGTATATTGACCATGGCCAGTGCCCACTCCATCACCCACTACCCTTCTTCTAGAAAAGGGAACACTGCTACACCATTCATCAAATGCACTATTTTCTGACTATTTATGTGATCACACTCTCCTTAACGGTGGTGCTTCAATTAGCATAATAGCCTTTTCATTGGTACAATCTCTTTACTTAGGGCCTCTCAAGAAAACCAGGATGATCGTTCAATTTGTTGATGGATCAGTAAAGAGGTCGAAGGGTATTCTTGAGAACGTTGTCATTTGGATTCAGGGCATGAGCTACACTATTGTTTTTGTTGTATTACCCATGGAGACCTCCATCCATGGGGAGCACTCTCCAATCATCCTGGGACGACCTTTTCTTGCCCTTGCAAGAGTTGTTATTAAGTATGGATAAAGAGAGATCCGCTTCTGTCCTGATGATGGGAACATGGTGGTCATCCTGCACCTACTAGCAACTAGAGACCTGCACCTGATGTGACTACACATGTCTTAGCCAACCCTAAGGACTATGACCTATATACTAATATCAGAGAGGTTTCCTTTATAACTGATGACAAGCCTCTAGAATTCCTCCGCAGGGAGGAAGACTCAAGAAGCATAGACCTTGGAGTTTCCTCTTCCTGTTATTGGCATAGCGTTTGATGACATCTGCGAGATTTACATAATCGATACCTTAGATCAGCGGGCAGATTTAGGAGAGACTGAAGATATTGAATTTGATCTTATTACTTTCATTAATAAATTCAGGATTTTTGATGATATTGATGATCTAGTTGAGTCCTCAGAGGACGAACGTGACTTACTACTTCCATAGACGAGTTTGTTCCTTTTCATTTTGACCTAGCCAAGACAACTAAGGCCGGACCTAGCCATACTTCTTCCATTGACCAGTCCGTGCCTTTGATGACACGAAAACCTAGGTAGGCTGAAATGGAAAAATAATCAAGTGTTGTTGTTCCTAGCCAATCAGTTCGATCAATCAAGAAAATTTGAGAACCACTCAAATCAGATAACCAAGGCATAAAATCAATGTCAACGGTCTCTGCTATTTTATTTTAACCTAGTATAGAGACCAGGGTTGAACTCAAGGAGCATGAGTAAAGCTACGAAGTAGTTAGGATCAGACAAGAAAGAGCATATTTTTGTTAATTTTAAATTTGAAAATTTTTTTGGTTTTTATTAAGGAAAACAAGCAAGAAAATAAGACACTAAAGCACACAAGCAAGCCTTTACAATTTCTATTAAGGCTAAAAATACTAAAAAATCTGGAACAAATATATTTTTGTGTTTTTTAAATATTAAGGTCTTTTTGGTGACTTTTCGGGCTCTTCCAATTTTTAGATGATTTTATCAAAATCAAATAAGTGTTAAAAAGGAAAACAGTACATAGCCAGGATAAAAGTACAAATTAAAAATATTTAAATGCCCTAATGGCATGTATATGAATTTTATGAGAAAATAGATAACAAACAGAAACTGAGATTGTATTTTTCCGAATTTCCAGATTTTTGTATAATTTTTATAAGTTTCATAGTGTTTTTAGATTTTTAGGAGTTTTGTGATGATTTTTACAAAGAAAAAGATATTGGAAGTAAAACACATACAAACAAACAAACAAATTTTTTTTTGAATTTTTAGCACAATCTTTGTAATTTTTAGGTATTTTATAAAATAGACAGAACAATTTTTAATGGTTTTTTTAGAAAATATCAAATAATATAAATTAGTTCACAAAATTTACCATAAATATTACAAGGTAGAAGGAGCTAACAGTAATTTTTATCATATTTTTGAAATTAATTAGGTATTTAGTTTATCAACAATAAAACGCAAAGCTTGTAGGGACCTAGTTGCAATCATATTAAAGTTCACAGGCCAATTGATAACACATATAAAAAGCTCAGGGCGAATAATGCAGAAAGCCTAGGGTATTCACGCACATGCTCAAAAACTCACGCACAAGGGTATAAATGCAATTATCAAAAAAGTTCTACTTAAAGCATAACATTCATGAAGTTCTGGATAAAAAATGCAAATACACCAGACAAGCACTTGGGACGGACGTGAGTTCATACATACAAGACTAAAATACAAATACTGAAAATAGCAAGGGTCCACATGCAAAATAACCAAACTACACATTTATTTACAGAACTAAATAGTAAAACATAAGAGTGTTGGGGTGAAAGATGAAAAGTACCTTGAGCTACGTCAGGAGTGCGTGGGGTGGAACGTGGCGAGCTCTGGTGGAGGCACGAACGTACGGCACAGGTCGACTAGCAGTGTTAGACTTTACGCTCTAGGGAATGTTGGTTATGCGTGGTGCAGATCTGTCAGGGAGAGCCAGATCCAATGGACTAAAAGTTGATCTGGTCGGCGGCTCCGATGTAATCTAGCAGGAGTGATGCTCATCCAACAGTAGGGAGCCGGCTTGCAAGAACATGGGCCCCAGCGACTTTCACCCGAGCCTCGGGTGGAATCCAAATCCCCGATAAATGATCTGAGCGCTTAGGCAGGATCGTGGAGGCGACTCGCATTGAAGGAGCAGCTTCGATGGAGGAGCTAACGGTTGGATAGACGTGATGGTGTAGAGGACCCTGGAGCTGCTCCGTCGGAGCACCTAAAGTCTCAGAATGGATTCCTCATGCACTTTATGACCTGTAAATGGTAGAGGAGATCTATCCGTCGGAGCTCCAAAAAGATGTGGGCCTCACGGGGCGCGCTGGATGAGAAGGAGGAGCGGAGTGCCTCCAGGTACCCCAGCGAGGCGCAAAATTGCTCCATGCGTACCTTGGTGCACAGCTTGCAAAACAAAGAGTCAAGGGGGGTCGTGGGCAAACTGTCGTGACCCTCCAGATGGCAAAAGTAGGTGGAAGCGGTGAAAGAGGCGCTCGCCGGAGCCGCGGATGAATGGACAGGTGTGGATCGAAATGACGGGTGTAGAACTACTCCTAACACTTCAAAGAATACAAAGAAAGCAAAAAAAGCAAAGAAAATGCAAACCTCGAGCCAGCAATCAGCGAGATGGAACCTCACTGTGGAGCGTTGGAGATGGAGGTGGAAACACCAAATAAACATGCCAAACTCCGCCCTAGATGGCTGGAGGTGGTGCTGTCACCACCACCAAAATTTACAATATTTTATAACATATTTTATTCTTTATTTTTATAAATATTTACAAATAAAAACCGTATTTTATTCTCCATGCTGCCATAGATTGGGTCATAAATATTTACAATATTTTACTCTTTTTCTTTTCTTTTCTTTATTCTATTATTTTGGCTTTAAAAACCGTATTTGATACACTATTTACACACAAATGCATGGATGATAAAATGCATGAATTAACGCTATTTACATGCATTTACTAGGGTTTTTAAGGCCAAAATGATATAATAAATGTGATGAAACGTAGATTCATCAGCGGCCGCAGGAGAAAACAGGGGATTGGACAAGTGATTTGTTGGTGGCATTTTCGAGTCGGATGGGGACAGAGATGGTGCCGCAAAGGGAGAACATCGGAATGAGGAGAAAACAGGGGAGTGGGAGAAGACGCGGTGAACGGGGGAAGAGAATAGGGGATCAAAGAAAAGAGGGAAAGAGAAAGAGGAGTAAAGAGGATACCAAGTAGAGTTCTCTTCTGGAATGTGCTGAATATCAGAGATCTTCAGTGTGTCGTCCCCTCTATCGATTCCAATAAGGGTGAAACGAGAGAGTCAACAGCGATTCTGAAGGACTCGCTACAACACGAGGACTGGCCTGGAGTATCTCACCGATGAAGAGGAGTGTCATTGCTCAACAGTGGACCAACGTAGCTATCACCTACGGCTAATCGGAGCTCTCTCTCTCTCTTTCTTTGTGAAGATGGCGGATGGTTTGAGCAGTAGGTGAGTCGATGGGTTTTAGAGAGAGGTATTAGAGGAGATTAGGATGATAAGGTTGGTCGAGGTGTTCGTATGCATGGCGGCCATTGCGTGGTGGCCTGTAACGGGCTTCCCTGATAGAGGGGGGCGGAGGGTACGGGTGGTTGGCGGAACAAGCGAAGATCAAGGAACAAGGTCGACTGAGAGAGGAAGGAAGAGGAGTAGTCCTTACGTGCGTGGTACATGTGGTTTTTTAAATTTTATTATTATTTTTAGTATTTAATTTTTATTTTTTTTGTAAAAACAAAACAAAAGGGGTTTAAAAATAGCTGACACGTGGTGGCTCTAGGAGCGGCCACGTGTCAGCTCCAGAAAAATCCAATAGTTAAAATGAAAGAAAAATCTAGAAGAAATAACAAACAGTCACGGATCAAAAAGTGTTCAACTTGAAAATTGCACCTATCGATGAGATCTACAACTTTCATGAAGAGACCAAGAGCAAAAGAGGTCATCTGTGGAAAGCGATATTTTTTGGGGTACTCTATGTATATAGAATACATTGATTTTTTGGTTTTGTAATTTTTAGTGACTTTTAATTAAGAGAGAAATCAAGAAAAATAACGATAAAATCAAAGATAAATATTTACACAATAATCTATTTTTTTGGATTTTTAATAACGAAGAATATACGAAAATAAAATAAAAAAAGTGAGATATTTTTACAGACTCGCAAAGGACACTCGGACTCGGTAAATTTCTTTGATGTCAATTTTGAATTAAATTTGGATTTTTATGAATTTTATTAAAACTTTCATCAAAGAATATAGAGGGAAAAAGCGAAAAAGAGTTAATTATGTACATGAAACATCAAGTCAAAACCGGTAAAACACAAAACGCACAAAAGATGCCCAAAACCCAACTTTCACATAGAGCTTTGATTTTTATGAAATTAGTCTCATTTTAAAGGTCTTTGAACATGTATTACTTTAAAAGTGAGCAGACCTAAATTGGACACTATATGAGGAAGATATGAGCGTTTTAGTCTGCCTGGTCTGAATTTGGAGCTTTGTCTCACGAGCCAATTATTTGAGTTAGTAATTTTTTTGTATTTTTCTTTTAATCTTGTCAGTGATATGTACACAATGAAAGTGGTTTGAGGTCAATTGGAGATAGAATGAATTAGTTAAAAAAATGAAGTTGGATGCAAATGTGAAGATGATTACAAATGCAATCATGAGTGCTAAAATGCAAATACTAATTTTATATGCATGAATGGTAAAAATGCAGAATAGATGATGAAATGCAACTAATTACTTGGGAACGAAGCTCTATTTTCATCTTTTAGTATGATGAATCATGGATTCGTCAGTAATACATGATCTTTGCATTATTTGACTATATACACTTCGGCAAGCATTTTATTTTCAATAAGGCATGTCCACTTTTTTGGAGCTTTTCTTGATTTTACACATTTTTTTGATGTTCATATGTACAACATATCTACATGGTGCATCATATACATAAGGACTTTTTCTTCTTGAGCCAGTAGACTATCTCTCTTTCGAAGCATTATTGCAACCCACGACCCCTGTCTTTAGACCTCAACACCGCTAGACCAAGTTGAGGTGCACATCCCTCCCTAAAGGAATATGAGAGGTTCCGCCTAGAATTACTACCCTCGTATGCTCCTCCAAGCCAAAGAAAACTACCTCTTTATCACCTCATCCATGAAGAGCTATGTGTAAGGTGCTGGTCCAAGTAAAGCCATTGTTTGTGAGAGTTATGTGTGTGTTGTTAAGTGTTGTACTTAGATCATCAAGATGACATTTGAACATAGCCAAGTGGAGTCAAAAAATTATGTTTCTAATGGACCTAAAAAGTCTTAACCTCGAATCCTCTAAGGTTCCTCTGAGAATTAGGTGGATTAAGGTCTTAGCCAAGCCCCATTTTCCAATTTAATTCTGTACTATTTTAAATGTCAACTATGATTTAGAAGAATATACAAATATATACAGAACTAATTTTGATGCAATTTTCAATCTGTGCAAAATTTTTGAAAATATGCAGAATTTTTGATAATGTCTGAATTCATACATGAATGCAGAAGTTTTGCAAACGATTTACAAACATTTACATACGGGTTTTTGCAAAGATTTTATTTTTCAAACAAATTTCAAATATTTTGTATTATATACATATTTTTGATAC
This sequence comes from Ottelia alismoides, assembly GCA_037367405.1. Taxonomy (NCBI): domain Eukaryota; kingdom Viridiplantae; phylum Streptophyta; class Magnoliopsida; order Alismatales; family Hydrocharitaceae; genus Ottelia; species Ottelia alismoides. The sequence continues at coordinate 405,725 of JAZKJV010005868.1, read as the reverse complement.
AAAATTATTTACGAACTTTTCACAAGCAAAACATTTTTACAAGTATTTGTACAAAAATAGTTTTTACAAATAGCTGTTTACAAACATGTATGTGCAAGAATGAATTTTATGTACAAGAAAAAATTTTAAAATATTGTAATTTTTAGGTTATGGTTTTTAGCCATTTTTTATTAACACTCACACCAAGTACGAGTTATGGCTAAAGTATATAGACAATATATACGACACCCCCTATGCCTAGCTCGAATAATGTCCTCAGAATGATCTATGAGCAATGAAGAAGACATAACTCGTGCTTAGTATCGAGAAGTGAAAAGAAATGCTATACTACACGGCAAACAAAAGAATGTGATGAATGGAAGTCGGAGATTCCCCCTATACTTGGAATCAAGTAACCCTAAGTATAGAAATATGTACAAAAGGGGAAAACTAGGGGCTAGAATGTACAGGGTCTACATCCCCTATACACAGGGTAAAATATACCTAAGTATAGGCCGTAAAACTGAGGTAAACAACATCAATAGAATAATCAAAAGTCTGACACCCCCCTATACTTAGGGTAAAGTACACACTGAGTATAACATAAGCATGAGATGTAAATGGAGTGTCAGACAAAAGAGTGTATGATATGGACACCTGGATCTATATTAGGGTGGAGGATAGTTATAATCATGCATGAGATGCAACTGATGTGAGTCAAAAGACCACGTATCCTGCAAAATGAATAGGGGCGACGTCAGGGATCAGTGGATCATTATCTAGATATGTCTTCAGGCACTGATCGTTAACTCAAAAGTTGGACTCAGATGACATCTCAGATATATCAATACTACCATTGTCATGCACCTTTTAGACCAAGTATCGCCCCTTCCACTTGCTCTGCAACTTCCTGTTGGACATGCGAGCCCACAACGAGCCATTATGCAATAATTGTTATTGCGAATATCATTCCCAAATCTGAAATGAAGAATACATAATTTGCATAATAGGCCCCTTAGTACAATTAGGGTTATATACCATGGCCATCTTGATGATCATACAATTGTTGATTCAAATATTGAATCATAGAGGCTGGTGCTTGGATTAACATCTAAAGAGTTAGATTGAGGACTCATCAAGCACCATCAAATGATTGTTAAGATATGATCTCCAGCCTGAGTAGGAGATGGCAATCCTATCTCAGTTAGGTTGATATCTGACCGACCTCTTGATGCAGGTCCTCTGCATAGGAATAGAGATTCGGAGGTGTCATATTGGTTAGGTCAAAGAGTTGACTTAATGAGATCGAGATAACCAAAGTACTATATCGTATGTTTTCATGATATAGACACGCATCCTCTGACCGGAGACAGATGTGTTACTATATGTCTGAGTATGTACATTTGGTAGACCAATAGGTTGATGACCTAATCAAGGTCTATACACCGGCGCGCTGGTGTGCATATAAGGACACATGAGTAATACAATCTCTCAAAGGGATCATATAGGTTCATTACTAAACCGGAAGACATGAGCTCACTCATGAGATATTGGGAAGAATCAAATTACGTGCACGGTCGTCTCGCTTTGGAAGCATGACTAAATTTGTAGGTTTGATATATACTTTTTGGAAAGTATATGATCAAGACCTAGGTATGATATATGCTTTTGGAAAGTATATGATCTATACCGACTCCCAATGATAGAATGAGAAACTTAATGATAAAACTCTGAAGTAAACTGTGTAAAATTTATCTTATACTTCAGGTTTATTCTGAGTCTTACAGTATGCAGGATGTACAGGTATTGGGAATACGTAAGGGTGATGTGATCATAAACTTTTGTATAGCCATGATGCTTCCATTACTAGGGAGTGATGAAACGGGTCTGGATTTTACTGACTCCTCTCAGTAGATAAGTAATCTAATCTTAGTCCAAATGTTGGACATTGATCTGAATGTGATTCAGATGCAATGAGAAGATTAGATTTACGGTCTTGATTTAATCAAGCATCTCTGAGAGGCCTGAGATCTGGATTTGAGATGTGATCTTAATATCCAAGTCACTATATTTGGAACAATACAATCACCCTGTCCTTATTTCCAAGTATTCGCGGAGAAAGCGCATTATCCTTGAAAGAGTTCACAGATAATTCTATTGTTGATATATGTATCCAAGCAAAATGGATAGTTAAATGTGATTTAGTTATCATGAATAATATGAATTTGATTCATATTATAAAGAGAGTTATCTTGGATAATTAAATGTGATTTGATTATCAAAGATGTGAATAATGTTAATATGTTTCACATTATTTGGGGCACATGAGAATAGAGATCCAAGATGATTAAATGTGATTTAATTATCATGGATATGTATAATGTGGATAGCACTATCTGTATTAATCATATATATGTATTATAAATGTGATTTATAATATATAAGAGAGAGCTATTTGTAATTTACATTTGTTCATTAAATGTTAATGTGAATTGAATTCACATTGAACATTAAATCGAAAATGTAATTTGCATTTTATTTTGGACTGTGAATATTATTCACAAATTTTTCAATGGCAAGATTGCAATGTCTACAAAATAATTGTGAATTATTTTTTTATAATAATTTGCAACAAAAGTTGTTTCATAATATTGGAGATTACATAGAGCTACCTTCCATATATATGGAGTGGACGACCACCACTCCTATTAGGAATGTGTAGCTGTCCCCTCCTTCCAACATGGAAGGAGGCACTCTCTCTCCTATGATCTCCATAAGATCTTGATTTAACTGATGATTGAATTATATTAATTTATCAATATAGATTTAATCTAAATTAAATTAATTGTTGTTGTTTTTTACCAACACAAATCTAGCCCATTAAAAGAAACACAAATCAATGCTAGCATGGTTTTGTGTAGTCCATGGATTGAGATCCATGGATCCCAAAATATTATAAATGGAGAGACACCCCTTTGATCTTCTTTACACATACACATAAGAGAATATAAGTCTCTCTCTCTCTCTCTCTCTTTCTCTCTACACATCAGCCCTCTCTCTTCCTCTCATTGTCGTCCACCAGGGATTCCCTAGAGAGAGTCTACATCGCCGCAGCATCGTCGTTATGCTGCCCGATCGTTTGCTCGTGGATCTCCGTCTCCTTCGGTGCGCCTCGCTCGTGAAAAAAGACATCGGATCTCGTGTGTTGAGATCAGGAGATCTGCCGCTTGGATCATCAACATGGATTGCGAGAAGCACGCGACTCATCCCCGCGCTCGCAAGTGTCTCCTCCGTCGGATCGGACTTGAGACAGGAGGTCTCTTTGTTTAGATACTCGATCGCAACCACGCTTCAAGAGGTAATTCTATTACTTATTTTTGGTTTAGACGAAACGATCCGAGAAGTGTTCTTAGATCATGTGGTTTCGTCGCATGAAAATTTTTAATTTCCGCTGCATAGAACAACTAGTGCGACTAGTCGTTCCACGTCGTATTCGATACGACGCTCACGCTTCTGTTATGCGCTTGAGGATTATATCATATCCTTAAAGTGGTATCAGAGCCTTAAGTAAACGGTTTTGGATATGATCCATAAAACCGAAGGCGACATGGGTTCGTTAGGGTTGCGGAAGTTTTTATCGCATTTCATTTTCGCATCTATGTTTAGTGATTATTTTTGGTCCTGTTTAAATTGTTTAAACACGAAAATAAAATGTGAATTTCGTTCCACATTAAATAAGGAAACCATAGGATCTTAGTTTACGTAATTTGAATTCTGTTTGCTCGAGATATGGTTGTTTTAATGAACATGTATTCACTGTTGCGGGAACTGCGAATCTTAACATGATTAATGAGTTAATTACTGTTTTGATCCGCCTTGAAATGCATGAAATATCACTTAGGTTCTGTCCTAAATCAAATTATCAATCTTTAAAAATTGATTTTGTCTAATTTGGATTTAAATTGATTGAGATATGTTAATTTTAGTAAGTAGGGGTCACTGCAGAAATTACAGTCCTAATCAAGAACCATGTGATTGTCAATTAGTGAAATTTATTGCTAATTTCATGAAATAATTATGGAAAACATTTTAGAAATATTTAATGACGATTATTTCCTTAATTTACTTGGGCTCAACCAATAATTGATTAGATTTGATCTAGATCAAAATTGGAAACGTAATCAACAAACTCCTTGCTTGAATAGGATTGAGAATTTGTCTAGCAAATTTCCTTATAATCAAAAATGTTTTGATTATTACTATATGGTATAATTTCGGTTGAAGAACCGATGATCATCTCAAGTACACATTGATCTATTTGGCATTATCCTTTCCTAAGGTGGATATGGTGTCAAGTCAGAGAGCATTGGGGTAGCGGGTTGCAACGTATGTGGTCCGTCCCACTCTCGTCGGTACTGGCCATGACAGTGGGTAGGGACTCGATAATGCCAGAGAAATCAATATGTATTTTTCTAATTATTAAAATTCGAATTACTACATACTTTGAGATAATACCATATATATATTCAAGTAAAACCAATCAAGTTTGTTGATTGAATTGGATTGATAATTAATTTAATATGATTGAATTAATTATGTCCAATTGAAACACTCTATTATGAATAGAGTTATTATTTCCCTTGGAAGAATTAATTATGTGAATATGATTCATGATAATTAATTAGAATTTGAATATGATATGGAGGATCACATAAGTGACATCCATGGTCTCCCATCAAGGAGAAGGGTTAAGTCACCAGGGATTGTATGTAGGAGACGCCTATCCGAAGTGACAGCTCCTATATGCAAGCGCATTTGGATCAGGCTCTTTGCTTCTCGAAAGAGTAAGGTTGTATGTATAGTGACCCCAATATCGGATCATCATATTATTGTGGTGATATTGGATTGCGCATAGCGAGTACTATTTCTGTTGATGGTTGGTTCAATTAATGACGTGTCAACATCACCTTAGGGGTGGTGGGCTCTAGTGTTAAAGATCAAATTGGGAGATGCAATTTGGACTTGCAATGTGGAATGTGTTCCCGCTTCTTTTTTATCCGAGTTGCAGATTCTCATATTATTAGGATGTAACAAAGATAAGGAAGGAGATCCCAGATCTTGCTGAGATATAATGGTAAGTATATATCTTACATTGAAAGTGATTAAGGGAATGAACTTTAAGTGTTGACATGGCAAGACAACTTTGATATAAAAATTCCTAAATCAAAGTAAATTATATATTTATATATGTTTATGCAAATTTCTTATTTCAGATAATCCTTCTTTAATCCCACTCAATGTTATACTCAATAATAAACAGTAGAATATCATGGATTGGAACTATGATCTAAATATTGTACTTGCAATTTGACACATAATGTATGTGGTTGAAATGTGCAAGTTTCCTCATAATAATGAGTAATGATAATTAAATAGACAATAGGACTAAAACCCTAGGGTTTGTATGTCTCTATAAGTCTTGATCTCATCGAATGTACTTTTGAAGTGATATGTCGATAATGATCGTAGGTATCAAATAATACTTATAAAATCTAAGAAGATGTTTTGGCATACATATGTGCTCTCGACATTTAATTATGAATGATGTGGTTCTCTGCATCATGAAGAGTAGTAGCTCTATAGGAGATTGATGTATTCAAATTGTTTAAGTACCTACCTGAACCTAAGTTTTAAGAGTTTAAATGGATGTAGATACGATGAGTATCACCATTCTACTTTCTATACTCTAGTCATTCATGAAGCTTCATAATATTCATATAGTGGAAGCATGGGTTGGACCCAAGTAAGAAGGAAAGTCAAAGAGTTGACTGTACTTCTGTGACTTCCATATGACATCCAAAAGGTTGGATGAATGCCAATACTGCAATGAGTTGATGTGTTGATAGTACAACTATCAAATCTAACTAGAATCCTTAGAGAAAGAATCGGATAGTACATCCGAATAATCTACATATAATCATTGAAATTGACTTACTTATTTGATAAGATAAAGTTTAATAATTGTATCTCAATCTTCTAATGACACTTGCAATTGGTTGCATATGTATTAGAATATTAGAAATTTGATCTTAAAGTTTAATGGTCATCTATGTTGGAAGTGATGCAATTGTTGCAACAATTTCCATTAGATCAATAGACTTCATATTTTCAGTGGGAGAGCCCTTAGTCTTAGAGAATGTCTCTATGACCTAGATATTAGAATACACTCATAGTTTATTTCTAAATGTTGGGAATAAGCATGAATTCAGAAATAGACCTATCATAAAGAGTTATGATGGGGATATTTCAGATAGTAATCTAACATCTAGTGGACTCTACTAAATTAGAAAATTTATGAATGGTTCATTAAGATTTCTAATACTGAAAATTAAACCTTTAAAGATCAATAGGAGGATAAACATCATTTGACAATGATCTGGCATCATGTTTTGGACATATGTCTATTGATGAGATCAATGGACAAGTAAGAGATGAAACTTTAGAATGTCTAAAATTTCAAAACTTGCATACTTATGAATATTGTATTCAAAGTAAATTGTCCAATACACCCTTCTTTTGGAAAGGTGTAAGATGTCAAGGTATTCATGATCTCATACATATAGATGTATGTAAATCATCTATATCATAGTAAACATTATGGATATGTGATATCTATTGATGATTATTCGTGATATGAGATTTCTTCTCTTCACTTAGAAACCTTTGAAATGTTCAAAGATTTCACAATTTTGGTTTAGAACCAAAGTTTGAATGAAGATGAAATGAATTTGATCTAACCAAGGTAGCTTGTACCTATTAGATGAATTCAAGGAATACCTTATGGAGATGTGAATATCATTCCTATCTCAATCCTCCTAATGAACTTTAACTCAATAGAGTTGTAGGGAGATACAATTAATCATGTGTGATTTGATTTGATCAATGATTAATGTTAGCATAATTATCTCTTAGTTTCCAGGTATATATATGTGGTAGAGACTACATTATATATCCTTACAAGGTTCCATGCTAGAAAGCTGAAATCTAGCACCAGAGAGTGCTACTTCATTAGGAAAATAAAGGATGGTATTGAATATCTACTTTATGACTTTGAGATTCTTGAAGGATCTCATCTCTGAGAATGTGATTCTTAGAGGATGACTCACTTGAGAATCAAGATGAAAATGAAGTAAAGGAACTCATTTAATCTTGAGAATATAATGAGGCTCCTTAAATCGAAAACTAAATAGAATTAAAGATGAAACATTAAATAAGATTGAGGATGGATTCCATGTTTCAGTTGAATCTGATAATGATCGGACTTCATGCGATGAAACTCCTGAGGATCATGACATGGAAATATAGATGTTAGCAATAAAAGTCTAATGTAGACTTCATATACAAGTGTTGTATATGGACCCTTGAGGATCCACCTATATGGGTAAGACCCATTAAGGTGTAAATGGATCTTCAATTGAAAGAGTGAACCTGATGAGAAGGTAGAGACCTTCAAAGCACAGCTCATAGCCATGAGCTACACATCGAAGAGAAGACATTGCTTGCGATGATACTTGCTCTTCAGTGACCATGCTTAAACCCATCAGAATAATGCTAACGATAGCTACACAACTTGACTCTGACATCTTTATGATGTAAGTCAAGATTGCATTCCTCTATGAATACCTCTCTGAGGATATTCATATGAAGTAGCCCAGGGCTTCATGGTTGAGGAAAGCAAGGTGCGCAAGCTAAAGAACTCCATCTTTAGACTCAAATAAGCTTCTTGTAGTTGGAACATAAGATTTGATGAAATTACAAATGTTATGATTTCAGATGGAATCTTGATGAACCGTGTGAAGCTTAGTGGGAGTGCCATTGTGTTCATCATGCTAAATGTAGACAATATTCTAATCATTTAGAATGATATAAGGATAATAATAAGTGTTTTATAATTTGGTTGTTCCATACCTTGAGATATGATCTCGAGGATACCTCTTAGATCTTAGTTCTGAAGTCGTTCAGAAGAAAAGAGAAGAGGGTATTGGGACCGTCACATTAGTAGTACACCTTGGACTTATTCCATTTTCTGGAAAATTTCAAGAAAGGCTTCCTTCCCTAAAGATATGGTAGTGACCTATCTAAAGGGAAAAAACCTCAGGGGGTTGAGGAAGTGAATGCTAGAACTACTTGCACTTGTGCATCAGTTACGAGAAGCTGAGTGTATGCTAGATGTGGAAAAGAGCCAGATGTATGCAATGCAGTGGGAGTAGTAATCTGTTACTAATCTTACTATGGAATAAAACACTTTATTGCAGTAATAACAATATCTTCATAGAAGGCAAAACTTTTGAGATAGTGATCTCAAAGTCTTATCTTCAAGAAACTAAGACTTTATAGATAGTGATCTAAAAGGACTTAACTGTTGATACCTTAGGAGATAGAGATCTCTAGGAATAAAGTTATTCTGATAAGGACTATGGACATACTGGTTATAATAATTATCTAGCTATAGTGTCAAGGATACTATAACAAAATTAATTATTGGTTGCATAAGATGCAACATTTGCATTGGATGCGAGCACTGCTACTAGGGGATAAGCAAGTGCCGTAAAAGGACTTGGCATAGTCTCTTTGGAACAGAGTTTCTGATCAGCTTACCTAGATATTTTTTAAATAGCCTATGATTGTCACATAAGTGTGGGTTTAAATGATTAGCCCATTAATGCCTATTTGGGCTAGTGGGAGATTGTTGGACATGCGAGCCCACGACGATCCATTATGCAATAAATGTTATTGCGAATATCATTCCCAAATCTGAAATGAAGAATACATAATTTGCATAATAGGTCCCTTAGTACAATTAGGGTTATGTACCATGGCCATCTTGATGATCATACAACTGTTGATTCAAATATTGAATCATAGAGGTTGGTGCTTGGATAAACATCTAAAGAGTTAGATTGAGGATTCATCAAGCACCATCAAATGATTGTTAAGATATGATCTCCAACCTGAGTAGGAGATGGCAATCCTTTCTCAGTTAGGTTGATATCTGACCGACCTCTTGATGCAGGTCCTCTACATAGGAATAGAGATTCGGAGGTGTCAGATTAGTTAGGTCAAAGAGTTGACTCAACGAGATCGAGATAACCAAAGTCCTATATCGTATGCTGTCATGATATAGGCACGCATCCTCTGACAAGAGATAGATGTGCTACTATATGTCTGAGTATGTACATTTGGTAGACTAATATTTTGATAACCTAATCAAGGTCTATACATCGGTGCTCTGGTGTGCATTCAAGGGCACATGAGTAATGCAATCTCTCAAAGGGATCATAAAGGTTCATTACTGAACTGGAAGACATGAGCTCACTCATGAGATATTGGGAAGAATCAAATTCCGTGCGCACGGTCGTCTCTCTTTGGAAGCTTGACTGAATTTGTAGGTTTGATATATATACTTTTTGGAAAGTATATGATCATGACCTAGGTCTTATATATGCTTTTGGAAAGTATATGATCTATACCGACTCCCAATGATCGAATGAGAAATTTAATGATAAAACTCTGAAGTAGACAGTGTAAAATTGATCTTATACTTCAGGTTTATTCCGAGTCTTCTAGTATGCAGGATGTACAGGTATTGGGAATACCTAAAAGTGATGTGATCATAAACGATTGTATAACCATGATGTTCCATTCCTAGGGAGTGATTAAACAGGTCTGGATTTTAGTGACTCCTCTAAGTAGAGAAGTAATCTAATCTTAGTCCAAATGTTGGACATTGATCTGAATGTGATTCAGATGCAATGGGAAGATTAGATTTGTGGTATTGATTTAATCAGGCATCTATGGGAGGCCCGAGATATGGATTTGAGATGTGATCTCATTATCCAAGTCACTATACGTGGAACAATACAATCGCCCTGTCCTTATCTCCAAGTATTCGTGTAGAAAAGGCATTATCCTAGAAGGAGTTCACGGATAATTCTATTGTTGATATATGTCTCCGAGCACTGAGAAAATGGATAATTAAATGTGATTTGATTATCATGGATATGAATAATATGAATTTGATTCATATTATAAAGAGAGTTATCTTGGATAATTAACTGTGATTTGATTATCAAAGATGTGAATAATGTCAATGTCTTGCACATTATTTGGGGCACATGAGAATAGAGATCTAAGATTATTAAATGTGATTTAATTATCATGGATATTAATAATGTGGTTAGCACTATCCATATTAATCATATTTATATTATAAATGTGATTTATAATATATAAGATAGAGCTATTTGTAATTTACATTTGTTAATTAATTGTTAATGTGAATTGGATTCACATTGAACAATAAATTGAAAAAGTAATTTACATTTTATTTTGGGTTGTGAATATGATTCACAAATTTTTCAATGGAAAGATTGCAGTGTCTACAAAATAATTGTGAATTATTTTTGTAGAATAATTTGCAGCAAAAGTTGTTGCATAATACTGGAGATCAGATAATAGAGATGAGAGCCACCTTTCATATATATGGAGTGGACGGACACCACTCCTATTAGGAATGTGTGGCCATCCCCTCCTTCCAACTTGGAAGGAGGCACTCTCTCTCCTATGATCTCCATAAGATCTTGATTTGATGATTGAACTATATTGATTTATCAATATACATTTAATCTAAATTAAACTAATTGTTGTTGGTTTTTACCAACACAAATCTTGTCCATTAAAAGAAACACAAATCAATGCTAGCCATTGGATTTGTGTAGTCCATGGATTGAGATCCATGGATCCCAAAATATTATAAAAGGAGAGGCACCCCTTTGCTCTTCTTTACACATACACATAAGAAAACATAAGTCTCTCTCTCTCTCTTTCTCTCTACACGTCAGTCCTCTCTCTTACTCTCATGTTCGTCCACCATGGATGCCCTATAGAGTGTCTACATCGCCGCAGCATCGTCGTTATGCTGCCCGATCATTTGCTCGTGGATCTCTGTCTCCTTCGGTGCACCTCGCTCATGAAGAAGATGTAGGATCTCGTGTGTCGAGATCAGGAGGTCCGCTGCTTGGATCATCAACATGGATTGTGATAAGCACACGATTCATCCCCGCGCTCGCAAGTGTCTCCTCCGTTGGATCGTACTTGAGACAGGAGGTCTGTTCGTTTAGAGACTCGATCTCAAACACGATTCAAGAGGTAATCCTATTACTTGTTTGTAGTTTAGACGAAAAGATCTGAGAAGTGTTCTTAGATCATGTGGTTTCTTCGCATGAAAATTTTAATTTCCGCAACATAGAACAACTAGTGCGACTAGTCATTCCTCGTCGTATTCGATACAACGCCGATGCTTCCGTGATGCGCTTGAGGATTATACCATATCCTTCACTTCCCAAGAAATAATCTCAGCTTAGCATCAAATAACCACACTCTCTGGTTCTGCTAAAACTCCTTATGGATGATATGAGAATCATGCCATATCTTTAATCGCTCCTTATACTGTAGGCTACTCGAAAGGGTTGTCTCTGAGCTCCTCTAGGGCTTCCAATTCTGCCTTCCTATGATCTCATGTACTCTCTGGATCTAAAAATATCTTACTGATAACCCATAGTGACTTGTGCTATATCTCAACAGGTAAATGGCATGGCTTTCCATAAACGAGATGAAAGGGAGACGTACCCAAAGGTGTCTTGAAGTAAGTCTGATATGCCCACAAGACCAAGTCCAAAAGCTGTGACCAATCCTTTCGGTCTAGGCGGACTTCCTTCTGTAGTATCGTCTTGATCTCCATGTTCGATACTTCAGCAAGACCATTGGTCGCAAGGACGGTCTCAAGTCGTTGTCTGGGCCAACCTTGTGGAACTTTCTTGGCAACAAGATAGTTCACAATGTCGATGTACCATGGGAGTGAGGCGATAGTAAGGATCGCCTCATCTGGGAAGGTCTAAGCGATACCCTCAATCTACTCAGATTCCTCAAGATGTTCCAATCGGGAGAGATGATCCGCCACCACATTCTTGACTCCAGTTTTTTCCTAAATCTCAATATCAAAATCCTGGAGTAGAAGAATCCATCTAGTCAATCTCGCTTTGGCATCCTTCTTTGCCATGAGGTATCTGATGGCGGTACGATCAGTATAAATAGTCACTCTGGATCCAAAAATATACGATCTGAACTTATCCAAGGCAAATACTATGACTAGCATCTCTTTCTCTGTGACTGTATAATTCCGCTGAGTGGCATCCAATGTATGACTAGCGTAGTGAATGGAAATAGGTAATACATCCCTCTTATGTCCAAGAACAACCCCTATGGTAGAGTCAGAAGCATCCGTTATGATCTTGAATGGGAGAGACCAATTGGTTGGCTGAAGGACATGAGCCTCAACAACTAGATTCTCAAGAGTATCAAAAGACGCAAGACACTTATCATCTACAATGAACTCGGGGTCTTTCGTAAGCAGATCAGTGAGCAGTTGGACAATCATGCTGAAGTCCTGAATAAAACGTTGGTAGAAACCGACATGCTCTGGAAATGACTGCAATTGGCACAGGTTGGACGGTGGACTGAGTTTCCTAATGATATCCACCTTGGTCGTATCAACTCCATGCCCTGTTGGAGATGATATGACCAAGCATCGTCCCCTGAGTCACCATGAAGTGACTCTTCTCTCAAGATAGAACAAGATAGACCTCTATGCAGCACTGAAGCACACAGTCTAGGCAATCAAGACAGGCATCGAACTGATTGTCGTAGACCGAGAAATCATCCATGAAGATCTCCAAGTAATCACCTACCATGTTCGAGAAGATGGAAAACATGCACCTTTGGAATGTCGTAGGGGCGTTACATAGACCAAAGGGCATTCGTCTGAAAGCATAAGTCCCAAATAGACAGATGAATGTTGTTTTGTGCTGGTCTTCGGGCGCTATGACCACCTGATTATAGCTGGAGTACCCGTCAAGGAAGTAGTAATGACTCTTCTTGAATTTCCTCTCAATAATCTAATCAATAAAAGGCAGCGGGAAATTATCTTTCTTGGTGGCCTGATTTAGTCATCTATAGTCTACATAGGCCCTCCAAGAAGTGGTACATGTGTAGCGATCTCCTCTCCAAACTCACTCACAACTGTGGTGATGACGTCTTCTTGGGCTCCACATGCAATGGAGTAACCCACTCAGTGTCAGAGATGGGGTAGATAAATCGGCGCTCCACCATTTTGATATCTCTTTCATGAGCACTTCTTGAAGATTTAGGTTCAGCTGTTGGCAGTACTCATGTGATGGCTTAGCATCCTCTTTGATATAGATACGGTGGGAGCACAGGGTCAGACTTATCTCTTGGAGATCATCTACACTCAATTCTATCACCTTGCAGTTTCTTTCAAGAACCTCCATCAAACGACATTCTTGCTCTCTAATCAAATCTGTTGAGATAATGACTCGGTCCATCTTATCCTCACCCGCAAAGAATCGATACTTTAGCGACTGCAGCAAAGGATTCAACTCTGGGGAAGAGGGAGATGGCAAATCTGGCTTCTGGAATGTCTGCGTGAAGGCAACTGGATCTGAATGTGAGAACTCTCGTTGATCATGAAACTCTGGTGAAGACGGCCCTGCTGGTGTGTTTGTACTCAGTGCTGGCTCGGTCTCCACCCTAGCTGCTAGCTTTGTGGGAATCAGACAAGGTAATAGCTCATCAAACTCGGCCCAATCTATGACTGAATCCGAGGAATCGGAATAAGAATTACAAGAAACATAATCTGCTTCGCTCTCAATGGCACGATCATCAGCCTCAGATGTGTTCTTGGCCAGGAGTGTGCTCCCCGAGCTCTCGTCTGCTGGAAGTGAATCTACAATATCTAAAGGTGAGACAAGGGCTCATGAAATAAGGTCAGACCAAATGGCTTCATCATCAGTGATCACAAAAATCACACTCCTGATGGACGTCTCGCTCTGTCTTTGTCATCTTCCCTTCATCACTGGATTGCTCTGAGCAAGATGAATATTTCACTATGGTCCCGTCGATCGTCTGTATTTGTATACTCTCGCCCTCGATACGAAAGTACACCTTCCCACTATCATGGTCGGACACCGCCTTGGTTGTGGCCGCTCCATGTCCAACAAAAAGAAGTACACAGGGAATTTCAGGCCCTGAATTGTATCGACTACATCCTTCAACAACCCCTTCGGCCTCTTCTAGATCGATCAGCAAACTGAAGGACTGTCCTGCTCTGTCGAAGAGGGCCAAACTCGAATTTATTGAGTAAGGCTAACTGAAGGAGGTTGATGGAAGAGCCGCTGTCTAATAGAGTATGATCGAACAACTGCTCGTGGATATGGCATCTTATATAGGGATCTCCTACATCTGGCCTCTTGGTTGGCAATTAGTTCTAGATGGCGAAGCATGTGGAACGAGTGAGCACATGGATCTCTGCATGATGGTTACTTCTCTTCCTGTGGATGGTAGTATTCTCTCTCAAATTCTTTTGAAAGAGAGGGATGTGATCAAGTGCCTCCTGTAGAGTCAGTTGAGTCTGAAATATGTCTATCATCTGCTAGCTAACTCTAATTGTTCGATCTTTTTTGGATATTCTTTTTTATTTCCCTTTGCCAAGTGGAGTGCTTGAGGGAAGGGATGGTTGGGCCCTCCTCAAATGGAGGGCTAGGAATTGGTTCATGTTGTTGTGAAGGGATTGAGCCCATACAAGGATCATTATGCAACATAGATGGACTTTTAGAAGATAAAGAAACCTTTCCTTTATTAATTTTTTAGTCTTTTCTAAATTGTCCTGAGATACAAGAACAAATGGAAACACAACAAGAATAGAAACGGTGGCATCAGCACCACCCACAGAATCTATCTTCGCAGCATCAGTGCCACGCTCTTGCTCAGCATTAACTGAAATGGTGGCGTCAATACCACCAACTGCATCTGGAGAAACGACGGCCTCAGTACCGTCGATTGAATCAATGTCCTTGGTGGCATCAGTACCACCGTCATCAACATCATCCTCAGCGGCATCAGCACCGCTATCCTCCTCGTCTGGCGCTCCTGGATCATCATGGGATCATCGCACAGACGAGGCACCGCCGATTGGAATCCTACTTCTCCTCATTGTTACAAAATCAGCATCAACTAGGTATGAAGAAATATCACCCGATGAATAGTGGTCTCTATGAATAGTTCCTGCTCAAACTTCCTCTTGAGGTTGTTCGGATTTGGCTCGATCTGAACGGGTATAGCGGCCTTACCCTTTATGATACCCCTCATCTCAGGCCTGAACTCATCCATCTTCTACTTGAAGGATGCCTGTTGGTCTGAGAGTATGTGGGCTAGATCATCAAGGGATGGGTTCTCATAGGCTGGCCCATGAGAACCGGATGGGTTGCCTCGCTGAAACTGAGGCTGGCTCTTGTACTAGTGAGGGGAAGGCTGAGTCAACTACTGAGGCTGTTGTTGCTGCCTCCACTATTGTTCCTAATAGTAGGGACGAGGACCCGACTGGTAACACTGTTGTGGTTGGGAGTAATATGGATCTTGCTTCTTGATGAGCCGGATTTCGATGCGGTTAAGTGGATTAAATTAAGCAATGCGATGCGATGTGTTGTTATTCTCAACCAATCGATTCAGTCAACGAGAAAAAAATGTTTTAACCACTCAAGCAACCAAATGCAAGTAGTTTCGCTATTTAATTTACCTGGTATAGCGACCAGGGTCGAACACAAGGAGCACGATTGAAAAACTATGTAGACAAATTTTCAAGATAATTTTTTAGTGATTTTTGAATTTTTATTTTTTTATTTACAAATAAAGCACAAGTGATAAAACACACACAACACTCTTTTTGTAGTTTGCATAATAGCCAAAAATGCTCTAAATTACGAAAAAAAATTGTGTTTTATATATTTTAAAATGTTTTTGGTATTTTTTTCGAAGTTTTTTGATTTTTTCATGATTTTCAAAAAAACAAATAGTGTAAAATATCAAAAACAGTGAACAACCAAGAGTATTTTGCAACATAAAAATACTTTAATGCCCAATACTCCTGGAAATTACTTTTATGCTAAAGTGCAATTAAGTATCTACAAACAGAGACTAAAATCAGATTTTTTAGATTTTTCTAGAATTTTCTACAATTATTTTTAGATTTTTAGATTTTCACACTTTTTTGGAGTTTTATAAATGATCTATGCACGAAAATTGGACAGAAATCATAGGACAATAAAATACACTAACAATAATTTTTTGAGAATTTTTAGGCAAATTTTCGAATTTTTATGAATTTTCTAATTTCGGACAGATAAAAGACACAAATTTTTATTCAAATAGCAAATGGAAACAAAATCCAATGAAAATTTTATACAATGTAGAAGAACATAGAAGGAGCATACACAATTATTTTGAGAATTGTTAGAGTACGAAAGACATTTTTTTCATTCAAAAGGGCATGCAAATTCAAGTTCTAGAATACAGGGACAAAAGTGCAAATTTTTATTACTTTCGCAAAAAATAAATAACAGAAACAAAATGCAGGATAAGAATTGCAAATTACCCAAATGCCATGTGCTACGCACGTGTTGTGTGCTGGCCGGGGGTGCTTTTGCAAATATGATACCTTTAGGGATGTATCAGTAATTTTTCCATTTTTTTATTTTAAAAAGAACCCAACCCAATCTTCTTGTCTTTGAATCGACTTCAAACAAGGGGGAGGGGGGATGCCACCATGGGGGTCGAGGCCGATGGTGCCGCCGTGATACGTGCGGCTGCACGGCAGAGCGACGGTCATGAGGTGATGGTGGCACAGCCTGGCAATGATCAAGCGGTCCGCAGGAGGTGTCGAGCAGGTGTAGCCGCGGTAGAAGCCATTGTCACGGGAGTTGGCGAGGGAGCTTGACGACAATGGACGGTGGGAGGTCACGACGGGCAGTGTAGTGGGTACATGGATGCGGAGGTTGGCGGGGAAGCTTCAGAAGATGTGCTTCTAGGCAGGCCTGGGCTCAGAGCGATCGTTGGAGAAGCGGGGGCACCACGCTTGAGTAGCGGAGGTTGGGCGGCGCTCCGTTGTGAGGGCTGACACGGGCTACGGTGAAGTCGGGGCGCGTTGGGCTCTGCAGGGAGGGCCGACGCGGGAGGTAACTAGAGCGGAGGGGAGGACACCCACTAGCTTGATTTTTTTGTTTATATATATATATAGGGTGCACTTGAATTGAGGTGGCACCTTTCCTTGATTAAGGAAAGGTTTCATCTTAGTCCGTGGGATGAAGAGTGTACGAAGGAGATTGAAACCACTATGTGGTTTTCGTGACAACAAACATTCCTATAATGAGGGATGGTTAAATTAATGCTAAATAAATTATTACACGTCACTAAACATTCTATATTTAGCAAATAAGCATTTTTAAGAACACAACATTGCGTCAAAATCTTGGTTGAATAAAAGCACCGTATTTTGAAATAATATGTTATGATAATACAAAATATTGTGCTATGTTACGTCTTTATGTCATATTTTACAACATATTATCTACCGCTTATACAGAAAAAATCCTAAAAGACGGTGACAAATTGCGTTTATTCAAATGAATTTTACATATATTAAGTAAAAAAATTTACATTCGGTTCCGTAATAAAATACGAAATTGATAAAGACATTGCAAACTCTCCTATACGCATATACAAAATGAGAAATTTAGATATAAGGAGATGGAAATATGAATTACGTTATATATCTATAATTTACACAATACAAACGACAATTACAAATTTAAAATATATTTTACAATGATATTATGTAACTGGAGAACATTTTTTACAAACTTTTAAACAAGTTTACCAACAATTATCATATTTTACGTATAAATTGTATATTTTACTAAAGGCTACTATATTCTGTTAATGTATATCTCAATTAATATATGTACGTTACGTAAACGAATGTATATTTATATTCTCAGAATCTTGCTATCACATATAATTACAATTGTATAATAATATATTACAAATGAACAATTTATTTTACAAGAATTGTGGGTATTTTACTGAGATATTCTGACATTTTGCACTAACTAATTGACAATGTAGCCACTATTTTACATTACTAGTTTATATTTTACAAAATCATGTTATATTTTACAGCTTCGTCTTCGATTCTACAAATAAAATGGGAAGATATACATGGTAAATGCTGACAATGATGCTCTCATGTTGATATTTGAATTATATAACATTTTAAAAATTTTATCTTTGTAATTTTTTATGCTTTCAAAAGAGAACATAAGCAGTGATAAATAAACAATGTATGTTTTCCTGATTTACGGATTTGAAAAATTAAATTAGTGATTTTATATACAACAGGAAAAAATCGCAAGAGAATGAGATTGTAGATGCTATGAATAATTTCTTGCGAGAAACACATGTCTGATTCAAAGAATCAAAAGCTAAACGCAAAAATGAATCTTTTAAATTTAAATTGTGCATAAAGATTGATGAAAACATATACTGGAATTTGGAACAAATGAAAATAAGAAGAAGAATAAACATAGTGTGTAGATGAAGATAAAATACTGACCTGTTTATACGTAGAGAAGATAAAGCAGAAATGAATTTCAAAAGCAAAAAATGGCTAACAATGGTTGAAGAGCAAAGGAAAAAAGGGATATGAAGTTTTCGATAATTAATTAATTACCAAATTAATGATTACTCATTGATTAAGTTAAATCAATTTGTAATTTAAAAATTCAAATTCTTTCTATTTTTAGTCAAAACCGAAAACAAGCTAACGTTTAATTTCAAAAAATACAAAACTGCCAATAAATCAAAAATAGTGATCTATGAATAAATGAAATCGATTTTAAGGAAAGTAAAATATGAAGTATATTCATATAATAATGTTACAAGAAAACCTAATTTGAACTTAAGCAAAAAGAAGTTACCGCATAAGGGCGACGACGGCAAGGCAGGCGATCTTCTAGCGATTCGATTTAAGAGAGAGTCTCCACTCGAGAAATCGCTATCTAAGGAGAAAAGAAGGACATCAGGAGACGATGGAGGAGATGCAATCGAACATGGTTGAACCAACGAGTGAATGGGATGAAGACTCAGATCAGTACAGTGGGGGTACAATGATGGAACTCCAGATCCATCGGCCGAAGCAACAAATCAAAAGTAAGTACATTTTCAAATTTATACAACTATTTTAACAATTTTAGACAAATTATATCTCTGGTAAATGGTATGAACAGAAGGACCACAACTACCAGTTATCAAAACAAAGGAATTCGATGTTGATAAGGATGCTCTGAAGCTTAATGATGATTTTGGAAGTAAGAAGATTTATGTTTACTTAAATATAAATTGCGTTTTTTATTTATATGAATAAAATCGTTGATTATTGCAAACACAAATATTTTTTTTCTCTTCTTTAGGCAAAGGTTATGTACAACACAGGTGCTACATTGAACATTTTGTTCAGTTCATTGATAACCATAGACCCACGCCCAAACAACAATCACTACTGTCGAAGACGGCTTTTGGGAAAATAATTAACATTAGCCATGTTGAAATACAAAGAAAAAACCTTCAATGGTTGGTTGAACAATACCAAGGAGGCAGAAATTTCAGATTTGGGAATAAGGTAGTGAGTTTCAGTGATGAAGAAGTTGGAGCAATTTTGGGCCTGCCAAGCTCTGGATTCTCAATAACAGTGAGAGGAAGACACCTTCAATGGAAATCTTTTATATCTCACAAAATGTTTGAAGAAGGGATGATTTTCAATAGAAGAAAGTTGAACAACATTCTCGAGGACTACTACAATAAGGATGATGACAACTCGGTCTCTATTTATGTTACATGCTTGATACTTTTGATGTTTGCCACATTCTTTTTCCCAGACAGTTCTTATTCTTTTCCGAAAGATTTGTTACACTATGTAGAATCACTTGAAGATACAAGATACTTTAACTAGTCTGGGGCTGTAGCAAGGATGATACTATTCAACATGGATGACGTTGTGAGTAGAGTTCAGAAGAGAAGAGCAGGTTCATCAAGGGTAACACTTGGTAACCTTACACGATGTGTTGCCTGCTTATATGTGAGTACTTTGAAAATATTTTTTATTATATGATAAAAAACATAAATATTAATAACACCAATGTATCAGGTATGGATGATGGAGTACTGCTGCAAAGACATTGTGGTCAGCAGAGATCTTAGGCCACGAATAAGGAAGTGGGCTGGACCAATCAAAGGAGTTTCGAGAGCATTGGTTTCAATAAGTTGTGATCAAGTAAGCATTGTTGAGATGATTAATAATATACTGAATGACTCGTAATTTCATTTTTTTCCAATACTAAATTATCTTGTTTATATAGATATTGCCTGCATTGCAACTTCAAAAAAATGAAATTGTAAAGATAGGAGCAAACGAGTATGTCTTTCCTTTTGAGAAGTTTACAATTGATGGTTTTGCGGTTAGAAGACCAGAAATTTTGATCATAAACCCATTCCCAGTACCACAGGATGCTTTAAAAAAGAAAGGAAAGCAACAACTAGAAGAAATGAGTGACCAAAAAAAAGATGCTTGTGTTTCAAGTGCAGACATTGTAAAAAAAAGAAACAAAAAACGTGTATGTGTGATGCATTTTCCATTGAGATAGAGGAGCTGAAAGAGAAAATCAAAGGAATAAGTTAAACATATAGGACAAAAGTTGAAGAACATATCAGAATAAATTCAGAAATGAAGAAGAAGAATGATAGGTTGACAACTCAGATTACGCAGCTGAAGGAAAAAATAAAAATGGTTCCTGATCATGATATGATTGATCATGGTCATAAAGCATTGGAATCAGAAGAAACGTTGGAGAATAATTCTGGAAATAAAGATGAAGGTGACATTCATGACAATGACCAAGACATGGATGCAACAACACGAGATGAATCTGATGTCAATGTAGGAGATTTGGAACCTAGTGACTCAGATATCGGAGAAAAACTTGAGAATTTAATTTCTGAAATCTGTGATGAAGATCCACTGTATCAATATCAAGATACAATAAAAAAAGATTCACCTCTCAAGAGTGACATGCCTTCTTTCGATCTGCACATTGGCGACAATTCAAAATCAGAAAATGTGAACACACAGCCTACTACAAAGAGAAGAAAGAGGGAAAAAGTCACTGTGCAACAGAGCTCAATAATAAAAAGATTGAAACAAAGAAGAGAAGCAAAAAAATTTGTACAAGAAGCAGAGAAGCAAGGGAAAAAAGAAATTGGAAAACAAGAGGATGACACATCCAGTGAGGTAAGCCATAAAAAATAAAACAAATTCTTTTGTATCATTGAATACAAGTGTCGTATAATGTATATTTTCAATACTGTTCACATAACTATGTATATTCTATATGATGATGATATCAATTGTTTCTAACCTTGTCTATAATTGATTGAATAAGAATCAGTATCTCTGCGATCTAGTAACTGATTTCATAGGTTACGAAAAACTGTCAGAACAGACAAAGAAAACGATCCAAGAATTTCTTCGTGATCTTGCCGACAAGTAAGTAATTTACCACAAATTTCAGCTTTTATATGTAAAAATCTTTAACTTTAGATATATAATATTAATTAAATAAAATTCCTCAGATTGAATGCCACATACTTCACTCCGGGAAATCGGAGTTGTAAAGGAAGAGATATTCATAACTTCTTGTACGAAAGAATGATCGAGGATATGGTACGTATATTTAAAATATTTACCTTTTTATATTTGTTTATGCCTAAATTGTTTTTGATATTGTAGATAATCGACATGTTTATGGATGTGTTGCACCATAAATACAGCACAACTAATGATCATGTCCCATTTGTATTTACACCAATATTTCAAATGGTGAGATTATGATTACTGATATAATTAATATCAAATATCTTTAATCATCATAATTTAGTATTACTACTTGTATTTTTGCAGCAATATTTTGTGAACCTGGTGGTTAATGCTACGGAAAGTGAATTTGATAAGCTCGAGGAGCTATACAAAGAAGGATTACTCGTGGCAGAGTTGGAGAAAATCTTCACTGTTATCCACACAAGAAACCATTGGCACCTTCTTGTTACTGATTTTAAAGCAAGAAAGTTCCTTTCATACAATTCTATGAAAGGAACAAAATTCCATAAGAAGGATGTATTGAAATGGGTATGATATAATTAAAGTTTATATTTTATTAAAATTCTTGATTCACTGTTAATAATATTCTTTTTTAATTACATGTCAGCATGGCTGGATTTCTGAGTACTTCATGGACAGCATACCAGATGATTGCCTTGCAGGTTGGGAGATCATTTACGTGCAAGATTACCCGCAGCAACCTTCACAGAGTCTGGATTGTGGGATTTACGTGATGAAGATGATGGAGTACCTATCTGAAGGAAGGGCGTTGGACTTCAGCTACGATGATATTGACAGATTCAGATCTGAAATAGCTTCGTTGTTGTTAACGTGTGGTCACATAGAGAACTCGGCGACACAATGATAAAGCTAGAAGACATATTAAAGACAGTTCTTAGAGCTTTTTCATTTTAAGTCAGAACTATGTACTGTTTAATTGTCTTAAATTGTGTATGTTTCCACAGTTTCTGTTTAAAACTTCTTTAGAACCAAACATTTCATTTAAAACTGACGAGTAATTTATGTTTGCATTGAATATATGTTACATGTTGTAGTCAATGTATTCATGAATGACAGGAAGACATAAGATACATTATAATGCTCGATAACTAAAGGACATTGAGTTTATGTTAGAGTTTTCCAATTGAAATCCCAATGATTACTATTTATTTGTTATTACTGATGCTGATATAGACTTGTATTTGCAGATAGGATCAAAATATTGTCAGGAGTAATGTAGCTAATTGTATTATAATTAAAATGTTTGTAAACTATAGTACCAATACGTAAACTATTATTTCTATATGTAAAATAGTAAATCTATTCGTAAAAAGTAAAAGATATATTATAATGATCTATAACTACACAACATTCTGTTTGTGTTAAAGTTTTTGAATGATCGAAAATCTTCTTCTACCTTAAAGATACACATCCCGATGAATACTAACAGTTTGTTATTACTCATATTGATTTAGACTTGTATTTGCAACCTTTTAGCCAATAATCTAGTCGTAAAATAATGAAACTTTTAGAGAATTGCAACCTTTCATCAAAGAATCTTTCAGAAATTTCAATCTTTCAGTCATGAAAATAATTGTAAAATAATGACACTTTATATAAATTATGGTAACGATTTGTAAAATAATAACATGGTATGTAAAATATTGAACATATTTGTAAAACGTATGAGATATATTGCAATGCTCGACATATAAACGACTTCCTTGTTAGATTAGAGTTTTCCAATGATAGAAAAACTTCTTAATCTTTGAAGATTAACATCACGATGATGGGTGCACGCTGATTACTAATTGTTTGTTATTCTTCATTATTACATATCATGTACAAGTTTCTAAAATAACGAAAATTTACGTAAAGAATTGCAATTCGTTATTATGGTAACAATTATGTTAACAATTGCAATCTTTCAACCAATAATCTAGTTGTAAAATAATGAAACTTTCATAAAATTGCAACCTTTCATCAAAGAATCTCTCTCAACATTGCAATCTTGCAGGTAATAATAAAGATGTAAAATAATGTAACTTCATGTAAATTATGGTAACAGATTGTAAATTATTACTATATAATGTAGAATATAGAAGTTATTTGTAAAAAGTATAATATATATTGCATTTCTCGATAACTAAACGACTTTCTGGTTAGATTAGATTTTTCCAATGATCGAAAATCTTCTTATACTTTAAAGATTAACATCATGATGATGGGTGCACGATGATTACTAATTGTTTGTTATTCTTCATTATTAATTTATAATCAACTTTATAATCAACTGGGCTTACGGAAATGTGTCAACTTTATAATCAAAGCACTGAAATACTCTATGTTATGATAATACCAAGGGATACATCTGATCTGAAACAACATAAATAACACATTGTTTGAATTCTACAAAAAATGAATAAAGAACAATAAGCAACAAAAATACATAAAAATAAAAATCTAAGTCTGATGAGCATCCAAACGTCAAAGCTCATTTGCAGCCAAGATTCTTTCAGAAGATTGCAAACCTGCAGAAACAAACAGAATAAAAAGGAAAATAATAAGCAATATTAAAATGCTTTATATGAGATGTATAAAATGTTGCAACAAAATATCAAAAAATATACTCTTACTTTATACGAATTTGATCAAATCACTTTAATTCCGTTCATCTTCAACTGCATAATAAGACACAAAGATTAGTGAACAAAAAAAACATATCAATAAACAATGAATGTTAAATATTTACCATGATTCGCAGATTTGTTATTAGGACAATTCCTAGAATCGTGTCCAACATTGTATTTGAGGCAAGATTTGCATTGTCGGTCTCTGTTTCTTCTCATTTCAGATTTCGATCTAATACGATTGCCAACGCCCTTAGGTCTACCACCGCGACCACTTCCTTTCGTTCTAGCAACATTAGGTTCTTTAACAGCTGCTTCAGTAATCATATCTGGAACATTTGTATTGTTCATTGTTGTAGAACTCGAAGAAGGTTTGTTACTTATCATGCGATCAATGTTGCTACATAAATCACTTAATCTTTCTTTGGCAAATAAGAATATATCCTCATCCTATTCAACAGAAGCTGAAATAATATGCGAACACAATTGATTTAGCTGAGACGACCTTTCTTGGTGTGCAACTTTCACATAAATAGGATAATTTCCTGATTTTTTAATGGTTCTTGTCCACCTTTTCAATATATATTCCTCATTCAAACGCTCCATATTCTGTATCTTCAATACTGCAAGTATGTGCCTACATGGATATCCAAAGAATTGCATATTCTTGCATTCACAAACAAGAAAGTCGCTTTCCGTTGACGATGAAACACATAATTCTTCATCAGACTTCCCAATATAAGACACAAAATATTGACAGTAATCCAGGGAGTTCAGATGAGTTCGAACATTAAGTTCCTTCACTTCGTTCAATTCATATCGAAATTTGTAAAATATAAACTTGGTGTATATACGAACCATCTGTACCTCCATCTTCCATTTGAAGTTTGATTTTGGAGTGTAAACATCACCAATGTTATCCATGTCATTCTCTCTTTCCCTGCATCGTTGAATTGCACTTTGAAATCTACAGACAAATTCTAGCAAGGAGTTCTGTTTAGTGATGTGATGTTGCAAAAATGCATTCATACTTTCACTCCTCTGTGTACTGCGCTGACCAGCCCAAAAATAATCCTTAAGATATAAACTAATCCATTTAAATCTGATACTATACTTCTCATTCAACCATACATTAGAAGATAGATCATACTGATCAATTATCTTGCACCAACCTTGCTCAAATTCCCTTATAGTTATACTTTTCCATACAACTATGGAAAACGCAGATAGAACTTCATTTATATCTTTAATCTTTCCAAGCTTACTTTTAAGCTTGGCCATTATATGCCAAGTGTAGAATTTATGAACAGTATGTGGGAAGCATATCCTAACAGCTGCACAGATTGCTGGATCTTCATCTGTGATTATAGATACTGGATGATTGCTCATTACTTCTAGAAATCTCTCAAATAACCACGAGAATGACTCGGTTGTCTCCCTGCTCATGAACGAATTCCCAAAGAAGATTGTGTAACCATGATGGTTAACACCACAAAAAGATCCAAATACAAGGTTGTATTCATTGGTCCTATATGTTGTGTCAAACGGTATTGTATCTCCAAAGAATTTGTAATCCTCAATGGAGGCACTATCAATCTATATACACTGAGTAAGCCTGTTATCATCATCGGTTGTGTAAGCATAGTAAAATTCAGGGGTATTGGCCTTACAACTTTCAAAATGTTCAATTAGAAGGTGCACATCCATCCCAATACGTTGTTTCTTCTCCTTTCTGTTCAAGTTATAAATATCTCGAACAATACTACCAACTTGACCACTGGAGAGGTTTATGAAAACTGACTGCATGGATACAGGTATGTTTACATCATTCATTGACTTCACAAGCATTTTTGTGGCTTTTGAAAAACGTCTATTTGGTCTGAGGTATCTACGTTTAGATGGAGAAACAAGATTGTGATTGTGATCAGGTTCAAAATTCGATACAAACCAATCATTGAGATCAGGCCTATATGAGATTGACATGAAAGCTTTGCACCCAGTCCTTGATATGCCAACACGGCGCTCCTCCTTATAAAAAATACATTCATCACTCTCATCACTTCTTGCATTGTCGACTGACATTGTTTTATCTGTATTTTTAAAAAACCCCTCTTTCCAGCAAACAAAAGATTTAAATATAATTTTGCGCTCCTTGGAAATCTTGTCTTTACCAACTCTAGAGCTTGCTTTCCTAACATTGAATCCAATCTCAGTTGCATATGCCTCATAAAATTTATATGCATCTTGAATAGATAGAAATATTTGGCCTATATGCGGTGTGATACCATTGACAGGGTCACTGATAGAGCAGTTATCTGAAATTCATTAGAAATATTGTTGTCAAAATTAGTTATTTTTAATTTAAAGTATTACCTGTAAATGTAAAATAATGTCAGAAAATGTAAACTGATGCCCGTATATGTAATTTATCGGATAATGGACTGGAAATGTCACCATTTGGACGATATTACATCGAATCATATAATGTAAAATGATGTTCCATATTGTAAATTGTAGTTCATTAATGTAAAATAATGAACTATACCACCAAATATACATAATTTACGTAATTTGAAAATTTTTATTAGCAACAGCATATAAATGAACAAAGGCCTGTATTGCTTTGAAACATCTGTATAGTTCAGCATACCTGGTTGATGTAAATTATCATCAGTTCATGCCCCGAGTCCAATAACTTCACCCTCTCCGTCGGATAACTGAGAATAATAAATATAATAATATCACATATTAACATAAAAAAGCCCAAAATATTAAAGCATAATACGACTTCGATTCAAGAACAAGATCGTCTTTCAACCAAAATTACAATGTTTCTCGTGATTTGCATAAATAACATTATTAAACGGAAATGAAAAACGTACATTACCTGTGCATTATCTCTGTAAAATTCTGGATCTACTGTTTCGCCGATTTCCATTGAAATTCACGGAGATATGTCGAGAAATTCTGAATACTGGTTCAATGAAACGTTAAGGAAGAAAATGTATTTTAGGAAGAAATAGAATTCAATTCGAACATAACCAATCCGCTTGAAAATAGGAATTCAATTGATTTCCACAATATCTGTCGTCATATCTATAATATGATAAATTTCTATAAATAGAAATTCCTTAATAGATTCGAAGTGGTATCGACTCTCTAAAGGTGGTTTTTACTATGGCCGTCGATTGTAATATGACAGGTATATTTATTTGTCGCACAGGGATTGAAATGAGGCGCCACCTCAATTCAAGTTTTTCCTATATATATATATATATATATTTGTTTTTATTTTGTTATGTAAACAGGAAATATTTTTTATATAATCAGACTGTAAATGAAAGATAACTTTTTTTTTATATTTTCTTTAACAAAAACTGTAAACAAGGATGATACTAAAAAAATTATTTTTTTATTTTTATACATATTTTTTAAAATAAACCTGTAAAACACATGTTAGAGAAAACAACAACTATGTTTTTTTTATTTTTGTCTTTTTTATTTATAAAGAAAATAGGTGTGAACAGAGATGGATCTTGACGAGAGAAAAGAGAGATCTGTGTCTCTATCCACCGTGTGTGGTCGGAGGTGATAGGTTGCATAAGATCGAACGTGAAAAATGGAGAGATCGCGAGATGAGATGAAAATTTTGTTTTGGAGGCGGATCAATGTGTGATGAATATTTTTTTATTTTTTTTAAGGATCTAAAGATTAATAAATCAACACAAACATTAAATCTACAGTTTATCTAAGCAAAAAGACGAGAAAAGAAAATGGATCTCACATCGGGATCGGAAATGCTGTGATGGCCTCGACGAGGGCGGACGCGCTGTCACCAGATGACTCGGAGGATGAAAATCCTTCCTCAACAAGATGGCTCTCAGAGATCAGGCTCCTCTCCACCAAAGATTGATCAACAAATAACGAAGCAGGAGGAGCCCATTAAAAAGAGAAGAAAAATAAAAAAAAGGAAGGTATATACACTTAAGGAAGGTGTTTATTGGTTGAATTAATAAAATAATTAAATTAATTAATTAATTATGAATTTTGGATTTAAATAAAATTAATAATTATTTATTTTACAAAAATTAATTAGCCACCTTAATGGTGACTATTAAAGGTATGGAATAATATCTAATATAAAAGGTAAGTTTTCAAATCAAATAATGAATTGAATAATTAAATTTAAATACAAATTTCATAATTAAATTTAATTCATTAATTAATGTTAAATATTTTATTTTTCGATGATTTTTATATGAGGAAGTTAGTTGTATACAAATATTATGTACATATAATACAATATACATATTACAAATAAGGAAATATTTTTTATATTTTTAAAAATTAATTTTTTATTTATATTTTTGTTTTTTAATGAAAATAATATTTACAATTATGTGCATTATCTATAAAATAAATATGAATAAATATGTATAATAAATATTTGTGAAACTGCACAAAATACCCCAGAAAACATACTTTTCACCGTAACTCAAAAAATTACGAAATAACAGCCATTCGAAAGATAATTTAATTTAGAGTGTAATGGAAGTGAGTTTGATTCAATTTGAGTTCGTAAGAAGCCAGAATTGGTATTTCAATAATCGTTTTGCGGCTTTTTCTGATTGTGATTATTTGTAGTATGTACATTATTTTGCTTTGCAATTATTTTTATTATTTACCACAATTTTTATTTACAACTTTTGTTTACAAAAATAATTAAGTTGAGGTCAATTTATGTACAAATAAAATAGTGTAAGTTTTATACAAATATACAAGGAATTTACAAATTAATTTGTTTGATTTTTGAATTAAAGACCCTATCTCCCCCTACTTTATTCCTGATCGATCAGGTCAAGTCTGTACCTTCTCTCGGGGTTCGGGTCATTCTGCATTTCTTCCATAAATTCATCCTTAATTTTTCTTTTGAGTTCAATTTATGTACAAATAATTAATTTGAGGTCAATTTATGTACAAATAAAATAGTGTAAGTTTTATACAAATATACAAGGAATTTACAAATTAATTTGTTTGATTTTTGAATTAAAGACCCTATCTCCCCCTACTTTATTCCTGGTCGATCAAGTCAAGTCTTTACCTTCTCTCGGGGTTCGGGTCAGTCTGCATTTATTCCATAAATTCATCGTTCATTTTTCTTTTCTTTTTCTTTTCTTCTTTATTCTTTTATTTAAGTGCAAAAAGTGTTAAAAATGTGTATTTAACAAATGCGTGCAAAATAATAATTACATGAACTTAGTAGGTATTTACAGGTGTTTGACTAAAGAAATGAAGCTAAAATAAAAGAATAAAGGCGATGAATCGAGGATTCATCATTCCCCTATACTTTACCTTTGCTAGTCCCTTAGTAAACACTTATTTGGAAAATAAGTGAAAACAAAAATAAAGAAAAGAAAAAGGAAAGAAGTTAGAACAACATTGACTTTTAAGCTTATCTTCATAAAATTGTAGTATGGAGCATTGTTGGACCTTTGGATTATTAATGTGTCGGAACCTTAATGGGAAATAGATTTAAAACCTAACAACCTCTAAGTTCCACAAGACTCCTATTCAAGTCTCCTCAACAGTCAGATCAGAACAAGTCTACATACATAAATTCTTATGATTATGAATTCTTAATTGTACGGTGTAAGTGAAATATAGCTCCTCATCTCAAAAGTAGCAAAGAAACAGCCTCTGTCAACAAGGTAACTCTAGTCCCCCGATCTAGCAACTCTTTCCTCGAGGAGCGGGGATATTCCCTTCTAAGTTCAAGTACAACCAGCTCAAGAAGAGGGGATAGAGAAGATAATGGACGGTAACCAGTGTAGCAACCTATCCTTGGATGCATGACCAGTGTAGCCAAATCATCCGCTACAAGCTTACAAACATTTGACTTTGAAGCTCTTATTCCTTTTTTTTCACTTGTATATACACTCCCGCAGGCATTTTACTTTTCAATCAGGCCTGCCCATTTTCAGAGATTTTGCATTTTTTTTCTTTTTTTTCTTTTTTTTTTAAATATATACAAGGTGAAGCATTTACATAAGGAGTTTTTCCTCTTGAGCCAGTAGACTATCCCTCTTTTGAAGCATTATTACAACCCCACAGCATCCGGTCTTTAGACCTCAACATCACCAAACCAAGTTGAGATGCACTTCCCTCCCTAGAGAAGGACGAGAGGTTCTGCCTAGATGTACTACCCTCATATACTACCCCAAGCCAAAAGATTTTGCCCCCTCACTAACTCCTCCGAGAAGAGCTACGTATAGAGTGCTTGTCCAAGGTAAGCCACAGTGTGAAAGAATCATGCATGTGTTGTTAAATATTCTACTAATCAAGATGACATGTGAACAAAGTCATGGACTCAAAGAATTAAATTACTAGGACCTGAAAAGTCTTAACTCCAGTTTTTATAAGGTTCCTCTAAAATTAAGCTGATTAAGGTCCAACTAAGCTCCATACTTCAAATTTATTCCAGACTTAGTTTAAATGGAAATACTATCCAGAAAAATGCACATGCCAATGCTAGAGATATGCACAATGTAAAGAAAAGAAAACAAAATCTTTTTGTTAAAAAAATTCAAATTTTAAATATTTTGTGGATATAAAAAAATGATGCACATGCAAAAGGTGATGTTTTAATAAATAGTTAGTAATATATACAAGTATATAGACATTTTTAAATAAGGGTTAGGGAAGAGGTACACATATTTACAAGGGAGTGAGTTAATTATTTACAGGAATCAGGTGAAAGGATTTACAACTTGAGTAATTTATACAGGTATATAAAGTTGGATTTTTTTGTGATGCATATATTCCTCAAACTTATTTGAAAATAACTTTACAAATAATTTTGAAGACTATAGTCCAAAATAATTTTTCAAACAATTTTACAAACATTTGAAAACAATTTTGCAAATATTTTTCAAACAATATATATAGGTTTTCAAAATAATTTATCAACCATTTTTTAAAACATTTGCAAGTAGTTTTACAAAATAATTTTATTTCACATAAAGGAAAAAAATTTACAAGCCACAATATTTTTACACAGGTTGAAAATATTTTTCAAATATTTTTCAAATAGTTTTCAAAATATTTTTCAAATAGATTTTCAAACTACTTTCAAATTATTTTTCAAAATATTTTAATCGGACTTATTAATCAGTATATACAAAAAGAATTTTTGAGAAAATATCTGCATCTTTTTTTAGTTGATTTTTTACAAGTAATTACAGGGTAGCTTAGCCATATTAAAAATACTAAAGTACGAGTTATGGCTAAAGTATATATACAATATATACGACACCACCCTATACTTAGCTTGAACTATGTCCTCATAGTGATCAAAGAGCTGCAAAGGAAGACATAACTCGTGCTAAGTATAGAAAAGTGGAAAGAATACCATACTACGCGACAAATGAAATAATATAAGCAATAGGAGTCGGTGATCCCCATATACTTAGGATCAAGTAATCCTAAGTATAGAAGACTGTACAAAAGGTAAAAATCGACTGATAGGATGTACAGAGTCTATCTCCCCTATACTTAGGGTAAAATATCCCTAAGTATAGGCAACAAAATAGAGGTAAAAAGAATCAAGCATAATCACAAGATGAAGATGGAGTGTTAGACAAAAGAATGTATGATATGGACAGAATGATCTATACAGATGTGAGTAGGACAATGTTGAGGTGCCTCTCAACAAGCGCTAGAGTTACGCCACTAGCTGGGCGCAATGGCTAGGATAACGTAGTATCGAGTTTCAGGACAGCATCTTTGAGGCGAATACCGTACTATCGTTGTAGTCTCGGTGGGAGAACAACGACGAGATCAACATAGTAAATGATGACACCTAAGTAAACAATCAGGCAGTTGTCTGCTACCGGGTAAAGAGATGGACAGATGAAATCGAGCTCCGGTAGCACAAAAGAAAT
This sequence comes from Ottelia alismoides, assembly GCA_037367405.1. Classification (NCBI taxonomy): domain Eukaryota; kingdom Viridiplantae; phylum Streptophyta; class Magnoliopsida; order Alismatales; family Hydrocharitaceae; genus Ottelia; species Ottelia alismoides. The sequence continues at coordinate 373,500 of JAZKJV010005868.1, read as the reverse complement.
CATCGTTTCAAGGTTTGAATGGAGTGAAAGGGTAGAGACGAAGAATTCGAACGTGCAGAAGGAAGGATCTACTAGGGAATCCTACACATCAATCACCATCTCAAAAAGGTAAGGAAGGTCATGATCAGGAGACACACTAGAAAGGCTGATATCCGATGTATATAAGGTAGAGAAATCAATAAAATCATCGAATACCTCCAAAATCGGCTCATCCTCGTGAGGGTCATCGAGGAGAGAAACTTCAAACTCGTGATAAGAAATATCAGAAGACTCAGTCTCGTGATTCGACAGATCGAATGCACTCCCACGAAGTGAAACCGAGTACACATGGTCTGTGGCATCCTCCCGCAGATTACCCTCGGGGAGTAATGCTGAATCATCAGGGAACTAGGGATCTATGCTGTCAAATATCAGGTCCTCCAAAAATATATCGACCTCATCAACTGGGAGGACACAAGGCTCAAATATAGGACTATACGTCAAATCAAAAATCGGCCCCTCATCAAGCTCTTCATGATTAGATGGATCCAAAAATATATCTGAATCTGAGAAGATCTTCTGAAAAATAGACCATTAATCAGTTGGACATGGACACTGAAATTGTTGAATGGATGGTTGAAATGTGCTAGATACCATGTCCTCGGAATAGTGTGTGCTCTCTAAACCCTCATGAAGTATATCTCACATAGCTTGTGCTGCATCTCTCTCATGTGATGTCCTAAATAAATCATCTCATGAATATGGAATGCCTGAAAGTGTTCCTAAGATGGTCTCAAATAAATCCATGTCGGGACTGTGGTGTGAACCATCATACGAGGTCACTAATGCAATCTGCTCGGCGGTCATCCCCCTCATGGTGATCTGGACAAGGTCAGTCATCGAAAATCCATGATCCGGAAATCGCCTCAAAAGATTAAGTAACCTCGACCATGAATCTCTCAATGGCTCCTAGGGGTCAACTGAAAAATCTCAAATACAATACCACATTATATCTGCTCTACATTGGGGGTAAAATCTCTGTAAGAACAATGATCATAAATCTCCCCGCGTAGTGAATTTCCTTCCCAATCGTCTGTGCCAACACTTGGCTCTACTCTGAAGTGAAATTGGGAAGGTAATCAACATAAGCTCCTCAGAAGTGATATCAGAATATGATCGTGATCCACAAAAATCCTCAAACTCATCGATATGCAAATAAGGCTCCTCATGCAGTTCCTCTAAAAACTTCGACAGTGGATCAATGAACTCTAAATCCAAAATGAAGGGGCTCAATTTAGAAGGGGACTGCGCTTCTTGATTTGGGTGCTTATACATCATCTCAGGATAGAAATCGTCTAAAACTCGTAACTACCCAATTTGATCTCCTATGGAATGTACTCTCATCTCAGCAAGGTAATCGCCCAGGTCTTGTATTTGGTCAATCTGGTCTCCTCGGGTAGCACTCATAATATATCCCGAATGGGAAAGTAGGTAGGGATAATATGGGAAATTGGTCGGAGTTCCGACATCCCAAGATAGTGGCCGGGAATGATGGGTATGAAATGAAGCTGCCGCAAAATCCGGCTGAAATGGAGTATGGCCCATCATGAAGATAGGGAAATGAAGGGGGGATGGGATAGTAGAAAGAGAGTGAAGGAGATAGAAGGTGACTGCTAATGATCTAGGGATGATTAGTGTAACCAACTCACACCAAAGACATCCAACATATAAAGCAAACCCACAGTTCACCAACTCAACACAAATCTGCATTTGCTAGAGATAGAGGTGCGTACTTGACTCCAGCATTTTCTTTATTCCTATATCCACAAAACATAGGGGGGAAACATAAAAGACAATGCACGAGAAAATATGGATGCATTTGCTAGAGATAGAGGTGCGTACTTGACTCCAGCACTCTACATGCAATATGATCCACGCAGAAAAATTAAACTACTCCATATGAATACAATACGAGAACCATCCTAAACATAAACTTCTATTATCTTGAAGCACATATTTATTTGTCTAAGTCCAAGCGAGTTCTATAGGAATAAATATTCAATTAGGGGCTTTGGACTTAATGCTACCTGGGCCAATCAAATATGAACCTATATCTAGGGGCTCAAGCACAAAAAATCCACGTAAAATAAATAAAAAAAGAGAGAAAACAAAACACGGAAAACAGTGGTGAGGTCCCCCAAGTGCACCAGTACTTGGCGAAACAGACCCCAAATAATGTCCAAGTCCACAAGAGATCAAGTTCTAAATTATTACAATAATGTCTAAACGTTCTCTAAAATATAATAATTGCTTTCTGCTCTTCTTCCGCTTCTCCGCCTACGCAAGTCCTCCAAGAAGAATCCAAGGACACTCCAAGCAGTTCCTAGCACAAAAATCAAAGCAGACGATAGTCAGAAAATAGTTATAATATTGTAGAGACAAATAGAACAGAAGTGTAGCTACATATCCTTGGATGCATGACCAGTGTAGCCAAATCATCCGCTATAATCTTACAAACATTTGACTTTGAAGCTCTTATTCATTTTATTTTCACTTGTATATACACTCTGGTAGGCATTTTACTTTTTAATCAGGCACGCCCACTTTTAAAGATTTTGCATTTTCTTTTCTTTTCGTTTCTTTTTTTTGAAAATATATACAAGGTGCAACATTTACATAAGGAGTTTTTCCTCTTGAGCCAGTAGACTATCCCTCTTTTGAAGCATTATTGCAACCCCATAGCATCATGTCTTTAGACCTCAACATCACCAAACCAGGTTGAGATGCATTTCCCTCCCTAGAGGAGGATAAGAGGTTTTGCCTAGATGTACTACCATCGTATGCTACCCCAAGCCAAAAGATTTGGCCCCCTCACTACCTCCTCCATGAAGAGCTATGTGTAGAGTGCTTGTCCAAGGTAAGCCATGATATGAAAGAATCATGCATGTGTTGTTAAATATTCTACTTAGACTAATCAAGACTACATGTGAACATAGTCTTATGGACTGAAAGAATTAAGTCACTAGGACCCGAAAAGTCTTAACTCCAGTTCTTATAAGGTTCCTCTGAAATTAAGTGGATTAACATCCGACTAAGCTCCATTCTTCAAATTTATTCTTGACTTAATTTAAATGTCAATACTATCCTGAAAAATATGCATGCCAATGCTAGAGATTTGTACAATGTAAAGAAAAGAAAACAAAATCTTTTTTGTGAAAAAAATCACATTTTGAACATTTTATGGATTTAAAAAAAATGATCCTCATGCAAAAAGTGTTTTTTAACAAATAGGTAGCAATATATACAAGTATATACAAATATTTTAATAAGGGTTAGGGAAGAGGTATACATATTTACACAGGAGTGAGCTAAATATTTACAAGAATCTGGTGAAAGGATTAACAACTTGAGTAATTTATACAGGTATATACTGTTGGATTTTTTTGTGATACACATATTCCTCAAACTTATTTGAAAATAATTTTACAAATAATTTTGAAGCCTAAAGTCCAAAATAATTTTTCAAATAATTTTACAAACATTTGAAAACAATTTTGCAAACATTTTTCAAACAGTATACACAGGTTTTCAAAATAATTTTTCAATCATTTTTCAAAATATTTGCAAATAGTTTTACAAAATGATTTTTTTCATACAAAGGAAAAAAAATTTACAAGCCACCATATTTTTACACAGGTTGAAAATATTTTTCAAATATTTTTCAAATAGTTTTCAAAAGATTTTTCAAATAGATTTTCAAACTACTTTCAAAATATTTTTCAAAATATTTTAACCAAACTTATTAATCCATATATACAAAAAGAGTTTTTGAGGAAATATCTGCATCTTTTTTAGTTGATTTTTTTTCAAGTATTTACATAGTAACATAGCCATATAAAAAATATGAAAGTACAAGTTATGGATAAAGTATATATATAGATGATATACGAAAACCCCCTATACTTAGCTCAAACTATGTCCTCATAGTGATCAAAGAGCTGCAAAGGAAGACATAACTCGTGCTAAGTAAAGAAAAGTGAAAAGAATACCATACTACACGACAAATAAAAGAATATAATCAATAGGAGTCGGTGATCCCCCTATACTTAGGATCAAGTAATCCTAAGTATAGAAAACAATACACAAGGGGAAAATCGAGTGATAGGATGTACAGAGTCTACCTCCCCTATACTTAGGGTAAAATATCCCTAAGTATAGGCAGCAAAACAGAGGTAAAAAGAATCAAAAGAATAATCAAAAGTCGGACACCCGCTATACTTAGGGTAAAGTACACACTAAGTATATAATAATCACAAGATGAAGATGGAGTGTTAGACAAAAGAATGTATGATATGGATAGAATGATCTATACATATGCGAGTAGGACAATGTTAAGGTGCCTTTCAACAAGCTCTAGAGTTTATGCCCCTAGCAGGGTGCAAAGGCTAGGATAACGCAGTATCAAGGTTCAGGACGGCATCTGTGAGGTGAATATTGTACTGTCGTTGCAGTCTCGGTTGGAGAACAACGATGAGATCAACAGAGTAAATGATGACACCCAAGTAAACAATCATGTGGATGTCTTCTACCGGGTAAAGAGATGGCAGGACCATGTAGCACAAAAGAAATCATCGGCTCAATGTTTTAATGGAGTGAAAGGGCAGAACCAAAGAAGTCGAACGTGGAGAAGAAAGGATCTGTCAGGGAATCCTTCACATCAATCACCGTCTCAAAAAGTACGGAAGGTCATGATCAGGAGACACACTAGAAAGGCTGATATCTCATGCATATAATGTAGAGAAATCAATAAAATCATCGAATACCTCAAAAATCGAGGAGAGAAACCTCAAACTCATGATCAGAAATATCAGAAGACTCGATCTCGTGATCCCACAGATCAGATGCACTCCCAGAAAGTGAAATCGAGTACACAGGGTTCATGGCATCCTCCCGCATATAACCCTCGGCAAGTAATGCCAAATCATCAGAGAACTGGGGATCTATGCCGTCGAATATCAGGTCCTTTAAAAATATATCGACCTCATCAACTGGGAGGACACAAGGCTCAAATACGGAACTATCTAGATCTTTCAAATCAAAAATTGATCCCTCATCAAGCTCTTCATGCTGAGATTGATCCAAAAGTATATCCGAATATGAGAAGATCTTCTGAAGAATAGACCCTGAATCAGTTGGACATGGACACTGAAATAGCTGAATGGACGGCTGAAATGTACTAGAATCCATGTCCTCAGAATAGTGTGTTCTCTCTGAATCTTCATGAAGTATATCACACATTGCTTGTGCTACATATCTCTCGTGTGATGTCTCGAATAAATCATCTCGTGAATATGGAATGTCTGAAAGTGTTCCTAAGATGGTCTCAAATAAATCCATCTCGGGACTATGGTGTAAACCACCATACGAGGTCACTAATGCAATCTTCTCGGCGGTCATCCCCCTCATGGTGATCTGGACAAGGTCAGTCATCGAAAATCCGTCATCCGGAAATCACCTTAAATGATGAAGTAACCTCAAACATGAATCTCTCAATGGGTCCTGGGGGTCAATTGAAAAATCTCGAATACAAGACTGCATTATATCTTCTATACATTGGGGGTAAAATCTCTGCAAGAACAATGATCGTAAATCTCCCAACGTAGTGAACTCCCTTCCCAATCATATGTGCCAACTCTTGGCTCTACTTTGAAGTGAAAATGGGAAGGTAATCAGCATCAGCACCTCAGAAGTAATATCATAATATGATGGTGATCCACAACAATCCTCATATTCATCGATATGCAAATAAGGATCCTCATGCACTTCCCCTGCAAACTTAGGCAGTAGATCAGTGAACTCTAAATCTAGAATGAAGGAGTTCAATGTAGAAGCGGACTGTGCTTTCTTGATCTGGGTGCTCATCCATCATCTCAAGATAGAAATCATCTAAAACTCGTAACTGCCCAATTTGATCTCCTATGGAATGCACTCTCATCTTAGCTAGGTAATCGTCCGGGTCTTGTATTTTGTCAATCTGGTCTCTTCGGGCAGCACTCACAGCATATCCCGAATGGGAATGTTGGTAGGGAGAGGATGGGAAATCGGTCGGAGTTCTGACCTGCCAAGATAGTGGGCGAGAATGATGGGTATGAAATGAAGCAGCTGCAAAATCCGGCTGAAATGGAGAATGGCCCATCATGAAGAGAGGGAAATGAAGGGAGGGAGGGTGGTATAGTAGAAAGAGAGTGAAGGAGATAGAAGGTGACTGCTAATAATCTAGGGAAGATTAACGTAACCAACTCACACCAAAGACATCCAATACACAAAGCAAACACTCAGTTCACCAACTCAGCACAAATTTGACCGTGAGAGTTCGGTCTTTATCTTTTCAATTATATTGTTTAGTGAGCAGATAAAAATTGTACAAACACTTAGGAGGCTTTAGTAGGATTTGAGCACTACTCCTTAGTGTGTACGTGCGCAATTAAAAACGTAAACAATGAGGGGATTGCTCTCCCAAAACAATGATGAATCAATTACGTTTAAGTTTAAGAGTCAAGTTCAATTAGTAGTCCCAATTTTTAATTTTTAATTTTTAATTTTTTTGGATATTTTCAATGAAACATCTTACGATATTTCTGATTTCCTTTATTCCTATATCCACAAAACAGAGGGAGAAAACGGAAAAGACAAAGTACGAGAAAATATGGATGCAAATGCTAGTGATAGAGGTGCGTACCTGACTCCAGCACTCTACATGCAATATGATCCGTGCAGAAAAATTAAACTACTCCATATGAATACAATGCGAGAACCACCCTAAACATAAACTTCTATTATCCTGAAGCACTGATTTATTTGTCTAAGTCCAAGCGAGTTATATATGAACAAATATTCTTTTAGGGGCTTTGGACCTAATGCTACCTGGCTCAATCAAATAGAAACCTATATCTATGGGTTCAAGCACAAAAAATCCATGTGAAACAGATAAAAAATAAAAGCGAGAAAACAGAACACGGAAAACAGCGGTGAGGTCCCCCAAGTGCACCAGCACTTGACGAAACAGACCCCGAATAATGTCCAAGTCCACAAGAGTTCAAGTTCTAAATTATTGCAACAATGTCTTAATGTTCTCTAAAATATAATAACTGCTTCCTACTCTTCTTTCGCTTCTCCTCCTGCGTAAGACCTCTAAAAAGTATCCAAGGGTATTCCAAGCGGTTCCTCGCACAAAAATAAAAGTAGACGATAGTCAAAAATATAGTTATAATATTGTAGAGACAAATAGAACACAAGTGAAAAATGACTACAAAGTCGTGCTCCCCGGCAATAGTGTCATTCTGATGACACGAATTTCGACAGGTCAAGATGGGGAAAATACCACAATTGTCATTGTTCTCAACCGCTCGAATTGGTCAACGAGAAAATGTTACTTAACCACGAAAGAAAAATATCAAACAACCAAATGCAAGTGATTTTCCCTATTCTATTTACCTAGTATAGCGATCATGGTTGAACATAAAGAGCAAGATTTAAAAACTATGTAGTCAAATTTCCAAGATAATTTTTTAGCAGTTTTTGAATTTTTAACTTTTTGATTTTCAAATAAAGCATAAGGGATAAAATACGCACACTACACTCATTTTGTATTTTTTCAAAAATTCAAAAATACCCAGAAAATTATGCAAAAAATGTTTTTCTGTTTTAGATTTTAAAATATTTTTGATATTTTTTTCGATTTTTCTGATGTTTTTATTATTTTCTAAATATCAAACAATGTAAATCATATAGAAAACAATGAATAACCAAGAGTATTTTGCAACTTAAAAAAATTTTATTGTACAATAATCCTGGAAATTATTTTTATGCTAAAGTGCAAATAAATATCTACAAATAGAGATTAAAATCAGATTTTTTGGATTTTCTAGAATTTTCTACAATTTTTTTTATTTTTAGTTTTTCACACTTTTTTGGAGTTTTATAAATGATCTATGCACAAAAATTGGATAGAAATCTAAAGAGAGTAAAATACACCTACAGTAATGTTTTGGGAATTTTCTGGCAAATTTTCGAATTTTTACGAATTTTCTAATTTCGGGCAAACAAAAAGACACAGTTTTTTCTTTTAAAATATCAAATGACAACGAAATCAATGAAAATTTTAAACAATGTAGAAGAATGTAGATGGAACATACATAATTGTTTTGAGAATTTTTAGAGTACGAACGACATTTATTTCAGTTAAAAGAGCATGCAAATTTAAGTTCTGGAATACAGGGATAAAAGTGCAAATTTTTATTGTTTTCGTATAAAATAAATAATAGAAACAAAATGCAAGATTAGAATTGCAAATTACCCAATTGTCCTGGGGGCGGCGCTTTTGCAAATATGATACCTTTAGGGATGTATCATCAATTTTTCCAATTTTTCTTATTTTAAAAGAACCCGACCTACCTTCTTGTCTTTGATTCTTCGACTTCAAACAAGGGGGAGGGGGACACCGCCGTCGAGGTCGAGGCTGATGGCATCGCCGCGATGCGTGCGGCTGCGCGGCAGAGGTATGGTCGGGAGGTGGTGGTGGCGCGGCCTGGCAATGATCTGGCGGTCCGCGGGAGGTGTCGAGCAGGTACAGCCGTAGTGGAATCCTCTGTCGCAGGAGTTGGTGAGGGAGCTCAACGACGATAGATAGCAGAGGTCGCGACGGGCGGAGCAACAGGTAGATGGATGCAGAGGTTAGCGGGGAAGCTTCAGAAGATGTGCTTTCAGGCGGGCATGGGCTCAGAGCAGCCGCTGGAGACACGGTGTCTCGCGGGGGCGCCGCACTGGTGCGACGGAGGTTGGGCGGCGCTCTGTTGTGAGGGCCGGCGTGGGCTACGGTGAAGATGGGGCGTGTTGGGCTCCGCGGGGACGGCCGGCGAAGGACGCGCCTGGAGAGGAGGGGAGGACGTCTGCTATCTTGATTTTTTGTTTTTATTTTATTATTTAAACAGGGAAAAAATTTGTAATCAGATTGTAAATGAAAGATAACTTTTTTTATATTTTCTTTAACGAAAATTATAAACACGAACAATACTAAAGATTTTTTTTATTACATATATATATATTTTAAAATGAACCTGCAAAACACATGTCAGAGAAAACAACAACTATATTTTTTTATTTTTATCTTTTTATATATATAAACAAAATAGGAGGTGTGAACGGAGATGGATCTTGGCCAGATGAAAGAGAGATCCGTGTCTTCGACCACTGTGCATGGTCGGAGGTGATAGGTTGAGTGAGATAGAATGTGAAAAATGGAGAGGCCGCGAGATGAGATGTGAAATTGGTTTTGGAGGCAGATCAAAGTGTGATGAATATTTTTTTTGAATTTTTAAGGATCTAAATATTAATAAAATCGACGCAAAAATTAAATCTATTGTTTATCTAAGCAAGAAGACAAGAAAAGAAAATGGATCTCACCTCCAGATCGAAAATGTCCTGATGGCCTCAACGAGGGCCGACGCGCTGTCACCGGAAGGCTCGGAGGTTGGGCATCCTTCTTCAACAATATGGCTCTCGGAGATCGGGCTCCTCTCCACCAAAGATTGATCAACGAATAACGAAGCAGGAGGAGCCCATTAAAAAGAGAACAAAAAAGGAAGGTATATACACTTAAGGAAGGTGTTTATTGGGGAAATTAATAAAATAATTAAATTAATTAATTAATTAATTAATTACAAATTTCAGATTTAAATAAACTAAAATAATTAATTAAATTACAAAAATTAATTTACCACCTTAATGGTGGCTATTAAAGGTATGGAATAATATCTAATATAAAAAGTATGTTTTAAAATCAAATAATGAATTAAATAATTAAATTTAAATACAAATTTTATAATTAAATTAAATTAATTAATTGATTAATGTTAGATATTTTATTTTTTGATGGTTTTTATATAAGGAAATTAGTTGTGTACAAATATTATGTACATATAATACCATATACATATGTACAAATAAGAAAATATTTTTTATATTTTTTAAATTAATTTTTTTATTTATATTTTTTTATTTTATTTTTAATGAAAATAATATTTATAATTATGTACATTATATATAAAAATAAATATGAATAAATATGTACAACAAATATTGGTGAAACTGCACAAAGCACTCGAGAAAACTGACTTTTCAATTGTAACTCCAAAAATTATGAAATCACAATCATTTGAAAGATAATTTAATTTAGAGTATAATAGAAGTGAGTTTGATTCAATTTGAATTCATATGGAGCCGGAATTAGTATTTCAATTTTCGTTTTCTGGCTTTTTCTGAGTGTGATTATTTGTAGTATGTACATTATTTTTCTTTGCAATTATTTTTATTATTTACAACACATTTTTATTTACAATTTTTGTTTACAAAAATAATGAATTTGAGGTCAATTTATGTACAAAAAATAGTGTATATTTTATACAAATATATAAGGAATTTATAAATTATTTTTTTGATTTTTGAATTAAAGACCGTATCTCCCCCTACTTTATTCCTGGTCGATCAGGTCAAGTCTTGACCTTCTCTTGAGGTTCGGGTCAGTCTGGATTTATTCCATAAATTCATCCTTCATTTTTTTCTTTTTCTTTTCTTCTTTATTCTTTTATTTAAGTATAAAAAGTGTTAAAATGCATATTTAACAAATGCATGTAAAATGGTAATTTCATGAAATTAGTAGGTATTTACAGTAGGTATTTACCGGCGTTTGACTTAAGAAATGAAGCTAAAATAAAAGAATAAAGGTGATGAATCGTGGATTCATCACTGTTGCCGGCTGAATTGTCTACCCTGAGCTGGGGGCTGTTGCTGGAACGAGGTGGCTCCAGTGGACCACCTGAATATGGGGTGATCATGATGGATCCCAGTCTGCGGATGATCGTACAAAATTTCGTTGACTTCCATGAACGACTCCTACTCGTAAGGGAAGGGAGGAAGAACTGCCAGGGGCCAATCGTGCTGGTACACCACCATCTTGGTGTCCTGAGATGGCAGTGGCTGAGAATATTGGGGCAACTGCTGAAATGGCTCTACCTACATGTGGTGAACCTGGCGGTACTAGGCAGGTGACTGGGAAGAGCTGTTGTTGCTGTTATCAGGTCGTGACCTGAGACGGGGTTGAGAAGCCGTTTGTGCCTCCTGGAGACGCAAGATCTAGGTCTTCATGCCACTAAGAGTCTGTGCCAACTGGTCGATCTGCGTCATACCCTGGCACTACTTCTTCCTGATAATCTTTATGTGGTCCACCTTCTCTCTAATGATACTCATGTCATCTACCGACGACTCTGCAAGTGCGGTTGCAGCTGACGAAGTGGATGGACCTGCATCAACCTGTTCTATCCTCTGATAGGACACAACCTATGGATGGGTCTTCCCCTATGTGTAGGCTCGGGTCTGGGACATCACTGTGTAATTTTTCGACCATCTCCTCATAGATGGCCCAAACCTAGTCCTCATCCTTGGCGAAGTAGGACCCTCCACAAGAGGCATTGACAAGCCCCTACGTCTCTGGTGTCAGCCCACAGAAGAAACTCTGCACTAAGTTGAGCTTGCAAATCTCATGGTGTGAACACTGATCGATGAGGTCGTGAAATCGATCCCACACCTCATGGAACTGCTAATGGGGGATCATCGTGAAGTTGTTGATCAGAGCTCGCGCTACATTGGTCCAGCTGAGTGGATTGTACTTGTTCAAGTACTCGGTCCAGAGCTGCTCCCAAGTAGTCACATATCTCCCTAAATGCTTCAGCCAATAGGCTTCTCTGTCGACGAGGGAGAATGAAAACGCTATCATCTTGATAGTGTCCTCATCCACATATATGTCGTGGACAGTGCTTTAGATCATCTCAAACTCTCGTAAATGCAGATGTGGCTCCTCGGTTGCTAGCCCAATGAAATTTGTGCAGTGACTGGATCATCTGGGGACTGAGCTTGAAGTTGCCCTGAATCTCAGGGAGTTGGATCCGACGATGGGTAAGGGTTGCACCAGTGTTGTGCAATTGCCTCATCAGTCGTGGCTATATAATTGGCTTGGGTTGATCCTTTGGGTGTCCATCTATTCCTCCTCCAGGTGCAGGGATGTCTCCATCGCCGAGTTGGTCTCTATCGGCTCGCATCTATGCTAACTCATGGCGCACCTCTGCCATAAATGGTTCCTTGATCTCTAATCAGTCTCTACATCATCTCCAGGGAGGATAGAAGTGTGTTGTTAATGGTCCCCTGATCAAGCACATAAGTCGAATCCTAGGTCTGTCCATCGATGCGCTCCTCACTGCTGGCCATTCGTGGGTCTCTGCAAAGGAAAAACACCCTAACTCAAGTGTCGTCAAATGTATAAATATTTGTGCTCGTTTCTGCTCGGGCACCTCAAGACTGATGGAAGAAGGGTGGTCGAGGGGGAATAGGGTGGCAGCAAACTCTGGTTCGGAGAGCAGGTCTAGGCTCTCCGAAGCCTCCCTAGATGAATGAGGCAGAGTACTCGAGAGTGGGTCTACCAAAGGTAGTCTAAGGGATCTCCGACCCATCATCGTGTTGTGGGAATAGTGCGGATGAGATCTGGAAAGCAAACGAGATCAGAAATCAAAACCTCTAATTCACCTACTCAACACGAGAGCTGATGACTGTAAAGAATCGGTCGATTTTCTTGTTGATTTTTTAGGTGATACAGTCTTGCAGAGCGATTAAGCGAGATGGTAGGAACCCAATGCTCCCAAGATACCAACTCGATCGCAAAGCTATATTTTTCTCCAGCCAGTATGAGTTGTGGATTGTTTACCAACTACTCGATCAATTCAATCTGCTAAGGATGTCATGGTCTGCTTTACCGGTTATTGGAGAGATCCTCACTTGAGAACGAATAACCCCAAGACCAGCAGTATAATGGAAGTACGATTGTGGCTCTAGCCTAGTGTGTGGGTCACTCTCTCGCTCAAGCAAACCAACCAATGAGAGGGTGACTCTCCCCCAAAGAAACATATTTTTAAGTGAGGTGGGTTTTAGGGTCAAGTTTTCTTAAACAATCCCAATTTTATGATTTTCAGTTTTTAGGTATTTTTCAAAATCAAACAACACCTAACAAATTTTTCGATCTCCTGATTTATTTGAAGTCCAAAAACAGGGGGAGAAGTCCAAAAAGCCGATGCGTGATCAAACACAATGATGCATGCAAAGTAAGAGAAGATTACTTATCACCAACACTCTACATGCTGGGTGATCCGCGCATAAATTAAAAGGCAGAATTAAAACTAATCTAAATGATGCATAAAGAAAACGACCTTAGACGAGCAATTTCTAATGATCGTGAAGAACGGTAGTTAACTCATAAGAGTGAGAGGTCGATTCCTGGTCTCGAATGTCGATTGGTGTCCGCTACAATGGATCCTACGTGCACTGTATGCGATCTATTGCGGTACGTGACCTGTCACTCGATCAAGCTAACCTTTTTATTATTTATTTTAAATAAGGTCCAATTACGAACTATAGATGCAGGCAATCTATTAGGAATAGGGCCTTAGGTCATTTACGTCACAATCAAGAAAAAACCTTAGTTTAGGGGCCAAATACTTCGGGAATCAAGTAGAAAAATGCGATGAAATCAAAACCAACGAAAAATGCGGTGAGGTCCCCAGAGCACACCGATGCTCGGCGAAATATACCTTGATATAAGTCTAAGAGAGTCCAAGGTCCAAAGTCTAAGTTATTACACCAATAATAAATGCTAAGTCTACTTAAATGAAAGACTAATCTAATTCTACTCTATATAATATAGCTACTTCCTTCTGCTCCTCCTTCTCCTCCTCGGGTACGGGTCTCCTCCAAAGTATCCTCGGGCGGTTTCTCACGCGAAAAGTAAAGCAGGAAAAATGTTAGAAAACAGTTATAACATAAAGAGATAAAATAGACAAAAAGGTTGAAAAGTGAATACTAAGTCGTGCTCCTAGGCAACGGTGCCATTCTGATGACATGAAAACCTAGATCGTTTAGAATGGAAAAATAATCAAGTGTCGTTGTTCAAAGCCAATCAATTCGGTCAATCAAGAAAAATCGAGAACCACTCAAATTAGACAATCAAGGCACAAAATCAATGCCAGTAGTCTCTGCTATTTTATGTTAACTTGGTATAGTGACCAGGGTCGAACTCAAGGAGCACGAGTAAACCTACGAAGTAGTCGGGATCAGACCAAAAAGAGCATAGACCAAAAAGAGCATATTTTTGTTACTTTTTAATTTTGTAAATTTTTGTGGTTTTTATTTAAGGAAAACACGCAAGAAAATAAGACAATAAAGCGCACAAGCAAACCTTTACAATTATTATTAAGGCTAAAATTACTCAAAAATCTAGAATAAAATTATTTTTGTGCGTTTAAATATTAAGGTCTTTTGGTGATTTTTTTGGGTTTTCCAATTTTTAGATGATTTTATAAAAATCAAATAAGTGCTAAAAAGGAAAACATTGCACGACCAGGACAAAAGTACAAATTAAAATATTTAAAGTGTCCTAATTCCTATATATGAATTTTATGAGAAAATAGATAAAAAGAGGAATGAACAGAAACATATATTGTATTTTTTTGAATTTTCTAGAAATTTTATGATATTTATAACTTTTTAGAGTTTTTAGATTTTTAGGAGTTTTATGATGATTTTTACAACAAAAACGATATTGGAAGTAATGCACATACAAACAAACAAAAACAATTTTTTTGGAATTTTTAGCATTAATTTTTGTAATTTCTATGTATTTTATAAAATAAATAAAATAATTTTTAATGGTTTTTTATTTTTAGAAAATATCAATTAATGCTAAATTAGTTCACAAAAATTATCTTAAATATTATTGGTAGTAGTAGCTAATAATAATTTTTATCAGATTTTTGAATTAATTAGAAATTTATTTGATCAAAAATAAAAGACACAGCTTACAAGGACCTAGTTGCAATTATATTAATGTTCACATACCAATTTATAACACTTATAAAAAGCTTAGGGCAAATAATGTAAAAAGCCCAGGGTATTCACGCACATGCTCAAAAACTCATGCATAGAGGTATAAATGCAATTATCAAAAAGTTCTCCTCAAAGCAAAACATTCATGAATTTTCGAATAAAATTTGCAAATACACCAGACAAAGTACATGGGACGGCACGTAAGTTCATGCAAAAAATGCAAGTACTGGAAATAGGAAGGGTCCACATGCAAAATAACCAAACTACAACTTTATTTACAGAACTAAATAGTAAAACATAAGAGTATTGGGGTGAACGATGCAAAGTACCCTGAGCCACATGATGAGCGTGTAGGGTGGCACATGGTGAGCTCTGGTGGAGGTGCGAACGTACGGCACAAATTGACTAGAGACATCAGATCTTATGCCCTAGGGAATGTCGGCTACGTGTGGTGCAGATATGTCATGGAGCGCCAGATCCAACGGCCCAAAAGTTGATCTGGTCGGCAGCTCTGATGTAATCTGGCAGGAGTGAAGCTCATCCAACGATAGGGAGCCGGCTTGCAAGAATAGGGGCCCCGGTGACTTTTACCTGATCTGAGGGCTCAGGCAGTATCGTGGAGGCGGCTTGCATTGAATGAGCGATTTCGATGGAGGAGATAATGACCGGATGGATGTGACGGTGTAGAGGGCCCAGGAGATCTCCGCCGGAGCACCCGAAGGCTCAGAATGGATTCCTCGTGCACCGTAGGACCTGCAAATGGTAGAATGACTCGAGGGCGTAGCTTCGGTGGATTTTATTGCAGGTGAAAATGAGGGAAGCGTAGGGGAATGGAGCTTAACTCTCGGTGGAGGTGAAGGAAGGGAGTCGCAACATTAATCTCGACCTGATGGTCGAAGCTGAGGTGGAATAGACTGCGCACGAAGATGATTGTAGAAGCAGGGCATCGATCGAAACTGATAGTAGTGGGTAACTAGGCTCCGGCCAGCTGGTCAGAGCAGGTGGTTGTGCGGTAGAGGAAGATGTCAAGATTGATTCGAAAGTGAAAATGCGGAAGATGGGATATATACCTGAAGGTGGTGATGAACTCAGCAAGGTCAGGTGGAGCTGGGAGACGGGGTCGTGGCCTCGACCGTGTTGCGACAGGCAGGGAGGCTAGACGCGATAGAGGGCTCCGGCCACGTAGCTGAGCTGCAGGTACACGCCACCAAACCTTGATCTAAAGACATCCTCTGGTTGTTGTCGCTCCACTTAAGATGCGTAGGGACAAGAAGGGGTGAGGCATGAGCTATTGAGATGCAGAGGCGGAGGCGAGACTTTATATGATTCCTAGGGGGCTGGAATGATTGAGCGAGAGCCGTAACCCTAGTAAGACCCGTGCCTTCCTAGGGATCTGTGAAGATCGTGGATCCTAGGAGGAGGCTCGGGCAAAAAATCAGGGCGAGATGTGATCGGGTTCGGGCGTGAAAATACGGAGAAATGGCTCCGACGAGAGGTAGACGACCCGACCCGACCTGGAAGGAGGCGTTGACTGGAGCCAACAAAGCCTCTAGGCCAATTAGAAAATAAGGATGTACAAAATGATTAAAAATTCAATAAAAAATATTAATTGAATTCGAAATAATAGAGCGTAAAATAAATAATGTTTATTATTTTTAAGAGATTTTTCTATTATTTTTAATTTTTTTATGAAAAATAAATTAATGTATATACAGTATATAGTATTATGTACATGTATAATATACCCATGTATTATGTATAATAATTTTTATTTTATTATTTTTACCTAAATACCCCAATTTTATATTTTATTTATTTTCAACATAATTTTAGGAATTCAAAATAATTTTTATTTTATTTTTATGAGTTATATACAGGTATAGAATAAATAGAGGATGCATCATATATACATGTGTTTTGTAAAATGAAAGGGAGATTTTATTTTTATTTTTATTTAATTTTTCTGATTTTTATTTTATTTTTAGAAATATATACAAGAAGGTAAAAATAATAATTTAGTTTTATTTTATCAAAAATATTTATTTATTTACATAGGTACTATATACAATACAAAGTAGACCCTATCTGTCTCTACTTATTTTATTTTGCGATCAGGTCATGGCTTGACCTTCTCTTGGGGTTTGGGTCACTCTGTATTTATTCTAAATACCTCCTTCCTTTTTCTTTTCCTGTATTCTTTCATTTTTTCACAAATACATGCTAACTATGATATATTAACAAATACATGTTGAATGTTATGTTATTATATTTACAGGTATTTATATGTCATTTTGCTAAGATAAATAGCTAAAATAAAAGAATAAAGAGTGAGAATCATGGATTCATCAGCCTTCGCACCTTAGGATTCCTGAGGATCTTCATCAGGTCGATCCTGATTGGTTTGTGTCTATTGAGGACCCTGATATCGACCCATACCTTGTCAGATCTATTCCTCAACGATCCCGTGAGACAGTCTGCTTTCTACCTTCTTGATCTCTATACAACCTTCACCTGTATATCCATTCCTTTATATATTCATTTTTGTCTTATCTCCTTCCATCCATCGTTTCGCTCATCCACCCCATTTCTGTGGGTTGCCTTACTTAGGACATACTTTGCCCTAAGTTTGGGGTGGATAAGCCGAGTGTTCATTCTTCGTTCGGTTTCATCACTCTCATTGGCATATATTTAGGGTTCTTTCACCCTACGTATAGGGGAAGTGATGCATACATTCTCTTTGATCCCTTCTTCTATCTTCATCTATCTTTTATTCTTTTCATTTTCATTTTTATTTTTCTACCAAAAAGGTGTCACCCCTTTTTGACCGTTGCTATACCTAGGACATTCTTTGCCCAAAGTATAGGGGGTGCACACCAAGTTTTTCATTCTTTGATCCCCACCATTGTCTTCTCTTCTTGTATGTAGTTAGGGATATCTCACCCTAAGTATAGGGGAAGACAGACAGAGTTGTGATTTGTTCATTCCCACACCTGACCCTTCTTGTCTTGTGTACAACATGTTATACTTAGGATTAGTTCATCCTAAATATAGGGGCGGTCAACTTCGCATTCATTCATTCCTTCATTCTTTCATTCGTTTATTTTTTAGACTTTTCTATACTCGATACGAGTTGTGTCTTCTCTTTTCTCTTTGATCTATGAGGACATAGCTTAAGCTAAGTAAAGGGGGTCGTATATACTGTGTATATACTTTAGCCATAACTCGTACTTTCCTAATTCCAAAAATTATGGCTAAAATATTGTATAAAATACTATATATACATATACAATTTATTAAATCAATTATTAAAAAAGATGTTTATTATTCCTCAAATTATTTTTGTATTTACTGATTAATAAATCAGGTAAACATATTTTTTGCAAAATGTTTGAAAAATAGTTTGAAAATCTTTTTGAAATATCTTTTGAAAACTATTTGTAAAATATTTTGTTAAATATTTTAAAACTTTGTAAAAATATTATGTTTTTAGAATTTATTTTCTTGGTGTGAAATAAAAATGTTTTGAAAAAATATTTGCAAATGGCTTTGAAAATGGTTGCAAAAATATTTTTAAAAACCTATATTTATTGTTTAAAAAACCTTTGTAAAATAATTTTCAAACGTTTGCAAATGTTTGTAAAAACTATTTGCAAAATTTATTTTGGACTATAGTTTTCATGATTGTTTGCAAAATCATTTTCAAATAAGTTTGAGGAACATAGACGCCATCCTAATAAATAAACACTTTTAACCAATTGTATATTCTTCTATAAAAATAACAACATATCCCTTGTGTAAATTCTTAAAAACTCTAACTCTTGTAAATATAAGATGCATCCCCGTATAAATATTTGTACCTCTCTTATTTCAAAAAATCTTTTGTTTTGAAAAACTACAATAATATTTGCAAAAATATTTTTGAAAATTGCATAAAAATTTGTAAAACCGTTATCAAAAAAACCATAAAAAATTCAAAATTTGAAAATTGCATCACAAAGATATTTTCTGCATTATGCATAGCATTTGCATTTTTCAGATTGAGTTTGATAATTGAACAAGTCTAAGTAAAATCCAAATATTGGATCTTGGTCGGACCTTCAATCTACCTAATCACAAGAACCTTATAGGAACTTGAATTGAGGTGCTTTAGGTCTAGTTGACTTAATTCTTTGAGAATAGTGAGACTTGGTTCAATGTATTTTTGGCTGCCTAAGTAGAGTATTTTTGAGCACATGCACGGCTGTTGTTGATAATGACCTAACATAGACACCTGCACCTTTCAAATGGCTCAACTCAGTTGGAATGCTGATGGGATTGGATTTGCTGATATGAGATGCACACAAGTTGAAACATTTATCCTCGTATAGGGAGGTTAGTGCACCCCAACCCGTCTAGTAGAAGAGACGTCTAAAGATAGGAGAGTGTGGGTTGCAATAATGCTTCAAAAGAGGGATAGTCTACTGGCTTAAGAGGAAAAAGTCTATATGTAAATGTTGTTATATATAGTATTTCAAAAAAAAACTTCAAAAATGTGGGTAGGCCTGATTGAAAATAAAATGCTTGTTGGAGTGTACATGTTTGTATAGTCAATAAGCAAGCTTGAGCTTCAATGTCATATGTATGTGAGCAAGTAGTCGGATGACTTGACTACACTGGCTACCGTCCATTCTCTTCTCTACCCCCTCCTCTTGAGCTGGTTATCACTTGAACTTAGAAGGGAATGCCCCGCTCCTCGAGGAAAGAGTTGCTGGATTGGGGAATCATTGGGTTGTCATACTGAAGAAGTCAGTTTCTTTGTCATTTAAGTTTAGGGGAGCCACTACCACATACATTGTAGAATTTAAATTCATAGTTATAAGTGTTTGTGTATGAGTTGAAGTATTTTGACCTTGATATTGAGGAGACTTGAGCAGAATTTTGGGATTCTCAAAGGTTGTTGTGTTTCAAATCCGTTTCCCAATAAGGTTCCAAACGCAACAAAAATCCAAAGATCCGACTTGAGCTCAATACTTTGATTTTGTGAAGAGAAGTTCAAGAATTAAAATCAATCCACTTTCTTTATTTCTTTTTATTTTCTTTGTTTTTATTTTCTGTACTTATTCCATAAGTGTTTTCTAGGGACTAGCAAAGGTAAGTATAGAGGGTGATGAATCTCCATTTCATCACATTTATTCTTTCATCTTGGCCTTAAAACCCTAGCTAATGCAAGTGTATAACATTATCTTATACAAATTAACATTCATTATTTATTGTATTTATTGTATATAAAATATTATTTTTAATGCCAAAATTATAGAAAAAGAAAAGAAAAGAAAAGAAAAATATCAAAGGTATTTTATGACCCTAAACCCTGAGATCAAGTAAAGAATTGATTTGGTCGACAAGGAATAAAGTTGGGGAGACAAGGGCCAATAAAAATCCCATTTATTATTCATTATTACTTCATTTTGGGACCTATTTTATTTTCTATTTTTTATACCTCATAAAGAAACTTTTGTACATGAAAGTTGTAGAAAAAAATGCAAAATTGATTCCATATAAAAATAATATGCAGTGTACTTTTTATACTCTAAATAAAAAACCAAAATCCCAATTTCCAAGAGCCATATCTCCTAAATAAAAACTCAAAATGTATCAAAATCACTTTAATTGTATATAACTTTTAATAAGCTATTTGATGAAGGTGGTTTCATATTTTTTGGAGTTAAGGTCGAAAAGTTAGTTTCTGGACCTTTATTGTAAAGTTTACCTATATAAATAATTCATTTTATTTATTATTTATTATGTTTATAATTTTATGTTTTTGTAATATTGCAAATATTATTTATAATATATGTACATATTTAAAACACAATAAAACCATAAATAAAACACTAAAAATAAAATATGCATACAAAATACATAGATGACTATACAATACTTATATATTATAAACCCTTATTTTTTTAAGTGTACATATTATATAAGAAAAAATAGAATAAATATATATTTATGTATAAAAAATTAAGTTATAAATATATAAAATAAAGTAATAAAATAATAAATTAAAAATTAAAAATAAAAATAAAATACCCAAAACATATATGAATATGCCTATAAATAGAACCATAAAAACTAACTTGTAATAAATAAACTTGAAAAAATAAATAAAAATCATATTAAAATGCTAGAAAATAATAAACATTTTTATTTTATAACAAAAAATAATAAAATCATTATTATTTATTATCGATTTTATGAATCATTTTGAATCTGGTTGGTTAACATGGACCAATCAAGGTTCACTTCCAGTTGACCTCGGTCAACTCTCTGACTGAGGTCCTAAGGTTATCTGAATAAGGTTGGACCGCTCCTTCTACTTTTTCCCAGATTGGTGTATTCATCGATTCGAATTGGTCTCTTTTGTATTTCTCTTCCTCAATCCTCCCTCAATCATGTGTCTGTGATTTTTCGATCGTTGGACCACTGAATCGCTTATTCTTCCTCGTTCTTTGGCCCCGCTTCGCCACCTTTACATATCTTCTCTCGAGCGCCTTCTCTCTTTTGAATCCCTTTGGCCCCTATTTTGGCTCCCTTTCGTATGCTCTGGATTGAAGTTTATGACATGGACTTCTCCAGCTGCTGGAAGCTAGGCAAGGCGAGGTCTGAAGGCCTATTCTGCCGTCTCCGTCGCCCACCGTCATGAGGTCCATATCGCACGACCTAGCTCTTCTTGAGGTATTTTTCCTTATTCTCTAAGATGATTTTATTTTCTATTTTGATCTTCTGCCTTTACTTTAGCTTTTGATTATACTTATTATCATAAAATCTTCAACTCATAGTTTGTCGTAGTTTGACTCCGGCGAACCCCCCACCATGCTTCGCTTCTATTTCATGACTCGCCAGCCATCTCATTCCTTTCCCCATCACAACTTCACCGTGATCCACCAGCCAACCACCCAGATCAACTCCAGATCTGGTCCACCCATCTCCCTCCACTGTAGTTCACCGGAGATGAACTACTTCACTTCATATAACTGCCAATCCGCCCAATAAAATCCTCGGCCATCTCACTCTTCCATCACCAGTCGGTTGACACTTTTTGTAGGTCGAGAGGAGCCCATCTGAGGACTTGAGCGACACCTAAAGCACCTTCTGCTACTTGCATGCTCCAGGGTCCCATCGATGGACCCCCGAATCATTTGAAGAGGCTCTGATCTGTGGAAGTCTTGCAGGAGTGATTCCCCCATCCTAGCAGCGCCAAAGTAGGCTCGGGGAGGTTTCTAGGGCCGATCGAAGTTCATCTAGGCCAAGTTCTTCATGAGTTCATCCAAGGGCCTTCATTACCATCCGATCAACCCACGTTCTTCCACTAGAACAGCCGTCTTCCGATTTTTGTGAGACACAGCCGTCAGATATCATACAGGATCTAATACATATTGAAGGCCAAAACGTCATTGCTATATGTGGCAAGTGAGGCACGCATCAGTGTTGGATCGTGCCCTTCGTTGGGTATTTTGCACACAACCCAATGAAATTTTCTACTTTAATTTTAATATTCAATCTTTCATCAGCACTCTATTTTATTTTTGAAAATTTTGCAATCTGAACCCTGTAGTTTTTGATATTGCACATTGGTCCTTACCAATGAGGCTCGCGTGCTTGTGCACGTGTGTTTGGAGTTTATGCAGGCAAGCCCCTGTTGCTTTTTGTATTTAAATTTAGTCGAGGAACTTATAATTCTGGTTATACAATTTTGGATATTTTATAAATCCACCCCTGACTTTAATTTTAATTGCAATATACCCCCGCTTGGACATAACTTTTTGTATATTTTCTCTATTTATTAAATATAGTATTCACGCTCCAAAAAATACCAAAAAATAGCGTTAAGCTCCTAGTAGTACACACTTTCACATCATATTATTAGATGTGCAAGTTAGGGTCTAATGTTTTATAAAAATTAAAAGACCACAAATATTCCCTATTTGCAATGTAGAATACCAAAAAATATAAAAAGTTTTCAAAAAAATCCATAGAAATATTTATTATTTTTGTAGTTATTTTACAATCCTAAAATCAAAAACCCTAAAAATAGAAATAGAAACTCTTAAAAATTAAAAAAACCAAAAATCCTTTATAAAAATCCAAAATATTCTTAAAAATTCCAAAAATATCATTTCATATTTTATAATTTTATTTATATTATTATTTATCTATTAAAATTGATTTGAAGAATTTTTAATATCATTTGCTATTTTTAATCTTCATGTCAATTCAGCCTATTTTAATAATCCCTGATTTGTGATATTTTTTACTTTAAAAGTATATAAAAATTAGAAAATATACTTAGAAAATCACAAAAATCGTAAAAAATATTTAAAAGCCAAAAAAATTATTTTCTATATTTTGTTTATTTTAAGTTGTTTTTATATCTATATTATCCTACACTGTATATATAGCCTTATATATTACTATATATCTTTTATAAAAAGAAAAGGAAATTAAAAATAAGAAAATATAAAAAGAACCTGAAAAATATAAATTAAAAACATTTAAAAAATACAAATACAACAATTAAATATATATATATAATAATAAACCCATAAAAAACAAATAGACAATAAGAAGCACACATTTTTTGCATTTCTTTGCACCATTCTCTCGTTTGCTCCATGTGTTCGACCCCTATAGTACTTACACCTATACCCATATATTGTAGAGTTATAATCAATTTTGACTCCACATATTTTGCTTTTCATTGCTCTATACATATTGTGGGTTAATTGTTGATTTATCAACGTTTCTTAAGCAATCATCGCATCGACTGTCATTTCGCCTTGTGAGACCGTACAACCCTCACTGAAAAACCATGGTTATCACCTTCGTTTGTATATTCATTTTCCTCAGTCACCACATTTTTTTCTTCTACTGTACTTACAATGACCTGGTCGTAAGTATAGGGCATCGACTAACTTCTATTCTTTCCATTCTTTTTTACCCACTTTTACTTAGAACGAGTTATGTCCACCTTTTTCTCTTATGATGCTATGAGGACATAGCACAAGCTAAGTATTGGGGGTGCGTACATTGCATATATAATTTTATCCATAACTTGTATTTTATGCATTTTCTATATCTATAAAATCCATAAAATTAGGTGATGGTTAATTGAAAATTCATTTATTTATTATTTATAAAATCATTACAAATAAATAAGATATATGTAAAATTCTTACTTAAAAACTTAGATTAAAAAATGTATTTAAAATATTATTTAATATGCATAATACTTGATTCAAATCCTATTTATTAAAATATGTGTAAAAATCATTTAATCTGTGAATATATATTGTAAACTCCTTTAGTTATTTACTCCAAATAAAAATATGGGTAGTTTATCTTGTAAAATTCTTGTTCTTATACTTGTTTGTAAAAATTGAAAAATACATAAAAAATGTAAAATTCTAAACTTTTAAAAAAAATACAAAATTTTTAAAATCCATAAAAATGAACAAAATTTAGAAAATATACTTCAGAAAAACATGGTTGCATTTGCATTAGCATTTTTCAGAATTAGTTTGATTTCAAAAACTAAAGATTGGGAATAGTCTAAAGGAAGGAACTTGATTATTGCCTTTAACTTTTATTGTAAGGAGCCTAGTTAGGAATTGGAATTTAGACTCTTCAAGTCATTGACTTAAATCTTTGGGTTCCATGAGACAATGTTTGGAAAGTCAACTGAAACTTGCCTAAGTAGAACATGGTGTCATCTGTTTAACTCTTCATCAATGAACCAATTTTGGAAAAATGCACTTTACACTTAGCTCGACTTGCATGGGGTTTCGAAGGGAAGTTCATTTTATGGTGCATTATCATCACTGTCTAGTGGCACGGACGCCTAAAGACTGGAGTTGTGGTGTTGAAAAAATACTTCAGATGAGGGAAGGATCCGTTGTCACAATTTTTTCCAAGACCTCGAAACTTAAACAGAAATAAAAGAAACTATAACCATAGAGGCATAAATGATTAATGCAATGCAAGCATCATTACAAAACCAATCCAAAAAGAAGCCACCATATACCAATTATGACCACAATGGTCCAAGCTTCCAAAAAGCCGCACATCTTAGAGGAGACTTAGCTACACTGGCCAGGCTTCACAAGGAGATGTGACTACACTAGTCACACTCCAGTTCTCTTCGCGTTCTTCTATATTCTCTATCTACTCGATTGTGGACACAGCATGACCTAAACTTAGAAGGTAGTAGCTCCCTCCTCGAGGTAAGAGAAGCTGGATGAGGGACCAGTGCGAGTGTATTATTGGGATGGGTGGTTTCTTCGCTCCTTTAAGCATGACAGGCTAACACCATTCACATACAGTACATATTGAATTCAAGAATTAATAGAGTTAGCAATATAGATAAGTGGATCTAAGTTCGCTATTGAGATGAATCTAAATAAGGATGGGTGGAACTTTAGGACTGTTGCGATTAAATTCTTAATCCCGGTTAAGGCTCCGACAAAATGCATGTTTTAGGCCCAACCAAGCTCTGCTCTTTGTCTATTCTCATGTATTGGTTTAGGAAAACATATTCATTCTACCTTTCTTTCTTTTTCCCTTATTTTTTAAGTAAGTGTTTGCTAAGGGACTAGCAAAGATTAAGTATAGGAGGTTGATGAATCCATGATTCATTAACATTATGTATGTATTTTGTCTTAAAATCCTTAATTAATGCATGTAAATATTCATTAACTTCCATCTTTTACCAAAACTTCATTCATGAATAAAAATGCACTTTTATGCATCAAAAACATGTAAATAAATAAAAGAATAAAAATAAAGAAAACAAAAAGATGGCAGATTGTAAATATGTACATGTGTACAATATGACTTATTAAATACAAATATAATTCAAAGATATATTTATATAACCTAATCACCAAGACCAAGTCAGCATGGACTGGACAACAAACAAATAAGTATGGGAAGATATGGAAGAAAACCATAAAAAGAATTAATTATACACTCCACATATTATTCATTATTTATTCAATATTCATCAAAACTTTAAAGAGTTTAATTAATTCCTTTATATATTTTTTTCACCAAACCCTTTTTTTATTACTTCTAAAAATGCATGGAAAATATATATAAATAAGTTAAAAATATTATCTTGTATATATGTCAAGAAATCCAACTTTCAAATTGTCAATTTCTCAACTTCCGAACATCATAACTTTCTCATACAAAGTCCAACTTCACTTTACTCACCTTTAAAGTTCATAAAATAATCTTCTCTAATTATTGAAGGTAATTTCACTAAAATCGGATCCCATTTGCTAAAAGTCAATTTTGAGACCTAATGACAATTGGGTTTCTGGTAACTTATTTTATTTAGAACATATTATTTATAATTTATTATATTTTTAAATTTTTAATTATTTTTTGATTTTGTATTTTAACAATGATTTATTTCAGAATTGTTTGATACTATTTAATATTTTAAATAAATCAAATGCCTTGATTTATAGATAAATTTGACCTGTAGAGTATATACCTGTATTTATTAAGATATTTAAATAAACTTACTAAAATCTGTAAAAAAAATCATATATATCATATTTATAATCCTAGTAATTAATAAAATATAAAATTAATACATTTTTTATTCATTTATTAAATTAAAAATATAATATCTATTTATCAAATATTATTTATACCTCGTTATTGATATATATTATAATAAACATATATTATTTATCAAAATATTTTTTTTGTAATTTAGATAATTAAAATATCTTCATTTTTCCTTTTTATACCTATTTAAAATAACACTATTTATTATCTATTATCTAATTATTATTATTAGAATTCCAATATCTGGCCAACCATGTGTTGACACTTGTCAGCACCTGGTTCATCTTCCCCATCAAGAAGTTGTTGGCTTTTGTTCTAACTCCCCTTCTTTACCTAATTATCCCTGTGACATCTTCAATCCTCTACCAAATCCTTACCTTCCATTTTCTAGACCTAACATCCGTATCATACGCCTACCCTAGTATCTAACCTAACTGCCCATTTATCTTTCTATAAAAATATGAAAAGTAGTTCAGTTAAACCTAACCACTCCTGCACCAGAATCCACCGACCGAGATACCAACTTCCTCCATCGTTTCTGGCCAAAGTTGGTGATGATAGCACCATAGGCTGATATCGTGTAGAAGGTGGATCATTGGAGGAGGTTTCCAAGTTATTCGTTGGACTTGAATCATCGCCTCAAGCGACGTTGAGCACTAAGAACCTCGACCTGTAGAGCAACGTCCGGAGGTCATACACCTCCAGCCACTGGTGCAATCATTCATCCCCTTTTCAGTTACCTCGATCCTTGTGACTGCTTAGGATGTTAATATCATACTTATTATGCTATAATCACCTTGTTAGACACAGACAACAATTCTAGTTTAAATTGACTCTAATTCAAGCCATTACTCCTCTAAAAAATCTATTTCCTAGAGTTCATTATACAACTTGCAATTTCCTCATTCTTGGGGCAAATCCTATAAGAATCAAGCATTCTTGGGGCAAATCCTATAAGAATCAAGCATTAAATTTTCATTTATGGGTTTCTTCTTCTTCGTCTGGAGTAGTATCCTTCATCATCCATTGTCTGGAGTTGAGCTAGCTGCAATAAAGCAGAACTCCATCTTCCTTTTATAGTCTCAAAACCCTAATCAATCTTCAGAGTTGTACTGCCACCTTCCTTCATCAAGCCCACTACAGAGGAGCTCGGAGGGAGTAGGCGACTCCCTCCTGGCCCTACCGGAGACACTATAGCCCATTCAGCCACTAGTTGCTCGTTGAAGATCGCAAGTGTCGTTGTCATGCTTCAAAAATGGGAAGAAAAGGTGCAAGAACAAGCACTCTACAGGTGCTCGCCACGTGGAACCATCCAACGGCTAAGATCGTGTGACATTCATCTAATCTCCACCATTAAATCTAAAGCGGTTGAAAATTTGCAATTGAAGCCCTAGAAGTTTCAAGAATTGAGAAGTACCTCCAGACTTTCATATATTTACAAATAGGTCCACGTGTAAGGACCTATTTGAAAATATCCAGAGTTTTTCTTACAAATAGGACACTGACAAGGGAACTATTTGAAAGAAGCATTTATCTTTTTGTGTTGCATTTTTTACACATTATTTCTAGACTTTGGACTACATTGTGAACTTGGACTTCTTATTCATCACCGTATATTTCTTTTCATTTTTGTTCTATTTTTTGATGTTTTCTTTGCACTTGTTATTGACTCATTTTATTTTCATTTTTCTTCGCATTTTCGAGTTCGTTGCTCGAGGTTTCTTCTCTATTATATCATATCACCTACATATGCTATTTTCCACCTATTATTTGGGAGATAAATTGTTTTGAAAAATATCACTTTGAAAATTAAATAAAAATTGGGGGAAAAATCAAATAAAAATATTAAAAATTAAAACCAATAAAAAGAGTTTTCCTTTTCTTCAAGAAAAAAATGCAAAATAAAAAAATACTTTCTTTCTCAAAAATCTGAGTATTTACTATTCTACTTCCTGAGTTCAACCGAGGGACACTTACCTGGCTAATAATTAGTGTAGATAAAAATAGGAGAGAGTCCTTATTTCATTTCTTTCTATCTCTCTCTCTCCTATTTTTATTGATTTTTGTTTGATATCCTAGGGTCTCTCTTTGTGGTTCTCTACACCGAGAGATTTCACTTTTAACTGCCAGTTAGACCCTTGCTATCAGCTAGGGTCCAGAAACTTTAATTATTTACTTAAATGTTCTAGCTAGTATGTATTTTTTTGTAGATTTTGTGTTATTAAAAATATCTCTTGGACTCTAAAAATGCATAGAAAATTACTATAAATCCCTTACATAAATGTATCACATATACTTTTTGGTTATTTATTTTAAGGTTATTTTCTATTGATCAAAAATCAAAAACTAATCTATTTATCTATGTTTGCATTTAAAATTTATAAAATTTATAAAAATATTTTGGAAAATTAAAAAAAAAATTTAATACTATGTTTTGATCCTACATACCAAAAATCCCTAAAAATATAAAAGGAAATAACTAAAAATTAAAAAGCTCCAAAATCCTCATAAAAATTATAAAAAAAGTTCTGAAAAATTCCAAAAATAAGTGCTTCTAAGTATGAAATGTATTTACTATATTTATATATATTAAAAATATTTTTAGAAAATTTTGAGTCCATTTATTATTTTTAATCTCCAAAATAATTAGGTCTATTTATCTTGTTCATTGTTGTGCCCTCTTTATTTAATTAAAAATAAAAAAATAGTAGAAAATAAAATAAAAATACCAAAAATAGAGAAAAACATAAAAAGTCTAAAAATATTTTATTTTGTCGATTTTTAGAATTTATATCTATATTTATAAAATATTAATTCCATCAGTATATAGATATTTGTACTTATATTATTATTATTATAAAAAAATCTGAAAATACAAAATAAATAAAAATTATAAAATTAAAAATCTGAGAAATTATAAAAAAAAATCAAAAAAATAACTAAAAACCAACAATAAATTCAAAATACCTTAAAAGCCCAAAATCATCTATTTTCTTTTCTAGCCAATTTTGATTGTCTATCCTCCGTTGATCCTAGTGGTCGACCCATATTGTACTTGTACACTATACAATCTATTGAAGGTTACAAAAAATTTTGACCTTTTTCTTAAGTAATTGATTTTTTTGTGGGTTAATTGTTGATTGGCCACGTGATCTTGTGAGAGGCCACCTTAACGACATCTTGTCTTCACTTTTTAGTGAGGATAACTTTTGGACCCTCGCAAATCGGTATCATCAATTACCTCAGAAATATACAATAAACTTAAATGTGTATAAAAATAAATCTAAAAATAAAAAATACATTTATAAAATACTAAAATACATATTACAAAATAAAAATAAAATACCAAATTACAGGTATTTACATCTATATTTTACATGTAAATATTATCCTATAATATAAATCATCCAAAAAATAAATAAAAATATGGATAAAATACAACATTAAATTATAAACAATTTTCATGTTTAAAAAAAATTATATCATTTATTAATTTTAATTGATTTTACCAATCTTTATCTTCAGTGAATGGTTGGTCCATGTAGACCAACCAGTTGACCCTAGGTCAATTGACCCCCCCCCTTCTCTTCCTCGAGCTTCAACATGTCAGACCTAGATCTTTGCCTCATTATCTGTTCATGCTCATGATGCTCTATCTTAGCATGATGTGTGTTTCATGGAGATTGAACATTCATAATTTCTGTTGAAGCCAAAGATTTCTTCGATTATCTTGCTTCATACAGAATGTTCGATAGAAATCTTTTCCTCAACCAACCTATAAATAAACCTCCTCTACAGTTCTTCCAATTTTGATCCCTCTCCAGGTGTTCTTAACCCCTAGCTCCAGTACAAGCGACTCTCCTTAGTGAAAGCTTGAAGGTCGGAGAAGTTGCAGTGAGGAGGAGCGTCAGAGGTGGTGATCCACCTATCGTCGGAGGAACTCCGTCGGTGGTTCAGCTTCGTCGACCCTTGGTCGATTTGAGGACACTTCCTTATACTTCCTTGGTACTATCTTATCCATAGATTCCATTTCTGCCTTTAATTTCGCTTTTTATCACTCGATTATGTGTAATTTTTGAAAATACCCAACTCCCTAGAGCTTGAGATCTAGGGTAAATCATTGTGATCCGGTCGTCAGATCATCTTGACTTCCACTCCATTTCCTTCCCCTTCATCTATTCCATCGAATGCCAAACTCCATGCCACTTTTTGCCTAACCCTTTAGTCGAGGAGATAGCCCTCAATCCCATGAGCCTTTTGGTGCAGGATATGGGGCTCAAAGACCCTTCTGGAAGCACCAGGAAGACCTAGAGCAACTCCAGGTCATCGGTTGTTGTCCGAGCTCCTTTGGCATCTTCGAACGTTTTGAAGACATCCCCTACACATAGAGGAGCATCAGCAACTTGTAGTCATTGTAGGATCAAGAGAAGGACGTCGAAACAAGTAGATCTAGCAGATCAAAGCTAGTCGACCACCTATTCTTCAGCAGTTCTTTCAACTCCCCACATAAACATTAGATTAGGAACATGACCCATATCTAATCTAAGCCATTCGTTCATTTCCAAGCGTTAGTCAACTAGGACCAGACCAACTTCCACGTGGCGCAAGGACGACGGCTTGATCACAGGCACTTTAATGGTATAACTGCAAAGACATCCCTCCACATTTTTGTATTTTGAAAAGCTTATGTAAATACCTAACTAAATAGAAAACTTCTTGGACATTTTGTATGTATGCCCCCATAGCCTGTTGATTTTGTACTCTAGTCAATTTCGGTTTCCTTTCTTCCTTGTAGATTGACATGACCCTCCTCTTGAGAATAACTCAGTATTTTAGATACACAAAAATAAAAAACCGTAATGAAATCTTTACAGATATGTATCTTCTCTGTGCTGACTCAAAATCGACCAAACTCACCTTTATTATTCTTAAAATAAATTATATATTTAATGAAGGTGGTTTCATTTGATTTGGAGTAAAATGAAAAAGTTGTCATTTGGGTCCTCATTGTGTAGTATGCATGTATAAAGTAATCAATATATTTATTCTTTATCAATATATTTATTCTTTATACTTTTCTCTATCTTATATTTTTTATATTTGTAAATATTATTCAAAACACTTGTAATAGTAAAATTAGAATAAATCAACTAAAAATTCAAAAAAATAAATAAAGTATAAAATACATAGATGAACTATACATATATAATATGTATACTTAACTATTTATGTAAATAAATTCAAAAAATAAATGAAAATAATGCTAATATATTTAAATAATTTATAAGTATATGAATTATGTATATGAAAAATAAAATTTAAAATACAAAATAAAAATTAGGTATAACATATAATTATACATGTAAAAACTAATATCTAATAAGTCACCTTATAAAAAAATCATATAAAATTACTACATAAAATAATAATAATTTTGCTTCATTTTTATTTAATTAAATCAATTTCTAATTCATTTTTATTTATTTATTCTTTTATTTCTTATTTTCTCCTCTGGTGGCTGACGTGGACCAATGGGAGGCAAGTCTCAGTTGATCTCGGTCAATTCCTCACCCCTAAGGGTTCTGCATCTTCCATGAGCTGGACACCATTATCCCCACATTTGATTTAAGGTACATTCAATTATAGTCACCTATAAATTAACACAACTCCTCACATTTTTTATTATTTCATACTAACCCAACCATGATGTGTGTATTACTAACATTAATAAATGAAAAATATCAGAAAAATTATAACTTATGTCTAATAAAACCAAACCTTAATTTTGAGGAAAAAAGCTATAAATGTAATTATCTCTCACATACATTGTACTATGAATCTCTGCTCACTTTTGAATTAAAGACCATTCAATTACCTACAAATCAACACTGAATTCAAAAGAATCAGAGTTCATATGTGAAACTTGGATTTTGGGTCCATGTTTTCTATCGTATATATTGACTAAGTTGTCCTCATTTTTTGTACATAATTGACTCTTTTTAAGTTGTTTATTTTTCATTAATTTCCTTTGATTTATGTTTTAGTAAAGCGTGCAATATCCAAATATAAAATGAATTAAAAATCAAATAAAATAAATCATTATGAGTCTATATATATGGTATATATTTATGTGTAAATATTTATCTTTTGTTTTATTACATTTTGTCTCGAATTTTTATTGAATTAAAAATCACAAAAAAATGCAAAATGATAAAATATGGAATTTTATATAGATAGAATACACTCAAAAACCAATTTGTACAAATGACTTCTTTTGTTTTCTATCTCTTCAAAAAGTTGTAGATCTCATGGAGATGAACAACTTTCATGAAGGATACTTTTTTATTTGACATCTTTTTCCATTTTATTTTGATTTTTCTTTTATACTAATTACTGAATTTTGTTGAGGAAATACGTGGTTGCTCCTGGAGCCGCCACGCATCCCCACCACTTAACCTCTTAGCCTGCTACTTTCTGGGCCATTAGATGGAGCACCCTTAATCCAATGGCTTTTATTATCTCCTCTCCACTTTTATTTTATTCTCCATTCTTCTTTTAATTCCTTTTTCCATGTGTCAAGTCCTAGGTTGTTCGATCTCGATCCATCAAAAAACCCAGGATCTCATCTTATCTGTTCATCTTTACTAGCCATCAACTCATCTCTCTACCCCTTGATGCAACCGCCCCTCTACCATCGCCTCTCCAACGGTCGACTACCCCTTCGCCTCCCTCTCATCAATCCACATCCCCAACTCCACCCACACACCTTGCCAACCAAACTCATCTCCACAAAACCCATGGCCTCACCCCCTTTCGCGATCATCCACCACTAGTGAGAGTTGTAGGCATCAGACCCCATCCTCTGAAGGTGACAGCAATAGAGTTTTGAGTGGAAGAGGTCTTGGAAGATTCAACCGAGTCCATCACTTGATCATGTTTGCAACTATCTTGCATCTCCTCTGTTGATCCATCCTCTCCGTCCACAACCCATTTCCTTCTCCGAAGTACATCGAGCAACAGAGCATTGCATTGACACCCTTCTCGGTCATGATCATCACAGTATCACCGTCACTCCTACTCCTTGGTGTGTCGAAAATCAAGGAGCATCCCCACATCAGCACTCCAACCCTTCATCAAGTTAATGCACCTTGTATTCAGACTCAAGCAACCATCGTAGATGCCTCCATTGAGCCACTACCCCAGCTGTTAGCCTCAATTGCGTAGAGCCATAGCAATGCATCACATGTCGGTGCAGTCCCAACCCTCTGTTTTAACCGCAACCCAACTCTTCTGTGTGACACGCACCTCTTGGAAAATTTGCACAAAACCCCACGAGTCTAGGTAATTAAAGAAACACTTGGAGTATTATTTGCTTGATTTTAATTTTAATTAAATTTTTTGCATTTATACACCTTGTGCTTAAGACAACATTTGAATCTTAATTTTTCAAGCTATATTTATTCCAAAAATTACACTGTATTGGACAAATAATTATGTTTCTTATGATTATTTAAATGGAATTTTTGTGGTTTAGTTTGATTTATTATAATTATTGAGGTGAAATTTTCTAATATTTTACCCTGTATATGATTGGAAATTGAGCCATTCTCTAAAAAATCATGAAAAATCAAATTTGGAAAATTATGTGTTCTCTGTGATCTGCATAAAATTCAGCTTATTTATATGCATCAATTCCTCTGAATAAATTGATTTGTGATTTATTTAATTGGTTTTTAATTAGATAATAGATATTAATTTTGAATATTACAGTTGTTATGGATTCTTAATATATATAGCTATATAGGATATATTTATCTCTGGAAATAACATCTGTTTAATATTTTTAAAATTAAATAACATATAGTCACCAATCTTGCATTATTTAATCAAATAAAAATTCATAATGCATCTGAAAATTCCAAAACTTCATAGTAGCTTGATTTTTTATGCATTAACATTCTATCTAATTATGATAATTTTTATCGTCGTTTGATTGAAAATTTGCAATTCGACCTCTAAAGTAGCTTGAATCCATATCTCATTTAATTCTCATAAAAAAATTCCAAAAAAAATAAGTAGATTCATTTATCTTGATTTAGCACTCTAGCAAACTTTGATGATTTTTGGATTTGAATGGACATAAAATTTGTAGAATATTCCCTAGACTTAGCCAAAATTGCATTTCACATTTTATTCACATAAAAAAATAAAAATACTCCTTAAAAACCTAATCTCTAAATAATCTAGAAATAGGCCTAAGGAGAATGTTGCCTCCTTGTGTTCAACCTTGGGCTTGCCTAAGTGAAATAATTCCAATCACTTGTGCGTTAAATTGTTTATCATTAGATTAAGTGGTTTTTGATTGATCCTTAATTGCTTGACTATAACAACAACACGAAATCATTATTAACTAGGGTAGCTTACAGGTGTTTCCACCTAACTAAAAATTATGTGGCACACTTGGCAACATTGATCTATGTTTAATGTGATAAATAAATTATCACAACATAACTTTTTATATTGAAATAATCATGTGCACACACAAACATACACCTACATAATTATAGGCACACACCCCCATCTCCCACACACAAAATCACACTCTATACACAAATATTCTACCGTCATCCACACATATACATACAATTTACACATAAACATACACACACATAGTAATCTCACATTTGCAACCCTCACATATACATCTACTTAATGAACGAATATACATCATACACCTTTACACTCGCATCATACCTCTACACGTTCACATCATACACCTTCACATTGACATCATACCTCTACACATTCACAGCATACAACTTCTCATTTACATCATACATCTACACCTTTTGGTGTTTGTATAACAATGAACATGGTTTATCCATCATTCCACCACATCTATACATACTACCCTCAAACTCAAATCTGTACACCTTCACATACTATCATCACATTCACATCTATACACCTTCATTCCCAACAACATCACAATCACATCATATGCATGTATCCTCATAAATCTATGCACCATAAAACATCTTCATATTCACATCATAAGCAATCCATCATAACATTTATACACCTTTATTTTTATCAAAATATAGTACATTCGTGTTAACTATAAACAATAAACATTTCTAGTCATTTCATCACACTCCTTATATACACCATATCTTGCATAAACATTACTATTCCATAATGAAATCTAACATTTATATTCTCATTAACAGAACTTCACATCAAACAATTCAACTTCACAACAAAAAGAGTGCATCATAGCATTTATACAACTTGTTTTTCATCAAAAACAATCTTATACAAGTTGACTATAAGCAATAAAAAGGTTTAGGCATTTCATCATACACCTTATATACAAAGTGTTTACAGAAACTATACTACTTCACAATCAAATCAAACATCTATTCATATTAAACTATCGCTTACTGTTAGAAAATAAACATGCGGGAGCAAACATGGAAAAAAGGAATAAAGAACAATAAGAACAATGGATTTACGTGGAACCCTACTCCGTGAGGAGCAGGATGAAACCACGGGAGAAACCCTCAAAGGGGCATATGTTTCATTGCTTTTTCTCATTTGATACAGGAGGCCTGGGGCTCTTTATATAGCCTCCACAGGGCCTCCAAGTTCCACCACTGGACGATGTGGGACAAAACTATTGGATGGGGTAGGATCCATTTACCCATCTCCCTTATACATGGCGCATACAACGAAGTACTCCAACACTCCCCCTCAAGCTAGAGCATGCAATGCTCAGCTTGGAGAAATAAAAAGAGATTCAACTCAACGCTACAGGACACTACGGACAATATCAACCCAACGCGCACAACTGTTGCTGTCAAGGACGTTGCTTCTCATGCCATGCAGGTGAGGAGGACGACTGGGATGGAGTGTGAGTCTGCTGAATCTCCTCATTGGAGAGCATGTGCTCTGAACTGCGCCTGTCAGAGTCACTGCAACTGAAATGAGTCTCCTTGTCGGAGTACTCAGGCCCGCCATAATAATGTGGACAACTGCTCCATCTCTGAAAAAGGGTCGAACTGAAAATGTCGTGGTTGTACAATCCTCGTCGCAGTCCATGGTCTCTGGAGACTGGAGTCTGAAAAAGTCTCCTCATCAGAGAACTCGGCCTCTCTGATCTAGCACAGAGAATGGTGCACTACTCTGGTGTACCTATGATACCACATGAAAACCCTTGCCAAGAGAGCATAGGGAATGGTCCTCTACTCTGGAGTCCCTATGACTCACATGAAAACTCTTGCCTATAAAACAAGAATAATGACGGGGACCTCGAACTGATGGCATACATGTGCTCATCTGAAAAGACTGCATACATGGGCATGTCTGAAAATGAGTATCTCTCTGGAGAACTCAAAAATTGGGCTACTCATACATGGAGTGCCTCGAACTTGGACTCTGACCAATCTAAGTGTCGAGTCGGAATCTATGCATCACACCTGTGGACTCAGAATCTGAATGTCGAGTCTTAATCTTGCGCATGAAGAATCATCATCTGAAAAACTGTAGAGTCTGAGAAAATCTGTCTGGTCTGCATCTGATATATGAATCTGCAACAGGACATGTGACTCTAGACCATACTCCCCCTTTCTCCCATACTTGTCAGAAAATAAACATCAACAAAGTAGGGAGAAGACAAGGTAGATGGGAAAACAAAACAAGAAACTTGCGACTTTTCATTTTTTATAAGCCGTTAAATTTTTTTGTTAGCCATTTCAAAAAAATTTACGGCTTCTTAAATATCATTTTTTTAAAATTGCGTAAGGACTTTTTTTTGTACGCGTCCCTTCTTTTTCTTTTTTTTTTGAAACTTGAAACTATGCCCAAATATGGGCCCAAAATGGCTCCTCTCTCAATTCACAGCTCATTTGGGCTTACACTATAGTTTTTTTATGGGTCTTTCAAGCAAATTGCCAATTTTTTAATACAGTCACCCAGGGCCCAAAAATAAGGCTCGCCGCTCCTCTACTTAGGGTTTCCTACACGGGAATCCATTAACGCCACACCCCCTGGGGTTTTCTTCCATACGCGCACTGCCATCAACAGGGGGCTCCTTACGAGGGCACTCGCGAGGGGAAAGTCGCCCGATCTGGAGGGTGTCGCTGACTGGTAACTGGTTGGCATCGACTAACCCTTTGCTAGCGATGGGTGATGTTGATCGTGCAAATAGGGAAGGGGTTCCGTCTTCTGCGCCTGCAGGGAGATGAGGCATGAGCTTTGATTGGGAGAGGTTGTGGGCTCTCCATCAGCATCGCCGGCTGAAAAAAAACCGCGACCATCATCGCTTGGACCAAGGGGAGACGCCGGGTTTGACTGGAGAAGGAAGAGTGCACCTGGAGAATTCGCCGAAGGTCCTGGAGACTGACATCTAGAGATACACCCGTGCATAGGAGCAGAAGGTGGAGGACCGCCAGGAGGCGCGGCTATGCCAAATGGAGGTCGAGCAATGTGTCGCTTGTGCGCACGAGAAGGACCATTCTCTGGAAGAGGAGCGGTAATGTGCGGTATCGTCGCCTTCTGAGAGAGATGGGCGCACGGTTCCTGCGCGCCACTTGTGTGAGGAGGTGCGGCATGATGTCGCTGCTAGGGGTCACCTGCACCTGGGATGTGCTTGATGTGGAAACTGAAGCAAGAACCCACGACTCTTCTTCGTGATCAGGAACTTGAAGGATTAG
Source organism: Ottelia alismoides (assembly GCA_037367405.1). Lineage (NCBI taxonomy): Eukaryota > Viridiplantae > Streptophyta > Magnoliopsida > Alismatales > Hydrocharitaceae > Ottelia > Ottelia alismoides. The sequence goes on along the minus strand of JAZKJV010005868.1, from coordinate 335,206 downwards.
GGTTTCCTAATACCCTAATCCATAGAACTTACAAAACCTGAACACTAATTGAATCGCGAATAAAATAATGAACTAACATTAAAACCTCGAGAATCAAACCCGCTCTGATACCATGTTAAAAAATAAACATGTGGAAGCAAACATGGAAAAAAGGAATAAAAAACAATAAGAACGGCGGGATTTACGTGGAACCCTACTTCGTGAGGAGCAGGATGAAACCACGAGAGAAGCCCTCAAAGGAGCATATGCTTTATTGCTTAATCTCATCTGATACAGGAGGCTTGGGGCTCCTTATATAGCCTCCATAGGGCCTCCAAGTCCCACCACTGGACGATGTGGGACAAAATTGTTGGATGGGGTAAACCCATCTTCCTTATAAATGACGCATACAACGAAGTACTCCAACACTTGCATAATAAAAAGACAAGCAATAAAGTAAAATCACCAATACATTAGTGAAAAATAAACCCCCAAATTAAAAAAACCATAAGCCATAGATTTCTTCATATATATGCAATAAAAAATAAAGGAGATGAGTGGTTAAAATATCTTAAGGGGAGAGTTGGTGAGAGAGCGCCAACAGATGCTCGTCGATGGTGGTGGAACCTCGTCAAGGATAGTTGGATTTGGGTTTTGGGGAGGAGAAAACAAGAAGAATGAAGTCCCTAGACACACATGCATTCTATTTATAGGCACTATCGAGCACACTTACGTGCTCGTCCAGTGGCCCGCAGGTGCTCACCCCTTATTTTGCACGTGCCAACTTACCCCATGCCTCTAATTTCAAATGGACAAGGAGGCATGGCGAGCACATGTGTTCTACATGTTCTCTCCCGAGCTCGTGTGAACACAAGTGCTCGTCAGGTGCACCCTCAAGTGTGCGCACCATTCACGTCTTTTCTTATAGTATAAAGTATTACCAATAGAAGACATGGGACTAAAAATAAGAGTAGTATAATTACATAATTCAAATTACCTATCAAATTACATTCTCAAATACTCACACTTTTCATATATTGATCGGGATCATAATAATTGATGAATCTACATTTCATCACCATTATTCTATAATTTTAGCCTTAAAAACTCTGGCAAATGCATGTAAATAACAGTATTTTACACAATTAACATTCATTATTTATTCCATTTATTGTGTAAAAAATATAGTTTTTAATGCCAAAATTATAGAATAAAGAAAAAAAGAAAAAGAACAAAACGCCGAAGGTATTTTATGACCCTAAACCTCAATACCTAAGCATCTTGATGACTTGGTCGATAAGGAATAAAATGTGGGAGATAAGGGACAATAAATCATCAATAAATCCTCATTCTTTTATTCATAAATATTGCATTTTTGGGACCTATTTTATTTTCCATTTTATACCTCAAATAAAGAAACTTTTTACATAATAGTTGTAGATAAAAATACAACTAAAAATACAAAATTGATTTTATACAAAAATAATGTAAAATGTACTTTTTATACTCTAAATTAAAGGCCAAAATCCCACCTTCCCAGACCCATATCTCCTAAATAAAAACTCAAAATGCATAAAATTCACCTTTAATTGTATATAACTTTTAATAAGCTATTTAATGAAGGTAGTTTCATATTTTTTGAAGTTAATGTGTCAAAGTTAGATTTTGGACCCCAATTGTATAGTTTACTTATATAAAATATTCACTTTATTTATTCTTCATTATTTTTATAATTTTATATTTTGTAATTTTGTAAATATTATTTATAGTATATTCACATAATTAGAATAGAATAAAGACATAAATAACACATAAAAATAAAATAATATATAAAAAAGTTTTAGATGAAATACCTATACTTATACCTATATATTTAATACCCTTATTTCTTAAAGTGTACATACTACATCAGAAAAATATAATAAAATATATTTATGCATATGAAAATAAGTTATAAATATATAATATAATAAAAAAATAATAAAATCAAAATTAAAAATAAAAATAAAATAAAAACAAAATGTCCAAAACATAGATAAAAATACTATAAATAAACCCCTACAACTTGTAATAAAAAGGCATGTAAAACTAAATAAAAATCAAATTAAAATACTACATAAAATAATAAAAACTTTCATTTTTTTACTTTATTTTGATAAAATAATTTTTTATTTATTAATGACTTTATAAATAATTTAGGGCGAGCATTTTTCTGGTGGCGTCAAGAGTTGACCTCAGCCAACTCCTCTGACACTCAGCTAGCCGTGTCAAACCTTTGTTTGACCCCGATTGATTGATTTTTTTCCCCAAAGATTCCTACTTTCTTTTGAGTTGATGTCTTCTACACTTCCAAACCTCGATCATCCATCCATCATGTGTTAGTGATTCCTTGACTTATGTATTATTGTTTCACCATTGCACCTCATTCTTCCCAGCTACTTCACCACTTGTGCAAGATCGCTCCTCCTCTTCCCTTCGATTTTTTAATCCCTTTGTCCCTAGGTTCGACCACCTCTCTCGTGCTCTGGATCGAAACTGGTGACAGGAGCTTCTCTAACTGATTGCAGCGAGGCCAAGCGAGGCTAAGGTGCATTCCAGCCATCTACGATAGGGCTCCGCCGCCATGAGATTCACCTTGCAGCTTTGGCTGCTCTAGGTTCTTTTTACTCTCTTGTTAGGTAGTCTATAGTCAAAGGTTTTATTTTCAGTCGTTAAATTAGATTTTGATTACTTGATTTAGTGTATAATAATCGATTCGTAGTTTATCCGAGCTCCATTAGGGCGAACCTTCCATTGTGCTTTCGCCCATTCTATGACCCACCACCCACCTCATTTCTTTCCCCTACCAATTCTCCATGTCCCCGTTCATTTCATTCAACCCACTCCTTCCTATAGTAGGATCTTGGATCTCCACCTCCTCGCCCCACAGGAGATCCGTCGCCTAACCCCACACCGCTTCCATTCCCTCTTTTGATGGGTTAAGGCAATTTGCCCTTGACCCCTTTCTCTTCATGTGTAGGGCTCGAGTCCAAACATTCCAGCAGGAGCGATTTTGATGCTTGTCGGAGGTACATGGAGCTCTCCATCTTCTCCAACTTTGTGGGAGAGCTCTGGTGACCCTCTGAGAATTTGGAAGCTGCTAGCAGTTAGAGGGCTCCTCCAGGAAGCTTTTGGACCCATCTGAGGACGAAGCTCTGAAGAATGGGAGTTCTTCCCTGCTCTTCCAAGCACCCTCCCAACCGTCCTTTCACCTCCCCTTTTCCAGGTGTTCAACCATCATCGGATTTTGTGGATCAGCACCATTGAATCCTTCTTTAGGATCCAATCCAGATCATCGGAAGCAAACCGTCATCATGCATTGAGGTGTGGACACGTGGATAAGTGAATCACATCCCGCCATTCGTTTGTGCCTCTTTTGGGGTATATTACACTTTCCGCCCCCAATTTTTGTAGTTTAATATTTAATTCATAAACTTTCATTTGTCATTTTAATATTTTTGTAATATTTTCATAAAACCCCATGCTTTTTAATTTGCTAAGTAGTCCAATCTACATCACCTCATGTCTCATCGCTCGTGAGATGGTGTTTTGCAGGCAAGCCCCTATAGCTTTTTGTATTTCATTTTTGTTTTAAAACTTGTAATATTAGTTGTAATATTTTAGAAAAAAATACACAAATAACCTTGCTCTTTATTTAAATTCCGTAAATGCCCCTTCCAAGACGTTATTTTTATGGTTGTTTTCTATTTTTTATGTATAGAGTTTGTGCTCTAAAAAAACTCTAAAATAGGGTTAAGCTCCTGGTAGGATATATTTTCACGCCATATTTTTAGAAAATCATTTTAGGACTTTTCCTATTTTAGAAAAATAAAAAAGAACACAAATATCCCTTTCTAGGGTATAAAATATCAGAAATATATATATATAACCATTTTGAAAAATTCCCAAAAAATATATTGTGTTTATTTAAGTATTTTGAGCATTCGGACCAAAAAATAGTAAAAATAGAAAAACAAAATACATAAATCTGAAAAGCCCCAAAATCCTTTATAAAAATATAAGAAATCCTCACAAATTCCAAAATTATCATTTTCTGTTTTATATTTTTCTTTTGTTATTATTTAAATATAAAATTTGATTTTGTACAATTTTGGACATTATTTAATATTTTTAATTTCCAAAATAATTCAGCCTATTTATTTTATCCTTATTTTTGGAAATGTTTTACTTTAAAAATACATAAAAATTAGCAAAAATACCTAAAAAATCACAAAAAAGGTAAAAAAAATAAAACCCAAAACATTGTATTTCGTGTATTTTGTTTATTTTTATTAATACTTATATGTATATTACTTTGTAATGTATATATAGCCTTATATATTGCTATGTTATTTATTTAAAAAGAAAAGGAAATAATAAAAAGAAAATATAAAAAGAAGATAAAAATTATAAAATTAATATAAATAAAAAATATAAAAAAATTAAAAAAACACAAAATAAAAAACCCATAAAAACACTAAATAGACAACAAGAAACACACATTTTTGGGATTAATATTCTTCGATATCCCGTTTGCTCCTTATGTTCTACACTCTACCCATACTTACACATATACACCTCCATTGTAGAGTGATAATAAATTTTAACTCCACATTTATATTTTCATTTACTGATTCTTAATTGTGGGTTAATTGTTGAATTTAACGAGGTTCATGAGCGGCCATCGTGTCGACTATAGTTCGCCTTATGGATTGATACAATCGTCTAGTTCTTTGTTATTTAAAATGGCGTTGTTGCCGGGGAGCAACAGATTCTTGATTGGATTATTTTTTATTGTGTATTCTTATCTCCTTTATCTATATTTTTCTTTTATTTATTTTCATTTTTATTTCGATATTATTTTGTGAACTGTCTAACCACCCTCTTGTTTGACATTGTTGTGAGGAACACAGATCGAGGGAGGCTCTCCTAGGAGTGACTACGCACCCACGTGAAGTCAGCTCAGCTCTCTAAACTAGCAGCAGAGGAAGGCTTGTAGGATTTTTTGAAGACAGTGCACCTCGCTTTGTATTTTATTTTATTGTGTTATTTGTAATTTGAAGTGAGGGAGAGACTATTTAATTGTAAAATTATAGACTCTCCAGGACACTACTACACTTCACGAGGTCCACTACCCGAGGGATTGTTCCCTTGGGGGCCTCATCAGTTTTTGTCATGCTTTTTTCACTTCTCTTTTTATTTTATTTCACAATTTTATTTTCAGTTATTTTGTGTTTTGCTCTTGAGCCCTGGCGTAGGATTTACTTGCTTGATAGAATAAGGCCCAAAACCCTAATATATTTGCATGTGCCAATAGATTAGCTTTCAGACTTAATGAAAATTTAATTGTTAATTATTTGGATTTGAGACCGCGTGCTGAGAGAGGTCGCATACAACGCTTGCAGGAACCGTTGTCGTAGGCACCGAGTGGCATAGAAGATCGGACCTTGGTCTCATTTCTAGAAAGTTGACATTTTATGCTTCACACTAATAGCAAGTATTATTCTAGGGTGATTTCATCGGCTTTGCATTTGCATACAGATAGGTTTCAATTCTTCCCCATCCTTGCATGAAGAGAGCTTGAGGCAAGGTGAGCATTTCTACTTAGCATTCATCATTGATGCTGCCTCACATTGCTCTCCCGACTCTCTCCCTTTGATTTTGATCACTTAGGAGATAAAAAGAATTGATTGCCCATTAGGCTTGTGCATTCTTATAGAAAATACTAAAAAAGTGAAAACAATAAAAATTGTGATTGTTAAGCTTACTTGACCCTAAAATAAATCAAAAAGAAAATTCTTTGTCTTGGGGGAAGTAACCCCCTCATTGTATTTGTATTTACTTTGCTACGTAGACGCTAAGGAGTAGTGACCAAATCCCAATCCAACCCAAGTGCTTGTACAATTATGTATTCTTACATAACTCTAAAAATTGGCAGATAAAATGACCAAATTTTCACGGTCTTCACTGTGTTGTGTAAGTAAATTGAGGGTTTGATTTGTGCATACTTGTTTGTGTTTGTACATACTCGGTCTTCTCTATGTATTTGCGCCTCTTTTTCTCATATCTCTCGATTTATCTTCGTGTTCTCTCGATCATCTTCCTTTTTCTTCGGAGATGGCCGACTAGAGCGAGTTCTATCCGGATTTTGTGGATCCCCCGTGCCCTCAAGCCGGTCAACCTCCATTTTTCAGGAATTTTCTCCTGATTTCTGTTCATATCTGGCTAATCCTTTGTTTCAAAAAGTAGATTTTGATTTCGATCCACCTCCTTGTTATTAGGAGGACCTTGCTCCTGATTTTTCTTTTTGTACATATCCACCTAACCCATTGTTTTTGGACTCGAACTTTGACCCACGATTTCCATCACATTTTCCACCACCACACCCACCCAAGACCGAGTTTTGTGAGTCCCCTCTTATGTTATCTACACTTGAGACCATGACCTAGATGATGGAGCACATGAAGAAGATGGTAGATGACCTCCTTAGTATCAATAAGATCCATAGTGACGCTTCACCATTTGATGATATGTATTTATTTGAGGACACCCATGAGAGCTTGCAATCGCCCAAAACAAAAAAAATGAGAAAAAAATAAAAATATAGAAAGATTTCGGGAGACACATAGTTGAGCCATTTTGTGAGGAGAGGGCACGTTTAATAGACCATTTGTCCACACATTCACTCACACCATATCCCATATTTGAAACGAAGGATGACATTGTACAGACTGCTCTTAGTCATCATTATGTAGATGTTGATTCCGATCTCCTCCAAGATCCAAAATTTTGAAAAACAATATTGACTGGACCTGAAGTGTGTGGCCGATATTCGTGAGATCAACATCATACCTTGTCTATAGCCACTTCCCACACCATCACCCATCGCCCTTCTTCTAGGAATGGAAACACTGCTACACCATTCATTAGATGCACCATCTCTGACTATTCATGTGATAACACTCTCCTTGATGGTGGTGCTTCAACGAGCGTAATACCCTTCTTGTTGGTACAATCTCTTCACTTAGAGCCTCTCAGAAGACCAGGACGATTGTCCAATTTACTGATGGATTACTAAAGAGGTTGAAGGGTATTTTAGAGAACGTTGTCATTTCGATTCAGGGCATGAGCTACATTGTTAACTTTGTCCTATTGCCCATGGAGACCCCTTCCACTGGGGAGCACTCTCCAATCATCTTGGGATGACCCTTTCTCACATCTGCGAGAGTCGTTATTGATTACGTATCAGGAGAGATTCGCTTTCGAATTGATGATGGGAACGTTGTGTTCATCACTGCACCTATTGTCTACTAGAGACCTACACCTGATGTGACTACACATGTCTTAGTCGATCCTGAGGCCTATGACCTAATTACCGATATCAAAGAAGTTTGCTTTATGGATGATGATGATGAGACCAGAGAATTCCTTCGCGAGGAGGAAGTCTCGGAAAGCATAGACCTTAGAGTTCCCTCTTCTTATGATTGGAGTTGTATTGATGGCATTCACAAGATTTATAGCATAGACACCTTAGAGTTGAGGGCAGATTTAGGAGAGACTTCAGAGGCAAAGTTTGATCTTATTGCTTTCATCAACGAATTCAAGCATTTTGATAATGACTTAGATACTTGCAAGGATGGACTTGACCTGACTAATTTCATTGATGAGTTAGAGCCTTTTCACGTTGATATCTACGAGACACACTAGATCGGACCTAGCCACACTTCTTCCACTGACCCGTCCGTGCCTTCTCACCTGAGGATTGTTGTGGATCTTCATCAGGTCGATCCTGATTGGTTTGTGTCTGCTGAGGACCCCGATATCGACCTGCACCTTGTCATATCTATTCCTCAGTGATCACGTAAGAAGGTATGCTTTCTACCTTCTTCATCATTTGTATATCCATCTCTTTGTAATATTCATTTTTGTTTAACTTCTCTCTATCTCTCATTTTATCTCATTTAGCTCATTCCTCGTGCTTTACATTGCTTAGGACGTACTATGTCCTTAGTATAGGGGAGGTAGATGTGCTGAGTGATCTTTTTCTTCTTCTCTTCGTTTCTTCTTTTCATTTTCATTTTTCTTTTTCTACCGAAAAGGTGTCGCTCCTTTTTGACCACTGATATACTTAGGGTGTACTTCATCCTAAATATAGGAGGGTGTGCACCCCAAGTTTTTCATTCTTTGGTCCTCTCCACTGTCTCCTCTTCTTGTCTATACTTAGGGACATCTTACCCTAAGTATAGGGGGAGATAGACCGAGTGTGATTTGTTCATTCCCACCCTTGACCCTCCCTACCTTGTGTACAGTCTGTTATACTTAGGATTATTTGATACTAAGTATAGGTAGGGCGGTCGACTTCTCATTCGTTCTTTCATTCGTTTATTCTAGACTTTTTTATACTCAGTGCAATTTATGTCTTCTCTTTTTCTCACTGATCTATGAGGACATTGCTCAAGCTAAGTATGGGGGGTCCGATATACTGCATATATACTTTAGCTATAACTCGAACTTTTATATTTTTAATAGGTATGGCTATAGAATAATATATAAACTATGTAATTCATTAAATTAATTAAAAAAAATTATTATTCCTAAAATTCTTTTTTATTTAATGATTAATAAATTAGGTAAAACTTTTTTTTGCAAAATGTTTGAAAAATAGTTTGAAAAACTTTTCGAAAAACCTTTTGAAAACTATATGTAAAATATTTTATTAAATATTTTCAACCTTTCTAAAAATATTTTGTTTGTAAAAATTTCTTTTCTTTATGTGAAATAAGAATGTTTGAACCACTATTTGCAAATGGTTTTGAAAATGGATGCAAAAATATTTTGAAAAAAGTATATCTATATTGTTTGAAAAACCTTCGCAATAATGATTTTAAAATGTTCACAAATGTATGTAAAAAATATTTACAAAAACTATTTTGGACTATAGTTTTAAAAAAATTTTGTAAAATCATTTTTTAAATAGTTTGAGGAATATATACATCATCCTACTAAATAAACAATTTTCACCAACAGTGTATATATGTATATATATATTAACATATCCCTTGTGTAAATTCCTAAAAAACCAATTCTTGTAAATATAAGATACATTCCAGTGTAAATATTTATACCTATCTTTTATTCTAAAAACTTTGTTTTGAAAATCTCAAAACATTTGCAAAATCAAAAATCCCAAAACATTGGCTAAGTCTTTTTTGAAAAATTACATAACAATTTGCAAAACCTTTTTCAATAATATATCAAATATTCAAATTTTTAAAATTGCACCACAAAAATATTTTTTTCGGATTGAGTTTGATAACTGAACAAGTCTAAGTAAAATCCGAAGATTGGAGCTGGATTGGACCTTAAATCTTTCTAACCACAGGAACCTTATAAGAACTAGAATTGAGGCACTTCACTTCAATTTGACTTAATTCTTTGAGATCGTGAGAATTGGTTCAGTGTTGTCTTGACTGCCTAAGTAGAGTATCTCAGGGCACACATATGACTCTTGTTGATAATCACATAGCTTGTACACCTGCACATTTCACTTTGCTCACCTCAGTTGAAGTGGAAGAGAGCTAGATTTGTCAGCATGAGATACAAGCCAATGGGAACAATCGAAAGTCATGCATTTGTGGCAATTTACCCTAACCCAATCCAATAGCAACGATGTCTAGAGACATAAATTGTGGGTTGCAATAAAGCTTTAAATAGGGATAGTATACTGGCTCAAGAAGAAAAAGTCCTTATGTAATTGATATTGTATATCGTATTCAAAAAAATCAAAAACTCCACAACATTGTACATGGCTAATTGAAAATAAAGTGTCTGCCGGAGTGTATATGTTTGTATAGTCAATAAGCAATCTTGAGCTTCAAAGTCATACATTTGTGATCCTACAGCCGGATGAGTTTGCTACACTTGTCAAGCATCCTAGGATAGGTAGCTACACTGGCTATTATCCATTTTTCTCTCCACCCCCTCTTCTTGAGCTATTAGTACTTGAACATAAAAGGGAATACCTTGCTTCTCAAGGGAAGAGTTGTTAGATAGGGTAATAAGGGTCACCATGTTGGAGAGGACTGACTTCGACCGCTTCAGCCGAGGAGAGCTACATATCTTACACATTGTCGAAGATAGATTCATAGTCGCAAGGGTTTGCCTATGAGTTGAAATATTATGACCTGGATATTGAGGAGACTTGAGCAGCGTTTTGGGATTCTCAAAGGATGTTGTGTTTTAAATCCTATTCCTGATAAGGTTCCAACTGCACAAAAATCCAAATGTCCGACTTAAGCTCCAAACTTTGATTTATGAAGACAAGTTTGAGAATTAAGATCAATCCATTTTCTTTTTCTTCATTTTTTCATTTTTTGCACTTATTGCATAAGTGTTTGCTAGGGACTAGCAAAGGCAAGTACAGGGGGTGGTGAATCTCCATTTCATCACCTTTATTCTATCATTTTGGCCTTAAAAACCCTGGCTAATGCAGGTAAATAACATTATTTTGTACAAATTAACATTCATTATTTATTCCATTTATAATGTATAAAATGTAGTTTTTAATGCTAAAATTATAGAATAAAGAAAAGAAAATGAAAAATAAAATGCTAAAGGTATTTTATGACCTTAAACCCCTGAGACCTACGCATCTTGATGACTAGGTCGATAAGGAATAAAATAGGGGGAGATAAGGGCCAATAAATCATCAATAAATCCTCATTCTTTTATTCATCAATATTGTATTTTTGGGACTTATTTTATTTTCCATTTTTTATACCTCAAATAAAGAAACTTTGTATATAAAAGTATATATAAGAACACAAATGAAAATACAAAGTTGATTTCATATAAAAACAATATATAGTGTACTTTCTATACTCTAAATAAAAAGCTAAACTCCCAAAATCCCAGACCCATATCTCCCAATAAAAATACAAAATGCATCAAAAACCTTTAATTGTATATAACTTTTAATAAGCTATTTAATGATGGTAGTTTCAAATTTTTTTTTGTTAAGGTGTGAAAATTACGTTTTGGACCCCTATTGTAAAGTTTACCTATATAAAATATTCATTTCATTTATTCTTTACTATTTTTATAACTTTATATTTTTATAATTTTGTAAATATTATTTATAGTATATACGCATATTTAGAATAGAATAAAGACATAAATAAAACATAAAAATAAAATAATATACAAAAATACATAGATGAAATATCTATACTAATATCTATATATTTAATACCCATTTATTATAGTATATATAATACAACAAAAAATTACAATAAAATATATTTATGCATATAAAAATATGTTATAAATATATAAAATAAGAAAATAAAATATCAATATCAAAAATACAAAATAAAAATAAAATACCCAAAAGATATATAAATATACCTATAAATAAAACCCTAAAAATGAACTTCTAATAAATAAGTCTATAAAAATAAATAAAAATCATATCAAAATACTGCATTAACTAGTAAACATCTTTCATTTTATAACTTTATTTTAATAAAATAATTTACTATTTATTAATTAATTTATTAATAATTTAGGGTTGGCTTTTTTCTAGTTGGTCCACGTGGACCAACCAGGTGCCATAAAGAGTTGACCTCGGTCAACTCCTCTGACACCCAGCTAACATTGTCAGACCTTTATTTGATCTCGATTTCTCGATTTTCCCCAAATCTTTTGGGTTGATGTCTTCTGCACTTTCATACCTCAATCATCCCTCCATCACGCGCTAGTATTTTTCGATCTATGGTCATTGTTTCAACCGTTACATGATGACATGGATTTCGAAATCAACTAAGGTGGAATAAATAAATCAAGTGTTGTTGTACTCATTTAATCAAATCAGTCAACAAGAAAATCAAACCACTCTAAGATAAGTCAATCAATGTAAGAGGATTTGCTATTTTATTCACCAAGTATAGCAACCAGGGTCGAACACAAGGACCACGATTTAAAAACTTAGTAGTCGGATCTCAAGAATAAAAATATTTTTAGTGGTATTTTTTGTTTTCCAATTTTTAAATTTTCAATAAAGAAGCAATAAGCACAAGGTATTCACACACTCTTTTTTGTGTTTTTCTAATATATAAAAAATAGTCAGAAAATTGCAATAAAACTATTTTTGGTTTTTAAATATTTTATACCTTTTTTGGTAATTTTAATGGAATTTTAATTTTTTTTTAAACTTTCTAAAATTCAAACAATCACAAAAATTGATAAATAGTATACAGCTTGGAGTAAATTGCAAGTTAAAAGACTTAAAATGCCCAAAACTCCTTGATGGTATTTTTAAGATAAAATATGAGGATATCTACAAGCATAAATTGAAATCAATATTTTTGGATTTTTTATATTTTTATATGATTTTTATAAGTTCTTAGGGATTTTGCATTTTTTAGAGTCTTTATAAGGTATTTTCAAATAAAATTAATACTGAAAATAAAAGGAAATAAAAGACAACTACCCTAACTTTTATGGAACTTTTAGGAAATTTTTCAAATTTTTAGGATTTTTATAGGACAAACAGGACACTTTTTAAGGGTTTTTGAATTTTTAATAATATAAAATAAAATCAATTGTGCAAACTAAAATTATCACACAAATAACAAGCAAGCAGGATTTAACATGAATTTTTGTAGAATTTTTAGGGCCATCTTGTTATTTATTTCATCCAATCAAAGACAAGTAGTCAAAAATAGTTCACAGGGAACTATTTGCAAATATTTTCAGTTATGGGACCTAAGCATAACACGGAGTAAAAGTTCAAGGGCCAGAGATGCAATTTGTTCACATAAATCGTGTGATATACGTGATCCAGACAAGCAGGGTTATAAGTGCAAATATCAGGACATGAAATTCATTCCATAACAAGAAAGAAGCTCAGGCCAGATAATGGAAATATCCCAAAATAAGCATGCAGATGCACATGACTCGGACTCGATTGGACTAAAGTACAAATACAAAAAACTAGAATGTCCAAAATGCAATTGTTCTCAACTATACTTTAAATTACTATACTATAGTGAAATGAGAAAACATGTTGGGGTAGTAGGGAAATATACCCAGATGGCAAGTGAGGTGCGCATGGGGGCTCTAACGGCTCTGATGTCTTTCTGCAAAGTGATATGATGGCTCAGAGTTTATCTGTGACGTACGATAAGATCTGATGCGTCAGATCTTATCTAACGGCATGCAAAGCTTCTTGTTAGGCAGTTGAGATATGGGGCCCCGGTTTGATCCAAGCATCAGGATGAGACTCTAACAAAGGGCTCGGATCAAATCTAGTGCAACAACTCCTGATCGAGTAGCTAAGGAAGTGGCTGGAATAAAAGGGCTCAGGGCGAACTTCAACCGAGCATGAGGGGAGATCGGTTGTTCCGATGAAGAGGTTGAAGGGTTAAGCACGGTAGTGGAAGCGCTCCGCATCGAGTGGCAGGCTCAGATGGCAAGATGATCGGTTGGATTGATGGCACAGTGGAGCTCTGCCTGGAGCTGCTCTACCTGAGCAACTAGGACACCAACTGGGTCCACTTGTACGATTAGACCTGCAAGTAGACTCCCATCTCGAAGGAAAAACTTCGGTCAATGTTATTTTACAGAAGAAACAAGAAGCAACGATGGATAAGGTTACACTTCCAGCTATAGTGTAGGAAGGAAGTCAAGTCCTAATCTCGGCCTCACGACCGAGTCTAAGGGGTTCAGGTTGCGTAAAAAGATGGGGGATGAATCAGGGAATTGATCTGTGTGGGTGAAGGTGTCTGAGGAAGCTCCTGACCCGGTGGTCGGAGCAGATGAACAAGAGGTGGTGGAAATGGAAAGATCAAGGTGAAATGGAAAATGCGGGGAAGATAAGAGTTACCTGAAGATTTAGAAGAGCTCAGGAAATCCGAGCGAAGTAAAGAAAGAAGGTGGCCTCAACTTGGCTGCGGTAGGCGAAGAAGGCTTCATACAGCGACGCTCCAGCCACATGATGAGTGTTGCTCAATCAGACCACCAAACAAGGCTCCAAAGGGCTCTCCGAGGAGATGTCACTCTCTTAAAGGTGTCGAGGGGTCGCTATGGCATGAGGAACGATCTACTCAGCTCGAGAGGCGGAGGAGACAATTTATATAGGTTCTTAGGGTTCCAGAAAGATCGGAGTGGTGCTCGAAACCCTAGGCAGATCCAGCTGTGCCTAGGGATCCACGAGGATCATGGATCTTCGGAGCGTCATCGGGCGCAAGGATCAAGGAGAATGGAGATATGACCCGATCAGGAAAAAGGGGAGAAAATGAGTTTGGCGAAGTCAAAGCAGATCGGGTTAGCTGAGGAGAAGGTTGACCTAGGTAAACCTTCTGACGTGGACCAATCAGAATGCAGGATTTACAAAAATAAAAGAATATTAAATATAACATAGTAAATGATTTTAAAATAAAAACTTGTAAGATTGAAAATGCTTATTATTTTTAAGCTATTTTTCAGTGATTTTTTATTATTTTTATAAATTAATTTATTATGGTATATACAATATATAATATTATGTATAGGTATAAAATACCAATGTATTATATACAGGTATTTTTATTTTATTATTTTTACAAAACAAATTTTATTTTATATTTTATTTATTTACAAAATAATATAATGGATATAAAATGATTTTTATTTCATTTTTATAAAATAATCGAGGGTGTTAAATAAAAAGGTATTGTATGTATGTATGTACATATGGCCTTTGTACAGATGAAGTTGTGGATTTTATTTTTATTTTATTTTGTGCCTTTTTATTTTATTTTTATTTTATTATTAGGTCTATATACAAGTGTTCAAAAATAATATGGTTTTCACAAAATGTAAAATAAAATAATTATATTTACAAGTATAGATAAGGTATTATGTGCAATATACAGTGTATCCTATCTCTCTACTTATTTCTTGTCGATCAAGTCAAGGTTTGACCTTCTCTTTGGGATTTGGGTCAATCTGTATTTATTCTAAATACATCTTTCTTTTCCTTTTCTGTTTATTCTTTTATTTTTGGACAATAAGTTCTAATTATGCATTATTAACGCATTCATGTGCAATGATAAATTATTGTATTTACATATAATTATATGTAGTTTTTTCTAAAAGATAAAGCTAAAATAAAATAATAAAGAATGAGAATCGTAGATTCATCATGCCCCTATACTTTACCTTTGCTAGTCCCTTAGAAAACAGTTATTTGAAAAATAAGTGAAAATAAGAAGAAAAAAAGAATCAAAGTTCGTTATTAAGCTTATCTTCATTAAATTGGAGTATGGAGCTCAATCAGACCTTTGGATTATTAGTTTGGTGGAACCTTATTGGAAAAAAGGTTTAAGACTCAACAACCTCCAAGTTACACAGTTCTATGGTAAGGACTCCTTAATAACCAGCTCAGAAAAAGTCTACATACTCAAACTCTAATGACTATGAATCTTTTGTTGTACTATGTAAGTGATATGTAGCTCCCCACCTCAGACGTGGCAAAGAAACAACCTCCCTAACCAAGGTAATTTTAATACCCTAGTCTAGCAACTCTTTCCTTGAGGAGCGGGGTATTCCCTTCTAAGTTCAAGTAGAACCAGCTCAAGAAGAGGAGGAAAGAAAAGAATGGACCGTGACCATTGTAGCCATGTATCCTTTAGAGGTTAACCAATGTAGCTAAGTCTCCCAACTGCAAGCTTCCATGAGATGAGATGGTGGGATCCATAAGCTTTGCTTATTCAATATATACACTCTGACAAGCATTTTATTTTTAACAGGCATGCCCCTTTTTTGGAGTTTTTCACAATTTTGCACATTTTCTTGATATGCATATGTACAACATATCTACATTGTGCAACATATACATATGGAGTTGTTTTTTTCTTAAGCCAGTAGACTATCCCTCTTTTGAAGCATTATTGCAACCCACGGTCTCCTGTCTTTAGACACAATGCCACTAGACCAGGTTGAGGCGCACATCCCTCCCTAGATGAAGATAAGAGGTTTCGGCTAGCTGTACTACCCTCGTATGCTACTCCAAGCCAAAGGACTCCGCCTCCTCACCACCTCTTCCATGTTGAGCTATGTGTAAGGTGTGTGTCCAAGTCAAGCCATTGTCTCTGAGAGTCACGTGTGTGTTCTCAAGTATTCTACTTAGGCTCATCAAGATGACATGTGAACATAGCCTAGTGGACTCGAAGAATTAATTCACTATGGATCTGAAAAGTCTTAACCCCAAATCCTATAAGGTTCCTCTGAAGTTAAGTGCATTAAGGTCTTAACCCAGCTCTATTTTTCAATTTAATTCCAGACTAGTTTAAATGGAAACCAAGATTATGAAAAATGTTAATGCAAGTCTATACAAAACTCTTTTTGTAGGAAATTTTCAAAATATGCAGTTTTTTATGGGTAGTTTGATTTTTCAAATTTTTAGGTATATTGAAAAATAAGGAAAGATTTTTACAAAAGGGTTTATGCACAATATGGGTTTTATTGTAATACTTATATACAAAGTTTTTAGGGGTAGATTTTGGTTTTTAATGTACACATATATCCCAGTAGTTTTTATACCCTTTATTTGTTCCTTCATGTGGTAAAATAGTTTTGCAAATAGTTTACAAATATGGTTTTACAAACTGTTTTTGCAAACTTTTTATTTTTACATAGTTTTCAAAAAATTTGTACTATATACATATACAATAAATAACTTACAAATATTTCGAAAACAAGATACTTTTACAAACATTTTTACAAAATGTGTACAAATATAATTTTTGCAAAGATTTTTATTCATGTCTTATAAATAATAACCATGTTATTAACATACAAAGTACGAGTTATGGCTAAAGTATATATACAATATATACGACACCGCCTATACTTAGATCGAATGATGTCCTCAGAGTGATCAAAGAGCGATGGAAGAAGACATAACTCGTGCTGAGTATGAGGAAGTGAAAAGAATGCTATACTACAATGACAAGTAATAGAATAAGATAATCAAATGAATAGAGGTCGGTGATCCCCCTATACTTAGGATCAAATAATCCTAAGTATAGAAGATTGTACATAGAAGGGAAAATCGAGGAGTAGGATGTGCAAATATTACTTCCCCTATATGTAGGGTAAAATATCCCTAAGTATAGACAACAAAATAGAGGTAATGGTCAAATGGACAATCACATATTCAACACCCCCATCCCCCACCCCTATACTTAGGGCAAAGTGCACCCTAAGTATAACAAAATCATAAGATGAGACTGTGGTGTTGAACAGAAGGAATGGATGATATAGACCATATACATCTATACAACTGCAAAGTAGAAGTGAAACTCGTGTATGAGATGCCAATGATCTGAGTCAAAGATCACATCTCATACAAAATGAATTGGGTTAACGTAAACGATCAGTAGATCATGATCAAGTTATGACTTCAAGCGCTCACCATTAACTCGAAAGGTGGAATCAAATGACAACTCAGATATATCAATGCTTCCTTTATCGTGCACCTTTCGGACCAAGTATGGTCCCTTCCATTTAATTTGTAATTTCACTGGAAATAATCTCAAACTAGCATCAAATAGCCATACTCTCTTGTTCGGCTCAAATTGTTTACAGCTGATGTGAGAATCATGTCATATTCACTCTATCCTTATACTATAAGCTACTCGAGAAGGTTGTGTCTCTCAACTCCTCCAGGGCTGCCAATTATGATTTCCTTTTATCTCCTACACTCTTGGGATCCAATAGTAGCTCCGTGACTTCCCAAAGTGGCTTGTGTTTGATCTCCACTGGTAAGTGGCATGGCTTGCCATAAACGAGACGAAAGAGAGATGTGCCCAAAAGTGTCCTGAAGGAAGTGTTATAGGCCCACAAGACCAAGTCCAAAAGTTGTGACCAATCCTTTCGGTCTAGACGCACAACCTTCTGTAGACTAGTCTTGATCTCCCTGTTCGAAACCTCAACAAGACCATTGGTTTGTAGATGATATAGAGTGGCAACTCTATTGTCAATGTTGAACTCATTAGCAAGTATCATTACCTTATCATTGATAAAACGAGTCCCCCCGCCTGAAATCAAGTCTTTAGGCACGTCGAACCATGAAATGATATTCTTCCTCAAAAATTTGCAAATTGTTTTTGCATCTGCGGCTTTGGCAGGGATGGCCTCGACCACACGACTAACATAATATAAAACAATAATAATGTACTCAAACCCTTGACTCTTAGGGAATGGACCCACAAATCGATGCCCCATGCGTCAAAAACCTCACAGAAGTAAATGGGTCGCACGACATCATATCTCTCTATCTACAAGTGCCCATACTCTGACAGTCAGTGCATCTCTTCATGAATTCATCTGAATCCTTGAAGAGGGTATGCCACCAAAGATCGGATTGGAGAAATTTCTGTGATGTCTGTCTCCCAAAGTTATGTCCCTATGCCTAAAGCTTGTGACAATAGGTGAGGACATTGCGGTGCTCCTCTTGAGGAATAAATGATGCCAGACACTATCCCCCCTTCATTGTAAAGGGTGGGATCCTCCCAATGGTACGACTTGGCCTTCACAAGGTAGGTCTCAAGTCGTTGTTTGGGCCAACCTTCTGGAACTTTCTTGGAAACAAGATAGTTCACAATGTCAGTGTACCGTGGAAATGAGGTGATAGCAAGATTTGCCTCGTCTGGGAAAGCCTCTATGATAGGTGTGGTCTGCTCTGGATCCTCAAGATGCTTTAATCGCGAGAGGTGATTTGCCACCACATTCTTAACTCTAGGTTTATCCTTAATCTCTATGTCAAACTCCTTGAGCAGAACGATCCATCTTGTTAACCTGGCTTTGGCATCCTTCTTGGCTATGAGGTATCGGATGGCGGTGTGATCTGTGTAAATCATCACTCTAGATACAAAAATGTAAGATCGAAACTTATCCAAAGCAAAGACTATGGCTAGCATCTCCTTCTCAATCACGGTATAGTTCCGCTGAGCAACATGCAAAATCCAGCTAGCATAGTGAATGGCAAAAGGTAATCCATACCACCTCTATCCAAGCAAAGCCGCTAAAGCAAAATCAAAAGCGTCTGTCATGATCTTGAATGGAAGAGACCAATTGGGAGGCTGAAAAACATGAGCCTGCACAACTAATCCTCTGAGAGTCTCAAATGACGCAAGACACTTATCATCTACAATGAACTCGATATTGATTATCAGTAGATCAGTAAGCGGTCGGGAAATCCTATTGAAGTCTTGTATGAACCGTTGGTAGAAACTGACATGTCCCAGAAAAGACTGCAACTGTCGCAAATTGGACGGTGGATTGAGTGTCTTGATGTTATCCATCTTGGTCGGTTTGACCTCCATGCCCCTGTTGGAGATGATGTTGTTGTACATGCGAGCCCACGGCAAGCCATTATACAATAAATGTTATTGCACATATCATTCCCTGATCTGAAATGAAGAATAAATAATTTGCATAATAGGTTCCTTAGTACAATTAGGGTTACGTACCATGGCCATCTTAATAATCATACAGCTGTTGATTCAAAAATTTAATCATAGAGGTTGGTGCTTGGATGAATATCTAAAGGGTTAGATTGAGGGCTCATCAAGCACCATCAAATGATTGTTAAGATGTGATCTCCATCCTGAGTAGGAGATGGCAATCCTTTCTCACATAGGTTGATATCTGACCGACCTCTTGATGCAGGTCCTCTGCATAGGAATTGAGATTCGGAGGTGTCAGATTAGTTAAGTCAAAGGGTTGACTTAACAAGATCAAGATAACGAAAGTCCTATATTGTATGTTGTCATGATATAGGCACGCATCCTCTGACCAGAGACATATGTTTTACTATATGTCTGAGTATGTACATTTGGCAGACCAATAGGTTGATGACCTAACCAAGGTCTATATATCGGCGTGCTGGTGTGGATATAAGGGCATATGAGTAATACGATCTCTCAAAGGGATCATACATATTCACTACCGAACCGGAAGACATGAGCTCACTCATGAGATATTTGGAAGAATCAAATTCCGTCCGCACGGTTGTCTCACTTTGGAAGCTTGACTGAATTTGTAGGTTTGATATATACTTTTGGAAAGCATATGATCAAGACCTAGGTATGATATATGCTTTTGGAAAGTATATGGTCGATACCAACTCCCAATGATCAAATGAGAAACCTACTCATAAAACCCTGAAGTAGACAGTATAAAGTTGATCTAATACTTCGAGTTTATTCTGAGTCTTCCAGTATGCAGGATGTATAGGTATTGGGAATACATGAGGGTGATGTGATCATAAACGATTGTATAACCATGATGCTTCCATTCCTAGGGAGTGATGAAACGGGCTTGGATTTTAATGACTCCTCTCAGTAGAGAAGTAATCTGATCTTGGTCCAAATGTTGGACATAGATCTGAATGTGATTCAGATGCAATCAGGAGATTAGATTTGCAGTCTTGATTTAATCAAGCATCTATGGGAGGCCCAAGATCTGGATTTGAGATGTGATCTCAATATCCAAGTCACTATATGTGGAACAATACAATCGCCATGTCCTTATCTCCAAGTATCTGTGGAGAAAGCGCATTATCCTTGAAAGGGTTCATGGATAATTTCATTGTTGATATTTGTATCCAAGCATCGAGAAAATTGATAATTAAATGTGATTTAATTATTATGGATAATATGAATTTGATTCATAATATAAGGAGAGATATCTAAGATAATTAAATGTGATTTAATTATCATGGATAATATGAATTTGATTCATATTATAAGGAGAGATATCTAAGATAATTAAATGTGATTTAATAATCAAAGATGTGAATAATGTGAATGTTATTAATGTTATTTGGGCACATGAGAAAAGGAGAT
The DNA here is from genome assembly GCA_037367405.1 of Ottelia alismoides. Classification (NCBI taxonomy): domain Eukaryota; kingdom Viridiplantae; phylum Streptophyta; class Magnoliopsida; order Alismatales; family Hydrocharitaceae; genus Ottelia; species Ottelia alismoides. Next base: position 314,294 of record JAZKJV010005868.1, on the reverse strand, counting down.
CCAATATTATTAAATGTTATTTAATTATCATGGATATGAATAATGTGGATAGCACTATCCTTATTAATCATATATATTACAAATGTGATTTATAATATATTAGGGAGAGCATATTGTGATTTATATTTGTTGATTAATTATTAATGTGAATTCGATTTACATTGAACAATTAATTGAAAATATAATTACATTTAGTTTTGGGTTGTGAATGAGATTCACATAATTTCAATGGCATGGTTGCTATTTTCCATAAGATAATTTGGAATTATTTTTTGGTGAAAATATTATCGACAAAAGATCATGATATAATCATGAGATAATGAGATCTCATGAGATAATGAGATCTCATGAGATATTGAGGTCTCATGAGATGATGTTAGTCGTCCCCTTATTTTAGGGGGATTGGTTTAGTCTTCTCATTATCTCTTCTCTAGTCAAATGTGATTTAAATTGGATATGTTGATTTATCAATATGAATTAATTCAAATTAAATCAATTGTTGATGTGTTTTACCAACAACAATCCTAGCCGTTGAAAGGGACACAATCAATCTTATCCATTGATTGTGTGTTGTCCATGGATCGGGATCCATGGACTCCCAAAACCCTATATAAGAAGAGGCACCCCTTTCTCTTCTAGACACTCGAAATCATTGAATGCTCTCTCTCTCTCTCTTTCTCTCTACATGCCCATACTCTCTATCTCTCATGCGGCCGTCCACCGTGGATGCCCTAGAGAGATCCTCCATCGCCGCAGCATCGTCGTTATGCTGCCCGATCGTTTGCTCGTGGATCTCCGTCTACTTAAACATGCCTTGCTCGTGAAGAAGATGTCGTATCTCATTTGTCGAGATCAGGAGATCCATGGCTTGGATCATCAACATGGATTGCGAGGAGCACGCGATTCATCCCCGTGCTCGCAAGCGTCTCCTCCATCAGATCGGACTTGAGACAGGAGGTCTCTTTGTTTAGAGACTCGATCGCAACCATGCTTCAAGAGGTAATCCTATTACTTGTTTGTGATTTAGATGAAACAATCCGAGTAGTGTTCTTGTATCATGTGGTTTCATCACATAGAAATTTTTTATTTCTGCTGCATCGAGCAACTAGTGCGACTAGTCGCTCCCGATCACATTCGATGCGATCATCACGCTTCCGTGATGCGCTCGAGGATTTTTCCCGTGTCCTTTAGATGTATCCAAGGATCGTCCCTTGAGTCATCATGAAATGACTCTTCTCCTTAGATAAAACAAGGTTGACTTGATGCAGCATTGAAGTACTAGGTCTAAGCAGTTAAGAAAAGCATCAAACATATCGCCATAGACCGAAAAGGCATCCATGAAGACCTCTAAACTTTCGCCCACCATGTCCAAGAAGATGGAAAGCATGCTCCTTTGGAATGTAGCCGGGGCATTACATAAACCAATGGGCATCCATCTAAAAGCATACATTCTGAATGGAAAGGAATACCGTTTTCTCCTGATCTTCGATCAATGTGGCCACCTGATTTTATCACTAGTACATCTCAAGAAAACAATAGTGACTCTTCCTAGCTAGCCTCTCGATAATCTGATCAATAAAAGGCAGCGGTAAATGATCCTTCTTGGTGGCCTGATTCAATCATATGTAGTCCACACAAACCCTCCAAGAAGTGGATACTCGGGTAGCTATCTCCTCTCCATACTCGCTCACAATTGTGGAGATACCCGCCTTCTTGGGCACCACATGAAATGGACTAACCAATTTGGAGTCGAGATGGGGTAGATAAAATCAGTGCTCCACCACTTAGACATTACCTTCATGACTATATCTTGAAGATTCGGGTTCAGCCTTCGCTGGAACTCACGCAATGGCTTGGTATCTTCTTTAAGATAGATGTGGTGGGAGTACAGGGACGAACTTATCCCTTGGAGATCTGCTACACTCCATCCTATTGCCTTGCGGTTTCTTTCAAGAACCTCCATCAAACAAGATTATCGGTCTTTAGTCAAATCTGCTGAGATAATGACTGGGAACATATGTATCTCACCCGCAAGGAATATATACTTCATGCTCTGTGGCAAGGTCTTCAACTCAGGGCAAGTGGCAGCTGGCAAATATGGCTTCTGAAAAGTCTGCGTGAAGGCTACCAAATCTGCATGTGAAAACTCTCACTAAAGTTGTAAACTGACGAAGAAGGCCCTATTGGTGAATCTGTCAATTGTGATGGCTCGCTCTCCATCCTAGCTGTGGGCTCTGTGGACATTATACATGGTAAATAATCACTGAAATCTTGCCAATCAAAATCAATGTCTGAGCCTAAGGGATCTGAGTCTGAATCACATGAAATATAATCAGCCTCGCTATCCTGATCGCAATCATTAGCCCCTAAGGTGTCCTGTACCAGGAGTGTGCTCTCCGAACTCTCATTAGATATAATTTGTAACTCTGCAGTATCTGTAGATGTAACAAGCGCTTGTGATGATGGATCTACCCAAATTGCTTCATTATCTATAGTCATAAAATCACAATGCTAGTGGACATCTAGCTCTGAATCTGTCATCTACTTTGAGCAAGCTGAATCTCTGGCTCTAGTCTCGTCAATCATCTATATTTGTACATTTTCACCCTCGATACGAAAGTATACCTTCCTGCTATCATGATCGGACACTGCCTTGGTTGTGGCCAAGAAAGGTCGTCCTAAAATGAAGGGGGTATCGGTCACAGATTCAGAGATCTCCATGTCTAGTACAACAAAGTCCATGAGGAATTTCTTGCCATGAATTGTGACAACAACATCCTTTAGTAACCCCTTCGACCTCTTAACAGATCTATCAACAAATTGAAAGACTATCCGGCTCTGTCTAAGAGGGACAAACTCGAGTCGATCGAGTAAGGCAGCCGGGAGGAGGTTAATCTAGGAACCGTTGTCTAACAGAGTACGATCGAACCACTACTTATGGATATAGCATCTGACATAAGGAGCTCATGCATCGGGTCTCTTGGCTGGCAATCGGTTCTGGATAGCAACGCATGTAGCACAGGTGTACACATGGATTTCTGCATTATGGTTCCTCTTCTTCCTATAGATGGTGGTCTTCTCTCTCAAGTTCTTCTGGAATAGAGGAATGTTCTCAAGTGCCTCCTGAAGAGTCAGCCGGATATGGAATATGTCTATTATATGCTCATTGAATTCTACGTGGTGCCTCTTTTTTGGATTTTATATTTTGGGCCCTTTCCTAGCAGAGTGCTTGAGGGTGGGGAATGGAGGACCCTCTCTAGAGAGATGAGGGCCAGGAGTAGGTTCATGTGGATTCAATAGGCTAGAATCCATGCAAAGATCATCAGGCATAATAGATGGACTCACAAGAGATATGGAAACATTTCCTTTATTCATTTTTTTTTATTTTTGATTTTTTTTATTTTTTTTGTATTTTTCTATAAGACTCCTCAGGTACAAGCTGAGTCAACACAACAGAAGGAATCTTGGTGGCATTAGTGCCACCGACAACATCTGAACTTGTGGCATCAGTACAACACTCTGGCCTGGCATCTGGTAACTTGAAGACATCAGTACCACTGTCTGCAACTGGAAATACGATGGCCGCAGTACCGTCATCTAGATCAACATCCTTGGTGGCTTTAGCACCACCTTCATCATCATCAAGGTGAGCAGCATCAGTACCGCTTCCGACCTCGTCTGGTGCTCCAGAATCTGCATCGGGTTGTCTCCAGGACAAGTTGTCATTGGCTGGCTTCCTACCACTCCTTATGTCACAAAATTAGCGCCAAATATATAAGAAGAGGTTTCATCCACAGTATCACTAGGAGTGGTGGTCTCTGTAAATTGTACCTGCTTAGACTTCCTCTTCAAATTGTTCAGGTTGTGTTCAATCTGAGTAGGTATGGTAGACTTGCCCTTTATTATATCCCTCATCTCCTGCCGGAACTCGTCCATCTCTTGCCGGAAGGAGGCCTGCTGATCACAGAGCAAGCAGGCGATATCATCAAGGGTTGGGTTCTCATAAACTGGTGCAAGAGAACCAAACGGGTTGCCTTGCTGGAAATGAGGCTGAGACTGCTGCTGGTAGTAAGGAGGGTGCTGGGAGTACTACTAAGGCTGTTGCGGGTGCCTCTACTATTGTCCCTAGTACTAGGGACGAGGACCATGTTGTTATTGCTGATGGGAGTATTAGGGCTACTGGGAATGGTTGCCCTGCCCTGCTTGTTTTAGAGGTTGTTGCTGGGATGAAGTGCCTCTAGTAGACCATCGAAAGCCGGGGTGGTCACGATGGATCCTGGGCTATGGTTGGTATTGAGAGTACCATATTCCATTGACTTCCATAAATGACTCCTGCTGCTCGTGGAGTGGCAGGGGAAGGGCTGCCAAGGGTTGATCTGACTGGTAGACCACCATCTGAGTGTCTAAAGATGGTGGTGCCTACTGGAGTTGCTGGACTGGCTCTACCTAGATGTGGTGAAAGGGTTGGGAAGAGCTGCTCCCTGGATCAGTCTGTGACCTAAGACATGGCTGAGAAGTCGTTTGAACCTCTTGGAGACACATGATTTGGATCTTCAGGTCTTTCAAAGTTTGGGCCAACTCGTCATTCTTGTTGAGCTTATCCAGGCCCTAGCATTTCTTCTTGTCAATGATCTATATATGGTCCAACTTCTTGCTAATGATGCCCATATCGACGGCCGAAGACTCTGCATGTGCTGTTGTCGAAGAAGATGTGGAAGGGCCTACATCGACACGTGCAATCCTCTTATATGAAATTGTCTATGGGAGAGGCTTTCCCTGAGTGTATACGTGGGTATGGGACATCACTGTGTAGTTCTCTACCATCTCCTCATAGATGGCCCATACCTGGTCTTCATCTTTAGCAATGTAGGAACCTCCGTACGAGGCATTCACCAGCCGCTGCAGCTCGGGTGTCATCCCACAAAAGAAACTCTAGACGAGGTTGGGCTTGCTGATCTCATGGTGGGGACACCTATCAATGAGCTCTCTAAAGTGATCCCACGCTTCATGGAACTGTTCATTTGGGATCATAGTGAAGTTGCTGATCATGGCTCTCACTGGTTCGTCCAACTGAGTGGATAGTACTTGTTAAAGTACTTGGTCTTGAGCTGCTCCCAAGTGGTGACGATCTTCCCCAGATGCTTCAGCCAGTAGGCTGCTCTGTCTACCAAGGAGAAGAGGAAGGAAATCATCTTGACGGTATCTTCATCCCCAAATCTATCGTGAACGGTGCTATAGATCATCTCAAACTCCTACAGATGGAGATGGAGCTCCTCTGTGTCTAGCCCATGGAACTTGGGCAGTAACTAGATAGTCTAGGGGCACAACTCAAAGTCGCCAAGGATATCGGGCAGCTGGATCCATCTGTAGGTCAGAGTTGCACAAGGATTGTGCAACTGTCTCATTGTGCGGGCTGGTCTGGCTGGCTCCTGTAGCTCATCCTGGCATCCATCTCCGCCCTCTACTTTAGGTATCTCTCTATCGGCTTCTAGTCTCTACAGCTCCTCTCATTCATCTCTCATCTACGTGAGCTCTCTCCTTACCGTTGCCATGAATACGTACTGGTCCTGAATATGTCACTACATGGTCTACAGGGAAGCATGCAATGTATTATTGATGGCAGCCTGATCTAGTACATATGATGAGGTATGTGACTGCTCATCAGTTCTGTTCTCACTCCTGACCATCTCTCCAGACTCTGCAAAGGCAAAAGACCCTATCTCAGGTACTATCAAGTGAACAAAGAGTTGTGCTAGCCTCTATGCCGGTATCTCAGGTGTGGTAGAATGGTGGTCGAGGGGGAATAGGGTGGAGGCGAATTTGAGTTCAGAGAGCAGGTATGAGCTCTTTGATGCCACCCTAGATGAACAATGGTTTTGCCAAAGGTAGCCTAAGATACCTCCTTCCCATCACGCAAGAAATGAGGAAGACGGAAAAGCTGACGTGCAATCAAATACAATGATGCATGCAAAGATAGAAATGAGGACCTTGCTCAGCACTCTACATGCAGGATGATCCATGCATAAATTAAAAGATAGAAATAAAACTAATCTATATGATGCATGAGGAAATCGTCCCTAAGATGAGCAATGTCTATTAGCAGGAAGAGCTGGTAGCTAATCAATAAGAAAAGAAACCTGAATCCAGTCTTAAAGGCCGACCGGTGCCCACCACAATGGGTCCTGCAAGCACTGTATACAGTCTCTCTCAGTGTGTGGTCTCTTAACCAATTAAATTAACTTTTTTCTTTTTATTTGACATAATCCAAGTATGTTCTATAGGAACATATAGTCTATTAGGGTGTTTGGACCTTAGCTAATTATCGAGCTCAAGTAAGTAAAAATCATAAATCTAGCGACCAAATCCTCGGGAATCAAATAGAAAATAAAAGGGAAAAATCAGCGAAAAATGATGAAAAACTCGGTGAGGTCCCTCTGAGTGCACCGGCAATTGGCGAAACAAACCCCGAATAAGTGTGAGAGTCCAAGTGTGTCTAAATTGTTACAATAATATTTGCAAAAAAAAATTATCTACGATAAATATTTCCTTTGATCCTTTGCTCCTCCTCAGATGGGCCATCCTCCAAGTGGTTCCTCGCACAAAAAGTGAAACAGAAGATGGTTATAAAACAGTTATAGTAGATAGATAGATAGATAGATAGATAGATAGATAAAAAATAGGCAAAAGTTGAAATCACACTACTAAGCCGTGTTCACCGGCAACAACACCATTCTGATGGCAAAGATTTTGAAATCGAGTAAGGTGGAATAAATAAATAAAGTGTCGTTGTCATCAATCAATCAAATCGGTCAACAAGAAAATGAAACCACTCTAAGATAAGCCAATCAATGTAAGCAGCATCGCTATTTTATTTACCTGGTATAGCAACCAGGGTCGAACACAAGGAGTACGATTTAAAAACTTAGTAGTGGGATCTCGGGAATAAAAATCATTTTAGTGCTTTTTTAGTTTTCCAATTTTTAAATTTTCAAAAAAGAGGCAATAAGCACAAGGTACTCGCACACTCTTTTTGTATTTTTCTAATATATCAAAAATAATTAGAGCACTAAAAATATTTTTGTTTTTATATATTTTATACTATTTTGGTTATTTTGGTTGAATTTTTAAATGTTTTTTAATTTTCTAAAAATTGAACAGTCACAAAAATGATAAATAATGCTTGGGCAGGAGTAAATTGAAAGTTAAAAATACTTAAAATGCCCAAATCTCCTGAAAGGTATTTTTATGATAAAATATAAGTAAGTATCTACAAACAGAAATTGAAAAAAATATTTTTGGATTTTTTATTTAATTTTATTTAATTTATTAAGTTTTTAGTTGTTATGAAATTTTTAGGGTTTTTATAAGGTATTTAAAACAAAATTAATATTGAAAATAAAAGACAATAAAAGACAACTACATTAATTTTTATGGAATTTTTAGGTAATTTTTTGAATTTTTATGATTTTTAAGACAAACAATACACTTTATAAAGGGTGTTTGAATTTTTAATAAAATAAAATATAAATAATTTGGTAAACTAAAATTACCACTCAAATAATAAGCAAGCATGAGCTAATAAGAATTTTTGTAGAATTGTCAGGGCTAATTTGCTATTTATTTCATCTAATCAAAGTCAAGTAGTAAAAAACAGTTGATAGGGCCTATTCGCAAATATTTTCAATTCTGGGACCTAAGCATAGCACACAGTAAAAGTTCAAGGGCTAGAGATGCAATTTGTCTACATAAATCATGCGCTACACTTGATCTAGACAAGCACGGGTAAAAGTGCAAATATAAAAACATAAAGTTCATTCCATAACCAGCAAAGCTTAGTCCAAATAATGCAAATAACCCAAAAATAAGCGTGCAGACGCACGTGACTCAGACTCGATTGGACTAAATGCAAATATAGAAAACTAGAAGGTTCAAAATGCAATTGTTCTTAACTACACTTTAAATTTACTAGACTAAAGTGAAATGAGAAAACATGCAGGGGTAGCGGTGAAATATACCCATATGGCATGTAAGGCGGTGTGGGGGCTCCGATGGCTTTCTACAAAGTGATCTGACGGCTCAATGTTGGTTGGTGACGTGCAGTTAGATCTGATACGTCAGATCTGATCTAACGACCTGCAAAGCTTCTTGTCATGTGGATTAGATATGGGGCTCAAGTTTGATACAAACGTCAGGATGAGACTCTAACGAAGGTTTCAGATCAAATCTTGTGTGATGACTCCTGATCGAGCGGCTAAGGAAGTGGTTGGAAGAATAGGGCTTGGGGTAAACTTCAACCGAGCATGGGGGAGAACCGCTGCTACGATGAAGAGGCTGAAGGGCTCAGCACAGTCGGGAAGCGCTCTACGTCGAGTGGCGAGCTCAGATGGCAAGATGATTGGTCAGATTAATGGCATGGTGGAGCTCTGCCTGGAGCTACTCCGCCTGAGCAACTGGGACACCAATTGTGTCGACTTGCGCACTTAGACCTACAGGTAGACTCCCAGCTCGAAGGCGACACTTCGGCCAATGTTATTTTGCAAAAGAAACACGGGAAGTGACGATGGATGAGGTTCGACTATCGAAATTAGTGGAGGAAGGAAGTCAGGTCTTCATCTCGGCCTCACGACCGAGTCTAAGGGGTTCAGGTTGCGTAGTAATATGGGGGATGAATCGGGGAATCAATCTGTGTGGGTGAAGGTTTGTGACGAAGCTCTAGATCTGGTGGTCGGAGCAGATGAACAAGAGGTGGTGGAAATGGAAAGATCGAGGTGAGATGGAAAATGCGATGGAGAGAAGAGTTAATTGAAGATGCTGAAGAGCTCAGGAACTCCGGACGAAGTGAACGGAGAGGGTGGCCTCAACTTGGATGCGACAGGCGAAGGAGGCTTCTCGCGATGGTGCTCCAGACACGCGATGAGTGTCGCTCAATCAGACCACCAAACAAAGCTCTGAAGGTCTCTCTGTGGAGCTGCCACTCTCCTGAAGGTGTCTAGGGCTTTGTGGCGGCACGAGGAATGAGCTACTCAGCTCGGGAGGTGAAGGATAGGTTCTTAGGGTTCCAGAAAGATCGAAGTGGTGCTTTAAACCCTAGGTAGATCTGGTCGTGCCTAGGGATCCGTGAGGATCTTGGATTTTCGGAGTGTAATTGGGCGCAAGGATCAAGGTGAATGGAGATCTGATCCGATCGTAAAAAAGGGGAGAAATTGGGTCTGGCGAAGTAGAAGTGGGTCGGGTCAGCTGGGGGAGAAGGTTGACCGAGGTCAACCATCTAACATGGACCAATTAGAATGTAGGATTTACAAAAATAAAAGAATCTTAAATATAAAATAGTAAATGATTTTTAAATAAAAAGTGGTAAGAATGAAAAATGCTTATTATTTTTCAAGTTATATTTCTATTATTTTTAAATATTTTTATAAATTAATTTATTATGGTATATATAACATATAGTTTTATGTATAGGTATAAAATACCTACGTATTATATATAGGTATTTTTATTTTATTATTTTTACAAAAATAAATTTTATTTTATATTTTATTTATTTATAAAATAATTTTTGAGTGATATAAAATGATTTTTATTTAATGTTATAAAATAATTGAGGGTGTTAAATGAGTATTGTATGTATTTACATATGGCCTTTGTACAAATGAATTTATGGATTTTATTTTTATTTTATTTTATTCCTTTTTATTTTTTTTATTTTTATTTTATTATTAGGGCTATATACAAGTGTTCAAAACTAATATGGTTTTCACAAAATGTAAATTAAAAATAATTATATTTACAAGTATAGATAAAGTATTATGTGCAATATATAGTGTATCCTATATCTCTCTACTTATTTCTTGTCGATCAGGTCAAGGTTTGACCTTCTATTTGGGATTTGGGTCAATTAGTATTTATTTTAAAAACATCTTTCTTATTCTTTTCTCTTTATTCTTTTATTTTTAGACAATAAGTGCTAATTATGCAATATTAACACAGTCATCTACAATGATAAATTGTTGTATTTACATATAATTTCATGTAAGTTTGCTAAAAGATAAAGCTAAAATAAAAGAATAAAGAATGAGAATCGTAGATTCATCATTGCACCTCGTTCTTCCCAGCCGTTTCACCACCTATACAAAATCGTGCCTCCTCTTCCCTTCAGTTTTTGAATCCCTTTGGCCCTCGTTTTGACCATCTCTCATGCTATGGATTGAAGCTGGTGATAGGAGCTTCTCCAGCCAATTGCAACGTGGCCAGACGAAGGCTAAGGTGCATTCCAGCCATCTCTGTCAGAGCTCCATCGTCGTGAGGTTCACCTTACAGCTCTGGCTGCTTGAGGTACTTTTTAGTCACTTTTTAGGTAGCCATTATTCGTAGGTTTTATTTTCAGTCATTATATTTATATTGCTTGATTTAGTGTAGAATACTCAATTCATAGTTCGTCGTAGCTCTGCTTCAGCGAACCTTCCAACGTGCTTCTGCATGTTCTACGATCCCATTTCTTTCACCTACCGATTCTCAACGTCCCCATCCATTTCATTCAACCCACTCCTTCCTAGAGTAGGATCTTAGATCTCCACCTCCTTGCCTCGTCGGAGATCTGTCTCCTCACGTGGCTTCCATTCCATCTTTAGACGGGTCAAGGCACTTTGCCCTCGAACCCTTTCTCTTCCTGTGCAGGGCTTGAGTCCAAACATTCCAGCTGGAGTCATTTTGACGCTCGTCGGAGGTACCTGGAGCTCTCCAGCTTCTCCAACTTTGTAGGAGAGCTCTAGTGACCCTCAGAGCATTTTGAAGTCGCCAATAGCCAAGTGGTGCCCACCAGCAAACTTTAGGCCCATCTGAGGAACGTGAGGTTGTCAGAGGCTCGTGCCCTAGTCAGTCGAAGCTCAGAAGAATGGGAGTTCTTCCTTGTTCTTCCTAACACCCTCCCAGATCGCCTCCCCTTTACCAGGTGTCTAGACATCTTCATATTTTGTGGAGCAACACTATCGAATCCTTCTACAGGATCTAATCCAGACCATTGGAAGCGAACCGTCATCGTGCATGGAGGTGTCAACATGTGGACACGTGAATCACATCCTATCATTCGTTCATGCCTCTTTGGGAGTATATTACATTCCCCCCCCCCCCAGTTTTTTTAATTTAATATTTAATACAAAAACTTTCATTTGTTGTTTTAATATTTTTATAATATTTGCATAAAACCCCCTGCTTTTATTTTTTGGCTATCTAGTCCAGTCCATGTCACCTCGCGTGTCGTCCCACGTGAGGTGGCATTTTTGCAGGCAAGCCCCCATGATATTTTGAATTTCGTTTTAGTTTTAAAACTTGTAATATTAGTTTAATATTTTGGAAAAATTACAGAAACAACCTTGCTCTTTATTATTTTAATTGCATAAATGCTTCTTTTAGGACATTTATTTTTCTGATTGTTTCTAATTTTTTTATGAATAGTATCCATGCTCCAAAAAAAACAAAAAAATACTTTAAGCTCCTGCTAGGATATTAATGAACAGGATTTTGAGGAGGTCGTGTTAATTCACAAGGCAAATAAACAGTCAGTGAGTTAACCTCGCACGAAACCTTAATTCAAACAACAATTAACCCACAACAAAGATCAAACAATGAAAAGCGATGCGGAGTTAAAATTTATTATAACTCTACAAAAAAGATGTGTATAGGTGCAAGTATGCGTAGACTGTCGAACACATGGAACAAGCAGGTAGATCGGGACAATGAATTTCATAAAAATGAATGTGATGTATTTGTCTATATGTGTAGTTTTTGGTGGGTTTTTGATGACACGGCAAGCGACTAAGGCAAAGGTATCTAGATGGTCGTTGCGACCTCGATCACTCGGCTATGTCAATCAAGAAAAATGAACCACTAATATAGACAAAATCACTCAGAAATGCGATAGCGGTCTCGCTATTAGATTAACCTGGTATAGCGACCAGGGTCGAACACAAGGAGCACGGGTTGGCCTGTCGGCCTACGAAGTAGTCAAAAAGAGAAATAAAATAAAAGAAGAAAATGTTTTTGGTGGTTTTTGAATTAATTTATATTTTGTTGGATTTTTAATATATTAAGAAAATAGGAAAAGTAAATAAACACACACTTCAACAAATTATTAAAAGCAATAAAAATCAACCAAAAATTCAAACAAAAATATTTTTATGTGTTTTATGATTTTTAGTGTTTTTGGTGAATTTTTGAGAATTTTCTGATGTTTATTTAATTTTCTAAAAATCAAAAAGTGACTAAAACAGTAGGTGTTGTCCAGCCAAGCTACAAGGGCCTAGATAAAATATCTAAAAGCCCTAAATTAGCTGGGAGGTAATTTTCCTGTAAAGAGAATAAAACAAGGAAAATTTAGGCACCTATTTTATTGTTTTTGGATTTTTAATTGATTTACTAGAATTTTTATAAGATTTTAGGTGTTTTTCAATTTTTAGGTGTTTTAGATAATGAAAAATAGCCAAAATTGGCTAGAAAATCAAGCGAAGAAAACCAAACAGTAGACAATTTTTCTGGAATTTTTAAATGAGTTTTAATATTTTTTGGGTTTTTAAAGTTAGACAGTAGCAAAATTAAGTGTTTTTCATTTTTTAAAAATATCAAATGAAAACAAAAATGTCCTCAAAAATCCTCGAAAATTTTACACTATGGCAGGAGCCATGTGTCCAATTTTCGTTGGATTTGGAGATAATTTGCTATTTTATTCAAAAATAAAGAGGGGGCACAGTGCACAGGGACCAAAGTGCAAATACCCAGAAGTCTGGGGGGTCTGGTGCAATTAACCCAGCGAAACACGTGCTACGCACGTGTCTGGGGCGCTCAGGGACCCATATGTAAGAAAAATAAGTTCCAGGGGCTTATTGGTAACAGGTACCAAAAGTCCAGGGACCTATTCGCAAAATACCCAAAAAATCACGCACATGTTCAAATGTATCACGCACAGGGGTATAAATGCAAATAATTAAAAACTTTCATTCATTAATGAACAACCAGAACTTCAGGGCCTATATTGCAAATAAACCAGAGAGTCACGTGTTGATGCACGTGTCATACAACGCACAGGGTTATAAATGCAAACCAAACAGAGTATGGGGTCCTCTTTGCAAATAACCCTAAAACTAAACAACTGGATTAACTAATTACAGGACTAACTACGAAATAAAATAGCAGAGGGGGCCTAAGGGTAAATTACCCCTTTATTACGCGGACTGCGCGATGGACGCCACGTGGAGGAATCGGCGGTGAGGATCGGTTGGCGCTCCAAACTGGGGTCCTCGAAGTGATCCGACGCTCGAGGTCAAGCCACGTGGTGTGATCAACGGTCGTGGCTCTCTGTGGCTTAACCCACGAGCATCGGGCAGCTGGGCTCGGCCCTCTTCAGATTTGATGGTGAAGGCGGCTCCTCGAAAGGACGGTCCAGATAAGAACTGGAGCAGGAGGGCCGATCGAACGGCGTCTGGAGGTCATGGAAGAACAGGTGGCCGGCGAAGTTCGCCGGCCCAGTGCGAGCGCTCCTGACCTCCTCGTGGGGCGCTGATGATCGGAACAGATCGGGCGTGGGCCTTCGCGACGGATGGGGGTCTCCGATGACCCAGCCGAGCTCCGAGGAGCTAGGGCAAGGTCGGCGGAGTTGTGCCTCCTGGCTGAATGTCGAAGGACCTCAGATGCCCTTCGTTCGCCCTGCAAAGCAATCCAGAAGACTCGCGGGTCGAGGGCAAACTGCCTCGACCCGGTTAGGCGGGTTGACGATGAACGGTGGGTCGTAGCGGACGAGCTCCGACGAAGTGGGGACGGTGGAGCTCGAATCCCAGCTCCTGTGAGAGCTGGGTTGGATGGGAATGTGGAGAAGGTGCGCGGGAAGGAGGCGAAGGCGATGATGAAGCCCGATGATCGATTGGGGGTCGGTTGTGGACGGAATCGGCAAAATACGACGGAGCGGCGATTTGGGTGTAATCGAAAATCAAAGAAAAAGGGAGGTCTAAGGGACTACCTGGGCGGAGGAGTAGACTGTGGATGAGCTAAGGAAGCTCTGGGTCGTTGCCTCGAGGAGCGTCTCCCTCCGAGGCTCGGTGCTCCTGCTGGTGGCGGAGCAACGGCGGCGAAGCTCGCCGGATCAGTGGACACGCCTCCTCTCCTCGCTTCAACAGCGCCAAACGCGAGCTGTCACTCTCACGAATACGCTGGAGCTCACAGGGGTGGATTCGAATGGCCAAAGATCGAGAAGGAAGGTGGCGGAGCTGGGACTATATACTCCTAGGGGTCCGGCTATCGGGAGGTCGGGCGAGTATCTCAGTGCGCGGATCCCCAAAATCCACCCCGGGCGTGGATCAGGAATGATCAAGCTCGGATTAGAGCCCGGGGTTAACGGATTCAGGAGTCGGATCAAGTGCGCAAAATGGCGAGAAATCGGGTTGCGGGCACGGATCCGAGATGGGGTGGTCCTGGGGGGGAGTTGACCGGGCGGTCAACACTTCCCAGGACCAATAAGAAAGGGCCACATGGCTGGATTTTGCAATTAAAAATAAGGGTAGCAAATGGCCGATTTAACAAAAAGTTAAAACATGAAATCTTTTTATTTTATTTTTTTCTATTTTTTAGTGATTTTTAATAATTTTTTCGAAATAAAAATAAGGTATATACATAATATGTAATATATAGGTATATGTACACTATATAGGGTTTTTTATTTTGATTTTTAATTTGTTATTTTTATCCAATTTTATTCTCATTTTATATTTTATTTTTTTATATTATAAAATAAGGAATAAAAAGGTATTTTTATTTTATTTTAATTATTTATATACATAGGTAAAATAAATACATATATACATTTATATACATGGTATATTTACAATATATTTTTGTGTTTTCAATTTTGTTATTTTTTTTTTGTTTTTGTTTTAATTGTTTTTATTTAATTTATTTACACTATATAATATAGGATATGTACAAAAATTTTAGAAATTAATTTTATTTATTTATAAGACTAAATAAGGATGATGGTGGTTCTATGTATAATGTGATCATGTACAAGTTGTGTTTTTGTTTTCTTTTTAATTTTTAAATTTTTGTTTTGGTTTTATATTTATAAATATATACAAATATTTACAAGCCTACTTAAGTCTATTTTTGTGAGGAAAATATTTTATTTTATTTACATAGGTATTTACACACATGAGCCCTATCTCCCTCTACTTTGGCTTTTATGTGGTCAGGCCCATGTTGAGCCCTCCCTTGGGTTAGGTAGCTTAATATTTATTCTAAATATTTCCCAATTTTTCTTTTTAATCTTATTCTTTTATTTTTGCACAAAAACATGCTAATTATAGGTTTTTACATAATGCATGCTTTTGGTAATTATTTGTATTTACACATATCTACATGCATTTGCAAGGGTTTTTGTAGCTAAAATATAAGAATAAAGAGTGATGAATGAGTATTCATCACCCCCCTATACTTAACTTTGCTAGTCCCTTAGCAAACACTTATTTGAAAAAGAAGTGAAAAAGAAATAAAGAAAAAGAAAAAGAGAATGTACACGGATCAAGGCTGATTATTAAACTTGCCTTATTTAAATTAAGGTATGGAGCTCGATCAAATCTTTGGATTATTAATGTGTCGGAACCTTATTTGGACTTAAGTCTAAAACTCAACAGCCTCTAAGTTCCACTAATCTATAACCAAGACTCCTCAATGCTCCAGATCAGAACAAGTCATCAATCACAAACCCTGAAGACCATGAATCTTTTCTTGTCCTGTGAAAGTGAGGTCTAAGCTCTCCACCTCAGAAATGGCAACTTGACAACCCTCCCCAACAAGGTAACTCTATGACCTCAATCTGGCCAATCTTACCTCGAGGAGCGGGGTATTCCCTTCTAAGTTCAAGTTCAACCGGCTCAAGAAGAGGAGGAAGAAGAGAATGGGTCAAGGCCAGTGTAGCCAAGTACCCTTGGGAGCTTGACCAGTGTAGCCAAGTCTCCCTGCTGCAAGCTACATCAGGTGGATCATGAAACCAAGCTTTGCTTATTGCACTCTATATACATACTCCGGTGGGATTATCATTTTCTATCAGACCCACCACTTTTTTGGAGTTATTTTATTTTTGCACTCTTTTTTTTTCGAGTGCATCTATGCAACATATACATGTGCAGCATATGTACAAGGAGTTTTTCCTCTTGAGCCATTAGACTATCCCTCTTTTGAAGCTTTATTGCAACCCACAACTCCCGTCGTTAGACCTCATGGCAACCAGACCAAGTTGAGACGCACTTCCTTCACTAAAAGAAGAAGAGAGGTTCCGCCTAGAAGTACTACCCTCATATGCTACCCCAAGTTAAGGAAGACTGCCTCCTCACCACCTCATCCGTAGAGAGCTCGGTGCATAGTGTTGGTGTCCAAGTAAAGCCATTGTCTATATGAGTCATGTGTTGTTGTTAAGTGCTCTAGTTAGGCTCATTGAGATGACATGTGATCATAGCCTAGTGGACTCAAAGAATTAAGTCACCATGGACCTGAAAAGCCTTAAACCTAAGCCCTATAAGGTTCCTCTTAGAAGTTAGGTGGATTAAAATCTTAATCAAGCTCCATTTCTCAATTTGATTCCAGGCTAGTTTAAATGTCAACTATCATCCAGAAAAACTATATACATATGTACAAAAGATGCTATTTACACAAATTTTTACAAACATGCAAAATTTTTGAAAAATGTTTTGAAATCATGAATGAATGATGCATGAAGTGCAAGTTTTGCAAAAAGATATTTACATAAATTTACACAAGATTTTTGCAAACTTTCGATTTTCAAAACATTTTGGAAAAATTTTGTACTATATACATAATTTTGATAAGAAAATATTTACACAAACTTTACACAAAAGATTTTTGAAATCATTTTTACAAAAATAATTTGTACACTAGCTATTTATGTGCAAATAAAAGAAATTTATGTACATGAAAATTTTTTAATTTTTGTGATTTTTAGCCATTTTATTTATTAACACACTCACACAAAGTACGAGTTATGGCTAAAGTATATATGAAATATATACACACCCCCCTATACTTAGCTCGAACGATGTCCTCAGAGTCAAGAGCGATGAAGACATAACTCGTGCTAGGTATAGGGAAGTGAAAAGGAAGGCTATATACAAAGACGAATAAATGAAATAGAAAAGTCGAAAGAAGTCTCGGGTCTTCCCCCTATACTTAGGATCAAGCAATCCTAAGTATAGCAGGCTGTACACTAAGGGAAAACCGAGTGGAGAATGTACAGGGTCTACCCCCACTATACTTAGGGTGAAATATCCCTAAGTATAGGCAGCAAAAACAGGGGTAGAAAGAAACAAAAGAAATACCCAAAAGGTCGCACATCCCCCCTATACTTAGGGTAAAATGCACCCTAAGTGTAGCATCATCACAAGATGAAGAAAGGGATGTGGGACTAAAGAATGTAGTGATATGGACATCTGGATCTATACAAGGCGGAGGAACAGTGGAACTCAGGCGTGAGATGCATTAGATGTGAGTCAAAGACCACATCTCACGCAAAATGAATAGGGGCAAGATCAGCGACCCGCGGCTCATGATCTAGAAATGGCTTGAGCCGCTGGCCGTTTACTCGAAAGGTACTCTTAGAAGACAACTCAGATATATCAATGCTACCGTTGTCGTGCACCTTTCTGACCAAGTAGGGTCCCTTCCATTTGCTCTGTAGCTTCCCTGGAAATAAACGTAGCCTCGCATCAAACAGCCATACTCTTTGTCCAATCTCAAAATACTTGTGGCTGATGTGAGAATCATGCCACTCCTTCACTCTCTCCTTATACTGTAGGCTGTTTGAGAATCCTGTATCTCTAAGCTCCTCCAAGGCTGCTAACTCTGCCCTCCTCTGGTCTCCCATACCATCTGGATCCATAAGAATATCTGTAACTGCCCAAAGTGACTTGTGCCTCAGCTCAACAGGTAAATGGCACGGCTTGCCATATACGAGGCGAAAGGGAGATGTGCCCAATGGAGTCCAAAAGCTGTGACCAATCCTTTCGATCAGGGCGGACGACTTTCTGCAATATAGTCTTGATCTCCCTATTCGACACCTCGGCTAGACCATTCGTCTGTGGATGGTAAGGTGTAGCAACACGATGGTCTATACCGAACTCGCTAGCAAGGGCCTTCACCTGGTCGTTGATGAAATGAGACCCCCCATCAGAAATCAAAACTCGTGGAACCCCGAACCGCGTGATGATATGCTTCCTCAGAAATCTGCAAACTGTCCTCACATCAGCGGCTCGGGCGGGGATAGCCTCAACCCATCAACTAACATAATCCACGACCAATAGAATGTACTCAAATCCCTGACTCTTAGGGAATGGACCCATGAAATCGATGCCCCATGCGTCAAAAACCTCACAGAAGTGAATGGGCTACATCGGCATCATATCACGTTGTCCACAAGTGCCCATCCTCTGCAGTCAGTACACCTCTTCACGAACTCATCTGAGTCCTTGAAGAGGGTAGGCCACCACAAGCCAGATTGGAGCACTTTCTGTGCCGTTCTCCTCCCAGAATGATGTCCTCCTGCCTCAAGCTTGTGGCAGTAAGTGAGGACGCTATGGTGTTCCTCTTGAGGAATACACCGACGCCAGACGCTCTCCCCTCCTTCGTGGTAAAGGATGGGATCCTCCCAATGGTAGGACTTGGCCTTCACAAGGAAGGTCTCAAGCCTCTGCCTGGGCCAATCTTGTGGGACTTTCCCAACAACGAGAAAGTCACAATATCGGCATACCATGGGAGTGAGGCGATAGCAAGGATCGCCTCATCTGGGAAGGTATCTCGAATGGGGTCAATCTGCTCAGACTCCTCAGGCTGCTCTAAACGGGAGAGATGATCCGCCACCACATTCTTGACTCCAGGCTTGTCCTTGATCTCAATGTCGAATTCCTGGAGTAGAAGGATCCATCTAGTAAGTCTGGCCTTCCGCATCCTTCTTTGCCATGAGGTACCTGATGGTGGTGTGATCTGTGTACAAAGTCACTCTAGATCCAATGATATAAGATCGGAACTTATCTAGGGCGAACACTACGGCTAGCATCTCCTTCTCTGTGACCGTGTAATTCCGCTGGGCAGAATCCAATGTGCGGCTAGCGTAGTGAATGGCAAATGGAACTCCATCCCTCCTCTGTCCCCAGCACTGCCCCCACGGCAAAGTCGGAGGCATCCGTCATGATCTCGAATGGGAGAGACCAATCAGGCGGCTGGAGGACATGGAGCCTCAATAACACACTGTTGGAGAGTCGCGAAGGACGAAAGACACTTGTCATCGACAAGGAAACCTCGGTGTCTTTCGTCAAGAGAACAGTCAACGGCCAGGCAATCCTGCTGAAATCCTGAATAAATCTCCTATAAAATCCAACGTGCCCCAGGAATGACCGTAGCTGCCTCAAATTGGACGGCGGTGCGAGTTTTCTAATGACATCAACCTTGGCCGGATCAACCTCCATGCCCCTGTCGGAGATGATGTGGCCAAGCACCGTCCCTTAAGTCACCATGAAGTGACTCTTCTCCCAAGATAGAACCAAATGGTACTCAATACATCGCTGGAGTACTCGGTCTAGGCAGTCAAGACAGGAGTTGAATCCGTCGCCGTAGACCGAGAAATCGTCCATGAAGACCTCTAAACACTCCCCTACCATGTCCGAGAAGATCGACATCATGCACCTCTGAAAAGTCGCAGGGGCATTGCATAGCCCAAATGGCATGCGTCGAAAGGCATATGTACCGAAGGGCCAGGTAAAGGTGTTCTTCTCCTGATCCTCAAGAGCGATGGCCACCTGGTTGTAGCCCGAGTACCCATCCATGAAGCAATAATGGCTCTTCCCTGCCAGTCTCTCAATGAATCTGGTCAATAAAAGGCAGGGGGAAATGCTCCTTCTTGGTGGCCTGGTTGAGTCTCATGTAGTCAACACAGACCCTCCAAGAGGTGGGTACTCGTGTAGCAATCTCCTCTCCCGACTCATTGATCACAGTCGTGATGCCCGTCTTCTTGGGCACCACATGCAAGGGGCTAACCCACTTGGAGTCGGAAATGGGATAAATGAAATCTGCACTCCACCATTTTGATATTTCCTTCATCACAACATCTCTCAGGTTGGGGTTCAGTCGCCGCTGGAACTCACGCGACGGCTTCGCCCCCTCCTCGAGATAGATATGGTGGGAGCACACTGATGACTAATCCCATGGAGATCTGCTATGCTCCATCCGATTGCCTTGCGGTTCATTTCAAGAACCCCCATCAAACAGGATTCTTGCTCTCCAGTCAGATCGGCGGAGATGATGACTGGGTACATCTCAGGTTCGCCCGCAAGGAACCGATACTTCAGCGAAGTAGGGAGCGGCTTCAGCTCTGGACAGCTAGGTGCTGGCAAATCTGGCCTCGGAAGAAGATGTGTGAGTGCTGCTAAGTCTGCCAAATCTGCTGGGAGAAAGAAAGCGAACTCTCGCAAACTGGGTCTGGAGAAGGCTGCTCGACTGTGCTGTCTCTTATCCGCTCTGTATCAACCTCCTCCTCATCTGTAGGCTCAGGTGGACTCAAGTCTGGCATCTGATCATCGCAATCTGCCCAATCAGACTCTGAATCCGAGGGATCTGCATCGAACAAGGTGGCATCAGTACCACCGTAACACAAGGTGGCCTCAGCACCACCATCACTGGAAACCGTGTCGTGGTCAAGAACCGGCTCTACTGCCTCTGTGGTATCCAGGACTAGGGTTGTGCTCTCCAAGCTCTCCTCAGCTATCATCTCGGCATCAGTTGTGTCTGAAAATGAGAGGATGGCCTGTGCTGCAGGGTCTGCCCATGCTGCCTCGTCATCTGTGATCACAAAATCACAGTCCTGGTGGATGTCTAGCCCGGCCTCTGCCAGCTGCTCTGTATCTGTGCTAGTCTCTGAGCATGCTCTCTCTCTGGCTCTGTAGTCCTCGACCGTCTCTATTTTGTATACTCTCGCCCTCGACGCGAAAGTATACCTTCCCGCTATCATGATCAGTCACCGCCTTGGCTGTGGCCAAGAACGGACGACCAAAGATGATGGGGGTATCGACCACTGAATCAGGGATCTCCATGTCCAACACTATGAAGTCCACGGGGAATTTCAGGCCCTGAATCGTGACGATAACGTCTCGCAACAACCCCTTCGGCCTCTTGACAGATCGATCAGCAAACTGAAGGACTGTCCTGCTCTGTCTAAGAGTGCCCAACTCGAAGCGGTCGAGAAGGGATGCCGGAAGGAGGTTGATCGACGATCCGTTATCCAATAGAGTACGGTCGAACCTCTGCTCACTAATCTGACATCTAACATACGGGGCTCCTGAATCTGGCCTCTTGGCTGGCAGACGGTTCTGGATTGCGAAGCACGTGGCTTTCGTCAGCACATGTATCTCTGAATGGTGGTTCCTCCTCCTCCTCCTGACTGTGGTCCTGTCTCTCAAAGATCGCTGAAGAAGGGGGATGTGCTGCAAAGCCTCCTGAAGGGTCAGCTGTATGTGAAATATGTCGATCATGCTCTGGCTGAACTCCTCCTGCTCTCTTTTTTGGGTCTTTTTCTTTTTTCTTCCCTTCCCCATCTGAAGGGCTCTAGGGAAGGGGATCACAGGGTCCTTCTCAGATGAAGGACTAGGAAAAGGCCTAGACGGCTCGACGACCGGATCCGCACATACATCAATCACCACAGTGGGACCAGAAGAAACTAAACCTTTTCCTTTATTCATAACAGTGTTCTGAGATACATCAACCCAAGGAAAAACAACATCTCTATCAAAACGAACACCGGTGGCCTCAGTACCACCTTAGGCTGGCTCTGCTACTGGACGTCTCGCGGCCTCAGTATCGCGGGC
Organism: Ottelia alismoides; assembly: GCA_037367405.1. Lineage (NCBI taxonomy): Eukaryota > Viridiplantae > Streptophyta > Magnoliopsida > Alismatales > Hydrocharitaceae > Ottelia > Ottelia alismoides. Next base: position 292,389 of record JAZKJV010005868.1, on the reverse strand, counting down.
TGGCTCGGCTACTCTGGTGGTGTCAGCACCACCTCCTCGAACTGGTGAAGCGGCGGCCTCAGTACCGCCGGTGGAATCAGCATCCTTGGTGGCATTAGTACCACCGTCATCATCGTGTGCGGCATCAGTACCGCTCTCCTCCTCCTCATCTGGCGCCCTGGGTGGATCCTCGAGTCGTCGCTCAGATGAGGCGCAACCTGCTGGTGCTCTACCGCTCCTAAGTGTAACAAAATCAGCATCAAACAGATCTAAATACATATCGTCAAATGGATCACTAGGAGTGGCATGCTCAGTGGAAACTACCTGCTCAGATGTCCTCTTCAGGTTGTTCCGATTCGGCTCTATCTGTGCAGGAATGGCGGCCTTCCCTCTCACAAGGTCCCGCATCTCCTGGCGGAACTCGTCCATCTCCCGTCTAAAGGTAGCCTGTTGGTCCGTGAGGAGGCGGGCTATGTCATCCAAGGCTGGGCTCTCATGGGAGCCCGACGGGTAGCCTCTCTGGTAATGAGGCTGCTGGAACTGCTGCTGGTGCTGCTGAGAGGGGTAGGAGGTAGGATGCTGCTGGTGTGGTGGGTGAGCCTGCTGCTCACGTCTCCAAGACTGTCCTGCTGCTGATAGGGACGAGGAACGAAGGACGACTGCTGGTGTGCCTGATAGGCTGGGGGCTGCTGGTGCGGCTGGTGATCCCTCTGCTGGCCATACTGCCCTCCCTGACCGGATGACTGCTGCTGGGACTGGGTACCTCCACTCCCCCACCTGAATCCGGAATGGTCTCGTCGGATCCCAGGCTGGGGGCGGTCATACCAAATCCCGTTGACATCCATCAACGGCTCTGCATCGTATGGGGCTGGCGGGAGTACTGCCAGAGGCTGATCCGGCTAGTATACCACCATCTGCAAGTCTGGAGATGGTGGTGTCTGGTAGGTGGGCTGCTGCTGCTGGTACGGCTCCGCCTGTACAAGGTGAACCTGTCTAGGCTGCTGAAAGGTGCTGGAGCGCTGGGACGAGCTGCTGTTGCCACCGGTATCGCCTCGCAACTGAAGACGGGGCTGGGAAGCCGTCTGTGCCTCCTGGAGACACATGAGATGGGTCTTCATGTCACTCAGAGTCTGTGCCATCTGTTCCATCTGCGTGATTCCCTGGCACTGCTTCTTCTCGATCAGCTCCATCCGGTCCAACATCTCGCTGATGATGCCCATATCCGCAGCGGACGACTCTGCCTGTGCTACTGCGGCTGCGGATGAACTAGATGGACCGGCGTCGACCCGTGCTATCCTCTGGTACTGCACGGGTCCTGGCTGCTGTTGTGGTCTCCCCTGAGTGTACAACCGGGTCTGGGACATCACCATATAATTCTCGGTCATCTCCTCGTAGATGGCCCAGACCTGGTCGTGGTCCTTGGCAAAGTAGGACCCGCCGCAAGAAGCATTCACCAGGCCCTGGAGTCTGGTATCAACCCACTGAAGAAGATCTGCACAAGGTTCGGCTTCGAAATATCGTGGTGCGGGCATCAGTCTGTGAGCTCTCGGAACCTCTCCCATGCCTCATGGAATTGCTCGTTGGGGAGCATGGAGAAGTTGCTGATCAGGGCCCTCGTTGCATTCGTCCACCCGAGTGGATAGTACTTGTTCAAGTACTCGGTGCGGAGCTGCTCCCAGGTGTAAACAAACTTCCCTAAATGCTTCAGCCAGGTGGCTGCTCTGTCTGCTAGCGAGAAGGGGAAGGCGATCATCGTGATCGTGTCCTGGTCCACCTGACGGTCGTGGACAGTGCTGCATATCATCAAGAACTCCTGGAGGTGGGGATGGGGCTCCTCTGTCGCGAGCCCGTGGAAGCGGGGGAGTAGCTGCAAAGTGTTCGGGGGGAACTTGAAGTCCCCCATGATCGCTGGAAGTACTACCCAGTGGTGCATCAGCGTCGATCCGGGGTTGTGTAACTCCCGCATCGTTCTCGGTGGTCCTCCGGCCGCGGCTGCTGCATCCGCATCATCTGGGATCCTCGGTCCCTCTCTCCTCTGCTCTTGCTCTGCTCTCATCTACTCCATCTCTCTCCTCATGTAGAGCATGAATGCTCCCTTATCCCTCAGCTACTGCTGGATGGTCTCTAACGAGGCGATCAGGGTGGAGTTGATTGCTCCATGATCCAATACGAAGTGCTCAGGCTGACGGGAGCGATCCTCAGAACTGCCGGCCATAACGTCTGCAAAATCAAATGAGCCCAACTCAGGTGCTGTCAAATCTGATAATCTCTCCTCGGGCTCATGTCGCTCAGGTCCAAAAGAAAGGGGGTCGAGGGGGAACAGGGCGGAATCGTACTCGGGCTCGGAGAGCTGGTCTCAGCTCTCGCAGGCCAACCTAGATGATTGGGTAGACGTGCCCGAAAGCGGTGCAGCCAGAGGCTGCCTAAGAGAGCGTCTACCCATCATCTTGATCTGGCGAGTAGTACGGATGAGATCTGGAGAAACTATGATCAAAATGCAAACCCCCGGTTCACCAACGCAACGCGAGCTGAAGACCGTAAAAGCTCGGTCAAATTATCTTGTCAATTTTTATTAGGTGAACACACAAGATATCAAAGCGCTTACGTGACCTGTTAGGATACCCGATGCTACCCCAACCGACTGGCACGCACGGAAAAGTCGGTAATCAGTCGGGAATAACACCGGAGGGCTCTACCTAGGGTGCGGGTCACTCTCTCGCACAATCAAACCAAACAATGAGGGGGATGCTCTCCCCAAGACAAATTTTTAAGTGAAGTGTCTTTTAGGGTCAATAGTTTTAGCCAGTCCCAATTTTATGGTTTTTCTTTTTAATATTTTTCAAATAAAAACAAAGGCCTAACGAATTTTTCGGTTCTCCTGGTTATTTAATCCAAAACAGGGGGAGAAGACGAAAAAGCCGATGCGCGATGAAATCAATGATGCATGCTGAGATAGAAATGCGTACCTTGCCTCCAGCACTCTACATGCAAGTGATCCGCGCAGAATTTAAAGACAGAAAGTAAACTACCTAAATGATGCAGCGGGAAAAACCGAGTCCTAGATGAGCAATTTCTACTCGCAGAACCGTCTAACCGGTCACCGACCTTCAAGCCCAAGGGTTCGGTCTTGGTCCACCCCTCCTCTGCCGGACAAATCGGGGGTAGGAGAAAGCGCTTTACGGGGAGGGCTGCGGCATGTAGGCTACGAAGGAGATGAGTCGGTTATTTTTATTAATTGATCATTAGCAGGTCTAATTAAGCAAACTATAGGAGCAGGCAGATAATTAAGTGTGGGGACCCTACTAATTACGGCACAAGCAAGTATAAAATCATAAATCTAGGGGCTCGATCAAAAACCGCGTAAACACCGGAAAAGGCAGTAAAAAGGAAAGAAAGCAAAGCCGCAATAAAAGCCGTGAAAAACTCCTAAGGGTCCCCCGAGCACACCGGTGCTCGGCGAAACAGACCCGCTAAGTCCAAGAGTCCACAAGTCCAGTCTCTGAGTACCTGTATTATTACAAAAATATTCAAATAAAATCTAATCTACACCTCACCCACTCAACTCTCTCTCTCTCGCTCTCTCCTGCGGCTCCGTACAGAAGGGAGCCGCCTCCAAGTCCTGCGGTTGCGTCAGCTCCTCGAAAGTCGCCTCCGCGGTCCTCGGGCCCTCGCAAGAAACAGAGACAAGTGGTCAGACCAAAATAATCAAATAATAAATGAAAAAATAGATGAAAGGAAAATGAGGGTATATATGCAAAAATGCAAAATAAAATAAACACTCAAAATAAAACAAAAATAAAAACAAAAGAAAATAAAATAAAGCAAAATAAAACAAAAATAAAATCTAGACAAAAGCCGCGAAAAAGCCGCGAGCTCTGAAAGAGCCACGAAAAGCCGCGAAAACAAAAACGAAAAATAAAATAAAAACTACTAAGCCGTGCTCCCCGGCAACGTCGCCATTCTGATGAGCGTCCAAATGACTAAGGTAAAGGTATCAATCGGTCGTTGCGACCTCAATCACTCAGACGTGTGCTCACTCAAGAAAAAGTAGACCACCAAGATAGATAAAATCAATCAAAAATGCGATAGCGGTCTCGCTATTAGATTAACCTGGTATAGCGACCAGGGTCGAACACAAGGTGCACGGGTTGGCCTGTCGGCCTACGAAGTAGTCAAAAAGAGAAATAAAATAAAAGAAGAAAATGTTTTTGGTGGTTTTTGAATTAATTTATATTTTGTTGGATTTTTAATATATTAAGAAAATAGGAAAAGTAAATAAATACACACATCAACAAATTATTAAAAGCAATAAAAATCAACCAAAAATTCAAACAAAAATATTTTTATGTGTTTTATGATTTTTAGTGTTTTTGGTGAATTTTTGAGAATTTTCTGATGTTTATTTAATTTTCTAAAATTCAAAAAGTGACTAAAACAGTAGGAACTGTCCAGCCAAGCTACAAGGGCCTAGATAAAATATCTAAAAGCCCCAAATTAGCTAGGATTTAATTTTCCTGTAAAGAGAATAAAACAAGGAAAATTTAGGCACCTATTTTATTGTTTTTGGATTTTTAATTGATTTACTAGAATTTTATAAGATTTTAGGTGTTTTTCAATTTTTGGGTGTTTTAGATAATGAAAAATAGCCAAAATTGGCTAGAAAATCAAGCTAAGAAAACCAAACAGTAGACAATTTTTCTGGAATTTTTAAATGAGTTTTAATATTTTTTGGGGTTTTTAAAGTTAGACAGTAGCAAAATTAAGTGTTTTTGATTTTTTAAAAATATCAAATGCAAAACAAAAATGTCCTAAAAAATCCTCGAAAATTTTACACTATGGCAGGAGCCATGTCTCCAATTTTTGTTGGATTTGGAGGTAATTTGCTATTTTATTCAAAAATAAAGAGGGGGCACAGTGCATAGGGACCAAAGTGCAAATACCCAGAAGTTTGGGGGGGTCTGGTGCAATTAACCCAGCGAAACACGTGCTATGCGCGTGTCTGGGGCACTTAGGGACCCATTTGTAAGAAAAATAAGTTCCAGGGGCTTATTGGTAACAGGTACCAAAAGTCCAGGGACCTATTCGCAAAATACCCAAAAAATCACGCATATGTTCAAATGTATCACGCACAGGGGTATAAATGCAAATAATTAAAAACTTTCATTCATTAATGAACAACCAGAACTTCAGGGCCTATATTGCAAATAAACCAGAGAGTCACGTGTCGATGCACGTGTCATACAACGCACAGGGTTATAAATGCAAACCAAACAGAGTATGGGGTCCTCTATGCAAATAACCCTAAAACTAAACAACTGGATTAAGTAATTACAGGACTAACTACGAAATAAAATAGCAGAGGGGGCCTAAGGGTAAATTACCCCTTTATTACGCGGACCGTGCGATGGATGCCACGTGGAGGAATCGGCGGTGAGGATCGGCTGGCGCTCCAAACTGGGGTCCTCGAAGTGATCTGACGCTCGAGGTCAAGCCACGTGGTGTGATCAACGGTTGTGGCTCTCTGTGGCTTAACCCACGAGCATAGGGCGGTTGGGATCGGCCCTCTTCAGATCTGACGGTGAAGGCGGCTCCTCGAAAGGACGGTCCAGATAAGAACTGGAGCAGGAGGGCCGATCGAACGGCGTCTGGAGGTCGTGGAAGAACAGGTGGCCGGCGAACTTCGCCGGCCCAGTGCGAGCGCTCCTGACCTCCTCGCGGGGCGCTGATGATCGGAACAGATCGGGCGTGGGCCTCCGCGACGGATGGGGGTCTCCGATGACCCAGCCGGCTCCGAGGAGTTAGGGCGAGGTCGACGGAGTTGTGCCTCCTGGCTGAATGTCGAAGGACCTCAGATGCCCTTCGTTCGACCTGCAAAGCAATCCAGAAGACTCGCGGGTCGAGGGCAAACTGCCTCGACCCGGTTAGGCGGGGTGACGATGAACGGTGGGTCGCAGCGGACGAGCTCCGGCGAAGTGGGGACGGTGGAGCTCGAATCCCAGCTCCTGTGTGAGCTGGGTTGGATAGGAATGTGGAGAAGGTGCGCGGGAAGGAGGAGAAGGCGATGATGAAGCCCGATGATCGATTGGGGGTCGGTTGTGGACGGAATCGACAAAATACGGCGGAGCGGCGATTTGGGCGTAATCGAAAATCAAAGAAAAAGGGAGGTCTAAGGGACTACCTGGGCGGAGGAGTAGACTGTGGATGAGCTAAGGAAGCTCTGGGTCGTTGCCTTGAGGAGCGTCTCCCTCCGAGGCTCGGTGCTCCTGCTGGTGGTGGAGCAACGGCGGCGAAGCTCGCCGGATCAGTGGACACGCCTCCTCTCCTCGCTTCAACAGCGCCAAACGCGAGCTGTCACTCTCACGAATACGCTGGAGCTCACAGGGGTGGATTCGAATGGCCAAAGATCGAGAAGGAAGGTGGCGGAGCTGGGACTATATACTCCTAGGGGTCCGGCTATCGGGAGGTCGGGCGAGTAGCTCAGTGCGCGGATCCCCAAAATCCACCCCGGGCGTGGATCAGGAATGATCAAGCTCGGATTAGAGCCCAGGGTTAACGTATTCAGGAGTCGGATCAAGTGTGCAAAATGGCGAGAAATCGGGTTGCGGGCACGGATCCGAGACGGGGTGGTCCTGGGGGGGGAGTTGACCGGGCGGTCAACACTTCCCAGGACCAATAAGAAAGGGCCACGTGGCTGGATTTTGCAATTAAAAATAAGGCTAGCAAATGGCCGATTTAACAAAAAGTTAAAACATGAAATCTTTTTATTTTATTTTTTTTTCTATTTTTTAGTGATTTTTAATAAATTTTTCGAAATAAAAATAAGGTATATACATAATATGTAATATATAGGTATATGTACACTATATAGGGTTTTTAATTTTGATTTTTAATTTGTTATTTTTATACAATTTTATTCCATTTTATATTTTATTTATTTATATTATAAAATAAGGAATAAAAAGGTATTTTTATTTTATTTTAATTATTTATATACATAGGAAAATAAATACATATATACATTTATATACATGGTATATTTACAATATATTTTTGTGTTTTTAATTTTGTTATTTTTATTTTGTTTTTGTTTTAATTGTTTTTATTTAATTTATTTACACTATATAATATAGGATATGTACAAAAATTTTAGAAATTAATTTTATTTACTTATAAGACTAAATAAGGATGATGGTGGTTCTATGTATAATGTGATCATGTACAAGTTGTGTTTTTGTTTTCTTTTTAATTTTTAAATTTTTGTTTTGGTTTTATATTTATAAATATATACAAATATTTACAAGCCTACTTAAGTCTATTTTTGTGAGGAAAATATTTTATTTTATTTACATAGGTACTTACACACATGAGCCCCTATCTCCCTCTACTTTGGCTTTTATGCGGTCAGGCCCATGTTGAGCCCTCCCTTGGGTTAGGTAGCTCAATATTTATTCTAAATATTTCCCTCTTTTTCTTTTTAATATTTATTCTTTTATTTTTGTACAAAAACATGCTAATTATAGGTTTTTATACACTGCATGCTTTTGGTAATTATTTGTATTTACACATATCTACATGCATTTGCAAAGGTTTTTGTAGCTAAAATATAAGAATAAAGAGTGATGAATGAGTATTCATCACCCCCCTATACTTAACTTTGCTAGTCCCTTAGCAAACACTTATTTGAAAAAGAAGTGAAAAAGAAATAAAGAAAAAGAAAAAGAGAATGTACACGGATCAAGGCTGATTATTAAACTTTCCTTTATTAAATTAAGGTATGGAGCTCGATCAAATCTTTAGATTATTAATGTGTCAGAACCTTATTTGGACTTAAGTCTAAAACTCAACAGCCTCTAAGTTCCACTAATCTATAACCAAGACTCCTCAATGCTCCAGATCAGAACAAGTCATCAATCACAAACCCTGAAGACCATGAATCTTTTCTTGTCCTGTGAAAGTGAGGTCTAAGCTCTCCACCTCAGAAATGGCAACTTGACAACCCTCCCCAACAAGGTAACTCTATGACCTCAATCTGGCCACTCTTTCCTCGAGGAGCGGGGTATTCCCTTCTAAGTTCAAGTTCAACCGGCTCAAGAAGAGGAGGAAGAAGAGAATGGGTCAAGGCCAGTGTAGCCAAGTACCCTTGGGAGCTTGACCAGTGTAGCCAAGTCTCCCTGCTGCAAGCTACATCAGGTGGATCATGAAACCAAGCTTTGCTTATTTCACTCTATATACATACTCCGGTGGGATTATCATTTTCTATCAGACCCACCACTTTTTTGGAGTTATTTTCTTTTTGCACTCTTTTTTTTTCGAGTGCATCTATGCAACATATACATGTGCAGCATATGTACAAGGAGTTTTTCCTCTTGAGCCAGTAGACTATCCCTCTTTTGAAGCTTTATTGCAACCCACAACTCCCGTCGTTAGACCTCATGGCAACCAGACCAAGTTGAGACGCACTTCCTTCACTAAAAGAAGAAGAGAGGTTCCGCCTAGAAGTTCTACCCTCAGGGTTTATAATTTTTAGGTTCCGCCTATTAAACATTTTTAGGTTTTATATTTTTTTACTGTTTTTGTTCTTTTTAGATAATTTTGTAAATTTTTATATATTTTTTTAGTAAAAAAATACTCCAAACAGGGAATAAAATAATTAGTTGAAATCAAAATGGAGATGAAAAAATAGAGTCAAAACTTTTCCAAATTAATTTTTAAAATAAAGATAATAATAAAGGAAATTTATAAGCAAAAAATAGATTTTTTAAGTACTTTATATATTTTATAAATATTTTAGGGGTTTTTTTAATTTTTATGAGTTTTCATTTACATTTTTTAAGTGGTTTTTGTTCTTAAGGTTAAGGACATCAAAATACACAAAATATATTTTTGGGGAATTTTTCAAAGAGTTTTTATAATTTTTATGTATTTTCTAATGCAAACGGGGATGAAAATGAAAGTTTTTGAATTTTTATAAATACTAAAAAGGTCCAAAAAATGTAAAATAAAAATATGATGATAAAGAGTGATGCAACAGGAGCTTTAATATATTCTTTTGGATTTTTTAGAAATTTATAGATGCATGAAATAAATAGAGAAAGCAAACAAATATATAGGGCCTAGATAATTAGATCAATGTTCGGGACCTTGCTGCAATTATCCCCAAAATATATAACTATAAATCCAAAATTTCTGACTAATAAATAAATAAGAAAACTCACGAGGGTATGGTTGCAAATGATCCAAATTCTGTCGACTGACTAAGCATTGGAAAAAAGTGCAAATGAAGTAAATGCAGGGGTCTTAATACAAATATTATAAAATAAAATGCACAACAGAGGAAAGATTGAGTCTTAATATTAAATACAAAAAGGTGTCTAGGTTAAATAGCAAAATACCCAAACCAAGGCGCGATCCAACAACAGGTCCTCCTTCACTTATACACGTGTCATTCTCTAAGGAGGACGTTGCCCCTTCGATGCGTACGGCCCCAATTAGAACGCATATGACGATCTGACAGTGCTAGAACACTTGATCGGACATCACCTGTGCTTCATGATGAACTTGGCCTAGATCGACGACTTGGAAGGTCTTTGGAGGAACTTGCTTGAGCACGGACCTCAGCGAGCTTCAATCCCCTGTCACCCATGACTCCGGCAATGGTTAGCCTCGAGACGAGGCGCGAGAGACTCCTGGCGAAGTTGTGGGGTAGATGACACCGATAAATGGGCACACAAAGCACTACAGAGATCCGACAAGCTCGCGAAAGAAAACACCCTCCATGTACCTGGTTTCTGCACGGAATCAACCCCACATAGAGGGCTCTAGCCTCCAAGACCTGCAATAAAGTTCGAACAAGCAACAAAAGTGGCCCTAGGACTTTATGGGATGGAGTGAAGGTGTGGGCAGCTCGGGTGGAGGTGGTCGGAGCTTAGGAGCTCCGGCAAGGTTTCAACAGCTTGATCTATGCTAGAGATGTAATTATGCAACAAAATGAAAGTGAGAGAAAAAGCTTAAGACTATAGCTGTTTAAAGAAGCAAGAAGAATGGGTGAAGAACTCACTCAAACGACCATGGACCATGAGTGTGTACCTTGACGGCGACCTTTGCTGGAGATGCAGAGATCGTTGCTTGAACGACTCCTTCAACCAACCTAGGAGCACGGAGGAGAAGCTGTCACCATTCTCCACCGTATGTGTGCAAGAAGGAAGGGAAAAAGTGGTCCAAGGGGACACGAAAAAGAAGGGAAGGTCGAAGTACGGTTTATGTACAACGTGGTGAAGACGCGACGTTCGAGGGACGCTAGTGGGTGCTGCAGTGAGGGATGGATGATGGTGATAGGCTGGCGTGTAATACAGATGCACAAGGAACAAATCGTATGAAGGGTATTTTCATCCTCAAGCAATGCACGTTACGTGAAAAATGCAAGAATGATGACCGAAACGTGATCTGACAGAATGGTGGAGATAGTAGACGTATAGTTGTTGATGCGACGAGAAGATCGACGATTATCCAGTGAATGGATGATTCAATCCTCGATACAATTCTTGGGCATGCATGCTCAATGTACGAGGAGAAAAAGTCAAGAAGAGTTCGACATGAAATGGTAAAAGATGTGAGCGCCAAAATTCTGAGAAAGAGGGTAAAAATTCAGATCTAGCGGTCACAGACCTGGGGTCAAGGAGTTGTCCCCCGGTCAACGGATGGCGTGGCCTGATTGGGCCACGTCAAAAGATAAATATTAAATAAAAGATTGTAAATTAAATTAAAAATAATAAATGATTTTATTAATTTTAGGTTATTAAATGAAAAATATTTATTATTTTCTGAGTTATTTTATTATGATTTTCATTATTTTTTTGAGGTTTGGAATTACAAGTTCCCTTTTAGGGGCTATATAGGTATATTTATCTATATATTTTTAATGTTTTATTTTTATTTTGTATATTTAATTTTATTATTGTCATTTATTATTTTATATATTTTCAATTAATTTATACACATAAATATATTTTTTATTTTATTTTTCTGATGTATTATATACATTTAAAAATTAGAACTATTATTTGAATAGGTATAGATATTATACCTATGTATTTTATACAAGTATTTTACTTGTATATTTTCTTTATGTTTTTATTCCAGTTTTAATATACACCTATATTATAAAAAATATTTACAAAAATGTAGAAATATAAAATTATAAAAATAATGAATAATAAATAAAATGAATATTTTAATTGGTATAAGTATACAATAGGGGTCCAAAACTCAACTTTCAAACCATAGCTCCAAAAAATATGAAACCACCTTCATCAAATAGCTCATTTAAAAGTTATATACAATTAAAGATGATTTTGATACATTTTGAGTTTTTATTTGAGAGATATGGGTCTGGGAAGTTTGGATTTTGGAAATTTATTCATATCATAATATTTTATCTGTACATTATTTTTGTATAAAATAAATTTTACATTTTTCCTATATTTAATTATCTACAACTTTCATGTACAAATTTCTTTATTTGAAGTATAAAAAGTGGAACTAAAAATAGGTCCCAAAAATAAAGAATAAATGAATAAATAAAAGGTATTTTTATTGGATTCTGGCCCTTGTCTCCCCCTACTTTATTCCTTATCGACCTAGTCATCGAGATGCCTAGGTCTCAGGGTTTTGGATCATAAAATATTTTCAATATTTTATTGTTTTCTTTTCTTTATTCTATAATTTTGGCATTAAAAATAGTACTTTATACATTATTTACACAATAATGTATGCATGATAAAGTGCCTAAATTAAGCCTATTTACACGCATTTACTAAGGTTTTCAAGGCCAAAATGATATAATAAAGATGATGAAATGGAGAATCATCATCCCCCTATACTTGCCTTTACTAGTCCCTTGCAAACACTTATGCAATAAGTGCAGAAAAAGAAAAACAAAGACAAGAAAAAACAAGAAATTGGATTTAGTTTAATTATCAAACTTTTCTTCACAAAATCAATGTTTGGAGCTTAAGTTAGACCTTTGAAATTTTAGTACGGACAGAACCTTAATGGGAATCGGATTTGAAATCCAACAGCCTTCGAGAATCCTAAAACTCTGCTCAAGTCTCCTCAATAGCTAGGTCAGAAATATTTCAACTCTTACGCAAACCCTTATGACTATGAATCTGACTCGTACAGTGTAAGTGATAGTGGCTCTCCCCAACTGAAATGACAAAGAGACTGACTTCTCTAGTATGACAACCCAATGATTCCCCAATCCAATAACTCCTTCCTCGAGGAGTGGGGTATTCCCTTCTAAGTTCAAGTGACAACCAACTCACGAGGAGGGGTTGAAGAGAAGAATGGACGGTAGCCAGTGTATCTACCTATCCTAGGATGCAAGACCAGTGTAGTCAAGTCATCCAATTGCTGGCTCACATGATTTAACTTTGAATCTCAAGCTTGCTTATTTTCTATACAGCATATATACATACTCCGGCAGGTATTTTATTTTTATACAGGCCTGTCCACTTTTTTGGAGTTTTTTCCTCTCTTTTTTTGAAATACTATTCACAGTAGCATTTACATAAGGAGTTTTTCCTCTTGAGCCAATAGATTATCCCTCTTTTGAAGCTTTATTGCAACCACACTCTCATGCCTTCAAAATTCATCATCATTGGACGGGTTGGGGTCCACTTCCCTCCCTAGAGGAGGACAAATGTTTCCACATGTGTGCGTCTCACATCGGCAAATCCAATCCCCTCATCACTCCAACTGAGTTGAGCCAAGTGAAAGGTGTATGTGTCCAAGTTAGGTCATTATCAACAAGAGTCATGCGTGTGCTCCGAAATACTCTACTTAGGCAGTCAAGAATCCATTGAACCAAGTCTCGTGATCCTCAAAGAATTAAGTCAACTAGACCTGAAGTACCTCAATTCCAGCTCCTATAAGGTTCCTGTTATTAGGTAGATTTTAAGGTCCAACCAAGATCCAATCTTCGGATTTTACTTACACTTGTTCACTTATTAAACTCAATCCGAAAAATGTGGATGCCATGATATGCAGAATGGAGGGAAAATATTTTTGTGATGCAATTTTCAAAGATTTTGAACTTTTTATGGATTTATAAAAAAGGATGATGCATATGCATTTTTTTTGTTTTTCAAAAAGGTTTTTCAAATGTTTTTGGATTTTAGTTTTGCTAATGTTTTTGGGAATTTTTGAAAACAAAAATATTTTTCATAAAAACTGGGTACAAATATTTACACGGGGATGTATTTTATTTTAATAAGAAGTAGATTTTTAGAATTTACAAAGGGTAACTGATCAATTTTATAAGTATATATAATGAATTTTAATGTGATGCTTATACTCCTCAAACCTATTTGAAAAAGGTTTTTTTCAAACAATTTTGAAAACTAGAGTCCAAAAAATTTTTACAAAGAAATTTTATAAAAATTTACACCAATTTGAAAATCATTTTGCAATGTTTTTTCAAAGAGTATATATAATTTTTTTCAAATATTTTTGCAACCATTTTCAAACCATTTGCAAGTAGTTTTTTAAACATTTTATTTCAAACAAAGAAAATAAATTTTTCAAACAATAATTTTTACAAAAGTTTAAAATATTGAACAAAACGTTTTCCAAGTAGTTTTCAAAAGATTTTTCAAAAGGATTTTCCAACTATTTTTCAAACATTTTGCAAAAAACATTTTCACTCGATTTATTAATCAATAAATACCAAAAAATTGAGGAATAATCAACATATTTTATTAAGTGTTTTTAATTAATTTTAAAGAGCTTTTAGCCATAATATTAATAAAAATACGAAAGTAAGAGTTTTGGCTAAAGTATATACGTAGTATATACGACCCCCCTATACTTAGCTTGAGCTCTGTCCTCATATATCGGAGAGAAAACAGAGAAGACATAACTCGTACTGAGTATAGGAAAGCCTAAAGAATAAAGAACGAATGAATAACGAAATAAATGAACATATAGAAGTTGACCGTCCCCCCTATCCTTAGGATCAAATAATCCTAAGTATAACATATTGTACACAAAGCATGGAGGGTCAAGGGTGGGAATGAACAGATCGTACGCAGACTATCTCCCCCTATACTTAGGATAAGATATCCCTAAGTGTCAAGAAGAGGAGAAAATGTAGAGGATCGAAGAATGAAAGAACTCGGGGTGCACACCCACTATACTTAGGACAAAGTACGTCCCAAGTATAGAAGATTGACAACAAGGGGAGACACCCTTTTCAGTAGAAAAAATAGAAAAATAAAAGAAGAAAAGAAGAAAAAAGATTAGAAGATGGAACATATCAGAGAGAATGTACACATCACTCCCCCTATACTTATGGTACAAGAAGCCCTAACTATAGGCAACGACAGGAGTGATGAAACGGAACGAAGAATGAAAACTCTCGACTCATCCACCTTCCATACTTAGGACAAAGTATGTCCTAAGTAAGGCAAACACGAGAATGGGGTGGATGAGAAATATGGGAGATAGACAGAGGGAAATAATGAATATACAACAGGATGGATGTACAGAGATCAAGAAGGCTGAAAGCGAACCTTCTTGGAGGACCACTGTGGAATAGATCTGGAATGGTACAAGTCGACATCGGGATCCTCAGATGACACAAATCGATCAGAGTAGACAGGGTGTAGGTCCTCAGTGGCCCTAGGATGATAAGGCACAGACGGATCAGTGGAAGAAGTACGACTAGGTCTGGACTTAGGGGTCTCGCTGATACCGAAATGAAAAGGGACGAACTCATCATCATCGGAAGAAGTGTAGTCAGAGTCATCCTGCAAGGTCTCACCTAGGTCAAAACCAAAAGGAACGACCTCATCTGTAGAAGTAGTCGAATTATGTTCGTCCTCAAGAATCTCAACCAGATCGTCTTTTTCATCAAAAGGCCCGAAATCCTGAATGAAAGCAACCAAATCAAATTCGGCCTTTTCAGTCTTGTTTGAATCTAAGAGAACAGGTGTGGACTCATCGGTGAAAGTAGTCAAGTCATGTTTGTCCTGTCTAGTCTCTAAATTTGCCCTCCCTTAATGGTGTCAATCGTGTAAATCCCATAGATGTCATAAATGCATCGCCAATCACAGGAAGCAGAAACACCAAGGTCTATGCTTTCCGAGTCTTCCTCCTTGGAGACGAATTCTCGGGTCTCATCATCGGTCATAAAGAAAGTCTCTCTGATATCAGCATATAGATCATAGGCCTCAGGATCGGCTAACATAGGCACACTCTCATGGGATGCAGGTCTCTAGTCTGTGGTAGGTGTGGTGATCAACACATTGCTCCCGACGTCAAAACGGAAGCGAATCTCTCCTGATCCGTAATCTATAACGACTCTCACAGAGGCAAGAAAGGGTCGTCCCAAGATGATTAGAGGATTCTCCATAGTAGAGGTCTCCACGGGCAAAAAAGCTAAATCTCTCGTGAAGCTCATGCCCTGAATCAAAATGACGACATTCTTAAGAATACCCTTCGGCCTCTTTATTAATCCATCAGCAAATTGTGTTATCATCCTGGTTTTCTGGAGAGGCCCAATATGAATAGATTGTACCAAAGAGAAGGGTATTATATTAATCGATGCACCACCATCGAAGAGAGTGTCATCACATAAACGGTCAGAGATGGTGCAACTCACAAGAGGTGTGACAAAGTTCTTTTTCCTAGAAAATGGATGATGGACAATGGCGTGTGCAATGGCCATGGTCAAGATATGACGCTCAGATATGCTCCTCTGCTTTCTCTTCTTATGATGAGGAGCAGATAATTGGGTCATGGCCTGGCGAAGTGGAGCATCAATGATCTCATGAATAGAGGCTACCACTTCGGGTTCAGTCAACATTTTTTTAAAATTTTTGGTCCTCCTCCATACAAGGGAGGAAGTCAGAATCAACATAAACATGAGGAATGCCAAGAGCAGTCTGTACAGCAGCATCCTCGGAGTCAATGGTGGGACAGGGTGTGAGAGGATGTGTGGGTGAATGATCTGGCATATGGACCCTCTCCTCACAGTCTAAATCAACCAAGTGTCTCCCAAATTCTTTTTGTGTTTTTAAAATTTTCTCATTTTTTTGTATTTTTGGTGATTGCAAGCTCTCATGGAAATCCTCGAATGAACCCATATCATCAAATGGTGGAATATCATGGTCGCTCATATTTATACTAGCGAGGTTGTCAATCCTCTATCTCATATGATCCATCATCTGGGTCAAGTGCTCAAGGGTGGACTTCACTAAAGGTGACTCCAACAGATCAGTCTCGGGTGGATGTGAAGGTGGAAAATATGAGGGTGGTGGTGGATGTCGTTAGAAATCCGAGTCCTGGTACTGTGGCTGAGGCGGGTATGTACAAAAATCAGAAAAAATAAGAGGAGGTTCCTCCTAATAAAAGGGAGGTAGACTGGCTAGAGTGAACGAGGGATCCGCAAAGTCCGGATAAAAATCGCTCCAGGGGTCCATCTCGAAAACAAAAGGAAAAGATAGTCAGGAGAGCATGATGTTCAAGCCAAGAGAAGTGAGGAGCAAGGTGCAAATGTGCAGAGGCAGTCTGCAATACACACAAACAATCACAAACAAACTCACACAAATCAAACCCTCTATTCAACTCGGTGAAGATCGTAAATGCGGTCTTTTTATCTTGTTCGTTTTAGAGTTAGGTGAGATGTTCAAAAGTTGCGCAAACATGTAGGGGTTGAATGGGTTTTTGGCACTAATCCTTAGTGTGAGCGTGAGCAAGTAAAAGCGAAGACAATGAGGGCATTACTCGCCCCAACAAAAGGTTTTTCTTTTTTATATTTTTTTAGGGTCAAGTAATGTTAACAGTCCCAATTTTATTTGTTATCACTTTTTTTGGATTTTTAATAGAAAATGCACGAGCTAACAAGGAGTCAGTTCCTTTAAGCACCTAGGTGATCAAAATCAGAGGGAGAGTCGGAAAAGCAATGCAAGTGACAAATCAACGATGAATGCTAAAGCGTAAATGCTCACCTTGCCTCCAGCACTCTACATGCAAGGATGCTCAGTGGAATTGAAACCTACACTATATGCAAATGCAACCGATGAAATCGCCCTAAGTTCAGAAATTGCTATTATCGTGAAGAATCGTATTTCAACATTTGACTAAGTCCAGACGTCACTATAGGCACCGGCAAATATATTAAGTGTTTGGACCTAATGTTATCGACAAGAAATTCCTAAAACTAAGGCTCAATCACACAAAATAAATAAACAAAATCGAGAAACAAATAAAAAGAAATTGCGATGAAAACCAATAAAAAAATGCGGTGAGCTCCCAAGTGAACAATCACTTGGAAATTGGGCCTGAAAGTCCAAAGTATAGAGTACATGTATTATTACAAATAATAAGGGTCTCTCTCTCACTTAAATTATAAAAATAAATACAATAAATAAAAATGGAGCTCGGCCTTCAAAAATCCCTAAGTCTCTATGGTGTTAGGCTGACAGGCTAGAGCCGGCTTTACGTGGGTGCACAGACGCTTGGAGTAGAGCGCCTCCCTCGATCTGAGGCACCTTGCTCGAAATCAACAAGAGAGGAGGTTAAACATCTCAAACAATTATATCAAAAATAATGAAAATAAATGAAGCACACAAAAATAGGCAAATAATCACAATCAAACAAATAATCCCAATCTAAGTGTTGTTGCTCCTCGGCGGGGGTCTAAACGAGATTTGGCGAGGGTCTAAAGTAGTCCACACAAGGCAGGACCAAAGTGTCGCTGAGCGACCGCTCACAAAACCTCGATCAATCAACAAATAACCCACAACAAAGATCAAATAATGAAAAGTGATGCGGAGTTAAAATTTATTATAACTCTACAACAAAGATGTGTATAGGTGCAAGTATGTGTAGAGTGTCAAACACAGGGAACAAGCATGTAGATCGGGGCAATGAATTGCACAAAAATGAATGTAATGTATTTGTCTATATGTGCTATTTTTGTGGGTTTTAAATTTTAAATTTTTTAATTTTAATTTTTTATTTTATATTTATATATTTTGATTTATAAATTTTATATTTTTGTATTTTGATTTTTAATTATCTGATTTTGTATTTTCTTTTTATATTTTATATTTTTTATATTTTCTTTTTTTAAATTATAAAATAAGAGTTATATATATACAATATAGATAAGAGAGAGATAATGTATATATAAAATAGGTAAAAATAATCAAAAAATATAGGAATTAAATATTTTTGGGTTTTATAAAATTTTTTACTATTTTTGTGCTTTTTTATATAATTTGCAAATTATTTAGATTTTTAAAGTAAAAAATACTCCAAATAGGGAATAAAATAATTAGCTAAAATCAAAATGGAGATGAAAATTAGTAAATAGAGTCAAAACTTTTCCAAATTAATTTTAAAATAAAGATAATAATATAAAGGAAATTTATAGATAGAAAATATATTTTAGGCTTTTTATGGATTTTATATATTTTTATAAAGATTTTAGGGGTTTTTATTTTTTATGAGTTTTCTTTTGTATTTTTAGTGATTTTTGGTATGAAGGTTAAGGATGCTAAAATACACAAAATATATTTTGGGGGAATTTTTCAAAGAGTTTTTATAATTTTTATGTATTTTCTAATGCAAATAGGGATGAAAATGCAAGTTTTTGATTTTTTTTATAAATATTAAAAAGGTCCAAAATTGTAAAAAAATATGGCGTGAAAATTTGTTATAACAGGAGCTTAAATATTTTTTTGGATTTTTTAAAAATTTATAGATGCATGAAATAAATAGAGAAAGTAAACAAAATTACAAGGCCTAACAAGGGCGTAAATGTAATAAGATCAAAGTTCAGGGCCTTGCTGCAATTATCCCCAAAATATATAACTATAAATCCAAAATTTCCGATTAATCAATAAATAAGAAAACCCGTGAGGGTCAGGTTGTAAATGATCCAAATTCTGTCAGCTGACTAAGCACTAGACTAAAGTATAAATAAAGTAAATGTAGGGGTCTTAATATAAATATTACAAAATTAAATGCACAGTAGAGGAATGATTGAGTATCAATATTAAATACAAAAAGGTGTGTGGGTTAAATAGCAAAATACTCAGACCAGGACGCAATCCAACGACCGGTACTCCTTTACTTATACACGTATCATTCTCTGAGGAGGACGATGCCCCTTCGATGCGTACAACCCCGATTAGAATGCATATGATGATCCGACGGCGCTGGAACACTTGATCGGGTGTCACCTGTGCTTCATGATGAACTTGGCCTAGATTGACGACTCGGAAGTTCTCTGGAGGAATTGGCTTGAGCACGGACCTCAGCGAGCATCGATCCCCTGTCACCCACGACTCCGGCAATGGTTAGCCTCGAGATGAGGAATGAGAGATTCTTAGCGAAGTTATGGGGTAGATGACACCGACGAAATGGCACACAAAACACTACAGAGATATGACAAGCTCGCGGAAGAGAACACCCTCCACAGGTACCTTGTGTTTGCACAGAATCAAGTCCACGCAGGGGGCTCTAGCCTCCAGGACCTGCAATGAAGTTCGAACAAGCAACAAAAGTGGCCCTAAAACTTTATGGGATGGAGTGAAGGTGTGGACGGCTCGAGTGGAGGTGGTCTGAGCTTAGGAGCTCCGACAAGGTTTCAACATCTTGATCTAAGCAACAAAATGAAAGCAAGAGAAAAAGCCTAAGACTATAGTTGTTTAAATAAGCAAGAAAAATGGGTGAAAAACTCACTCGAATGACCATGGACCATGAGTGTATATCTCGACGGTGACCTTTACCGGAGATGCGAAGATCGCTGCTTGAACAACTCCTTCAACCAACCTTGGAGATAGAGGAGAAGTTGTCACCATTCTCCATCGTATGGGCGCAAGGAGGAAGGGAAAAAGTGGGCCAAGGGGGCTCGAAAAAGAGGAAAAGATCGAAGTGTGGTTTATGTACAACGTGGTGAAGACACGAGGTTCGAGGGACGCTAACAAGTGATGCGAGGGATGGATGATGGTGATAGGTCAGCGTGTATAGCAGATGTACAAGGAACAAATCGTATGAAGGGTCTTTTCACCCTTGAGCAACGCACGTTGCGTGAAAAATGCGAGAATGATGACCGAAACGTGATCTGACAGAATGGTGGAGATAGCAGACGTATAGTTGTCAAGGTGGCGAGAAGATCGACATTTATCCAGTGAATGGATGATTCAATCCTTGATACAATGCTTGGGCGTGCATGCTCAATGTAAGAGGAGAAAAGGTCAAGAAGAGATCAAGGTGAAATGGTGAAAGATGCGAGCGCCAAAATTACGAGAAAGAGGGTAAAAATTCAGATCCAGTGGTCACAGACCTGGGGTCATGGAGTTGACCCCAGGTCAACGGATGGTGTGGCTTGATTGGGCCACGTCATTTGCAAAAAGACAAAAATAAAATAAAAGATTTGTAAATTAAATTGAAAATAATAAATGATTTTATTAATTTTAGGTTATTGAAAGAAAAATATTTATTATTTTTTGAATTATTTTATTATGATTTTTATTCCCTTTTTTTGAGGTTTGGAATTATAAGTTCCTTTTTAGGGGCTATATAGGTATATTTATCTATATATTTTAATGTTTTATTTTTATTTTATATATTTAATTTTATTATTTTCATTTATTATTTTATATATATAACTTAAATATATACACTTAATAATATATTTCTATTTTATTTTTATGATGTATTATATACATTTAGATAAATAGAACTACTATTTGTATAGGTATAGATATAAGTATTATACCTATGTATTTTATACAAGTATTTTATTTTTATGTTTCCTTTATGTTTTTATTCCAGTTTTAATATACACCTATATTATAAATAATATTTACATAAATATAGAATTATAAAATTATAAAAATAATTAATAATAAGTAAAATAAATATTTTAATCGGTATAAGTATACAATAGGGGTCCAAAACTCAACTTTCAAACCGTAACTCCAAAAAATACGAAACCAACTTCATTAAATAGCCTATTAAAAGTTATATTCAATTAAAGTGATTTTGATACATTTTGAGATTTATTTGAGAGATGTGGGTCCGGGAAGTTGGGATTTTGGAAACTTATTCAGATCATACCTTTTTATCTGTACGATATTTTTGTATGAAATAAATTTTGTATTTTCCTATATTTAATTATCTAAAACTTTCATGTATAAAGTTTCTTTATTTGAAGTATAAAAAGTGGAACTAAAAATAGGTCCCAAAAATAAAGAATAACTGAATAAATAAAAGGTATTTTTATTGGATTCTGGCCCATATCTCCCCCTACTTTATTCCTTGTCGACCTAGTCATCGAAATACCTAGGTCTCGGGTTTTGGGTCATAAAATATTTTCAATATTTTATTTTTAATTCTTTTCTTTTCTTTATTGTATAATTTTGGCATTAAAAACAATACTTTCTACACTATTTACACACTAATATATGCATGATAAAATGCCTATATTAAGCCTATTTACACACATTGAGTAGGGTTTTTAAGGGCCAAATGATAGAATAAAGATGATGAAACGAAGATTCAATAGATATACTATCACGCATATTTTTAGAATATCATTTTAGGACTTTTTCCTATTTTATAAAAATCAAAAAGAGAATAAATATTCTTTGTTTGCAGTATAAAATAAAAAAAATATAAAAAATATTTTTAAAAATTGCCAAAAAACATTTTTTATGTATTCAAGCATTTTGAGCCTTCAGACGAAAATTCTCTAAAAATAAAAAAAGAAAATACATAAAAATAGAAAATTTCCCAAAATCATTTATAAGAATCTAAATTTTTTTTAGAAATTTCAAAAATATCATTTTCAGTTTTATATTTTTCTTTATATTATTATGCACATATTAAATTGATTTGGAGTTTTTATATATTTGCTATTTTTAATTTCCAAATTAATCTGATCGATTTATTTTATCCTTGTTTTAGGATTTTTTTACTTTAAAGATACATAAAAATAGAAAAAAATACCTAAAAATCACAAAAATAGAAAAAAAAAGTATTTAAACCTCAAAACATCTCATTTATTGTATTTTATTTATTTTTATTAGTCACTATAGTGTATATATAGCCTTATATATTTATATATTTTTTATTTAAAAATGAAAGAAATAAAAAATAAAAATAAAAAATTATAACATTATAACATTATATGTAAATAATAAAAACAAAAATTAAAAATAATACAAAATAAAAAACCCACAAAAACTCTAAATAGGCAACAAGAAGCATACACTTTTGGAATTAATTTTCCCCGATCTCATGTTTCCTCCATGTATTCGACACTCTACACATACTTGCACCTATACATATCTATTGTAGAGTTATAATAAACTTTAACTCCACACTTTTATTTTCATTGCTTGACTCTTAATTGTGGGTAAATTGTTGAATTTAAGGATGTTCTTGAGCGGTCATCGCATCGTCTGTTAATCCGCCTTGTGGATTGTACGACCCTCTAATTCTTCGTTATTATAATAATAAACCAAGTTGGTAGAAAAAGTGGAGTAACACAAGTTGTTACAGTAGGATCAAGATAGGTAATTAGATTTCTCGAAGATCCAATTACACCAATCATGCTTAGTCCCAGATTGTCTATTAGCATGACAGTGCCATGTTGGCGGTGCTATATAAAAATCCTCACACTATTTGTAATCTCCTAAGACACATAATGCAATATCTAGATCTTTGAGGATTTCTCTTGTGATTTTATCCCGTTACTCTAGAGTAGGTTCCATATAAAACCAAAGTGTTTTTATTTATTTTGTTCTTTTTTTATTCAATTATGCGATTCATTTTTCCACATGTGCCAAAGCAAGTTAGTTTAGGTGTTATCTTTGAGGATCAATTTTATTTTGATTTTTCATATGTGATCTCAATGTTTGGACCATGTTTCATTCTTTAAGTTTATGGGTCCAAGCTTGGTCAGCTATTGCACCAAATGTTGTGACGAGCAAAAGAGACTTGTTAAGTTTCTTCTCTTGGACCTCTGCTGGCAATATTACTGTTCCAAGTCCGATGGAGGTGATGTAGCATATTTATAGATCGGAAGATCCGCATTGACACCTTAGCATGATAACATGCGACCGAGGGAAATTCCTGAGTAATGCTCTTGCAAAAGATAATTCACTGAAAATGGGCCAAGCCATCTTTATTCCCTATATATTATAACAAAAACGTATTTATAATGAACTATTAAAGTCACATTTATAGAATGCACTATGTGTGTTTTTCGGCATTCTCAGATTTTGGATATGGCATTCCCTAGATGCACTATCAAAGATGTATACTACTGATATCGCATTTGCGAATGAAATATTCAATTTAATTCATAACTTTAGAAAAAAGAGCTAATGTTGCATTCACAATAAGAGCATTCAATAACACATTTTATAAATGGATTTTTATTACATGGAATAAAGATGGCCCGGACCATTTTCAGGAAATTTTCTTTTCCAAGAGAATTACTTAGGAATTTGCCTTACATGTGACCACATTACTTACTAGAGATAGCATGCATGGAGGTACATAAAAGCCTTCCATGGTAGCGATGGTGGTGACGATGGAGATCATGCATGTCATGCATGGACGTTTCCCATCAAGAACCCCCAGCATGAGTAGATTGTGATGGTGTGACACGTTCTCTAGTTGAGGAGATGACGCAGAGCATCAACAACTTTAATTTTGATGGTTGTACAATTGTGGTAAAGACCTTTTTCCCTCCATCGAAAACCCCATGTGGCGCTCCTGTGGGAGACAAGAGCAACGAGGTTTCCCAATCAGGAACCCTATATAACAAAGAGGAATACAAGATGCCGATGTCCTTCTCTTATTTTCATGTCGAGCTTTCAATGGTCATGTATATTTTATATTTTTTCTTTAATCTACTAATTCAGGACCAATAGTCCACAACTATAAACAAAAAATGCGGAGAACTAAGGAAAAAGAAGGAAGAAAAAATCCCATGAAAAAATATGGTGGCTGAGAATTAAGTTAGACACAACAGGGTTAAAAGCCCATACAAAAATGAGGAGAAACAAAAAAAAAGAGAGATGTCAGTTTAAAAAAAAGACTAACCAAAAAAGGAGGGAAAACATGTTGATTGTCTTTTTTTCATGCTTTTTATCTAGTAAGTTAACTCCACGTGCCACAGTGGTTGGATTCAAAGAAATATTGCTGCAAAAAAAAGAAAGTAGTTGATAAAAAAAGACAAAGAAGAAGACTAAAAGAATGAAAAGAAAGGGGAAAATTGATCTAGGGAAAAAAGAGAAGGTGAATTTTGTTTTTACCCTACTATTCTCCAACTTGTGGAAGGGTCTACATTTGTTTGAAGCACTCTATAAAGAAGCGATCGTTTTATTAGAGTTCTCTAAAGGGAGACTCATTGTAAACTCCTTCCATACTTCATTGATCATCAACTTTAAAGAGAGATCCTTTTGAAGTTCCTATGAGAAAGATCCTACTTTGAATCCCTATGAGAGCAACCTTTTTTCTGGTCATCATATAAATATTCCCACGTCATTTTCTTTATTCAACCCTTCATAAAGATGGATCCCATTTTTTCGAGAAGACACATTGCAGGACATATTACTATATGAAGGAGATTTATTGCAATGTCGAAGACTATGATCAATGTAGTTTACAGAGCATACAAGCTGGTTGTCTATCCTAATTACTCAATGAATCATCATTAATACTCCAACCCTCCAGTTCTTCCTCGTTAGCATGAGAAAAGAAGCGTTATCATCATTATCAACCAAAAAAGTATGAATTGAGTCAAAAGTTGTATGTATTATCATGTATTCAGTTTACAAGTGTATTTTTTTATTTATCTAAGTTGAGTATTGCATGCTCCAGTTTGAAGGAGAGCGTTAGATTATGATACATATGGGTAATTGGATATCTTTATGATCCTATTACAAGACTCATATTTAGTCTCATATCATTTATTGATGAGATAGTGCATTGTCTATGACGCAATATAAAAAGCCTTGCATTTTTAATCTATTGAGAAACATGATACGATATCTAGTTCTTTGGGCCTTTCATCTATAATTTTATCCTGCTATGTAAAATCAAAATGTTCTTATTTCTTTTGCTCTTTCTTTGATTCGCTTCCGTAATTCTTTTTTCCATAATAGCAAAATATGATTTTTTTCCTTGATCGAAAGGCGGGTGTGTTGACAAAACCTCGATTTTTCTGGAAGGTTTTAGAACTCAACAGAGGATTATCACATCTTCCAAACTGACACCCAAAGGTTTGGAACGTGTTGCAATAAATTTAATATTCAGAGACAGTGTATGCTTTGAAATAGCACCATTGCAAGTCCAAAATAGATCGCCGTTTGCTTAATCCAATGCAATAAGATATAACCGCAGATTTTAGATGGTAATGATTTGTCTAAGAAAAGGATAGAGAAAATCTAACGGCCAGCTGTCAGGATCTATAAACAGCATAATAATACACCGAATGACCACTCAGAACCGCATGCGAGATGCAGTGGATATGGGAGCAACTCCAGTAGAGTCAGCACTGTTCATGTCATAATATGGATCCTGACGGGAATGGCACATCACTGTTCCTGCAATATGGATTCTGACGAGATTGGGGACGCGGTTAGGAAGCCAGTAGGCAACTACCTCTGTCTGGTGGTATCCTCCAATCGGCCACAGTTCCATATTTCTGCGGATGGAATCGGAATCTGTAGCCGCACTGCTGATTTGGATCAAACGGGGTTGCCGAAGGGGAGCAGCAGAGGCCCATTGGATAGAAATGATGATAAACGATGGGATTGTTCCAATGACAAAAACACTAAACAAAGAAGGAATCCGACAAGAATGCACCGCCCTTTTGCTCGACGTTAATTTAGCAACTTTGTCAGCCCCTCCCCCCTCTCCTACTGTTTTCGATGGGTCAGATTAGAGTGGCTCGCGTATCCTGTGGGTTGTTCATTCTTAAATTCTTGTGTTCGGAGAATACTTGTGGCCATAGCTGGTGGTTGTGTATTTTATTAGATTAGTAGAAACTTTTTAACGTGTTCGAAGTTAATTGTTTTGTAAGTCATTTGTGTCCTACTTAGTTAAGCGTGACACCATAATTGCTCCCTTGGATTGGCCGGCTTCTGGCGTTGCAGTACTAAATTAATCTTGTACCCGGGCGAAGTCCATGAGGGCTGACTAGGATGTTTACTATCTCACTAATTTTTTGCATAAAAGAATACAGAGCTGTTCCTGCATCATTTTTGTCGTAATTTTTTTTATTTTTTTGAAAAATATCATCATTTATATTCATTTATATATCCCTCCAATACACCATTTGAATTTCTCAGAAACAGAGACGCATATACCCTCTATCTAGAACATGCAATTTTAACGATTTAAACATTGTTGTAGTCAATCTGTTCTAAATGTAGGGTACAAAAATCTCTATTTCCGAAAAAAATCGAATGAGGCATATATAGGTGAATATAAGTGATGATAAAATAAAAAATTTTGCGGAAAATGGTACAAGGACAACCCTTTGGACAATGAACCATGAATCCTACCAAAAACGTTGGACAATGGATCATGTATCCTACCAGAACGTTGGATCAGTTTGAGCTATAGAATCAAATCAGTTAAGCCGGATTATAACGTTATTATTCTTTAAAATCGGATTAAACTTGCCAAAAATGGGCTATTAAAAATGGCTACCAAAAATGAAGGAGGTTTGGGAATTCGAGATGTAGCGTGCATGAACAAGGCGCTCTTGGCAAAATGGGCTATTCAGATACGGGTAATTCAAATAGACTGGCAGTTAGGCTCCTACGGGAGTTATACGGGGTTCGAGGGTCGCTCGAGACTTGGAGTGTGGTTTCAATCTCCTCTGTGGGAAGGTGTCCGCGAGGTTTTACCTCTTTTAGCACCAAGACTGAGACCGAAGATCGGTGATGGGGAATTATTTCAGTTATGGCAAGATGATTGGACAGGGGACGGGAAGCTATGTAACCGTTTCCCGAGGTTGTTTGCATTGGCGGAAATGAAGGAGTGCTCTTTAGCGCAGACATGGATGACAGGATGATGGGATCCACAGTTTGTGTCGAATCTCTCTTCTCAACGTTTGGAGGATTTTGTCAGAATATGGTCCGAGTTGCCATCACCAAACTGCATCAATGAGAGAAGAGATCATTTTGAGTGGAATGGTGGCAAGTTCTCGACGAAAAAGGCGTACGTGGAATTCAAGGGGACCTCGACGGATATGGATACAGAACTATGTCAAGATATGAAGATCATATGGGCTAGCAAGATTCCGTGC
This sequence comes from Ottelia alismoides, assembly GCA_037367405.1. NCBI lineage: Eukaryota > Viridiplantae > Streptophyta > Magnoliopsida > Alismatales > Hydrocharitaceae > Ottelia > Ottelia alismoides. Next base: position 265,064 of record JAZKJV010005868.1, on the reverse strand, counting down.
AGGGTTAAGGTCTTCCTATGGTGCCTGAGAAGGGGTAGACTATGTGACAAAGCAAGGAGGGGAAGGCTCTTCGGCAGTGTGGACACTCAGTGCGACAGGTGTGGAGAGCAGAACGAAGACTCTGATCATTTGTTCTTCAGGTGTCCATCATCGGCTCGGATTTGGCAGGAGATAGGAGAATCTTGGATATCAAGTGGAAGCATTGATAATTTTTGGAGGTCAGTGAGATCGGTAGGAGGCAACTCAACACATGATTGCACGATGGCATTTGCGGCTTTGTGGGCGATTTGGGGAGGAAGAAACGACCTCATTTTCAAAAATCTGAGGTTCTATCTAGAAAACGTAGTTGCACATTGTACCTCTCTTTATAATTTCTGGTCCTCCAGATAGTGTACTACGCTATTTTTTAAGTAATATATCCAACTCGGGATGTCACCCTCACATTTTTCAAAAAAAAAATCGGATTAAACTTAACTAACCGGGAAAGCGGTCAAAATGGCTCGTCAAATCAGAATGAGTTAGAAGACATTTATACTTGAACAAATATCAAATGTACAATCAATTTAGCAGTATACATACAGTATTTTCTTCATATGAAACGTTAAATATTATACAAATATATATATATATATAATATTTGAACTAAATACGAAATAGAATAATAGTATAATAATATTTAAAATTCATTTATATAAGAAGTTGTTGAAGAGCAATTGGTTAGGAGTTTTGTGATTGGTAACAAAGGTCATGAGTTGAACTCCCGACAACATCACTATTTATGTATAATTTAAAAACAGAATCTTGGTTCAATTTCGGCACATTTGACCTCGTAAATAAACCAATAATTTGATTGAAATTTATACTTTCATATCGAACCAATATAAATTGGTTAATCAATGTCTTACTGGCCTAGTCCAACTGGTCAAAGTAGATAGTCTGATTTTCAAAATATTGATTTACGTCATATCTTTATATGTCGTATGATCTTAAGGTATGTCATTTTCAGTCATGCAAATAATACTTTCCGCCCTTCTCAACCCATTTATCGATCCGGAAAAGAGTTTGTATGAAATCAACTTAATATCTTCTAGTGAAAGAAATGAAGTTACTACCTTGCTTAGAGAATGTGTGAAAGCATATACATGGGCGAAGTCAGAAACTTCTCTTTGGGGGAGGGATGGGGGTACATTTTTCTGGTATAATTTATCTAATTGCATATGTTTAATAAATTATATTGGTTGCTTAACGAAATGATTTTAAAATAGTTGTCACATAATAATTTTTTTTGCAAAAATAACTTTATAGGCTTAAGATTTTATACAAGTATCCCTACAAATATTGTATTAACAAAAATACCAGTATATCTTCATTTTTCAGAAGTGCACTTTCATTAGTTTGTTGTTAACTTATATCGTAGAAGGGTCTTGTTCCATCAATTCATGGCCGAGTAGATAGTTTGTTACGCTTGCGGTTTGATTTGATCAAAGTACCCAATTTGCTAGCAAACCTCCTTTGTTCTGTTTTTACGTTGTACTTTACCAAAATCTGGAAGCTAAGTGTTACAAATGATATGGTACAAAGGTAGATTAGACTAACTCTGTGTGTTATCACCTCGGTGAAGTAAAATCATAAGATCGTACAACGAGCAGAATGAGGAATCCTCGCACAAAGTTGAAGATAACGGACGTCTACTTACCAACCAATAGGGGTATCACCCAATATGTAATCCTACAAAATTGAATTAAAATAACTATAAAACTTAAACAATAAGAAATTTTCGAAGTCTTAGAGCTTCACTGGACATGTGTTGATAAATCCATTTGAGTTTTGTTGTCTTGTTTGCGGTGTGTATCATGTTTATGTTTATCACCCTTCCCGTCTTCTAAGTTTCTTTTGTTCATTACGGAGCAACAAGATATGAACCTAGACTTTCGCGAACAACATTTTGTGTCATGTCCCGCACCTCGAAACACGGGAAAATTTGCAGAAGCATTCCAAAACAATGAATTTTTTTCGAGTCCAGGAGCGAGACAAAACTCGATAATCCATAAATAATTTTCAGAGTGCCAAATATGATGGAAGAATAAAGGAACAAAACCAATAAATAAAAGACTTATCAAGTTTGAACTACAAAAAGAAAACAAATAAGTCTGTCAATAATCTCCCGTACATTAATCTTAATGAACTAGGATAAAGCAATGACTCATTAGTTTAGCTGAGCAACCCAACCTCGTCCTCCGTTAAGCTGCAAGGTTATAAATCAATATTATTCAAACGAATTTGACTAAGTATGCACCAATAATTTATGAGCCATGCCATCATAACCATATACAATGAGTAGTAAAGAATACTACAATGAAAATTCCATATAATAAGGAATATAAATCAATAAATAAACGATGAACTATAATTAGACTTTTTCAATTATGCCAATCATCATGGGATAACAATGAAAATTCAATAAATTTCCTTGAATATCACAAATTTTGTGACCATAATATCAAAATTCATATCAAATATAAATCAATACCCTCTGCCGACACCGGGCAGCCCGAGCTTGGATAGAAACCACCCCGTTCCCTTAAATCAAAATTTTACAAGTAAAACAAATATCAATATGAGGTCTGCTATCCAAACCCCAATGCAATGGATATCAGTACTGCGTCAACCGCCGTAGCGGTGAATTGTTTGGAAGTAGTGTAGGATTACCCGCCTACAACAGTCATTTGGCAGAACTAACCGTCCGCGTGGCACTGGGCCAGGTCAAAGCCTCTAATGGACCAACAATGAATAATGTATGCTCCCTCACAATGATGGTGTCAAAAACAATGATTAATATTCAATAAAAATATTTGGACATAAAAAGAAAAATTGCAATTTAACCTACATATATAATGATGTATCTATCTCTGTAATATTCAACAACTAACCCACAGATAGGCATTGTGGCTAAATATCAACATGACACCTAATTACTTAAAGTTGTAATATAATCAAAGAAGTTTAACGAGATTTTATAAAACTCCATTGCAATAACTAATAAACTCGAATGTGGAGTATAAATGACAATGGTATGAGACATAAATTATTGTACATACCTTAAACTCTCTCGATAACAACAGTCCGAAACAACTGCTCTAATCACTCTAGCAAATCAGACCCTATCACAAATATAGGCATTCTAATAAGAAAAGTCTAAAATAGAATTTCGAACCCAACCCTGATTGTGCAAGAATTTCCTACGATAGCCACTAAATTATGTGACTTACCCCAGATCTAGACCACATATTCATCTGATTCGATTGGACTATACGAATTCACTTTATATATATGTTTATATATGACTTTTCTTACAGTATTATGTTAGACTACAATTATATATGTAATATAGGTAACGTATTATATGTTTAGATAAAAAGTGCTTTCTTTGTTTGTTTGTTTTTTTTATATATTAAGAGAGTTATCAATTAATTCTCATAATATGATAATGGATGAATCGCAACATAAACATTCTTCCGTCCGAAAAATGCTCGTGATTTTAAACATTTCGAGTTGGAGACAAAACTAACGATATAATCATAATTCCTTCTGACTATGCATATGCATGAGAAAAAAAAAGGTGAATTCTTATGCATGTAAAAGATGTAGCCTTTTTTAAAAGAACATCGAATTCTGCATCTTAATAGAGTAGCAATAATTATCGAAAACTTGCTTGTCGAAAAAAAATGCAATGGAGTTTCAAACTTTTCATCGCATGACTTCTATATGATTGTTAACGTAATTAAAAGTTAAGATGTCAACGTCGACTCTAATCAGAGTAGATAGAAAAAAATACCAAGATGAAGATCTCCAACGTTGACCTTGATTGAACACGATCGCCAGCGGCCTTGAATGTCGAAACGCATAGACCAAGGCAAGCGCTCTCGACGCAAAAGTATTGAAGGGAAAGGAGCAATGTAGAGAATGGTTGGATTAGGTCATGCTACGTAGAATAGAGGTGCACATTGATGGGGATTAAAAAGGTATGAGAAAGATTCATACATTCAAAGGGATAAAAAGCAACGAGTGAAATTGAAAATAGAAGGATAAGAACCAATGCCGTTTATTTTTCCTGATAAAACCATTGTTATCTATTTTTTTTACCATTTCATTTCCTTTTTGAAAGGCACCAAAACCGACTTTGAGACTATTTATTTATTTTATTAGCTTTGTTTGTATTTTACCTACCCGTGATCAACTTTATTCGATTTTGTTTCCAATCTATATTTTTTAAAAAAAAGTTTTCAATTTTGTAAAATACTCCTTATAAAAATAGATGTTACAACTCTACCCTCCTTATAAGAAATTTTGTCCTCATAATTCAATAGACATACCTAGAAGTTCAGGGTATTTTTCTCGAACTTCATCTTCAAGTTCCCATGTGGCTTCCCTATCCGAATGGTTATGCCAAGCAACGTTTACCATTTTAATAGTCTTCCTTCGTAATTGATGTTCTTGACGATCAACAATGTGTGAAGGGTGCTCTTCGTACGATAAATATTTAGGAACCTCGATAGGCTCATAATGAATATAATGAGATGGGTCATGAATATATTTCCGAAACATGGAGACGTGGAAGACATTATGAATATGTGAATATTGCGGTGGTAGTGCAATACGGTAGGCCACTTCTTCTACCCTATCCAACACCTCAAAAGGACTAATATATTTTGGACTAAGTTTTCATTTTCGTCCAAATCTCAATACACCACGAGTCGGAGAAATCTGAAAAAGACACGATCACCAACTGCAAATTCTAGTTCTCAGCGACGGTTATCTGCATAGCACTTTTGTCTACTTTGGGCAATTAAGAGGATTTTCTTAATTAGGTCAATCTTATATGCACACTTTTGCACAAGTTCCGGACCGAGCAATCTTCTTTCACCAACCTCGCTCCAATAAAGAGGAGATCTACATGGCCTCCCATAAAGAGCTTCATACGGAGCCATTCCAATGCTAGCCTGATAACTGTTGTTATAAGCAAATTCAATAAGTGGAAGGTTCTCATCCCAACTTCGAGCATAATCCAAAGAACATGCTCTAAGCATATCCTCGAGAACCAGAATTGTTCTTTCAGATTGACCATCTATCTGAGGATGGAATGCAGTACTAAACTTCAGCTTTGTACCGAAAGCCTCCTGAAGTTTTTTTCCAAAATCTCTCGGTAATTTTGGATCTCGATCAGAGACAATAGATGGGTATACCATGAAGCTTCACAATATTATTCATGTATAAATTTGCTAAGCTCGCAACTGGCTCCTTTTTCCTCATTGGCAAGAAATGGACAGACTTCATCAATCTGTCCACGAACAACCATATGGCATCATAATTAGTTGCATCAGTCTTCGGAAGACCCATCACAAAGTCCATAGTGATGTGTTCCCATTTCCATTCCAGAACCTCTAACTGCTCCAAAAGCCTGGTTGGTCTTTGATGCTCAGCCTTAATTTGCTGACACACCAAACAACGAGAAATAAATTATGCAATTTCCTTCATATTTTTCCACCAAAAAATTCGCTGGAGATCCTTATACATCTTTGTACTTCCTGGATGCACAGTGAATTTTGAATGATGGGCTTCATCCAGGATCTCTTGTTTCAACTCTGCCAGCGAAGGAACCCATAAGTGATTCCTAAATCTGATGCCGCCATCTACAGCAATAAAAAAATCTGAATTTTCTTCTTGACTTTTTTCAGCCAAAACATGATACTCAGGATCTTCTTTATGAGCTCTCAATACTTTCACTACTATCTCAGAATGTATCCGGATGCTAGATAAAATGATCTTGTCTCCTTCCTTGAAAGGATTCCAAGAGACCAAATCGTCAATCAACTTCCACTTTTTTATCATCAAACTGGCTGACAAGACATAGCCCTTTCGAATCAGAGCGTCAGCTACAACATTCGCTTTACCTGGATGGTAAGCAATAGAAAAATCATAGTCCTTAAGAAATTCCATCCATCTCCGCTGGCGCATAATTGAGAAAAGATATATTTGAGGCTTTTATGATCTGAATACCATAAATTTCTCACCATAAAGATAGTGACGCCAAATTTTCAATGCAAACACTATAGCAGCAAGCTCTAAATCATGCGTAGGATAATTCCTTTCATGAATCTTCAACTGTCTTGAAGCATAAGCTATAACTTTTTCATTCTGCATTAAGACACATCCCAAACCATTCAAGCATGCATTAGTCTAGATGACAAAACCTCCACAACCAGAAGGTAAAGTCAAGATAGGAGCAGTGGCCAACCTTCTCTTCAATTCTTGAAAGCTGTGCTCACATGCATAAGACCATTCAAATTTTATCCCTTTTATAGTCAATCCGGTCAAAGGAAGTGAAATCTTTGAGAAATCACGAATAAATCTACGATAGTATCCTGCTAATCCAAGAAAGTTTCTAATTTCTATCACGCTCTGTGGTTGCTTCTATTCTGAGACTGCCTCAACCTTGGCTGGATCAACATAAATCCCATCCTTGGAAATAATGTGCCCAAGAAACATAACCTTTTCCAACCAGAATTCGCACTTGGAGAATTTAGCACAAAGTTGGTTCTACCTTGGATTCTCTAATATGATTCTCAAATGCTCCTCATGTTACTCAACACTTTGAGAATAAACAAGAATATCATTAACAAAAAGAATGACGAAGTGATCTAAGAATGGTCGAAAGATCCGATTCATGAGATCCATAAAAGCGGCAGGAGCATTAGTCAATCCGAAGGGCATCAAACAAAACTCATAATGCCCATAGCGTGTTCGGAAAGCAGTCTTCGAGATATCTTCCTCTCGAATCCTCAATTGATGATAGCTGGATCGCAAATCAATCTTCGAGAAGACCCTTGTTGATTGGTGTTGAACAAATAAATCATCAATCTGTGGTAACAGATATTTATTATTGACAGTCACCTGATTCAGCAGTCGTAAATCAATGCATAAGCGAAGTGATCCATCTTTCTTTCTAACAAATAAAACAGGTGCACCCCATGGTGATACACTGGGTTTGATAAATCTCAAGTCAAGCAACTCCTCAATTTGCTTCTTTAATTCGGCCAGTTCTGCAGGAGCCATACGATATGGTGCCTTAGATATTGGTACAGTTCCAGGAACCAGCTCAATAGTGAAATCATTCTCCCGCTGAGGTGGGGGTCCAGGCAATTCTTCTGGAAAAACATCAGGAAACTCTCGAACAACATCGAGATCAGATAAAGATACGGTTGATGGCTCAACCCTAATAATACTGGCAAGATAGGCTTCTCGCCCTTTCAAGACCATGCGATGTGCCTTCATGGCAGAAATAATGCACCGTTCGGAACCGGTGACATGCCCTTTGATAATAATATATGGAATCCGATGGCTTGCGACAATCACTCTCTTCTTATAACAATCAATGATACAATGATATCGGGAAAGTCAATCCATCCCAAGGATAATATCAAAATCCGCCATCTTCATGATAATGAGGTCACTAGGTAGCTCATGACCCTCAACTATCAATGGAGCATCCTGAATATACTCCAATGCCTTGACTTTACCACCCGTAGGTGTGGTGACTATTAGATCAATAACTAAAAGTTTTGGTTTTGCATCCATACTTTTTACTAAAGCCTCATAAATAAAGCTATGTGTAGCACCAATATCAAAAAAGAATCTTTGCATGCAAATTATCAATAAGAAGGGTACCTTCGATGACCTTTTCCTCCTTAGCAGCATCATCCCCAGTGGTGAGAGCATAGACTCGAGCAGGAACCTTTGGCTTTTGATCTTGACCTTGGGATGTGGACTGCTTCCTAGGCTTCGGACAATCACGAACAATGTGTCCTTTCTCTCCACAGTTCAGACACTGACCATTCTTGAGGTAGCATTCTCCAGGATGGAAACGGTGATAGAAAGAGCATTCAGGAAATCTGTTATTTTGCCCTGGCTTGGAGGCTTGCTTCTGCTTCTGAGAATTTTTGAATGACTTGTTCCTCTCGAACCGATCCTTCCGATCATTGTGCGGCTTCTCCTCCTTTTTTCGCAAGAAATCTCGCTCCATGGTGGTAGCACTTGCTAGGGCATCCTCCATGGTCTTCGGCATGCTTGAGAGAACCTTCGATCTTAAAGCAGGGTGACGTCCCTCAATGAACTTCTGAGTCATCCGATACTCATATGGACATAGGTGTGGAGCATACTTCAGTAAGCGATGAAACTTGTTGTTATATTAAGCAACATTCAGATCTCACTGCTTTAGATTGATAAACTCTTACTCCTTAATCAACTACAAGTGCATCGGAATATACTGCTCGCGGAAGAGTATAACAAACTCATCCCACGGAATAATCTCTCCTTTTTTAAATTTCTGTAACGGGCAACTGGTCCCCCAGTCCGTAGTAGGATCTTTCAGTTGATGAGTAGTGAAGGAGACCTTGCTATGATCCGGACATCTAACTACATCAAACAATTTTTCTATCTCCTCCAGCCATCGATCTGCTACCTCAGCATCCACTATACCATCAAAGCTAGGCGGGTTCACCTTTAAGAATCTCTCAAAGGTGACTTCATCCCGACGCTCCTCACGAAGTCGCCTTTCTCTATCAAGACGCCTCTCGCGACATCTCTGATCCTTGTCCCTACTCTGGTGGTGATCATCTTGATCGCGAATCAGCTGGGAGAGCTCCTCGACCGTCTTCATCAACTTGGCATTCTGTGCTGCCAAATCATGAGAGCGACGGCCCCGCTTACGGTTCCAAACGGTCAGCATCTATGAATAGCGACAATCAATTAGTCAGTTATTCTAAACATAGTCTATAAATATTATATGTCATCCTAAAATTGGATAATATTCCTCTAATATTCCATTTGGCTCTGATACCACATTGTCACGTCCCGAACCTCGAAACATGGGAAAATTTACGGAAGCATCCCAAAATAATGAATTTTTTTCGAGTCCAGGAGCGAGACAAAAACTTGATAATCCATAAATATTTTTCAGAGTGCCAAACATGATGGAAGAATAAAGGAACATAACCAATAAATAAAAGACTTATCAAGTCTGAACTACAAAAAGAAAACAAATAAGTCTATCAATAATCTCCCGTACATTAATCTTAATGAACTAGGATAAAGCAATGACTCCTTAGTTTAGCTGAGCAACCCAACCTCGTCCTCCGTTAAGCTGCAAGGTTATAAATCAATATTAGTCAAATGAATTTGACTAAGTATGCACCAATAATTTATGAGCCATGCCATCATAACCATATACAATGAGTAATAAAGAATAATACAATGACAATTCCATATAATAAGGAATATAAATCAATAAATAAACGATGAACTATAATTAAAGTTTTTCAATTATGCCAATCATCATGGGATAACAATGATAGTTAAATAAATTTTTTTGAATATCACAAATTTTATGACTATAATATCAAAATTCATATCAAATATAAATCAATACCCTCTGCCGACACCGGGCAGCCCGAGCTTGGATAGAAACCACCCCGTTCCCTTAAATCAAAATTTTACAAGTAAAACAAATATCAATACGAGGTCTCCTATCCAAACCCCAATGTAAAGGACATCAGTACTAAGTCAACCGCTATATCGGTGAATTGTTTAGAAGTAGTGTAGGATTACCCACCTACAACGGTCAATTGATGGAATTAACCGTCCGCGCGGCACCCAGCCATGTCAAAGCCTCTAATGAGTCAACAATGAACAATGTCTACTCCCTCACAATGATGGTGTCAAAAACAATGATTAATGTTCAATAAAAATATTTGGACATAAAAAGAAAAATTGCAATTTAACCTACATATATAATGATGTATCTATCTCTGTAATATTCAACAACTAACCCACAGGTAGGCATTGTGGCTAAATATCAATATAGCACCTAATTACTTAAAGTTGTAATACAGAGATATAATCAAAGAAGTTTAACGAGATATTATAAAACTCCATTGCAATAACTAATAAACTCGAATGTGGAGTATAAATGACAATGGTATGAGACATAAATTATTGTGCATACCTTAAACTCTCTCGATAACAACGGTCCGAAACAACTGCTCTAATCACTCTGGCAAATCAGACCCTATCACAAATATATGCATTCTAATAAGAAAAGTCTAAAATAGAATATCTATCCCAACCTTGATTGTGCAAGAATTTTCTACGATAGCCACTAAATTATGTGACTTACCCCAGATCTCGACCACATATTCATCTGATTCGATTGGACTACATGAATTCACTTTATATATATATATATATGTATATATATATTATATGAATTTTCTTACGGTATTACGTTAGACCACAGTTATATATTTAATATAGGTAATGATTATATGTTTAGATAAAAAGTGCTTTGTTTGTTCGTTTGTTTTTTTATATATTAGGAGAGTTATCAATTAATTCTCATTAACATGATAATGGATGAATAGAAACATAAACATTCTTCCGTCCGAAAAATGCTCGTGATTTTAAACATTTCGAGTTCGAGATGAAACTAACGATATAATCATAATTCCTCCTGACTATGTCTATGAATGAGAAAAAAAGGTGAATTCTTATGCATGTAAAAGATGTAGCCATTTTTTTAAAAGAACATCGAATTCTGCATCTTAATAGAGTAGCAATAATTGTCGAAAACTTGCTTGTCGAAAAAAAAACGCAATGGACTTTCAAACTTTTCATCGCATGACTTATATACGATTGTTAACGTAATTAAAAGGTAAGATGTCAACGTCGACTCTAATCAGAGTAGATAGAAAAAAATACCAAGATGAAGATCTCCAACGTTGACCTTGATTGAACACGATCGCCGGCGGTCTTGAACATCGAAACGCATAGACCAAGGCAAGCGCTCTCGACGCAAAAGTATTGAAGGGCAATGAGCAATGTAGAGAATGGTTGGATTAGGTCATGCTACGTAGAATAGAGGTGCACATTGATGGGGATTAAAAAGGTATGAGGAAGATTCATAAATTCAAAGGGATAAAAAGCAACGAGTGAAATTGAAAATAGAAAGGATAAGAACCAATGCCGTTTATTTTTCCTGATAAAAGCACTGTTATCTCTTTTTTTTACCATCTCGTTTCCTTTTTGAAAGGCACCAAAACTGACTTTGAGATTAATTAATTTATTTTTTTTAGCTTTGTTTGTATTTTACCCGCCCGTGATCAACTTTATTAGATTTTGTTTCCAATCTACATTTAAAAAAAAGTTTTCAATTTTGTAAAACACCCCTTATAAAAACGGATGTTACATTTTGTCTATATCACATTTCCTTTCCCTGCCTTGAATCAGAAGGACTCTTTTCTTGGTGTAACTATGCAATTTGTCTCGTTCGAAGTGGGAACTCCGACCAACCTCTCGTCTCCCATTGTGTCCTTGTTTTCCCATCTATGTATCCCATCTTATTCCATACCGACTCAAGATGACTCTCTACCCGAGATGCCTGACAGTCCTCTTGTTCAAGATCGAAATCCGACCAATCTCTAGCCTTCATTTATTTCTTTTGTTTTCTCATGTGCCCCCATCATCTCCACTTCCTCCCTTTCCCTCTGCTATTGATGCAAAGAAATCTGAGATACTAGAAGTCCTCGAGACACTAAAGAGATTAGTTGGAAGAATAGGATCGAGTTAATTTCTGAAGTGAAAGAGGAGATAACTGTGATGAAGGGTATCATCATATTCGTTGGGTACACGTGATTGTAATTCAATAATTAGAATTTTTCTTAATATGTTCAACTAGTGTTTCAACCTAAATCTGATCATGAAATGATTTTTTTATTTAGGAAGTACTACAAGAGTTTCCATGTCAGCTTTCACCGAGATACAAGGCTCAGATTAGTTTCAATCAATGGGAAGACAATTATACACCTCAAGTTATCATGTAAAATTCACGTAGAGAAGACTATTCAAATCCACCATCTCAGTAGCTAAAGCAAAACTAATTCTATTTGTTTCATACCTTGAGGGATCTATTTTGAAAGGCATTGTTCATATTATCCAAAGCTAATTCGAAATTTTTTAGGCACAAATGAGTGAACTACACTGAAGAGTCGATTCCTTTGCAACCAGCAAGGATGAGAGCATAAAAGCACAAAATAGTGTAAGAATAGCAAGTCAAACTTTAAAGATTTGGAAGTTGAAGCTTTAATCACACGTATGCATAGATATTATTGATGACCGAGAAAACCCTCTCACAGATCCGGATAAGGTATGAAATTGATCAAGGGTCGTTGCGATTCGGATCTCGAGATTCGGTCAATCAAGAAAATTCAGGAACCACCAAAGTTAAAGAATAAATCGATAAAATCAAGCAGCGGTCCTCGCTATTCATTTAACCTGGTATAGCGACCAGGGTCGGACACAAGGAGCATGAATTGAACGAGTGTTGAATCCATGAATCATTAACTTTTCTCTCGCATTTTGTCTTAAAACCCTTAACAAATGCATGTAAATATTCATTAATTTCCATCTTTTGATAAATCTTCATTCATAAATAAAAAGTCACTTTTAATCATCAAAATCATGTAAATAAATAAAGAACAAAAAAAAAAACAAAAGATATATTGGATATATGTATATATGTACAATATGACTTAAAAAAATATAAATATAACTGAAAGGTATATTTATAGCCCAACCCCCGAGACCAAGTCAGCATGGATTGGTCGACAAACCAATAAGTAGGGGGAGATAAGGAAAGAAAACCATAAAAATAAATTAAGTCACACTCTATACACTTTCCACTATTTATCAAATAAATATAAAATTTCAAATATTTTTAATTAGTTCATATATATATATTTCACCAAAATCTTTTCTTAAGTATTACTAAAAATGTATATAGAAATATAAAAATAAGTTAAAAATATTACCCTGTATATATGCCAAGAAATCCTACTTGTAAATTGTCAAAATCTCAACTTTCGAACATCATAACTTCCTCATACGATCTCCAATTTCACTCTACTCACCTTAAAAGTTCATAAAATAATATTCTCTAATTAATAAAGGTAGTTTCATCAAATTCAAAGTCCGTTTGCAAAAAGTCAGTTTTGGGATCAAAAGACAACGGGGTTTCTGGGCTCTTTATTTTATATAGAACACATTATTTATATTTTTCTTAATTTTATAATTTTTAATTAATTTCATGATCTTGTAATTTAACCCGAATTTATTTCATAATTTTTGGAGGTTATTTATTATTTTAATAAAATCAAAAACCCTAAATTATAAGCAAAAATGAAATGTATAACTTATACCCTTATTTATTAATATATGTAAATTAATTTATTAAAATCCATAAAAATTCACACAAGCCTTATTTATTATTCTCATAATTAAGAAAATATAAAAGTAATTTTTAATTATTTATTTATTAAATTAAAAATCCAAAACCTATTTATATATACATATTTATTAATATAATATAAATAATTCAGATAATGATTATTATTTATAAAAAGTATTTATTCTATAATTAAGATTATTTAATTATTTACATTTCTTGTATTTATACCTATTTAAAATAATCTTATTTAGTATTTAATATTGAATTTACAAGTAATTAAACCCATCTGGCCAACCAAGTGCTGACACGTGTCAGCACCTAGTTCATCTTCCTCAAGAAGCAGGTAGAATGGAGTCTGTTCTAACCGGCGACCTTCACCTATTTATCCAGCTCTCCTTCTAACTCCTTCCGACGATCTATTCCGTTGATATTCACCTCCTAACAACCACCAAACTCGCCAAACCTTAGATCAAGCTTGGGGAGCAAGCAAATCATCTATATAAACTCCTAAAGACCCCCATGCGCAACTAACTCTCCAAACACCTGTAGCTCCAGCTCCAAGTGCCTGACCCCCATCCTTCCAAGCTTCGCACCGCCTGACGTGGAGGTGACAGCTCCGCTCCAGCAAGCTCGCGTGGAGGAGGGAACATCGGAGGAGGTTCCAAGGTTCTTCTCAGCCTTGCATCGCCACCATCGCGCGCATCACGCTCCGACCAAGTTCGTCCGTCGAGCACTCTTTCGAGGTAATACACCTTGATCTTCCCAGACCTATTCATTCACTTCTCGATTTTCTTTCTCAATTTGCGTGTATCCATTAGCGAGATTAAGTTGTCATTAGGACGCTTAATCATCCTACTTAAACGCTCAACAAAATCCACTCTCAAACTCGTTTCAAATCGAAACCTTTCGCATCTTCTTTCATCAACATTTCCACGCAAATATTAATAATTCTGGAAACATCATTTTTCGTTACTTTTTGAGCTTGCAGATCTATCACCTCTTGGCCGATTCTTCGCGAATCGAGCACATAAATATTTTATTTGCAGGTTCTTCTTCCATCAGGAGCCATTTCCACGCATCTGGAATCCTTGATTTGCATTGAAATCGCAATCTAAAAGGAGCTCAACAAACTTTCATCAGAACAGAGCAGAGCAGTCTGATATCTTCATCACCTTCCCACCGCCGATCAAAGCTACCTCCGCCAGCCACCTACTGCGGGCGAGCGAGAGAGTTAGATCCTCTAACTCTCTGGCCCCACCGGAGAGCCAAATCTGTTGCCCATCGCCAGAGAAAATTAGTTGAAGAAGCTCGCGTCGTCAGTTGCTAAACAAACTCAATAACACCTGAAGAGCTCCAGACGCATAGGTTGCCGACACGTGGCGCATCCAGAATCGTTCGATCAATGCCTCTCCGTTCTAATCCTGGCCGTGCATATGAACTGGTGGAAATTTGCATACTTAACCCCACCGACTTCCAGATATTCAGCTCCGCTCTAGAACTTTTTAATAATTGGATTTAGGTCCCTCCGCACGGACCTAAATCTAAAACACTTTATTTTCTTTCACAGAACAGTCCCTGTGAGGACCTTTTTGCAATAGTTCTTATAGTTTTTCTTGCGCTTACACCCCTAGGCTTTAGGGGATTATTTTTGGACCTCGTTTGACTTCATTTTTCGTCGATTTCTTTAGGATAGTTACGCAACTAACCCAGCAAGTTGTTATTAAATTTTTGTGTATTTTTCTCGTGTTTTCATCATGTTTTAATTTTTTGAAATCTGACTCCATTTTGTTTTGTTTTCTTGTCTAGTTCGAGCACGTTGCTCAGCTTTTTACCTACTATACTATATCACCTATATTTTACCTATATTCCATCTATTATATAATAAATAAATCTTATAAAAAATATCCCTTTTGAAAATTAAATAAAATTTGAAAAGATTAAAATCAAATAAAAAAATTAAAAATAAAAAATCAAATAAAAATTGTCGTATTTCTTTAATCACTTTTAGAAGAGGTAAAATAAAATCGCAAAAATATTTTTTCCTAAAAAAATCAAAGCCCTCTATTCTGCCTCCTTGAATTCGACCCAGGCACACTTACCTGGATAAAAGAAAATAGTGTAGGTTTCTTTAGAAAACCGAATTTGTTTGATCGGAGTTAGGATCCGGATTGCGGCTTTCTACATCGACAACTCTCTCTTTCAAAAGTCGTAAACTGACTCTAGCGACCGTTATCAAAATGGAGCCGTTGCGGGGGAGGCGTTAGAGTATTTTGATATTTTTCAAATTTTTGTGATTTTATTTTTTCTCTTCTTTTTGTTTGGTTTTTCGTAGCTTTTCGTACGGTTTTTCGTACGGCTTTTTCTCGATAACTTATTTTTGTTTTAGTAGTTTTCTTTCGGCTTTTCTTACGATTTTCTCGACTCTTTTATCAATTGATTTCGTACGGCTTTTTGTATAGCTAATCAAGTTTTCAGGGCCTGGAGGATCAACCGGTTTCTTAGGAAGCCGAAATAGTTGAAAGAGTAGAGGCCGACTTCTTCTTCACGAGTCGGCTGCAGAGGGAAGAATTTGAGTAGTGTAATTTTTGTAAAAGAGAGAGAAAGGGAGAGAAACTGTAAAAGAGAATAAACAACACCCCATTTTTTTCGGGGTCTGATTCGCCGGATACCATGTATTCGGGGGATCAGGGCACCCACCGTGATTTTTCTCGCCTTATCGATTTTTCCGCAGCTTTTTAGATGTTTGTTTAGGTTTTTCTTTCTATCTGATTGTTCCTACGTAGCTAGTTTCATGACTCGTAACCTAGGTGCATGATTTTAGGAATTTTATAAAAAGAAAAAAAATCGGTAGACGTTTGTTTGAAAAAAACCCAAAAAAAATTACAAAACCACAAAATAAAATCGGGACTACTAAACATATCTGACCTAAAAAACCGTAACGATTCATCTGTTTTGGGAGAGTAACCCCCGCACAACTTCTCAGAGTGCACGACCGAGAGTCGACCCATAAGGTTAGAGACAAAACCCCGTATTTCCCATGAAATACTACTTAATTCATACACATGATCACTGTTCCTCAGTGGGTAAGCTTGGGTAGCCGGAAACGATCCGGGTTTACTTAGTAGAGTGGGAGGTTTAGAGGACACTGCGCAAGGCTCCGTCCTCAAGTAACACGGGTAGCCAGAAACGGTCTATACTTACTCCCATACTGGCTAAGTGCGACTGATCTTCTGTAAGGACTCGGACCAGTGTTTCGAAGAAACCATCGGGCACCTATCAGCTTGCTCAGCCCGCGATAACCGAGATACTTGTTTGCTAATTATAATCCTAAAACCGACAAGATAAAAGACCGAACCCTTACGGTCTTCACCGGGTTGTGTTGGTGAAAACGGGGTTTGCTTTGTGTTTGCTTGTGTGGCGTGAGTTTTCGCGGCTTTCGCATTTTTCCTCTCATTTGAATCATACATCGTGCTCTCCCGATCAAATCTCTTGACATTGAAGATGACGTCTCGACGGCTTTTCTGCTCAGACTCCGTGAGCTTTCGACCATCCACCGTCTAGCGTACATCTTCACAGGCTCGGGATGACCCTCTTCCTGAGCTGGTCCCATCAGATCTCGAGGAGAGTCAGACCCAGACTCCCTTGTCTCCTAGCCAGAATATTAAGGCAGACCCTTGCCTCAATACATCTAGATCTCCAGCTTATTTTTCGCTGAGTTCTTACGAGAGCTTCTCTTTCACAGACAATCAGATGGCTCGCGACAAAGGACCGGCAGCAGACGAGAGGCCACCAGCTGGAGAGAATTACGAAGGAAGACCAGATCTAGTTGCAGATGTTACCACTGGGATACTCGATACGCTTCAGCAGATGAATCTACAGATTCGAGAACAATTTCAAGTTCAGACTGAATTGCAGGCTGAAATAGCCACGCTGCGAGCATGGGCCGGGAACCAGTTACCGCCTGCAGTTCCCGCAACTTTACGGGATGAGTATGACCCGGGCGCGAGAACGCTCCATCATTGGATTCGGCTACCGTCGAATCAAGGGCCATATGAGCTGAGACCGTCCGTTATTTCTTTGCTTCCCAAGTACTATGGGAATGCCGCAGAGGAGCCAATTACCTTCTTACATCAATTCGATATGATTTGCGGTACGACTTGCTATCCTGGAGTTACACAGGAGGCTGTACACCTCAAGGTCTTTCCCTTTGCCTTAGCCGATAAGGCTCTTTACTGGCTGAGTCATCTGGGTAGGGAAATTTCTACATGGGACGATATGAAGTCCACTTTCCTACGTAAATATTTTCCTCTAGGAAGGACGAACATGATGAGGAGCCAGATCTCCAACTTCACACAGCTTCCGCACGAGGCATGGGATAGATTCAAGAACCTTACGGAGAGATGCCTGCATCATGAGATCCCAATGAAGGTGCTAATGCAGAATTACTTTGGAGGACTCCAGCCGGATATACAGGGACTCGTGAGTGCCGCATGTGGCGGCAGCTACTTAAATAAGGACGCCGAGTCAATCTAGGCCATCTTCGAAGGGATGGCCGAAAACTCGAGAGTCATGGACTCTATCGAGCATTTCAGAAAGCCTCGCAACCACCACATCACCACGATTACCATAAGGTGGCTAACATTTCAGACTCTGAATCAAACACCAACATGGGATACATTAGCGAGAAATTGACGTTGATGGACGTGATTCAGAAGCAAGTCCAAGACTTACAGCCGCTGCGAGAGTTGGAGAAACTCTCATCTCTACCTCAGCAGCTGAGTGATCTTTCGAAGAAGGTGTCTGAGCTCCAACTTCAGTATTAGCAGAGCCAATCTTCTTCGACCGCACAACCAGCATGGAGGATCGCATCCGCTCCACCCACCCGTCAGATCCACTACGTTCAGAGCGAGTCCGAGATTCCACAGATCGATTGGCATGAGGATCAGTCTCATGCCAATCCCGGTCAGATCGCCAGCACTACAGAGATGGAGGTGGAGCCGCAATCCACTCTCGAGATTAACGGGATTTGGTATACTCCGATTCAGCAACTGAGTATACCAAATCAGCAGCAGCCATCGTACGATCATCTGCAGCATGGACGTCTGCATTTCCAACACCGCCAGAGCTTCACGCCGCAGCAGTCTCACCCAAATGTCTATCATCAGAGACCACAATCATATCAGCATCCTGCTCACTATTCACAGAATTATCCTTATCAGCAGCCGCAGCTGTCTTCCTCCACACCACGGTGATACTCCCAGCCTTCCACCTCTCAGCAATACACGCCAAGGCAGAAGAGGGGATCAAGCCAGGGCCACCACACCAAACCAGAGATGTCTTCACAAGCCCAAGCACTAAACCAGATCATGGATATACTGAGTACGCTGCAGATTGCACACAAGACTGAGATGGATCAGGTTAACCGTTGTCTGGACGAGTTAACTGCACCGAAGACCACACTTCCAGCCCAGCCTCAGATGAATCTGAACAATACGAGGAGGCATCCATATCAGGTAGACACTACGGGTAAGATCTCATTTCCAGAATTTTTTCTAACTTCATTCTTCTCAGAAGCGGTAGATCACCACGAGCACCTGCTGGAGTAGAAGAGCGGGCACTTGACGAGGAGCACGAGCAAATCCATGAACCTCATGATTCTGAAGCCGAGGAGGAGAACCAATAAGATGATGAGGACCACCCTGCAGACTCGAGAGACAGGAGTGATGCCGATACAGTAGATATGGACACTGGAGAATCAGACGATGACATCATGCTAGATCAGGCAGAGAATCCCGACAAAACATTTCTTCCCCTGTCTTAGAGAGTTTTGTACATAATTATGAAACTCTCGATGTACAAGCTGATTCTACTATCAATAAAAATTCTGATTTTTTGACTCCTGATTTTGTTCCTTTTCCCGATGCTTTGTTTGGAAAAGGAAAGAAAAATACCAAAAAGAATGATGTTTCTCTAGAGACTGAACGTTTACTGAAAGATCGCATATTTTTGAAGATCTCACTTCACAATGCCTTAGATCATTTTCCTATGCTTAAGAATCATTTGAAAACCCGATGCACCACGCGTAGGAAAAAGCGATCCCGAACAGAGAAACATGTCTTGACTAAGGATACATCTTGTGCCATACAGAATAAGTTACCGAAGAAGAAGAAAGACTCAGGTGCACATTATGCCAGATGCGAGATCGCAAAAGCCGAATTCGACCGCACTCTATTAGATAACGGTTCCTCGATTAATCTGATACCCTCTTCCTTACTCGATAAGCTCGAGTTAGGTCCTCTTTACAAATCCCGCACGATCCTTCAGTTTGCTGATAGATCCGTAAAGAGACCTAAGGGTATACTTAGGAACGTTATCGTAACCGTGCATGGTCTGTAATTCCTAGTGGACTTTACGGTCCTGGACATGGATTGCCCTACACAGTTACACCTTACCCCGATCATTCTCGGGAGGCCTTTCTTAGAGACCGCAAAGGCTCTCTTCGTTTATGATACATGGAAGGTATCTTTTCGAGCCGAGGGCAAGAAAGTACATATAGATATGGCAAGAGAATCGAACACAGCCAGTGATGCATCTTCTGCTATTCTGAGTTCTTTAGCCTCTTGCGATTACATGGATGAGGTCCATCTTGACGACCTCAAAAGATATCAGGTAGAGACCCAAGAATGCTTAACAGAGGACGGGTCCGAGACCACAGGGGGTGATTCTTCAGACGGAACTTTATATTTTAGTCTGGATGATGAGAAGCAAAGGGATTAGAATTCTGAGGAGTTTAATGCAGATCTTTCAGATTCAGAGAATTTACACGATTCCTCCATCTCAGATGATCCAGAGACAGAGTTTCATTTATCTGAGTTATTCTCTTCTGATCATTATGAGGAGTCGGATGATGTCTTGAACATCTTCTGTAGTCTGACTCTAGAGCACATCGATATGGTGGATAATCAGAATGCCGACAAATCCACAACCGATACAGATCCTATTACTCATACAGATGAGGTTTCAGCATATACAGATACTACCTTACCAAAATTAAAAACTTTGCCACCAAACATGAAATATGCTTTCCTTGCGGATCCACATCAACGGTTTTCGGTCATTATCAGCTCATCTTGACCGACGATCAAGAATCTCGTCTGATGGATATTCTAGAAAGAAAACGCAAGGCTATTGGGTGGACTGTATCCGATCTCTGCGGGATTAATCCTGCTTTGTGTTCACATCATATCTATCTCGATCATGACAGCAAACCCTCCAGAGAGTTTCAACGTAGGCTGAATCCGGTGTTATGAGAAGTTGTCAAGAAAGAGAATACGAAATGGTGTGACACAGGGTTCATTTATCACATCTCCAACTCTGAATGGGTTAGGCCATTACATGTTGTCCCGAAGAAGTCGGGAATTCAGATGGTTAAAAATGAGAGTAGAGAGGAGATTCCAAAGAGAGTAACCACGTCGTGGCGAGTATGTGTTGAGTACAGAAAATTGAATAACGCGACGAAGAAGGACCACTTCCCTTTGCCTTTTATCGACCAGGTTATAGAACGGTTGGTAGGGAAGGAGTACTTCTGTTTCCTTGACGATTACTCCGGATACAATTAAGTATCAATTGCTCCTGAAGACTAGGAGAAAACCACCTTCACATGTCCGTTCGGCACGTATGCCTTTAGACGGATGCCCTTTGGATTGTGCAATGCTCCTGCTACTTTCCAGAGGTGCATGCTTACTATTTTTGCGGACATGGTTGGTGATTTTCTAGAGGTTTTTATGGATGATTTTTTGGTCTATGGTTAGTCCTTTGACGATTGTTTAGTATACTTAAACCAGGTTCTGAAAAAGTGTTGTGAGGTAGATCTTGTTCTGTCTTGGGAAAAGAGCCATTTTATGGTTACTCATGGGATCGTGTTGGGGCACGTCATCTCCCAACGAGGCATGGAGGTTTCCCCTGCCAAGGTGGATGTCATCAAGAAACTCGAACCACCATCCAACATCAAACAGTTAAGGTCATTTCTTGGGCATGTCGGCTTTTACCGACAGTTTATCCAAGACTTCTCTAAGATTGCCCGACCGTTAATTGAGTTATTAGGCAAAGACATCGAGTTTGTGTTAAATGATAAATGTCTTAATGCCTTCCTTACTCTGAAAGATAAGATTATCAGTGCTCCTGTCCTACATCCGCCTGATTGGTCTCTACCCTTCGAGATCATGACAGATGCTTCAGATTTTGCGGTCGGGACTGTATTAGGATAGAGGAGGAATGGACTTCCCGTTGCCATCCACTATGCCAGCATAACTTTAGACGATGCTCAAAGAAATTACACAGTGACAGAAAAGGAGATGTTGGCAGTAGTGTTTGCTCTAGATAAGTTCCGATCATATCTTCTTGGCTCAAAAATCACAGTCTATACTGATCATTCAGCTATCCGATTTCTGATGGAATAGAAGGATGCTAAGGCATGCCTTCTTCGATGGATTCTATTACTTCAGGAATTTGATTTGGATATTAAAGATTGTCGTAGCTGATCACCTCTCCCGATTACAATCAGATTAGACTTCAGATGAGTACACGCTAGAGATCGCAGAGAGATTTTCTGATGAGAGCATCTTTGCGGTTATCGAACTTCCGTGGTATGCAGATATAGTGAACTTTCTGGTCACATAGAAAAGTCCTCAGGGTTGGCCTAAGAACCGAGTTGATAAACTAGTTTCTGAGGCATGATACTACCATTGGGAGGATCCGATTCTTTTTCGCGAAGGATTGGATTGTGTTTACAGGCGTTGTATTCCTCAGGAGGAATATAATAGTGTCCTCACTTTATGCCATTCTTTAGAGTCAGGAGGACATCACTCAGGGAAGAGGACAACGTAGAAGGTAGTACAAGCAGATTATGGTGGCCGACTCTTACTAGAGATGCCTGCACATTCGTGAAGAGTTGCCCAGATTGTCAGAGAGCTGTAGGGACAGTCAGTGCCAGAGATGCAATGCCGATGCGACCTATCATTATTTGCAAGATCTTTGATGCATGGGGCATAGATTTCATGGGACCGTTCCCTTCTAGCAGCGGCTTTGAGTACATTCTTCTCACTGTAGACTATGTTAGTAGACTGGTGGAGGCTATACCCGCACGAACCGTAGACAGTAAGACCGTTTGCAAGTTCCTAAGGGAACATATTATTTCGCGGTTCGGGATCCCATGTATTCTTATTTCTGATGGGGGTAGCCATTTCATTAATAAGGAGGTGAAAAAGCTAGTGAAGCAATATGACATTGATCACAGAGTAGCTTCTCCTTACCACCCATAAACGAATGGCATGGCTGAAGTTTCAAATAGGGAGGTGAAATCAATTCTCCAAAAATTAGTACGACCGGATAGGAAGAACTGGTCACTGCTTCAAGATCATGTTCTTTGGGCATATCGTACTGCTTACAAAACTCCCTTAGGTACTTCACCATTTAGATTTGTTTATGGAAAGCCGTGCACTTTGCATGTAGAGATCATGCACAAATCTGAATGGGCAATTTGAGAAATCTTACTGAATGTAAAGAAAGCAGGAGCCAAGAGAAAGATAGATCTGAATGAGCTGGTAGAGATTCGAAATCAAGCATACGAGAACGCACTCATCTATAAGGACAAAGTGAAGAAATGGCATGACAGACATATCTGGCACAAGAGCTTTGTCCCTGGACAGAAAGTCTGGTTGTTCAATGCGAGATTGAGAATTTTTCCTGGCAAATTAAAAAGCGAGTGGGAAGGACCGTACATAGTCAGAACGGTGCACGATAACAGTAGTATAACAATATCAGATGTGTCTCCTGGTGCAGAACCGTTCGTGGTTAACGGGCAGATGCTGAAGCACTTCGTCGAGACTACTAATCATCTGGCTCGTACTGAAGTGAACTATTTTGTACAGGAATCATGATCATTCTTTCAATTCATCTCATCCTGTACAAATTCTTTTGAGCCATTCGATTCTGGAGATCCACAACACTTGTATATTCTTCGTAGACCACAATCGTCCCCATGTTTTGCTCGTCTTCTATGCTTAGGATACCAGATCCTAAGTATAGGAGGGACCGATTGTCCGCTGATTCACATTTTATATTTTGTTCTGATTCTTTTTGTATAGCCTTTCTTTTTCACAAATCACTGGTCTCCGATTTTTGGCTACACTCTTTTCTATACTTAGGATGCCTTATCCTAAGTATAGTGGGGACCGAGTGATTTCGATAATTTCGTATTTTTTTTCCTTTTAAACTTTCGTTATTTATTCTTTATCATTCAGTCATCCCGTTTTTTGCTCTCCCGTTATACTTACGATGACATGATCGTAAGTATGGGGGGGGAGTAACTGACTCGTACTCTTTATTCTTTATCACCCACTTTTACTTAGCACGAGTTATGTCCTCCTTTTTCTCTTTTGACGCTATGAGGACATAGCACAAGCTAAGTATATGGGGTGCGTATATATTATATATATACTTTTGTCCATAACTCGTACTTTTATGTATTTTCTATATCTATAAAATCTATAAAAAGTGGGTAAGGGTTAATTTAAAATCCACTTATATTTATGTATTATTTATAAAATCCTTATAAATAAGTAAAATATGTTTAAAACTTGTAATTAAAATATGGACTTAAAATTTGTACTTATAATTTGTATAATACTTATTTAAAATCCTATTTATTAAAACAAGTATAAAAACCATTTAATCCTTAAAAATCCTTTTGTAGATAAAATTTGTAAAAATACATTAGATATTTAATCCAAATAAAATATATCTTGTAAAATTCATGAATAAAAACTTGTTTATAAAAATTATAAAATCCATAAAATTACAAAGTTCTAAAATTCATAAAAATTACAAAAAGACTTAAAATCCATAAAAATGAGTAAAATTCAGAAAATATACTTCACAAAAACATGGTTGCATTTGCATCCACATTTTTCAGAATAAGTTTGATTTCTAGAACTAAGGACTGAGTCTAGTCTAAAGGATGGAGCTTGATTACGGCCTTTAACTTTCGTTGTAAGGAGCCTAGTTAGGATCTGGAATTTAGACTCTTCAGGTCTTTTAACTTAAAATCTTTGGGTTCCATAAGACCATAATCGGGAAATTAAGTCATATGTGCTTAAGTAGACCATTTGGTGTCATCCGTACAACTCTACATCAATGAACCAATCTTGAACACCTGCACTCTGCACTTAGCTCAACTCGCATGGAGTTACGAAGGGCAGTACATCTTGGTAGTGTGTTTCTATCCTTATATTTACGGTATTGACGTCTAAAGACGGGAGAGATTGGGATTGCGATAGTTGCTTCGGATGAGGGAAGGATCTGCTGACACAATTTTTCTAAGACCTCAAAAAAATGGACGGAATAAAAATATGCTATATCCGTCGAGGCACAAAAAGATGAATGCAGTGCAAGCAAATTACAAAGTCAAATCAAAGAAGAAGCCACCAAATAAGACCACAATGGTCCAAGCTTCCACCAAAAATGCCTGCACATCTTAGTGGAGACTCAGCTACACCGGTTGAGCTTCACAAGGAGATGCGTCTACACTGGTCGCACTCCACTTCTTTTCTCATTCATCTACTTTCTCTCTATATTAGATTGTGGACATAGCAGAACTGAACTCAGAAGGGAATACCTCCCTCCCCGAGGAAAGAGTAGCGGGATGAGGAAGCCATAGAAGTGTATAGTCGGGATGGACGGTTTCTTCAGTTCTCTAAGCAGGAAAAGATAAATCAATTCACACACTGTACAAGTTGACTTCAAGGATGATAGAGTTTGCGATATGAATAAGTGAGTCTGAACTAGCCGATGAAGTGATCTTGAATAAAGATTTTTGGAACTTGAGGACTGTTGAGGATAAAATCCTAATCCTAGTTAAGGCTTCGACAAAATGCTTGTTTCAGGCTTGATCGAGCTCTGTCCTTTGTCTGTTCTCACAAATTGGTTTAGGAAAACAAATTCATTCTAACTTTCTTTCTTTTTCACTTACTTTTCAAGTAAGTGTTTGCTAAGGGACTAGCAAAGTTTAAGTATAGGGGGTTGATGGATCCATGATTCATTAACTTTTCTATCGCATTTTGTCTTAAAACCCTTAACAAAT
Organism: Ottelia alismoides; assembly: GCA_037367405.1. NCBI lineage: Eukaryota > Viridiplantae > Streptophyta > Magnoliopsida > Alismatales > Hydrocharitaceae > Ottelia > Ottelia alismoides. Next base: position 239,589 of record JAZKJV010005868.1, on the reverse strand, counting down.
GTATGTAAATATTCATTATTGTCCATCTTTTAATAAATCCTCATTGATGAATAAAAAGTCACTTTTAATCATCAAAATCATGTAAATAAATAAAGAACAAGAAAAAGAACAAAAGGCAGATTGGATATATGTATATATGTACAATATGACGTAAAAAAATATAAATATAAATGAAAGGTATATTTATAGCCTAACCCCAGAGACCAAGTCAGCATGGATTGGTCGACAAACCAATAAGTAGGGGGAGATAAGGAAAGAAAACCATAAAAATAAATTAAGTCACACTCCATACAATTTCCACTATTTATCAAATAATTATAAAATTTCAAAGATTTTTAATTAATTCATATATATATATATATTTCACCAAAATCTTTTCCTAAGTATTACTAAAAATGTATATAAAAATAAAAAAATAAGTTAAAAATATTACCCTGTATATATGCCAAGAAATCCTACTTGTAAATTGTCAAAATCTCAACTTCCGAACATCATAAACGAACTCCAATTTCACTCTACTCACCATTAAAGTTCATAAAATAATATTCTCTAATTAATAAAGGTGGTTTCATCAAATTCAGAGTCCGTTTGCAAAAAGTCAGTTTTGGGACCAAAAGACAACGGGGTTTCTGGGCTCTTTATTTGATGTAGAACACATTATTTATATTTTTCTTAATTTTATAATTTCTAATTATTTCATGATCTTGTAATTTAACCCTAATTTATTTCATAATTTTTGGAGGTTATTTATTATTTTAATAAAATCAAAAACCCTAAATTATAGGAAAAATTGAAATGTATAACTTATACCCTTATTTATTAATATATGTAAATTAATTTATTAAAATCCATAAAAATTCACACAATCCTTATTTATTATTCTCATAATTAAGAAAATATAAAAGTAATTTTTAATTATTTATTTATTAAATTAAAAATCCAAAACCTATTTATATATACATATTTATTAATATAATATTTATATTTCAAATAATATTTATTAATTTAAAAAACTATTTATTCCATTATTAAGATTATTTAATTATTTACATTTCTTGTATTTATACCTATTTAAAATAACCTTATTTAGTATTTAATATTGAATTTACAAGTAATTAAACCCATCTGGCCAACCAGGTGCTGACACGTGTCTGCACCTGATCATCTTCCTCAAGAAGCAGGTAGAATGGAGTCTGTTCTAACCGGCGACCTTTACCTATTTATCCAGCTCTCCTTCTAACTCCTTCTGACGATCTAATCCGTTCATATTCACCTCCTAACAACCACCAAACTCGCCAACCCTTAGATCAAGCTTGGGGAGCAAGCAAATCATCTATATAAACCCCTAAAGACCCCCATGCGCAACTAACTCTCCAAACACCTGTAGCTACAGCTCCAAGTGCCCGACCCCCATCCTTCCAAGCTTCGCACCGCCTAACGTGGAGGTGACAGCTCCGGTACAGCAAGTTCGCGTGGAGGAGGGAACATCGGAGGAGGTTCCAAGGTTCTTCTCAGCCTTGCATCGCCACCATCGTGCGCGTCACGCTCTGGCCAAGGTCGTCCGTCGAGCACTCTTTCGAGGTAATACACCTTGGTCTTCCCAGACCTATTCATTCACTTTCTCGAATTTCTTTCTCGATTTGCGTGTATCTATTAGCGAGATTAAGTTGCTAGGACGCTTAATCATCCTCCTTAAACGCTCAACCAAATCCACTCTCAAACTCGTTTCAAATCGAAACCTTTCGCATCTTCTTTCATCAACATTTCAACACAAATATTAATAATTCTGGAAACTTCATTTTTCGTCACTTTTTGAGCTTGCAGATATATCACCTCTTGGTCGATTCTTCGTGAATCGAGCACATAAATATTGTATTTGCAGGTTCTTCTTCCATCAGGAGCCATTTCCACGCATCTGGAGTCCTTGATTCGCATTGAAATCGCGGTCCAAAAGGAGCTCAACAAACTTTCAGCAGAACAGAGCAGAGCAGTCCGATATCTTCATCGCCTTCCCACTGCCGATCAAATCTACCTATGCCAGCCACCTACCACGGGCGAGCTCGAGAGTTAGATCCTCTAACTCTTTGGACCCGCTGGAGAGCCAAATCCACTGCCGATCGCCGGAGAAAATTAGTTGAAGAAGCTCGCGTCATTAGTTGCTCAACAAACTCAAGAACACCAGAATAGCTCCAGGCGCACAGGTTGCCGACACGTGGCACATCCAGAATCGTTCGATCAGCGCCTCTCCGTTCTAATCCTGGCCGTGCATACAAACCGGTGGAAATTTTGCATACTTAACCCCACCGACTTCCAGATATTCAGCTCTGCTCCAGAACTTTTTAGTAATTGCATTTAGGTCCGTCCGCAGGGACCTAATTGTAAAACACTTTATTTTATTTCACAGAACAGTCCCTGTGAGGACCTTTTTGCAGCAATTCTTATAGTTTTTCTTGCGCTTACACCCCTGGGCTGTAGGGTTTTATTTTTGGACCTCGTTTGACTTCATTTTTCGTCGATTTCTTTAGGGTAGTTACGCAACTACCCCAGCAAGTTGTTATTAAATTTTCATGTATTTTTCTTGTGTTTTCATCGTGTTTTAATTTTCTTGAAACCTGACTCCATTTTGTTTTGTTTTCGTGTGTAGTTTGAGCCTGTTGCTCGGCTTTTTACCTACTATACTATATCACCTATATTTTACCTATATTCCATCTATTATATAATAACTAAATCTTGTGAAAAATATCCCTTTTGAAAATTAAATAAAAATTTGAAAAGATTAAAATCAAATAAAAAATTAAAAATAAAAATTCAAATAAAAATTGTCGTGTTTCTTTAATCGCTTTAAGAAGAGGTAAAATAAAATCGTAAAAATATTTTCTCCTAAAAAAATCAAAGCCCTCTATTCTGCCTCCTTGAGTTCGACCCAGGCATACTTACCTGGATAAAAAAATAGTGTAGGTTTTCTTTAGAAAACCGAATTTGTTTGATCGGAGTTAGGATCCGTATTACTGCTTCCTACATCGACAACTCTCTTTTAAAAGCCGTAAAATGACTCTAGCGACCGTTATCACCGAGACAACCTACGAAGTAGTCTAACAGAAAATAAAATAAAAGAGATGTTTTTGGTTGATTTTTCAATGTTTTTAAATATTTTTTTGTATTTTTTATAATAAGGAAAATAAAGAAATAAAGGAAAAGGCCAATAAACCACTATTTAGAAAACTCACAAAATAAAGCCAAAAATTCAAATAAAATTATTTTTATGTTTTTTATATTTTTAAGTATTTTTGGTGAATTTTTCAGAATTTTACAATTTTTGGTTGATTTTCTAAAAATCAAGAAAAGGGAAAATAGTGGATCAATGTGCAACTAGACTTGAAAGGCTAATTAAAATATCTAATTAGCCTCTAAAAATCTGGATACAATTTTTATGAAAACTAGATACAAAAACTAAGCTACAGAAAAAGAGTTTGTATTTTTTTTATTTTTATAGAATTTCTAATGATTTTTATAAGATTTTTAGGATTTTTTTAATTTTTATGGGTTTTATAAGTCCAAATGACACAAAAATTAGACAGTAGATCAAAAACAACAAAACAAACTATTCTATTTTTTTTAGAATTTTTAGATGAATTCCTATATTTTTCTTTGATTTTTCAATTCAGACAATAATAAAAATGCGTGTTTTCGATTTTTTAAAAATAGCAAAATAACTAAAAAATGTACGAAAAATTTAGTGAAATTTTTATACAGTGGCAGGAGCCATGCTGTCCAAATTTCAATTGATTTGGAGTTTAATTGGTATTTTATTCCACCAATACAAGGCACACAGCACACAAGGACCTAAGTGCAAGAAAACATAGTTTAGGGGCCAAACAGTAACACGCCTAAAAAATCCAGGGGCCTTTTTGCAAAAGTCCCACTACAACATGGAGTGTAGCCGATCTCCAGGGGATAAGTCTAGCCCTGTGCTCCCACCATATCTATCTCGAGGAGGACGCGAAGCCATCGCGTGAGTTCCAGCGGCGGCTGAACCCGAACCTTCGAGATGTTGTCAAGAAGGAGATCTCAAAATGGTGGAGCGCTGATTTTATCTACCCCATCTCCGACTCCAAGTGGGTCAGTCTATTGCATGTGGTGCCCAAGAAGACGGGCATCACTACAGTTGTCAACGAGACTGGAGAGGAGATTGCTACATGGGTACCCACTTCTTGGCAGGTCTGCGTGGATTACAGACGACTCAACCAGGCCACCAAGAAGGATCATTTCCCCTGCCCTTTATTGATCAGATCATTGAGAGACTGGCATGGAAGAGCCATTACTGTTTCTTGGATGGGTACTCCAGATACAACCAGGTGGCGATTGCGCCAGAGGACCAGGACAAGACTACCTTTACCTATCCCTTCGGGACATATTCATTCAGACGGATGCCCTTTGGATTGTGCAACGCTCCGGTGACATTCCAGAGGTGCAGTTGTCCATCTTTTCAGACATGGTAGGGGAGTGATTAGAGGTCTTCATGGATGACTTTTCGGTCTACGGTGACGGATTCGACTCCTGTCTTGACTGCCTAGACTGTGTCCTCCCGTGATGTATTGAGGAGCACCTGGTGCTTTCTTGGGAGAAGAGTCACTTCATGGTGACTCAAGGGACGGTGTTTGGTCATATCATCTCCAACAGGGGCATGGAGGTTGATCCGACCAAGGTGGATATCATTAGGAAACTCAGTCCACTGTCCAACTTGCGGCAGTTACGGTCTTTTCTGGGGCATGTCGGTTTCTACCGATGATTCATTCATGATTTCAGCCGGATTGCCCGACCGTTGACTGATCTGCTGACGAAAGACACCGAGTTCATTGTGGATGATAACTGTATAGCGTCATTTGAGACTCTCAAGAGTCTAGTTGTCGAGGCTCCTGTCCTATAGTCGCCTGATTGGTCTCTCCCATTCAAGATCATGACGGATGCCTCTGATTTTGCCGAAGGGGTCATGCTGGGACAGAGGACGGATGGAGTCCCCTTTGCTATTCACTGTGCTAGCCGGACTTTGGATACAACTCAGAGGAACTACACAATCACTGAGAAGGAGATGCTAGCCATAGTGTTCGCCCTAGATAAGTTCATATCGTACATCATTGGATCTAGAGTAACCATCTTCACTGATCATACCGCCATCCGATACCTCATGCCAAAGAAGGATGCCAAAGTCAGATTGACCAGATGGATCCTTATACTCCATGAGTTTGGTATAAAGATTAAGGACAAGCCTGGAGTCAAGAATGTGGTGGCGGATCATCTCTCCCGATTGGAGTATCTTGAGGATTCTGAGCAGATCGAGCCTATTTGTGAGACCTTCCCAGATGAGGCAATCCTTGCTATCGCCTCTCTCCCGTGGTACGCTGATATCGTGAACTTTCTTATTGCCAAGAAAGTCCCACAGGATTGGTCAGGCAGAGACTTGAGACCTTCCTCGCGAAGGCCAAGTTCTACCACTGGGAGGATCCCATCCTTTATCATGAACGAGGGGATAGTGTCTGGCGTAGGTGCATTCCTCAGGAGGAGCACCACAGCGTCCTCACTTACTGCCACAATCTTGAGGCAGCAGGACATCACTCTGGTAGGAGAACGGCACAGAAAGTGCTCCAATCCGGCCTATGGTGGCCTACCCTCTTCAAGGACTCTGATGAATTCGTGAAGAGGTGTACTTACTGTCAGAGGATGGGCACTTGTGGACAACGTTATATGATGCCGATGCAGCCCATTCACTTCTGTGAGTTTTTTGACGCATGGGGCATCGATTTCATGGGTCCATTCCCTAGGAGTCAGGGATTTGAGTACATTCTGTTGGTCGTTGATTATGTTAGTCATTGGGTTGAGGCCATCCCTTCCCGAACCACAGATGCTAGGACTGTTTGCCGATTTTTGAGGAAGAATATCATTTCACGGTTCGAGGTACCTCAAGTGTTGATATCTGACAGGGGGTCTCATTTCGTCAACGACAAGGTAAAGGCCCTTGCTAGCGAGTTCAACATAGACCATCAAGTAGCTACACCGTACCATCCTCAGACCAATGGTCTTGCTGAAGTGTCGAACATGGAGATCAAGACTATATTGCAGAAGGTCGTCCGCCCTGACCGAAAGGATTGTTCACAGCTTTTGGACTCGGTCTTGTGGGCATATCGGACGTCCTTCAAGACACCGTTGGGTACGTCTCCCTTTCGCCTCGTTTATGGCAAGCCCTGCCATTTACCTGTTGAGCTTAGACATAGGTCACTATGGGCAGTTACAGACATCATCATGGATCCAGTGAGTGTAGGAGACCAGATGAGGGCAGAGTTAGCAGCTGAAAAACGATAAAGCAAGAGCCGCTAATTAGTGGTCTGACAAATCAGACTCACTATCGCTGATGCGATTACTCAAGCCTCCTCGTTTGTCAACAATTAACCCACACAATCAATCAAGCAATCAATAGCAAGGATTAAAATTTATTATACCCTACTAAGAAATGTACAATGGCAAGCAAGTAGGGGTCAAACACATGAAACAACGATGCAGAGTATAGACAAGAGTCAAAACCTAGGTCTAATAAATCACTTAGCCAATCTAATTTTTTTTGTGGGTTTTTAATTTTTAATTTTTAATTTTTTTAATTTTTATTTATTTTTTTTAGTTTTATATTTTGGTTTTTAATTTTCTGATTTTTATAATTTATATTATATATATTTTTTTGTTCTTTTTTCAATATTGAAATAAGTAAGCAATATAATAAAAGAGAAGGTACAATAGTTATAAAAATATGCAAAAATAGTCAAAAATTCAAAAATAAAATCTTTTTGGTATATTTATGATTTTTACTGTTTTTGTGATTTTTGGGTAATTTTCAGAATGTTTTTGGTATTTTTAAATAATAAAATGAAGCAATATAGTGAATAAGCTGCTGGCTAGGGATAAAATGGAAATTAAAAATAGCAAACAGTCACAACAATTTTCCACACTAATTTTCAAATAAAGACAATAAAATATGGAACAATCATGAGCTGAGTTTATATTTTTCAGAGTTTTCTTTGATTTTATATATTTTTTTTTGAAGTTTTTATGTATTTTTGAATTTTTAAGTTTTTTCTTTTGAAATTTTTAGTGGTTTTTGGATTGAAAATAAAGTAGGTCAAAATATACAATAGAGAATATTTTTGGAATTTTTTAAGACCTTTTAATATTTTTTTGGTATTTTCTAAGCTAGACAGTGCTGGATTAACATGTTTTTGATTTTTAATAAATATAAAAATGCAATAAAATCAAAAACTAAAATTATGGTGTTAAAGAACAAGCACACAGGAGCTTAGACCTATTTTTGAGAATTTTTGGAATTAAAATGATGCGTGAAACACATAGATCAAGCACACCAAAAATCCTAAACCTGGTAGGGGTATATATGCAATTATAGAAACATACAGGGGATTAGATGCAAATTTCACCAAAAGACATGCGCAAGGCACGCGTTCTGTCATTCATAGGGGCATATTTGCAAATATTAAAAACTAGCGGGGCATACATGCAATTAACCCAAAAACATATTTAATTAACTACGCATAGGGGTATAACTGCAAATACCTAAAAGTACGGGACCAAATATGCAAAATGTCCAAAAAAGCACGCACCCTAGTCACGTGAGGTGACGTGGCGCGGACTGAAGTGCAAATAAAGAAAGTGCGGGGGCCTAAATGCAATTATTACACAAACTTTTAAACTAGAAATAAAAGTTCTAGGACTAAAGCATAAATAGAAAAACACGCGGGTGAAGGATGCAAAATACCCACGAGGCGGATTGAGCGGCCGATGGAGCTTCACTAATCCACGTGGCGTGCATCCGACGGCGGATACCCCTTCGTCCTGGCGGCTGAGATTAGAAATTCGAAGGTTGATCGAACGACTGGGGGCTCCTGGCGATCGGACGACGAACGCGGCGTCTGGAGAGGGCTGTCGATCCAACGACGGGCAGAGGGTCACGAAGAACACCTCCCCCGGCGAGCTTCGGGTGGCGATTGCGGCCGACACACGGCCGCTCCGGCCCTAGGATCAGGGGCAAAATGATCCTGGGGCCCTTCCGCGTCAGCCGGTGGTCTCAGGAGAGGCAGGGACGGTGCAAGGTGCTCGGACGACGGAGGCGACCTGGGCGGCTGGTCCTGGAGTCGTCGAAGGTCGATTGAGCCTTCTCTTGGGCTCGAACCTGCAAAGTTAAGTGCGTAAATCCAGGCGAACAAAAAGGCAGTTTCGGATGGTTCGATGGAAGCGGAGGGTTGCTCAGGCGAAGAGCTCCGGCAAGCGGCGGAGAGGGGAGCTCGAAAGCTCGATCTGAGCGAGATCGAGGGAAATGGAGGGGTACTGTGTGATGACGGAGCGAAGGGGGAGAGAGTGAGGGTGATTTGGGTGGCGGTCGATGACGGGAATGGCTGGAAAATGGAGGCGGAGCTCAGCTCCGCCGTGGGCTTCGATCGGGGTTTCACGGTGGTCGACGCGATAAAAATCAAAACCGCTCCTAGGCTAAGCTATCCTACACTAGAGTTACAAGAAAATGGAAAGAAAAGAGGAAAAGGCTCACCAGAGACGACAGGCTGGAAGGCGCGGCGGAGCTCCGGTGAGAGGTCGGATCACTTCGATTCTACACCAAATAACTCGAACCCCGGGTCGTTTCGACTCCCACTGTCACCAGGAGCACGAGGAGATAGGGGTTTGCGAGTGAAAATGGCGGAAGAAGGATCAAGTTTGAATCGATGTTAGGGGGTCTTCTTTTGTAGGGTTGACGGGCGGCGTGGAAGACGAGGGTCCAGCGCCTGGATCGATGGTCCTCAGCCCAAGGAATCACCTGGGCATGATTCACCATTGATCGAGGCGCAAAAATGCAGAAGACATCGACATGAATCGGTGCAAGGTCAGCCCTGGAAAAATGCGAGAAGATGAGACAAAATGGTCTCTGACAAGTCTAGAGGAGGAGGTCAGACAGTTGACTGAGGTCAACTGTCAGACCAACCTGGTTGGTCCATGCGGACCAACCAGGAAAAATCCTCTAAAATTTTTTTCAAAAATCGATTAAAAATAGAAAATGGATGAATTTCATTTTGGTTAAAAAATAAAAAATGTTTATGATTTTATGAAATATTTTATTATGAATTTTAATTATTTTTATGAGATTTATTTTATAAGTTACTTATTATAGCCTATATAGGTATAATATCTACATATTTTGTTCTTTTATTTTTATTTTGTGCATTTTAATGTTAGTATTTTTATTTATTATTTTATAAAATTATAAAATACTTTCATGCACACAAATATATTTTTATTCTATTTTTCTGAGGTGTTTTGTGTATTTAATAAAATATAAGGAGGTGTTGTATAGGTATGTGCATAGGTATAATACCTGGGTATTCTATATACAATTACTTTTATTTTGAGTTTTATTTGGGTTTTTCTTCCTGTTTTAATTTACATAATTATTATAAATAATATTTACAAGATTATAAAATACAAAATATAAAAATAATGAATAAATAATAAATTGAATATTTTAATCTGTACAAGTATACAATAGGGGTCCAAAACTCAACTTTCAAACCGTAGCTCTGCTAAATACGAAACCACTGCCATTAAATAGCTTATTTTCTTCTATATACAATTAAAGTGAGTTTGATGCATTTGGAGTTGTCATTTGTGAGATACGGGTCTGGGAAGTTGGGATTTTGGATTTTCATTCAGACCATAACTTTTTATATGTATATTATTTTTCAGTGAAATCAATTTTGTATTTTTCTTTATTTTATTGTCTACAACTTTCATGTACAAAGTTTCTTTATTTGATGCACAAAAAGTGGAATCAAAAATAGGTCCCAAAATGAATAAAGAATGAATTAATAAATATAGGTATTTGGCCCTTATCTCCCCCCTACTTCATTCCTTGTCGACCTATTCATCAAGATGCCTAGGTCTCGGGGGTTTCGGGTCATAAAATATTTACAATATTTTATTCTTTTTCTTTTCTTTTCTTTATTCTATAATTTTGGCATTAAAAATAGTATTTTATACACTTTTTATACACATATGCATGAATGCTAAATTACTGTATTTAATGTTATTTTCAGGCATTTGCTAGGGTTTTTGAGGCCAAAATGATAGAATAAAGATGATGAAATGTGGATTCATCAGCAGCCCTGGAGGAGCTTCGTGATGCATCCTTTTCGAGCAGCCTACAGTATAAGGAGAGAGTGAAGGAGTGGCATGATTCTCATATCAGCAACAAGCAGTTTGATCCAGGACAACAAGTATGGTTGTTCGATGCAAGGTTGAGATTATTTCCAGGGAAGCTACAGAGCAAATGGAACGGACCCTACTTGGTTAGGAAGGTACATGACAACAGGAGTATTGATATATCTGAGTTGACTTCTAAGAGTACCTTTCGTGTTAACAGGTAGCGGCTCAAGCCATATCAAGATCATGAGCCGCTGATCGTTGACGTTGCCCCGATTCACTTTGCATGAGATATGATCTCTTGACTCACATCTATTGCATCTCACGTCTGATTATCACTGTCTCCTGACTTGTATATATCCAGGTTTCTATATCACACTATTCTTCAGTCCAACATCCCATTTACATCTTCGACGTTGCTATACTTAGGGTGCACTTTACCCTAAGTATAGGGGGGTGTGAGACTTTTGAGTTTCTTTTGATTCATTTCCACCTCTGTTTTGCTGCCTATACTTAGGGATATTTTACCTTAAGTATAGGGGAGGTAGACCTTGTACATTCTCACTCGGATTTCCCTTTGTGTACAACCTGCTATACTTAGGATTATTTGATCCTATGTATAGGGGGAAACCCTGAGATCTCTTGCATTTCTATTCTTTCATTTGTCTTTGTATATAGCCTTCCTTTTCACTTCCTGATACGAAGCACGAGTTATGTCTTCTTCATCGCTCTTGACTCTGAGTATATCGTTCGAGACAGGTATAGGGGGTGTGTATATATTCCATATATACTTTAGCCAGGACTTGTGCTTTGTGTGAGTGTGTTAATAAATAAAAATGGTTAAAAACTAAAAATACATAAAAATTAAAATTTTTCCTTGTAAATAAAATTCTTTTATTGCACATACATAGCTAGTTGTACAAATTATTTTTTTAAAAATGTTTGTAAAAATCTTTTGTGTAAATAGCTTGTAAATATTTTCAGATCAAAATTATGTATATAGTACAAAATTTTTTGTAAAATGTTTTGAAAATTAAAAGTTTGCAAAAACCTTGTGTAAATTTGTGTACATATTTTGCGAAACTTGCATTCATGCATACATCCATGTTTTCAAAACATTTTTCAAAAAATTTACACGTGTAAATATTTTGTAAATAGCATCTTTGTAAATGCTTGTATAGCTTTTCCTGGATCATAGTTGACATTTAAACTAGCCTGGAATTAAATTGAAAAAATGGAGCTTGGTTAAGATCTTAATCCACCTAATTATAAGAGGAACCTTATAGGGCTTAGGGTTGAGACTTTTCAGGTCCATAGTGACTTAATTCTTTGAGTCCACTAGGCTATGATCATATGTCATCTCGATGAGCCTAAGTAGAGCACTTAACAACACACACATGACTCATATAGACAATGGCTTGACTTGGACCCGCACTTTACACCGAGCTCTCTACGAATGAGGTGGTGAGGAGGCAGTCTTCCTTGACTAGGGGTAGCATATGAGGGTAGTACTTCTAGGCAGAACCTCTCTTCTTCTTATAGTGAAGGAAGTGCATCTCAACTTGGTCTGGTTGCCATGAGGTCTAAGGACAGGAGTTGTGGGTTGCAATAATGCTTCAAAAGAGGGATAGTCTACTGGCTCAAGAGGAAAAACTCCTTATGTATATATGTTGCACTTTGTAGATATGTTATACAGATGCACATCAAAAAAATGCAAAAAGAAAAGAATAACTCCAAAAAAGTGGTGGGTCTAATAGAAAATGATAATCCCACCGGAGTGTATTTAGTGCAATAAGCAAAGCTTGAGACTCATGTTCCATCTTATGTAGCTTGCAGCAGGGAGACTTAGCTACACTGGTTGAGCTCCCAAGGATACATGGCTACACTGGCCATGGTCCATTCTCTTCTTCCCCCTCTTCTTGAGCCGGTTGAACTTGAACTTAGAAGGGAATACCTCGCTTCTCGACGAAAGAGTGGCCAGACTAGGGTCAAAGAGTTACCTTGTTGGGGAGGATTGTCATTTTACTACTTCTGAGGTGGAGAGCTATACCTCACTTACACTGTACAAAGAAAGATTCATGGTCTTCAGGGTTTGTGTATGTAGACTTGTTCTGATCTAGATTATTGAGGAGTCTTGACTATAGATTAGTGGATCTTAGAGGCTATTAAGTTTTAAACCTAAATCCAAATAAGGTTCCGACACATTAATAATCCAAAGATCTGACCGAGCTCCATACTTTAATTTAATGAAGGCAAGTTTAATAATCAGCATTTATCCATGCATTTTCCCCCTCTTTTTCTTTTTCCTTTCTTTTTCACTTCTTTTTCAAATAAGTGTTTGCTAAGGGACTAGCAAAGTTAAGTATAGGGGGGTGATGAATCCTCATTCATCATTCTTTATTATTTTATTTTAGCTAAAAACCTGTGCAAAACACCATGTATATTTGTGTAAAGAAAATAAATTGACAAAAAGCATGCATTGTATAAATAATAATAATTAGCATGTTTTTATGCAAAAATAAAAGAATAAAGAAAAAAAAGGAAAAAAGGGAAATATTTATAATAAATATTGAGTGACCTGAACCCAAGGGAGGGCTCCACGAGGGCCTGACCGCAAAATAAAATAAGTAAAGAGAGATAGGGTGACTCAACATGATGTACATACCCCTCTTTATGTAAATATTTTATTTTCTAAAAATAAATATATATTTGTGTTCCCTATATTTTGAACATATTTGTAAAAACAAAAATAAAATAAAAATGGGAAAAATAAAATAAATAAAATCTCTCTCATCAGTGTACATAGACCATGTATATAAAATAAAATACATATTTATTTCACCTTTGTAAATAATTAATAAAAATCCAATAAAAATCACTTTATATTCCATATTTTATAGTATAAATAAATAAAATATAAAATTGGAATAAATGTATAAAAATAAAAAATTTAAAATAAAAAAATACATAGGTATACATACCTGTATATAATACTAATATAATGTAAATACCTAATTTATTTTTTCAAAAAATTAAAAAAAATCACAAAAATATACTATGAAAATAAATAAACATTTTTCACGTTAAAGATATCTTCAAATAAAATCATTTCCTATTTTAAAATGATTTTACAAATAATTAATAAAAGAAATTACTTGATTGGTCCACGGGGGATTGTTGACTCCCGATCAACTGTCCCCCCAGGACCACCTCTTAGTGGACCTGCTTCGCCAACCCGACTTCTCTGATTTCTCCCGAGTTGATCCACCTTCCATCTTCCTGGACCCCTAGCACTATAAAGTCTCAGCTCCGCCGCACATTTCATGTCATCTTCGGCCATCGCCTTCGTCTCCGAGGACCTCCAGTCTTCTTCCTTGAGTGTCAACTAGTGAGGGAGAGTGTCGCTGTGAGGATTCAAGGCCTTCAGCCTTAGGTCCGGCGAGCCCCATCGTCGCGCTCCGCCGTGAGGTGAGCCAGAGCCTCTAGAAGCATCGTTCCATCGAGGCGAAGATCCCAGGAGGAGCAGCACCTCCAGCACAGACGCCTCCGATCGCTAGATAACCCCTTTCGCCCATAGTTTCACCCCCATTCCGATTCGTCACTTTTTGCGCCGCCGGTCTCCGCCGACCATTTTTCGATGATCCGATCATCCATCCGATCATCCGACTCGACCATCACCTCCACGAGACCTATCCACACGTTCTCCACCCATCCGCTCATCTTGGTTCTCCCTGGAACCAAGATTCAGGTCCCCATCGCCGCCGCCCGCTGGAGGACCACGCAGCGCCTCATTCCTTCACCCTCCCTTTCGACCGCTAACGAGTTGAGGCAATTTGCCCTCGACCCATAAAGCTTCCTATGTAGGTTTTAAGCCAAAAGGAGCCTCATCCGGAGGTCCTAACGTCTAGGAACAGGAGCTTCAGGTGTTCTTCATCGCCGAAGCACTTCGGTCGCTTTCGGCCTCATCGGAGACCGCCATCCGCTGCGGAACGTCGTCAGGAGCATTTCGCCCAATCTAGCAGCATCCGAGGAGTCCTCCACCGTGCGTATCGGGCCAATGAAGTTCACCGGCGGCCTGTTCTTGGAGGATCACCAGCCACCGTCCGATCGAGCCGCCTCCGCCAGTTCTGATCGTAGCCATTCATCCGTGGAGCGTTTCCAGCCGTTTGATCCATCTGAGGGTCGCATCCGGAGCGTTAGTCAACGAAGGGGTATCCACAACTCTCAACCGTCCGATCACACGTGGACACCCCTCGTCCGTTAGATCTTAATAAGAGGGTAATTTGCACTTAGGCCCTCCTTAGTTTTTATATTTCAGTTTATTCTTGTAAATAATTTTAGTAGTTCTTTTTATTTTGGAACATTTGCATCTTGGACCCTGCGTTTACTTTATTTGCATTTTAGTCCCTGCTTGTGTGAGACACGTGCTGCGACACATGAGTCTATGGGTTATTTGCACTTTTATCCATGAACATGCTGGTTGTTACTTTTTTTATCTTTTTAAATAAGAATTACATTTATACCCTTCTGTTCCTGAATCACGTGCTGTGCGCTTTAGCGATGAAGGAAGCAGCTTCAGTTCTGGACAACACTATGCTGGTGGATCTGGCCTCTGAAAGGTTTGAGTGAACGCGGCCAAATCTGTATGGGAGAATGGAAACTCTCTCTCGCAATCTGAATGAGGCGAAGGATGCTCTGCTGGTATGTCTCTGCTCTGTGTTGAATCAGCCTCCTCCCTAGCTGTCAGCTCTGTGAAAGTCAGACACAGTATCAAATCATCAAACTCAGCCCAGTCGAAATCTAACTCCGAGGGATATGTATCAGAATCACAAACAAAATCTGCCTCGCAATCGGGCACCGGCTCTGCTGCCTGAGATGTATCTTGGACCAGGGGTGCGCTATCCAAGCTCGCCTCTATTGTCATATGTGCATCAACAAACTCTGAAAGTGAGAGGATGGCCTATGCTGCTGGGTATGCCCAAACTGCCTCATCATCTGTGATCATAAAGTCGCAGTCCTGGTGGATGTCTCGCCCTACATCTGCCATCTGCTCTGAATCTGAAGTATGCTCGGAGCAAGCTGTATCTCGGGCTCTAGTCTCCTCGATCATCTCTATTTGTACACTCTCGCCCTCGACGCGAAAGTATTCCCGCTATCATGATTGGATATCTCCTTGGATGTGGCCAAGAACGGGCGTCCTAAAATAATGGGGGTATCGTCACGGATTCAGGGATCTCCATGTCCAACACAACGAAGTCCACGGGGAATTTCAGGCCCTGAATCGTGCCGATAACGTCCTTTAGCAACCCCTTCGGCCTCTTGACAGATCGATCAGCAAACTGAATGACCGTCCTGCTCTATCGTAGAGGGCCCAGCTCGAAGCGGTCGAGTAGGGCTGCCGGACGTACGTTGATCGAAGACCCGCTGTCTAATAGAGTACGATCAAACCTCTACTCCAGAATGTGGCATCTGACATACGGGGCTCCTGCATCGGGGCCTCTTAGCTGGCAGACAGTTCTGAATCATGAAGCATGTGGCACGAGTGAGCACATGGATCTCTGACTGGTGGTTCCTCCTCTTCCTCCTGACTATGGTCCTGTCTCTGAGTGATCTCTGGAGTAGAGGTATGTGCTCCAAGGACTCCTGTAGAGTCAGTTGTATGTGGAATCAATCTATCATCTGCTGGCTAAACTCTATCTGATGGTTCTTTTTGGGATTTTCTTTTTTCTGCCCCTTAGCCAAGAGGAGTGCTTGGGAAGGGTATTGCTAGGTCCTTCTCAGATGAAGGACTAGGAGAGGGTCTAGGCTGCTCACTAGGAGTTGTGGATTCTATGAACTCTACCTACTCAGATTTCCTCTTCAGACTGTTGGGGTTCGGCTCGATCTGGGCAGGGATGGCGGCCTTCCCTCTCACGATCTCCCTCATCTCATGACGGAACTCGTCCATCTCCCATCGAAATGTAGCCTGCTGCTCGGACATGAGGTAGGCGAGATCATCTAAGGCGGGGTTCTCATAGGTCGGCCCATGAGAACCAGACGGGTAGCCTCGCTGGTAGTGAGGTTGCTGCTGCTGGTGGTGAGGGTGAGAGGGGTACTGCTAATGATGATACTACTACTGATGAGGCTGCTCTCACCTCCAAGATTATCCCTGCTGATAGGGACGAGGACCATACTGCTGTTGAACTGGGGGCTGCTGCTGCTGGTGCTGCTCACACTATTGGCCGTACTGGCCACCCTGGGCTGGAGGCTGCTGCTGGGAACTGCCGACCGACCAGCGGAATCCGAGATGGTCTCGTCGGATACCGAGTTGAGGTCGGTCGTACCAAATCCCGTTGACATCCATCAACGACTCCTGCTCGTACGAGAGCGAGGGAAGTACTGCCAGAGGTTGATCCAGCTGGTAAACTACCATCTAGGTGTCCTGGGATGGTGGTGACTAGTAAGGCTGCTGCAGCCACTGGTACGACTCCACCTGGACATGGTGAACCTGTCGAGGCTGACTGGAGTGTTGGGACGAGCAACCGCTGCTGCTCGGATCTCCTCGTGACCTGAGACGAGACTGAGAAGCCGTCTGTGCCTCCTGGAGACACATGATCTGTGTCTTCAGGTCACTCAGCGTCTGTGCTATCTGATCAATTTGTGTCATGCCCTGGTACTGCTTCTTCTCGATCAGCTCGATCCGGTCCAGCTTCTCGTTGATAATGCCCATGTCTGCGGCTATGGACTCAGCCTGTGCGGCTTCTGCTGATGAAGTAGAAGGACCGACATCGACACGTGCTATCCTTTGGTACTGCACGATATGTGGCTGGGGGTGTCCCTGAGTGTAGATGCAGGTCTGGGACATCACTGTATAGTTCTCAGTCATCAGAATGGCACCGTTGCCGGTGAGCACGGATTAGTAGTCATTTTGTTTTCATTTTTTTCTTCGATTTTATTTTTTCCGTAGCTTTTTCCGTGGCTTTTCGTTCGCCCGCGGCTTGTCGTGACTTTTTGATTTTCTCTGTTTTATTTTTATTTTTATTTTTATTTTTATTTTATTTTATTTTATTTGTTTTGTTTATTTGTTTTGAGTGTTTATTTCTATTTTTGCATATAGTTTATTTTATTTTATTTTGCCTTGCTTATTTTTATAATAATCTGTCTGACACCTTTGTTTTTTTTGCAACGGCCTGAGAACTGAGGTGGCTTTTCTCGAAGAGCTGACGCAACCGCGCCAGGGGCAGCTCCCTTCTGCACGGAACCACAAGAGAGTGCGAGGAGGTGAGCAGGAGTGTGGGAGTGTAGTGTAGCTTAGTTTTCTTTGCAGACCATTATTATTGTAATAATATAGGTACCAGGACTCTTAGACAGATTTGTGGATTGCGGGGTCTATTTCATCGAGCACCGATGTGCTCAGGGAACCTCATCATGATTTACGCCGGTTTTCGATTTTTCAATTTCTTTTATTTAACTGCTTATCTGATTTACGCAGTTTTGGCCTTAGCTTAGGATTTTCTCTGATTGCGCCGCAATTGATTAGGATCCAAACACCTAATTATCTGCCTGTGCCTATCAGATCGTAATTGGACCTAATTAAAATTAATAAAGAAAAGGCTAACCTGGTCACTTGAGGGGTCACACGCCGCTAGAGGCCGTATACAGCGCTGGCAGGACCCGTTGTGGCGGGCACCAATCGGCATCCGAGACCGAACACTGACCCCTCCTGTTGACCCGTTAGTCATCGGTTCTCTCCGTGTAGAAATTGCTTCGCTTAAGGCCGATTTTCTCGTGCATCACATAGGTAGTTTATTTTAGTCTTTATTTTATGCACTGATCACCCTGCATGTAGAGTGTTGGAGTCAGGTACGCCTTTCTTACTCAACATGCATCATTGATTTTATCGCGCATCGACTTTTTCGTCTTCTCCCCCTGTTTTCTAGACATAAAATAATTATGAGAACCTGAAAATTTCGTTAGGCGTTGTTTGCTTGAAAAACACCTAAAAAGAAAAAATTTATAAAATTGGGACTGCGAAACACACTTGACCCTAAAAGACACCTCACATAAAAAATTTGTCTTGGGGAGAGCAACCCCCTCATTGTTTAATTTGTATGAGCGAGAGAGCTACCTGCACATTTGGCTAGAGCCACATCTGACCCCCTTTCAGACTACTGCTTCTGGGCTAGTCGTTCTCCAGTAAGGATCGCTCCGGTCTCCGGTAAAGCGGGCCGCGATATCCTTAACAGAGCGAGCTGATCGGGTAGCCGGTAAACGGTCCACGGCTTGTACTGGCTGGGAAAGATCTAGTTCAGGATTGGGACAGTCTGCTGGGGGCGTTAGATTCCTATCGGCTTGCGTAACCGCTCTTATATTCTGACATGATCACCTAAATAAAAATTGATAAGATAAACTGACTGAACCCTCTGTATTGCGGGGCTCATCTTGTGTGTTTCCAGATCTCATTTGCCCGACTCGCCAGATCAGGATGATGGGCAGGAGTTCTTCTAGGCAGCCTCTGGCTGCACCGCTTTTTAGCACTCCAGCCCATTCATCTAGGTTGGTTTATGAGAGACGAGACCTGCTCTCCGAACCCGAGTTCGATTCTACCCTGTTCCCCCTAGACCACCCTTCTACCAGTCCAGAGATACCAATGCCAGATGCTAGACAACATACAGATGATTTATCGGTACCTGAGTTTCGATCTTTTGCCTTTGCAGATACCATGGCTGACAGCAGTGATGACCGCACTGGAAGTCCTCGAGCAGAGCAGACTTACGTCCTGGACCAGGGTGCGATCAACAACACCTTGATAGCCTCCCTCGAGACGATACAGCAGCAGATTAGGGATCAGGGGGCTTTCATGGTTGAGATGAGGAGAGAGATGGAGCGGATGAGAGCCGACCGCGAGCTATGTAGGCTAGGTGGAGATGGACCAGAGATACCCGATCAGCCCGATGAGCCAGCCCAGTCGGTAGCAGCAGCATCATGAGCCAGACCGATGCGGGAGTTGCACAACCCCGGATCGATGCTGACCCACTGGTGGATTGTTCTTCCGGCAATCGTGGGGGAATTCAAGTTCCCCCCGTAGACCATACAGCTTCTACCCCGTTTCCACGGGCTCACGACTGAGGAGCCCCATCTCCACCTCCAGGAGTTTGAGATGATCTGCAGCACCGTCCCCGATCGGCAGGTGGACAAGGACACCATTAGGATGATCGCCTTCCCCTTCTCATTGGTCGACAGAGCAGCCAACTGGTTGAAGCACTTGGGGAGGTTCGTCCATACCTGGGAGCAGCTCCGTACCGAGTACTTGAACAAGTACTATCCACTCGGGCGGACCAATGCAGTGAGGGCCCTGATCAGCAACTTCTCCATGTTCCCCAACGAGCAGTTCCATGAGGCATGGGAGAGGTTCAGAGAGCTTACAGACAGATGCCCACACCACGATATTTTGAAGCCGAACCTAGTTCAAGGCTTCTTCTGCGGGATGACACCAGAGCTGTAGGGCCTGGTGAACGCTTCTTGTGGTGGTTCCTACTTCGCCAAGGATGAGGATCAGGTCTGGGCCATATATGAGGAGATGGCCGAGAACTATAAAATTCAGGAACCACCAAAGTCAAAGAATAAATCGATAAAATCAAGCAGCGGTCCTCGCTATTTATTTAACCTGGTATAGCGACTAGGGTCGGACACAAGGAGCACGAATTGGCCGAGACGGCCTACGAAGTAGTCCGAAAGAAAATAAAATAGCAAAACAAACTATTCCTAATTTTTTTTAGAATTTTTGGGTCAATTCTTATATTTTTCTTTGATTTTTCAATTCAGACAGTAAAAAAAATGTGTGTTTTTTATTTTTTTCAAAATAGCAAAATAACTCAAAAATGTACCAAAAATTTAGCGAAATTTTTACACAGTGGCAGGAGCCACATATCCAAATTTCACTTGTTTTAGAGTTTAATTGATATTTTATTCAACCAATACAAGGCACACAACACACAAGGACCTAAGTGCAAGAAAACATAGTTTAGGGGCCAAACAGTAAGCCTAAAAAATTCAGGGGCCCTTTCGCAAAAGTCCCACTACAACACGCGCACAGCATGTGATTCAGGCACAGAAGGGTATAAATGTAATTCTTATTTAAAAAGATATAAACGCTAACAACTAGCAAGTTCAGGGATAAAAGTGCAAATAACCCACAGACTCACGTGTTGCAGCACGCGTCTCACACAAGCAGGGACAAAATGCAAACAAAGTTAACACAGGGTCCAAGAAGCAAATGTTCCAAAATAAAAAGAACTACTAAAATTATTTACAGGAGTAAACTGAATATAAAAACTAAGGAGGGCCTAAGTGCAAATTACCCTCTTATTAAGATCTGACAGACGAGGGGTGTCCACTTGTCATCGGACGGCTGAGAGTTGTGGTTACCCCTGATGAATCCACATTTCATCATCTTTATTCTATCATTTTGGCACCAAAAACCCTAGCAAATGCCTATAAATAGCCTTAAATATAGCATTTTAGCATTCATGCATATGTGCGTAAATAGTGTATAAAATGTGATTTTTAAAGCCAAAATTATAGAATAAAGAAAAGAAAAGAAAAAGTATAAAATATTGTAAATATTTTATGACCTGAAACCCTGAGACCTAGGCATCTTGATAAATAGGTCGACAAAGAATAAAGTAGGGGGAGATAAGGGCCAAATACCTTCTATTTCATTCATTCTTTATTCATTTTGGGACCTATTTTTGGTTCCACCTTTTATACCTCAAATAAAGAAACTTTGTACATGAAATTTGTAGATAATTAAATAAAGAAAAATACAAAATTGATTTCACTAAAAAATTATGTACAGATAAAAAGTTATGGTCTGAATAAAAATCCAGAATCCCAACTTCCCAGACCCGTATCTCACAACTGAAAACTCCAAATGTATCAAACTCACCTTTAATTGTATATAGAATAAAATAATCTATTTAATGGTGGTAGTTTCGCATTTGGCGGAGCTACGGTTTGAAAGTTGAGTTATGGACCCACCTTGTACAGTTGTACTGATTAAAATAATCAATATATTCTTTATTCATTATTTTTGTATTTTTATATTTTTATAATTTCATAAATATTATTTATAATTTATATGTATATTAAAATCAAAATAAAAATGCAAAGAGAATTCAAAATAAAAAAACATTTGTATATATAATACCTAGGTATTAGACCTATGTATATACCTATACATTACTTACTTGTATTTCATTAAATGTATCAGAAAAATAAAACAAAAATATATTTGTGAATATAAAAGTATTTTATAAAATAAGAAATAAAAATAATAAAAATAAAATACACAGAATAAAAATAAAACATACATAGGTAATATACCTATATAAGGCTAAAAAGTAAACTTGTAAAAGTAAACCTCATAAAAATAATTAAAAATCATGATAAAATTCTTTACAAAATTTTAAACATCTTTTATTTTTTGACCTAAAATTGAATACATCGTTTTCTATTTTTAATTTAATTTTCAAGGAATTTTCAGGGGGGTTTTTCCTGGTTGGTCCACGTGGATCAACCAGGTGGTCTGGCTCGTTGACCGAGGTCAACAGCCTGACCTACCTCCCTTAGCCTCTGCCAACCTCGTTTTTTGCCCGCTTTTGCAGATTTATCGAGGTCGCATCTTACATCTTTTCACGAAATTTTCTTCTGCAATGTTGCTGCCCTATGACCCAGCTTGCTCGCCCATTGTTTATCTGGGCTTTTGGATCGCTGACGCGCCTCTCGCATCTCGATCTTTGAACCACATCATTCAACCATTCAAAAAAGAACCGTCACCATCATTCTCCCTTTGAACCGGATTTGGGAGCCAAAACCTCCAGGAGAGGGTCGAGGGTCAAGATTCCATGACAGGGGAGTCCTCCCCCATCTCAGTCGAGGTGCGACGAGCTCCAAACGCCGCGTTCCACCATCTCCAGCCACCTTGCGGTCGTGAGGTTCATCTTCGGGCTTCCCAGCCCTTGAGGTATGTTTCTCTTCATTTTTTTGCTTTATTCTTTTCCTTGTAGCAGCAGTACTCTTTCCTACTATTCCTCTTCGAGTTACACCCATCCAATCACAGCCAACCCTCCCTCGCCGGAGTTCGCTCTGGCAAGTTCCATCTCGCCATTCCAGCACCCATCCGCGCCGCCAACCGCAAGGCATTTTGCCCTTGCGGTTTAACATTTTTTTGTGCAGGTACCAGGGACGAAGAGGCGCGCCTGGAGGAAATTTTGGAGATTGCCGGACCACCTAGTGCTCTCCACCCCTCTCGATGTCGTGGGGTTGCTCCTTGGGGTGCCGGCCTATTTTGATGCCTCAGGCGAGTAGAGAGGACCTGCAGAAGCAAGTAGGAACCCTCGGAGGAGATCCTAGGGCACAGAGGCTCGAGCTATGGCGGGTTCACAGTCGCCGAGCTCGAGTTCTTCGAGTGTTCTTCCTGACCCTTCATCGGCCGTAGGATCTTCCTTCGTTCTTGCAAAGAAGCAGCCGCCGTTCGATTCGCTTGCCCGTGACCGTCCATCATCTCCAGATCTTATAAACTGGACCGTCCATGGCCGAAGGGGTATCGCGGCTTCATAGCGCGACACGTGTTCAAGTGGGGTATCACCCACCGTTAGATCGCGTCCAAGGTTGGGGATTTTGCATTTGTAACCCGCCAAATTTTGTGTTTACGGTTTAACTCTAAAACTTTCGTCTGATGCTTTAAAATTATAGTGTAATTTTCATTACGTCCCCCCGGTTTTTATTGTTTTGCACTTCAGCCCATGTCAGGTCACGTGCGTCGAGCAAGTGTCTTGGCAACTTTGCAAGGGGCTCCCTAGGAGTTTTGTATATTTAGTTTTAATATCTGAAGTTTCACCTGCAGTTATATATTTCTGGTCTTCTTGCAATATAGTCCTTGTATTTTCGTACTATTGCAACCGTGCCCCTGCCAGGCGCGCGTGTAACGCACGTGCGTCTGGGTGATTTTGCAAGGTCACCCTTGCGGCTTTGGCTATTGGCTTTTAGTCCAGAAAATATTTTACTCAGTTCAAAACTCTTGTGAAAATTGCAGACATGTCCCTGGGATTTTGCATATTTACAGAAACACCCCTGTCAGGCCTTTATTTTGTGCTTGCTTGCTCTATTTATTTAAGGCCTCGTTTTAATTCCAAAAATTATCAAAATTTAAACTTAAGCTCCTGTGTGCTTGTTTTTCCACGCCATAATTTTAGTTTTTGATTTTGTTGCATTTTAATATTTATTAAAAATAAAAAACTATCCATTTCAGCATTGTCTAGATTAGAAAATACCAAAAAAATAGTAAAAGACCTCGAAAAATTCCAAACAAATTCCCTAGTATGTATTTTAACCTATTTTAGTGTCAGTCCAAAATTCACTAAAAATCTCAAAAGAAAAATCCTAAAAATTCGAAAATACTCAAAAACTTCAAAAAAATATATAAAATCAAAGAAAACTCAAAAAATTATAAACTCAGTTCTTTTTCTTCTATTTTTTATTATCTTTATTTGAAAAATAGTGTAAAAAATTTTGTGGCTGTTTGCTATTTTTAATTCCCATTTTACCCCCCAGCCAGTAGCTTGTCCACTGTTTTGGTTTATTTCAGTGTTTAAAAATACCAAAAACAATTTAAAAATACCCAAAAATCACAAAAACAGTAGAAAATCCTAAAAATACCAAAAATATTTTAATTCTGAATTTTTGGCTATTTTTGTGCATTTTTATAGATATATTATCACCTCTTTTATTACATTACTTATATTTTCCAATATTGAAAAAAATATAAAATATAAATTATAAAAATCAGAAAATTAAAAATCAAAATACAAAATTAAAAATTAAATAAAAAATAAAAAAAATTAAAAATTAAAAACCCACAAAAATTATTTGCTTGCATAGTGTAGACACACTTCACACTCATACACACATTTACTTGTGCACCTACCCTGTTTGCTCCCTGTGTTCGAACTCTCTGCATACTTGTCCTATACATCTTTTATGCAGAGTTAAAAATAAATTTTAACTCCACATTTATTTCTAATTGATTAATCTATAGTGTGGGTTAATTGTTGATTAAATACATTTTATTGTGGGTCACCGCAGCGACCTCGGTTGTCTCCGCCTTGTGTGAGACATACTTCTTAGACCTACGATAATCTGTGTTTATCAAATGGCACCGTTGCCGGGGAGCAACAACATGTTGATCTCGTTTTTGTAGTGTTGTGACAGCTTGTCTACTTTTTGTGGTTTTATTTGTTTGCTCTTTATTTGATATATCTTTTGAGCTGTCTAATCCCTCTTCTTTGTTGACTTTGTGCGAGGTACCGCGGACCGAGGGAGGCACGCCACTCGAGGCACCGAAGCACCCACGTGAAGCCGGCTTAGCCATCCTAGCACCGAGGAGACGAGAAGAGAATTTTTGAAGACCACCCTCCACTTTAGTTGCATTTTCTTTCATTGCATTTATTTTTGTAATTCAAGTGAGAGAGAGACCACTATTTTTGTAATAATACAGGTACCCCCGGACATTTGACATTCGAGCTTAATTTCCAGGTGTTTGTACACCTTGGGGCTCGCCGCGGTTTTCACGGCTTTTCTTCGCATTCTTTTTATTTTTGTTTTGTTTTTTAATTTAGTTATTTTGTGTGATTGAGCCCCTATTTCTAGGATTGCTTGCGATAGACTAAGGCCACACACTTAATATCTTGCATGCACCTATAATCCCATTTGGACTTAGACAAATTTTAAACAGTTGATCATCACCTTCAATCCGTCGCGCCGCGAGCTCTCCCCGCAAAGCGCTTTCTCCTAAACTCAAGTGTGTTGAGCAGAGGAGGGGTGAGCCTAGACCGGACTCTAGGGTTGAGGATTGGTGGTCAGCTTGTGGTTCTTCCCGCTAATAGCAATTTCTGAACTTAGGGCGATTTCATCGGCTGCATTTGCATATAGATAGGTTTCATTCTGCTGAGCATCCTTGCATATAGAGTGCTGGAGGCAAGGTGAGCATTTCTTTTTAGCATTCATCATCGATGCCGCTTGCATTGCTTTTCCGACTCTCCCTCTGATTTTGCCAACCTAGGAGCTAAGTGAAATTGACTCCTCGTTAGGCACGTGCATTACTCACTAAAAATCCAAAAAAAGTGATAATCAATAAAATCGGGACTGCTAATATTACTTGACCCTAAAACCGACCAAAAGAAAAATCTTGTATTGGGCGAGTAATCCCCTCATTGTCTTCGTTCTACTTGCTCGCGTGCACATTAAGGTTAGTGCCCAAATCCCATATTCAACCCCCTAAGTGTTTGTGCAAATTTTTGACTTCTCACCTAACTCTAAAACAGACAAGATAAAAAGACCGTATTTCACGGTCTCTACTGAGTTGAGTAGGTGAATTGAGGGTTTGTCGTGTTTCATTTCTGTCTGTGATTGTTTTGTGTGTGTCCTAGATCGCTTCAGCACACTTGCGCCTTCTTCTTCCACTCTCTTTGACTTGACCTTCGTGCTCTCCCGAATCATCTTCCTTTTGTTTTCGAGATGGATCCCTAGAGCGATTTTTATCTGGATTTTGCGGATTCCTCGTACCCTCCAGCCGGTCCACCTCCCTTTTATCAGGAGGACCCTCCTCCTACTTTTTCTAATTTTTGTACATACCCGCCTCAGCCACAGTATCACGACTCGGACTTCTACCCACCTCCATCCCCACATGTATATTACCAACCTCCACCTTCGCATCCACCCGAGTCTGACCTGATGGAGTCACTTCCCTCGATCTCTATGAGTGATATCTTAACTCGGATGACGAAGCGCATTGATTTGATGAATGATGAGCTTGCTTTCTTGAGGAAGAATCGGATTAATGCTCCTTTCGTGGGTTACGGCTTCACTTGTAGGTGATCATGGGAGCTTGCAATCGCCAAAAATACAAAAAAATGAGAAAAATTTAAAAAATCCAAAAAGAGTTCGGGAGACATTTGGTCGATTCATACTGTGAGGAGAGAGTCCACTTGTCAGACCCTTGACCACACACCCATTCACATCCAGTCCCACCTTTGACCCCGAGGCTGCTGCTCTACAGACTGTTCTTGGCATGCCTCGTGTATATGCTGATTCCAACTTCCTCCCTTGTATGGAGGAAGTCCAAAAATTCAAAAAATATTGACTGAACCCGAAGTGGTGGCCACTATTCATGAGATTATCCGTGCCCCACTTCAGCTGGCCATGACTGATTTATCTGCCCCTCTTCCAAGAAGAGAAAGCGGAGGAGCAGATCTGAGCGTCACATTCT
Organism: Ottelia alismoides; assembly: GCA_037367405.1. Classification (NCBI taxonomy): domain Eukaryota; kingdom Viridiplantae; phylum Streptophyta; class Magnoliopsida; order Alismatales; family Hydrocharitaceae; genus Ottelia; species Ottelia alismoides. The sequence continues at coordinate 213,041 of JAZKJV010005868.1, read as the reverse complement.
GACCATGGCCACTGCCCTCGCCATCACACACCGTCCCATTCCCAAGAAGAAGAACACAGCTACACCTTTCATCACTTGCATCATATCTGACAACACTTGTGATCGCACTCTCCTGGACGGCGGTGCTTTGATTAGCATATTACCCTTCTCGCTGGTACAGTCTCTTCACTTAGGGCCTCTCAAGAAGAGCAGGATGATCATTCAATTTGCTGATGGATCTATCAAGAGGCCGAAGGGTATACTTGAAAATGCCATCATTTCTATTCAGGGCACGAGCCACCACGTTAATTTTGTCGTGTTGCCCATGGAGACCTCCACAGGGGAGCCATCTCCAATCATCCTGGGACGACCATTTCTCGCCTCTGCGAGGGTCATTATCGACTATGGATCAGGAGAGATTCGCTTCCGTCCTGTTGACGGGAGCGAAGCGTCGATTACTGCACCCACAGTTGACCAGAGACCTGCACCCGAGGAACCTTCACCGATTATAGCTGACTCTGAGGCCTGTGACCGACCTGATGCTACTAGAGATACTTGCTTAGCAACCCCTGATGTGACCCGACGGATCCCCCGAAAGGGGAGGAAGTCGGAAAGCATAGACCTCACAGTTCCTCCTCCTGTGTGTGGCGATGTGTTGATGAAATCCAAAGCATTTATGTGATTGATCCATTTGAGCGAGGGGCAGATATCTAGACTATTGAGGACGTTTATGAAGGGAAACAAATGACCTAGGTAAGACTAGACAGGACGGACCTGTTTTGACTACTTCCACTGATAAGTCCGTTACTGGTCCTTCACAAGTAAAGATGATTGAGGTCGGTTATGACGCTGCCATTTATTTTGATAAATTCAGACCTATTGTTGAAGACAATGATTCAGGTGAGAGTCTTGAGGACGAACAGAGTTCGTATACTTCCACTGATGATTTCGTGCCTTTTGACTTTGGACCTGGACGAGCCCTCGCAGGACGACTCCGATTACACTTCTTCCAAGGATGATGAGTTTGTCCCATTCCACTTTGACATCTGCGAGACTTCCAAGGCCGGACCGAGTCACACATCTTCCACTCACACGTCTGTACCTTCACACCATAGGACCACCAAGGGAGAAACCTAGCCATACTACTTCCATTGACCAGTTCGTCCCTTTCAGATTCGATTCCACTGAGGGCCTTCACCGTGTCGACCTTGATCAACTTCCGTCCGCTGTGGACCCCGATGTCGACTTGCACCATACTAGATCTATCACTCAGCGGTCTCGCAAGAAGGTTAGCTTTCAACCATCTTGATCATATGTACATCCACCTATGTTATACATTCTCCTTTGTTCATCTCTGTCTCTCCTGTATGCTCGTCCATCTATTCTCGTGTTTGCCTTTCTTACGACGTACTTTGTCCTAAGTATAGGGGGGTGGACGAACGGAGTGTTCATTCTTCATCGTTCTGTGTCGTCACTCCTGTTGTTGCCTATACTTAGGGCTTCTTTTACCCCAAGTATAGGGTGAGCGATGTGTACATTCTCATGATTTCTCCTTCCATTTTCAAATCTTTTCTTCTTTTCTTCTTTCTTCTTTCCTCCTTCTATCCTCTTCATTTATCAAAAAGGTGCCACCCTTGTAGACAGTTTTCCATACTTAGGTCGTACTTTGTCCTAAGTATAGGGGGGTGTGCACCCCGAGTTCTGTCATTCATTTTTCGATCCTCTCCATTGTCTCTTCTTCTTGTCTATACTTGGGGATATCTTACCCTAAGTATAGGGGGAGACAACCCGAGTACGATCTGTTCATTCCCACCCTTGACCCTCCCTGCTTTATGTACAGTCTGCTATACTTAGGATTATTTGATCCTAAGTATAGGGGGGACGATCAACTTCTCATTCATTGATTCATTCATTAGTTCATTATTCTTTAGACTTGTCTATACTTAGTACGAGTTATGTCTTTCCTTTCTCTTCGATCTATGAGGACATAGCTCAAGCTAAGTATAGGGGGGTCATATATACTATGTATATACTTTAGCCATAACTCGTACTTTCGTATTTTCTTAATAATATGGCTAATCATTCTTTAAAATTCACTAAAATCCCTAATAAGAAGGTGTTTTGTTCCTCAAATTCTTTTTGTATTTACTGATTATTAAATCAGGTGAAAATGTTTTTTGCAAAATGTTTGGAAAATAGTTTGAAAATCCTTGTGAACATTTATTGAGAACCATTTTGAAAATGTTTTATTACATGTTTTCAACCTTTGTAAAAATGTGTTGTTTGTAAAACTTATTTTCTTTGTGTGAAATAAAATGTTTGAAAAAATGATTTGCAAATGGTTTGAAAAATGGTTGCAAAAATATTTGAAAAATCTATAGATACTGTTTTGAAAGCCTTTGCAAAATGATTTTCAAAAGTGTGTACATGTTTGTAAAATGTTTGTAAAAATTATTTTGGACTATAGTTTTCAAAAATTGTGCGAAAAAGCTTGTGTCAAATAAGTTTGAGGAACATTTGCATCACACCAAAATCCACTATATATACTTATAAAATTGACCACTTACCCTTGTAAATTCTTAAAATCCACTTCTTGTAGATATAAGAAGCACTCACGTGTACATATTTTAACCTAGTTTTTAGCCAAAATCTTTTTGTTTTCAAAAAGCCTAAAAACATTTGCAAAATTTAAATTCAAAAACATTTGAAAAATCTTTTGAAAAATACAAAAAATGCATCTGCATATGCATCATCAGAATCTTTTCAAAAATCCATAAAAAGTTCAAAATCTTGAAAATTGCATCACAAAAATATTTTCTGCATCGCATTGCATAGCATTCGCATTTTTCGGATTGAGTTTGGTAGTTGAACGAGTCTAAGTAAAATCCGGAGATTGGAGCTTGATTGGACCTTAAAATCTACCTAATAATAGGAACCTTATAGGAACTGGGTTTGAGGTACTTCAGGTCTAGTTGACTTAATTCTTTGAGGATCACGGGACTTGGTTCAAAAGAGGGATAGTCTACTGGCTCAAGAGGAAAAAATCCTTATGTAAATGCTGCTGTATATAGTATTTCAAAAAAAAAGTTCAGGCATGTACAAAATTAAAACCGCAAAGTTTGTACAAAGTCAATAAGCAAGCTTGAGTTCCAAAGTCATATCATGTGTGCCTGCAACAGGATGACTTGACTACACTGGTCTTGCATCCCAGGATAGGTAGCTACACTGGCTACCGTCCATTCTTCTCTTCACCCCCTCTTCTTGATCTGGTTGCCACTTGAACTTAGAAGGGAATACTCCTCTCCTCGAGGATAGAGTTATTGGATTGGGGAATCATTGGGTTGTCGTACTGGAGAAGTCAGTCTCTTTGTCATTCTAGTAGAGGAGAGCCACCATCACTTACACTGTACGAGTCAGTATCATAGTCGTAAGAGTTTGCGTATGAGTTGAAGTATTTCTGGCCTGGCTATTAAGGAGACTTGGACAGAGTTTTGGGATTCTCAAGGAATGTTGGATTTCAAATTCGGTTCTCACTAAGGTTCCGCCCGCACCAAAATTCCAAAGGTCCGACTTAAGCTCCAAACTTTGATTTTGTGAAGAGGAGTTTGATAATCAAATAAAATCCAAGTTCTTCTTTTTCTTTTCTTTCTTTTCTTTTTGCACTTATTGCATAAGTGTTTGCTAGGGACTAGCAAAGGTAAAGTATAGGGGGATGATGAATCCACATTTCATCATCTTTATTCTATCATTTTGGCACCAAAAACCCTAGCAAATGCCTATAAATAGCCTTAAATATAGCATTTTAGCATCCATGCATATGTGCGTAAATAGTGTATAAAATGCGATTTTTAAAGCCAAAATTATAGAATAAAGAAAAGAAAAGAAAAAGAATAAAATATTGTAAATATTTTATGACCCGAAACCCCGAGACCTAGGCATCTTGATGAATAGGTCAACAAGGAATAAACTAGGGGGAGATAAGGGCCAAATACCTTCTATTTCATTCATTCGTTATTCATTTTGGGACCTATTTTTGGTTCCACCTTTTATACCTCAAATAAAGAAACTTTGTACATGAAAGTTGTAGATAATTAAATAAAGAAAAATACAAAATTGATTTCACTAAAAAATAATGTACAGATAAAAAGTTATGGTCTGAATAAAAATCCAGAATCCCAACTTCCCAGACCCGTATCTCACAACTGAAAACTCCAAATGTATCAAACTCACCTTTAATTGTATATAGAATAAAATAATCTATTTAATGGTGGTAGTTTCGCATTTGGCGGAGCTACGGTTTGAAAGTTGAGTTATGGACCCACCTTGTACAGTTGTACTGATTAAAATATTCAATATATTCTTTATTCATTATTTTTGTATTTTTATATTTTTATAATTTCATAAATATTATTTATAATTTATATGTATATTAAAATCAAAATAAAAATGCAAAGAGAATTCAAAATAAAAAAACATTTGTATATACAATACCTAGGTATTAGACCTATGTATATACCTATACATTACTTACTTGTATTTTATTAAATGTATCAGAAAAATAAAACAAAAATGTATTTGTGAATATAAAAGTATTTTATAAAGTAAGAAATAAAAATAATAAAAATAAAATACACAGAATAAAAATAAAACATACATAGGTAATATACCTATATAGGGCTAAAAAGTAAACTTGTAAAAGTAAACCTCATAAAAATAATTAAAAATCATGATAAAATTCTTTACAAAATTTTAAACATTTTTTATTTTTTGACCTAAAATTGAATAAATCATTTTCTATTTTTAATTTAATTTTCAAGGAATTTTTAGGGGGGTTTTTCCTGGTTGGTCCACGTGGACCAACCAGGTGGTCTGGCTCGTTGACCGAGGTCAACAGCCTGACCTACCTCCCTTAGCCTCTGCCAACCTCATTTTTTGCCCGCTTTTGCGGATTTATCGAGGTCGCATCTTACATCTTTTCACGAAATTTTCTTCTGCAATGTTGCTGCCCTATGACTGATGAATCCACGATTCATCATCTTAATATCTTAATCTTAGCAAAATCCATGAGTAAAATCCCTTTTAAATATCCATAAAATCAATAAATTAACAAAATAACTCTTGTAAATAAAACTCACTAATTACTGTATATAAGATTGTACAAAATAAATTACACATAAAAAGCCGCAAAAATAAGGAGTTTTATACATATAAATAGCCCAAAACTTCATGTATTTTTAATAATTTCATTTCAATTCCTTTTTCCCTAATTCTTTCTCTAACTTGTTTATAAAAATGTATATAAAAAAAAATACAAAACAAATTTCATCTCAAATAAATGCTCCTAGATCCCAAAGAGAAAAAGCCGTAAAGTCTAACTTCCAAGCCAAATTCCCGCTCCGTATGAACTCCAAATTCACCAAACTCACTTTTAAAGTTCAAGTTAGAAAATTATCTATCCAACGGTAGTGGTTTCATTAAAATCGGAGCTCATTTGCAAAAGTTGGGTTTTGGGACCTAGATGTACATTGTACATTATGTATATATTCATACTTTCTTCATTTTTTATTATATCTTTCTTAATTATTAAAAATACAAAAAAATCATACTTGTGTTGTATTTTAATTATACTATTTTATTGTATTTTTTTTCATTGTAAATATCTCTCATTAAAAAGACAAAAAAATTACATATTAGAAAAGTAAAAAAAAATGTACATGGTGTTTTGTCTTCTTTTGTAAATTCTCCACTATTTATCTTCTCTTTTTATTTTATTGTATTTAAAGTAGACAACTTTATTTATTTATTTATTTATTATTTAAATTCCATTCTCTACAATAACCACCAATTCAACTCCATTATTCCACCATTTTTTCCCAACTTCCCATTCAACTCCATTAATAAATCAACCTCCCATTCAACCCCACCACTTTAATAACCTCTCATCCCATCTTCTTTATATACATGTCATTCTCCTCATTTTTACCTTTGATCCATCTTTATGTGAGGAGAGCTTAGTTCCCTGAGTTGAATCGGTGACAGCGACGCAACCGCGGTCGAGCGACGACGACCCTCTCTCCGGTGTGATCCGTTGGCTCTTTGGCCAACATCGCAGCCGCAACCGCGCGCTGCTCGAGCTCATCGCACGCCGGCGATTTGAGCGAAGACCGTGCTCACGAGAGCACATCATAGGCGACCGTCCATCTTAGGTAATTTTATCTTCATCGTCTTATCATCACTTGTTTATTTGCATTTTTTTAATCACATCACATTACCATCCATTTGCTTCCATTTGTTTAGTTCATCTTCATCACCATCATCATTTTTTTTATCATATTTTTTACCCCTTGTTTTAACAAAATTAAAAAAATATAAAAAAATTTAAAACAAAAAAAAAGGTTCTTACATCACCATCACTATCACGTTCATCATATTACCACCATCTTCCCCATTACCACCTTCACCACATCATTTTTTTTCCCATTTGCTTAGTTCATCATCACCCACCAATCTTTTTTTTATATCATTTGTTTCCTGTTAAAAAAAAATTAAAATCTAAAAAAAAATTCAATCAATTCACTTCACAGCATTAAAAAAATTAAAACAAAAAAATAAAAAAAAATCAAAAAAAAAATAACGCAAGGGAGCAGCAGCGGCCCAGCCGCCGCCGCCCCCCCGCCCTCTTCCACCGCTCCTCACCGCCGCCGCGGCCGCGCGCGGCGCAGCCGCCGCAGCCACCAGCGGCCCCTTGCCGCCAGCCCCTCGCCGCCAAGCCGCCAGCCGCGGCCAGCGGCTACCTCCAGCCGCGCCCCCGAGCGGCCCAACTCCTCCAGACCCGCCACTTCCAGCCACCGGCCCCCGCGTCCCCGCGGCCGCCCCTCCGTCGCCGCCGCCCCCTCCGCGCGCCGGCGCGCGCGCGGCGCCTCCGCCGCCTCCACCTGGGTTGGGTTCATCTTCCAATCGTACCTCCAAGGAAGAAGAAGGTGAGAATTCATTTTTTTAATTGTAAAAATTGCATAACTCTTTTGTATAGTTTCTATAATTACAGAATAGTCCCTGTGTATTCGTTTGTTGTAAATATTGGTTTCTGAATTTGCACAGAGACCCCTGTGTTTGACTTTAAATTTGGACATCTTTTGAGCATCATTTTTATGCAATAAAAATGTTTTTATGTTGAGCAACTTATTCTCTGTCATGTGAGTATTTATTTGTATTTTTATGCTAGTTGGGTAATTAATTAAAAATTATTAACTGAAATATTGCATAATTTACCCAATCTGGACTATTAAAATTATACCTCACAAACGGTTGCTCTAAAAATTCCAAAAAATTATATGTGATGCCTTGATATGTGATGAATGTTCTGTCCAAATTTCATTCAAAATGGATATGTCTTGTGCCTAGAATAAATCATAGAGTGAAATTAGTTTTTGATTTTTATTTAAATCCACATACATGCTTTTCACAAAATTTCAAGTCTCACGGATTGCTCATCTAAATACCTACTTGAGATAAATCACACTCTGATTAATTTGATAACGTGGATTTAATAGGAATTAATTACTCATTTCCACTCTGTTTTCACTAAAAAATTCATAAAAAAATCATATTTTGTCAAAATATTCCAAAAAAATTACTGTAGCTTCCTTGCATAATGTTTTTATTCCAGTAATTTTTTCATGATTTTTGCTTTCTGTTTGTGTGATAAATTGCGAAAAAACCCATAAAAAGTGTGCAATTTTATTTCTTGCATCTTAACCCCTAAAATCCCCAAAAAAATGTGTTTTATGTTCCTCATTGGATTAGGACTCTAGGAAAAATACGAATTGGCTAATTTGAACTTCTTTTCTATTAAAATTAATTTGGCCTTGTTGTATGTTTTCTTAGTGTTGTAATCCAACCGCATTTTGCATTTGCTTTGGTTTTTGCATAAAAAAAATCTAAAAAAAATACGCATTGGAAATCTAGACCTAAGTTTGCGAATTAACCCCAAAGTTGTTCCTTTGCCTCCCTGTGTTCGACCCCGGACTTGATCGGGATATAAATTAAAGCCGAGACACTCTTCACGGAGATCTTCTCTCGGTTCTGACCGAATCGCTAAGTACACGTGCTACAACTTGACCGAATTAAACATCGTACCTAGCGACTCGTCAGATGGCGCCGTTGCCGGGGAGGCAAACGGCTTAGGTATTAATTTGAAAATAAAAATTTGGATTTAGTTTTCCATTTACTCGGGTAGTCTGACCCCCGAGCCACTTGTATTTATTCCATTTTTTTGCGATTATTTCTCTTCATATTTTTGTATATATCTTGTTGTTTATCTCTCTAATATAAATCTTTGTTTCCTTGCAAGGGCCCGGTGGACTTGGAGTGCATCGGAGGTCGACGGACGCGACGCGAGCCGACTGTTGAAGCGCGAGGATAATTTATTTATTTTTGAGAGAATTTTTTGTAAATTATTGTAATTATTTAGGTAGTTGCTCCTTTCTAGCGGCTCTTGTTTGAGAGCTCGCGCATGTAAAAAGACTTGGACTTTATTTGTGGTGTGTCGAGCCTGTTTCACTCTCCGGCGAGGGTGGGGCTTGACTTGAGTGGCGAAATTAAGGATTAGGCACACGGTAGTTTAGAATCAAATTTGTTTATGCCCATCGTAATTTAGGCCACACTTATCTTAGAAGATTCACATATCTTATAAGATTCATAATGAGACGCACATAAACACGTACTACTTAGCTCAAATCCAATCAATTCTTCCCCGCTAATAGTATATTGTTTAGGTGTGGTTTCCTCGATCTGCATGCATTTAGTGTAATATTTACAAATTCAGTTTTGCATAATGCATGAAGAGTGCTGGGATTCACTGTAAGTATACCTCCTTCTAAGAATGCATCATAGTTTCTCGTTTGCATTCTGATTTCCGATTCCCATCTTGTTTTACAACTTAAGGTCAAAAGGAAATTGGGACTGAACGGTAGACGTGCTTGTGTGATCACATAAATTTCAAGTGATAACCTAACTCTAAAATTGGGACTGAATTGAGCAGGTCGATTTAATTAATTGGAATAAAAAGAACCCTTGTTCTCGGGTGCATAAAGCCCTCATTGTTTGTTTTAACTGCAAGTGAGAGAGAGACGACCCTAGGATAGAGCCAAGTCTGGATTTCTTACTTACTACTGGTTCTTTATTTTTAGGCGATTAGCTACTTTTCAGTGAGGATTTACGGGTAGCCGGTAAACGGTCCGGATTTCCTTAGCAGAGTGGGAGGTTTAGAGGACGCATTAGTCCTCAAGGAACGGGTAGCTGTATTTTTACGGTCCGTACTTACTCCTATACTGGCTGAAAGTAGGTCAAACTAGTCGTAAGAACCGGGCCAGTCTGTAGGAAAATACGGGCACCTAACAGCTCGTTAATCTTTCCAAGATTGTATTATCGCCAACTAAAATTGACCAGATAAATCGGCCGAACTCTTACGGCCATCATGTGTTGAGTTGGTGAAATTGGGGGTTTGAATTGCGTTTGTATTGTGTGAGTTCACTCCGCACATTTACGTGCACCGTAGAACTAGCGCCTCATTGATTATCGTGTTCTAATCGGTTCTTTTGACATCGAAGATGACTGATTGGGGGGATATTTATTCGGACTTTGCGAATCTCTCGTTGAACCCTTCAAAAAGTACGTCTTCAAAGGTCCAAGCGCAACTTGGATCAACCTGGACTCATGACCCTCTTGAGCCCAGGATCACTCACTCTCGGGATGGTTACTCTCAAACCATTCCCTTTCTCTCTTCCCACCTCACCGAGGAAGACCATCGCCTCGGTGAGAATATCTTGATTCATAAATCCTCTTCTAATCCAGAACACCTTGCTGATTCAGGACATAAAGAAGATTCGAGTAAAATGCCAAAGAGGAAAGAAGAGGAAGAAGAGAACCATGAAGACCCGATGAAACTGATACTGGCCCGATTGGCTGCATCTGAGCAGCAACAAGCATTATTGAGAGCTCAGTTGGGACAGTTAAATGTTGGGGTCCAACTACCAATGGATGCGGCATACAACCCCGGACAATATCAGATTCATAACTACTTGAGTCCGGCCGAACCCGAAGTTGATTTTGAATTGAAGCCGCATTTCCTGAACCTGCTGCCACATTTTGATGGGAATGCTTCTGAGGAACCATATGCATTCCTAAGGGACTTTGAGCTCATCTGTGCTAACCTCAAATATAATAATGTTAGCCAGGATTATATTAGGCTCAAAGCCCTTCCATTTGCCTTGGGTGGAAAAGCCGATTACTGGGTGAAGAATCTTGGAATCATCGTCACCACATATGCCCAGTTCAAGGACCTGTTTTTAAAGAAGTTCTACCCTTTGAGTAGAACTAACATGATGAGGACGCGCATTACGAGTTTTTCCCAATTACCCAATGAAGCCTTCTGTGATGCTTGGGAAAGATTCAAGGACATCCTGCAAAAGTGTCCTTGTCATCGATTAGATGACAACATCTTGGTCCAATCCTTCTTCACTGGTCTCAACCCTGAGATGCAGGGTTTAGTGAGCGCTGCCTGTGGAGGCAGCTATACATCACGAGGAGCGGATACCGTCTGGAGGGTATTCGAGCAGATGGCTGAAACTAGCCGCTCACAGATGGCCAGCAGGGCCTATACACCATCCCCCAATTCACTCTCATTTGGAGGGGGAAAATCAGCTGTAGTCGATCTCTCTCAGGATGTGATCCCTAGCATGGGACTTCTGGCTGACAAGCTTACTGTAGTTGAGAGGATCAACAGGAGGATTGATGAGTTAGACCGGAGCGTCTCCAAACTTCCAAAACAGATGGAGGAGTTGACTGAGAAGGTATCTAAGATAAAGATACCTGCCGTGACTGCACCCGCTGCTCCCATTTACCGAGTTCACCATGTTCAGGAGCAGTTGGTGTCAGGGCAACCCCAGCCGTGGGAGCAGGACCAATCCTACACCCACTCTTTCCAGCAGCCACCTCCAGCAGCAGAGACAGTCCAGGAGGAGCCTCCACCAGTTTGGGAGGTGAATGGGATATGGTATACTCAGGACCCTGCCAGGCAGGGAAGTACGGGAGACCGACAGACCTATCAGCGTCCCCCGACCTTTCACAACACCGCATTCACCTCCGCACCACCTCCTTCACAGCAGAGCCCTGGATTCCATCCACCCCAGCAGCAGAGGCAGCAATACCAGTACACTGGCCGACAGGGCCATTACCAGGCGGGCCAGCAGGGCCCGCAACCCCAGCAGCAGCAGCAGAGGCAGTACACTGGCCAGCAGGGCCAGTCTTCCCGTTCTTCTTCCCAGTCTTATCCACTTCCTTCATCGTCTAGTCCCGTGGATATTCAGCAGCAGATACTCGACGAGCTACGTTCCTACAGGAACGAGGTTCAGGACTTACGGGTGGATGTCAACCGCCTGTCCAGATGGCGAGACGAGCAGACTGCACCCTCTACCTCGATCCCAGCCCAAGTTCAGGCTAACCCCAATAGCCTGAACCGTTCTAGTTCTCAGCAGCACTTTGGTCAGGTATACTATTCAGCATCTCCTAAATCTGAACATGAGATTCTTTCGTGTGACGAGGCTAACCACATGTCACTCAGGAGCGGAAGGACCGTGGTCGTACCTGACCGGGCGAGGGACACGAGGAGGGGCATCTCTGGAGCTCTACCTGAGGAGTCTTCAGAGGACGAGGAGGAAAGGCATCATATTTCAGAGCCCCATCAGCACCATTCGAGGATTTCTACTCAGGGAGCCGAGAGGAGGAGGAGAGCACGTATGCAGCATCGTCAGCATGGATATTCTTCTGAATCTACGGAGGACCTTGCATCTCCGGTTGTGGCGGATACCACTCCAGCTTCTATTCCACAACCTATAGTAGATAGTTTAGACTTTGAGTCCATGTTGCATCAAAAAGATTCATGTATGAAGAACTCTGTTTCCGTTAATGCAAAGAATGATCTTTCAGTTCATGATTCAGATTCTTCATCCTCTGTTTCCTTAGCTTCAATCCCTTTCCCCCGTGCTCTTAAGGCAGGAAAGCGCATCAAAAAGATTCAGAAAGATGACCTCGACATGGCACGGTTTTGCAAAGAAAACATCACAGTTAAGGTGCCATTTGATGAATATGTGGCTAACCATCCTGCCTTCCAAAAATACCTTAAGGTGAGATGCACACCTAGAAGGGTTAGCAGGAAGAAAGATAACCGAAATATAAAGACACATGTCTTATCAGTAGCCACAACCTATTGTCTCAAGAATCAGACTTTGCCAAAGAAAAAGAGAGACATGGGTGCTCACTATGTGGAGAGTCGTATTGACGACATTGCGTTTGCACGCACACTCTTAGATAATGGTTCTTCGATCAACTTACTTCCCTTAGCATTATATCAGAAATTGGAGTTGGGACCACTTCGCAAATCTAGAGCTTTACTCCAATTCGCAGATCGTTCAATGAAGAGACCTAAGGGAGAAGTGAAGAACGTCGTTATCTCGATTGAGGGGCAGAACTATCAGGTGGACTTCACAGTCTTAGACATGGAGACCCCCAATCATTGGAGAGAATCTCAGATCATTCTCGGGCGACCCTTCCTTAGGACCGCATGCGCAGCTTTCGACTATGGTACGGGAATGATGAAGTTCCGTTCTCCAGGCGGAGAAGTGAACCTTGAGATGAAGCAAACCAAGTGTCAGCGACCCGATTCAGAGAGTAGCACAGAGTACTCATCTTCAGAGGCAGATTGCAGTATGATTAGCACAGTTGGGATTTGGGGACAGATTCCTTCAGGACAGAGCGAGACCCTTTCATCTGGAGAGGATATAGTGCATGATGCAGTTTGCCAGGTGTTGTCTGATCTTGCTAGAGATGCATCAACCTATTCTCATGATGACTTAGAGATCCATCCGGATCTGTTAGTTCCATACTCTTCGGAACAATCATGGGACATAGATGACGAGTCGGACGTGGCTTTTGCCGATTGTTTGGATACTTTTGACGATCCGACTCCCGATACTTCTGATTTGGTGGCGAATACTTCTCAGCTTAGCCCACCTTGCGAGATTAGCCCACCATGCAGCACGGAACCAGATTCAGATTCAGTTCAGCCAGATCTGCTTGATGATACCGCATTGCCAGAACTGAAATCACTACCTCCTACACTCAAGTACGCCTTTCTTGCGGGACCCAAAGAGAGATATCCTGTCATCATTAGCTCAGACTTGACTTTAGAGCAGGAGTCTAGGTTGTTAGAAGTCTTAGAGAGGAACCGCAAAGCAATAGGCTGGACAGTGTCGGATCTCGTGGGCATCAACCCCGCTCTCTGCTCGCACCACATTTTTACTGAGGATAACGTGAGACCTTCCCGTGAGTTTCAGAGGAGACTTAATCCCAATCTACGGGAAGTAGTGAAGAATGAAATTGAGAAATGGTGCAAGGCAGGGTTCATATACCCTATTTCTGACTCCAAGTGGGTGGCCCCACTTCATGTTGTCCCGAAGAAGTCGGGAATTCAGATGGTCACCAACGAGGAGGGGGTAGAGATCGCGACACGAGTACCCACGTCGTGGCGTGTCTGTGTTGACTACAGACGCCTGAATGCTGCGACCAAGAAAGATCACTTTCCCTTGCCTTTTATTGATCAGATCTTGGAGAGACTCGCAGGGAAAGAGTTCTTCTGTTTTCTTGACGGGTACTCAGGCTACAACCAGGTGGCCATAGCTCCTGAGGACCAGGAAAAGACCACATTCACATGTCCATTCGGCACTTATGCTTTAAGGCGCATGCCATTCGGGCTCTGCAATGCCCCGGGCACATTTCAGCGGTGCATGATAGCCATATTTGCCGAGATGGTGGGCGATTTCCTGGAAGTATTCATGGATGACTTCTCGGTACATGGTGATTCTTTTGATACATGTTTAGCGCACTTGGACCGAGTCCTCACGAGGTGTAGAGAGGTGAATCTGGTACTCTCCTGGGAGAAGAGTCACTTTATGGTGACGGAGGGTATCGTGTTGGGGCATGTCATCTCCAAAAGGGGAATGGAGGTTGACCCTGCCAAGGTGGAGGTGATCAAGAAACTCGATCCACCTACCAACGTGAAGTCAGTGCGGTCATTCTTAGGGCATGTTGGATTCTATAGGAGATTCATTCAAGATTTTTCAAAGATCGCCCGCCCACTGACTGAGCTCTTAGGGAAAGACATAGAGTTCGTTGTAGATCACAGGTGTCTGGAGGCCTTTGAGCTCTTGAAAAGGAAGATTTGTGCCTCGCCTATCCTACAAGCTCCTGACTGGTCTCTCCCCTTTGAGATCATGACTGACGCTTCAGATTTCGCTATAGGAGCTGTGTTAGGACAACGGCAAGAGGGGATTCCGTTTGCAATTCACTATGCGAGCAAAGTTTTAGATCCTACACAGAAAAATTATACGGTGACTGAAAAGGAAATGCTCGCGGTAGTATGGGCCCTCGAGAAGTTCAGATCATATGTTTTGGGCTCTAAGGTGACAATATTTACTGATCATACAACCATTCGATACTTAATGGAAAAGAAGGATGCGAAGGCGCGTCTTCTTAGGTGGATTCTACTCCTCCAGGAATTTGATTTGGAGATTAAAGATAAACCTGGAGTGAAGAATGTTGTGGCTATTGACTCACTCCCGTGGTATGCCAACATGGTGAACTATCTTGTCTCCAAGCAGGTTCCCCATGGTTGGACTAAGAGCAGCATTGATCGACTGAAGTCGGATTCGAGGAGATACCACTGGGACGATCCTTTCCTTTTCTTCGAAGGACCGGATTGTATTTGGAGAAGGTGTATTCCTCAGGAGGAATACCATAGTGTGCTCACATATTGTCATTCACTTGAGGCTGGAGGACACCATTCGGGAAAGAGAACCGCTCACAAAGTACTTCAATGTGGATTGTATTGGCCGACCTTGTTTAGAGATGCCATTGATTTTGTGCGGTCGTGCCCAATTTGTCAAAGGATGGGAGGGACAGTTGGACAGAGAGATGAGATGCCCATGCAACCGATGATTATTTGTGATGTTTTTGATGCATGGGGCATAGATTTTATGGGTCCCTTTCCCAACAGCCAAGGACATGAGTATATTTTGTTGGCGGTTGATTATTTATCTAGGTGGGTGGAGGCTATCCCAACCCGAACCGCAGACAGCAAGACTGTCTGTAAGTTTGTGAAAGACCATATTATTGCTAGGTTCGGGGTGCCAAAAGTTTTGATATCTGATGGGGGTAGCCATTTTGTGAATCGAGATATGAGATCTTTAGCTAAGGACTATGGATTTGAGCATAGAGTTACTAGTCCTTACCACCCACAGTCCAACGACATGGCAGAGGTTTCGAACAGAGAGGTGAAGAGTATTTTGCAGAAATTGGTTCATCCCGATAGGAAGAACTGGTCTCAGCTTTTGGACCAAGTTCTGTGGGCCTATAGGACAGCCTACAAGACACCATTGGGTACTTCACCATTTAGAATGATCTATGGAAAGCCATGTCATTTGCCCGCAGAATTGATTCATAAATCCGAATGGGCAATTAAGAAGATTAATTGGAGTTGTCACCTAGGAAAACTTTGTCGAGACTTGAACTTGAACGAGCTCGTGGAACTCCGAAACAGGGCATATGACAACAGTTTGATTTATAAGGACAAAGTAAAGAGATGGCATGATCAGCACATTAGGTGCAAAGACTTTGTCCCTGGACAAAAGGTATGGTTGTTCAATGCCAGGTTGAAGATGTTCCATGGGAAGCTCAAATCTAAATGGACGGGTCCCTTTGTGGTTAAGAAAGTGCACGAGAATGGAAGTGTAGAGATAGCTGATCTCACAGATGGTGCACAATCTCATGTGGTGAATGGACAACTGTTGAAGCATTTTGTTGATTCCAAAGAGCAGTTAGTCCAAGTCGAGGTCATCAACTTCATAAAGAGTGAGCACAGAGCAGATACATCTTATTACTCTTCATGAAGATGCAGCATCAAGATTCAACATCTTAGAAGATTCAATCACTCTTGTGCATATTCTCTCTTCTTTGTATATTCTCGAGATCACGTCGGTTCTCACACTTACTCTTGTCCTATACTTAGGCTGATCAAAGCCTAAGTATAGGGGGGACCGATGCCCGCCATGTGTATTTACTCATCATTTCTCCTCTTGACCTCGTCCGCCCCATTTGTGCTCTTCTTCTACACTTAGGCTGTCCAGAGCCTAAGTATAGGGGGGGGGGGGGCGGATCAACTTCTATACTTTTTATTATTTTAGCTTTCCTACGCTTAGTACGAGCTATGTCTTTTTGTCACCTAGTGCCATGAGGACATAGCACAAGCTAAGTATAGGGGGGCGTGTATATATTGCATATATACTTTACCCATACCTCGTACTTTCACGTATTTTTGTATATACTATACAATAATTATGGGGTGGGATAAAAAAAACAAAAAAAAAAACTTTTTCAAAAAAAAAAAAGAAGAAGAATCTTTTCTTATTTACCTACCTTTTTTCAAAAAAAAAACTCTTGAAAAAAAAAAGCAAAACTTTTCTAACCAAAAAAAAAAACTTCTTCTTTGCCTTTGTTTGTCAAAAAAAAAAAACAAAAAACAAAAAACAAAAAAAAAACTAACTAATAAGTTGGTTTAATCCCTGACACAATCCACTTTCACACAAGACTAGTGATGTTCAAGAACACTTGGTTTATGAGGTCTTGAGATTTTGAGTTAACCAGCCTTAGTCATTAGGGTCCTTGACTTAATTATTCACATTTCCCTAGTTTGAAAGATGTGTGTGCTATATTGCATGCTTAGTCTCTACCTTAAGAATATGATCTGCACCTCACATACACGACTGCAGTTACGATGAGACGAGTTGAAATTTCACTTGAGGAACTGGGATGAGGGATTTTGAGTTTGGACTTGATTTAATGATGCTCGAGGATGGGATAAAATCAATGAAGGCTTCATGAAACCTGAGTGTCAGCACATTTAGCCAGTATGAGAACATGGTTCTTGTACTATCTCTTGATATTTACCTATGTGCCAGGGTGTGAAAAAATAAAAAAAATTGTTGATCAGTGTGCGCCAACTTTTGGTAAAAGCAGTGGAGCTAGCCAAAAATACTACCAAGCAATGAAATGTCAAAGAAAAGCTCTCATTCCACAAAGTCAATTATCAAAAGAGCTTCCACCAAAGGCGAGCGCTCCCAACCATTTCAAAGTGTCCACTTGGACCACCGCTATTAGGACCAGGAGTCGGGCTTGCACCAAAAAAGGGCTCTGCATCGTAAATGCTACAAGTCTGGGTGTTGAAGGTACGATAGGTACTCAAAAAAGGCACACCCCGGTGTACTCCCAGGAAAACAAGTGCAGACGGCTCCAACTTCTCTTGACGGACGCACTGATCAACACCAAAAAAATGCGTTGCGTAATAAGGCACTTGAGAGGATCCTTGTTCCAATGAGAGGGAGAGAAGAAATGACACAATCCTATGCCCTCCATCAACTGGCCTTCCATCTACACTTTTAAGTCTGACAACTAAAGAGACGGTGGATTGGATGCAAGAAATGATTTATTCCCTAGTGTTGAGGATTGGGTCCATAGGAGAGTCTCTTGGACTGGAACCTTGGGTGACGTTGTGACTCTACTCTTGTAACTGCAGTCAACACTAAAAGTCATATCCCTTATATATACGTATACAAAGAGAGTCTGATGATTAGGGGAATTGGGTACCTTTTGACTAGAGCTTGGTTCAGCTTAGAATTTTAGGATCTCTAAAACCGAGAGTTCTTGAATGGATCAAGTCTTGTATTCACATGCACAGTCAGGGATTAACCCAACTTATTCATTCTTTATTTGCTCGAGGACTAGCAAAGTTTAAGTATAGGGGGGTGATGAATCCACGATTCATCATCTTAATATCTTAATCTTAGCAAAATCCATGAGTAAAATCCCTTTTAAATATCCATAAAATCAATAAATTAACAAAATAACTCTTGTAAATAAAACTCACTAATTACTGTATATAAGATTGTACAAAATAAATTACACATAAAAAGCCGCAAAAATAAGGAGTTTTATACATATAAATAGCCCAAAACTTCATGTATTTTTAATAATTTCATTTCAATTCCTTTTTCCCTAATTCTTTCTCTAACTTGTTTATAAAAATGTATATAAAAAAAAATACAAAACAAATTTCATCTCAAATAAATGCTCCTAGATCCCAAAGAGAAAAAGCCGTAAAGTCCAACTTCCAAGCCAAATTCCCGCTCCGTATGAACTCCAAATTCACCAAACTCACTTTTAAAGTTCAAGTTAGAAAATTATCTATCCAACGGAAGTGGTTTCATTAAAATCGGAGCTCATTTGCAAAAGTTGGGTTTTGGGACCTAGATGTACATTGTACATTATGTATATATTCATACTTTCTTCATTTTTTATTATATCTTTCTTAATTATTAAAAATACAAAAAAATCATACTTGTGTTGTATTTTAATTATACTATTTTATTGTATTTTTTTCGTTGTAAATATCTCTCATTAAAAAGACAAAAAAATTACATATTAGAAAAGTAAAAAAAAAATGTACATGGTGTTTTGTCTTCTTTTGTAAATTCTCCACTATTTATCTTCTCTTTTTATTTTATTGTATTTAAAGTAGACAACTTTATTTATTTATTTATTTATTATTTAAATTCCATTCTCTACAATAACCACCAATTCAACTCCATTATTCCACCATTTTTTCCCAACTTCCCATTCAACTCCATTAATAAATCAACCTCCCATTCAACCCCACCACTTTAATAACCTCTCATCCCATCTTCTTTATATACATGCCATTCTCCTCATTTTTGCCTTTGATCCATCTTTATGTGAGGAGAGCTTAGTTCCCTGAGTTGAATCGGTGACAGCGACGCAACCGCGGTCGAGCGACGACGGCCCTCTCTCCGGTGTGATCCGTTGGCTCTTTGGCCAACATCGCAGCCGCAACCGCGCGCTGCTCGAGCTCATCGCACGCCGGCGATTTGAGCGAAGACCGTGCTCACGAGAGCACATCATAGGCGACCGTCCATCTTAGGTAATTTTATCTTCATCGTCTTATCATCACTTGTTTATTTGCATTTTTTTTAATCACATCACATTACCATCCATTTGCTTCCATTTGTTTAGTTCATCTTCATCACCATCATCATTTTTTTTATCATATTTATTACCCCTTGTTTTAACAAAATTAAAAAAATATAAAAAAATTTAAAACAAAAAAAAGGTTCTTACATCACCATCACTATCACGTTCATCATATTACCACCATCTTCCCCATTACCACCTTCACCACATCATTTTTTTTCCCATTTGCTTAGTTCATCATCACCCACCAATCTTTTTTTTATATCATTTGTTTCCTGTTAAAAAAAAATTAAAATCTAAAAAAAAATGCAATCAATTCACTTCACAGCATTAAAAAAATTAAAACAAAAAAATAAAAAAAATCAAAAAAAAATAACGCAAGGGAGCAGCAGCGGCCCAGCCGCCGCCGCCCCCCCGCCCTCTTCCACCGCTCCTCACCGCCGCCGCGGCCGCGCGCGGCGCAGCCGCCGCAGCCACCAGCGGCCCCTTGCCGCCAGCCCCTCGCCGCCAAGCCGCCAGCCGCGGCCAGCGGCTACCTCCAGCCGCGCCCCCGAGCGGCCCAACTCCTCCAGACCCGCCACTTCCAGCCACCGGCCCCCGCGTCCCCGCGGCCGCCCCTCCGTCGCCGCCGCCCCCTCCGCGCGCCGGCGCGCGCGCGGCGCCTCCGCCGCCTCCACCTGGGTTGGGTTCATCTTCCAATCGTACCTCCAAGGAAGAAGAAGGTGAGAATTCATTTTTTTAATTGTAAAAATTGCATAACTCTTTTGTATAGTTTCTATAATTACAGAATAGTCCCTGTGTATTCGTTTGTTGTAAATATTGGTTTCTGAATTTGCACAGAGACCCCTGTGTTTGACTTTAAATTTGGACATCTTTTGAGCATCATTTTTATGCAATAAAAATGTTTTTATGTTGAGCAACTTATTCTCTGTCATGTGAGTATTTATTTGTATTTTTATGCTAGTTGGGTAATTAATTAAAAATTATTAACTGAAATATTGCATAATTTACCCAATCTGGACTATTAAAATTATACCTCACAAACGGTTGCTCTAAAAATTCCACAAAAATTATATGTGATGCCTTGATATGTGATGAATGTTCTGTCCAAATTTCATTCAAAATGGATATGTCTTGTGCCTAGAATAAATCATAGAGTGAAATTAGTTTTTGATTTTTATTTAAATCCACATACATGCTTTTCACAAAATTTCAAGTCTCACGGATTGCTCATCTAAATACCTACTTGAGATAAATCACACTCTGATTAATTTGATAACGTGGATTTAATAGGAATTAATTACTCATTTCCACTCAGTTTTCACTAAAAAAATCATAAAAAAATCATATTTTGTCAAAATATACCAAAAAAATTACTGTAGCTTCCTTGCATAATGTTTTTATTCCAGTAATTTTTTCATGATTTTTGCTTTCTGTTTGTGTGATAAATTACGAAAAAACCCATAAAAAGTGTGCAATTTTATTTCTTGCATTTTAACCCCTAAAATCCCCAAAAAAATGTGTTTTATGTTCCTCATTGGATTAAGACTCTAGGAAAAATACGAATTGGCTAATTTGAACTTCTTTTGTATTAAAATTAATTTGGCCTTGTTGTATGTTTTCTTAGTGTTGTAATCCAACCGCATTTTGCATTTGCTTTGGTTTTTGCATAAAAAAAATCTAAAAAAAATACGCATTGGAAATCTAGACCTAAGTTTGCGAATTAACCCCAAAGTTGTTCCTTTGCCTCCCTGTGTTCGACCCCGGACTTGACCGGGATATAAATTAAAGCCGAGACACTCTTCACGGAGATCTTCTCTCGGTTCTGACCGAATCGCTAAGTACACGTGCTACAACTTGACCGAATTAAACATCGTACCTAGCGACTCGTCAATGACCCAGCTTGCTCGCCCATTGTTTATTTGGGCTTTTGGATCGCTGACGCGCCTCTCACATCTCGATCTTTGAACTACATCATTCATCCATTCAAAAAAGAACCGTCACCTTCATTCTCCCTTTGAACCGGATTTGGGTGCCAAAACTGCCAGGTGAGGGTCGAGGGTCAAGCTTCCGTGACAGGGGAGTCCTCCCCCCTCTCAGTCGAGGTGCGGCGAGCTCCAAACGCCGCGTTCCACCATCTCCGGCCACCTTGCGGCCGTGAGGTTCAACTTCGGGCTTACCAACCCTTGAGGTATGTTTCTCTTTATTTTTTTTTGCTTTATTCTTTTCCTTGTAGCAGCAGTACTCTTTCCTACTATTCCTCTTCGAGTTACACCCATCCAATCACAGCCAGCCCTCCCTCGTCGGAGTTCGCTCCGGCGAGTTCCATCTCGCTATTCCAGCACCCATCCGCGCCGCCAACCGCAAGGCATTTTGCCCTTGCGGTTTAACATTTTTTTGTGCAGGTACCAGGGACGAAGAGGCACGCCTGGAGGCAATTTTGAGGATTGCCGGACCACCAAGCGCTCTCCACCCCTCTCGACGTCGTGGGGTTGCTCCTTGGGGTGCCGGCCTATTTTGACACCTCAGGCGAGTAGAGAGGACCTGCAGAAGCAAGTAGGAACCCTCGGAGGAGATCCTAGGGCACGGAGGCTCGAGCTACGACGGGTTCACAGTCACCGAGCTCGAGTTCTTCGAGTGTTCTTCCTGACCCTTCATCGGTCGTAGGATCTTCCTTCGTTCTTCCAAAGGAGCAGCCGCCGTTCGATTCGCTTGCCCGCGACCACCCATCATCTCCAGATCTTATAATCTGGACCGTCCGTTGCCGAAGGGGTATCGCGGCTTCATAGCGCGACACGTGTTCAAGTGGGGTATCACCCACCGTCAGATTGCGCCCAAGGTTGGGGATTTTGCATTTGTACCCCGTCGAATTTTGTGTTTACGGTTTAACTTTAAACCTTTCATCTGAAGCTTTAAAATTATAGTGTAATTTGCATACATCCCCCCGGTTTTTATTGTTTTGCGCTTCAGCCCTTGCCAGGTCACGTGCGTCGAGCACACGACTTGGCAACTTTGCAAGGGGCTCCATGGGAGTTTTGTATATTTAGTTTTAATATCTGAAGTTTCACCTGCAGTTATATATTTCTGGTCTTCTTGCAATATAGTCCTTGTATTTTCGTACTATTGCAACCGTGCCCCCGCCAGGCGCGCGTGTAACGCACGTGCGTCTGGGCGATTTTGCAAGGTCACCCTTGCGGCGTTGGCTATTGGCTTTTAGTCCAGAAAATATTTTACTCAGTTCAAAAATCTTGTGAAAATTGCAGACGTGTCCCTGGGATTTTGCATATTTACAGAAACACCCCTGCTAGGCCTTTATTTTGTGCTTGCTTGCTCTATTTATTGAAGGCCTCGTTTTAATTCCAAAAATTATCAAAATTTAAACTTAAGCTCCTGTATGCTTGTTCTTCCACGTCACAATTTTAGTTTTTGATTTTATTGCATTTTAATATTTATTAAAAATAAAAAACTATCCATTTCAGCACTGTCTAGCTTAGAAAATACCAAAAAAATAGTAAAAAACCTCAAAAAATTCCAAAAAATTCCCTAGTATGTATTTTAACTTATTTTAGTGTCATTCCAATCTCACTAAAAATCTCAAAAGAAAAACCCTAAAAATTCGAAAACACTCAAAAACTTCAAAAAAATATATAAAATCAAAGCAAACTCAAAAAATTATAAACTCAGTTCCTGTTTCTTCTATATTTTATTGTCTTTATTTGAAAAATAGTGAAGAAAAATTTTGTGGTTGTTTGCTATTTTTAATTCCCATTTTACCCCCTAGCTAGTAGCTTGTCCACTGTTTTGGTTTATTTCAGTGTTTAAAAATACCAAAAACAATTTGAAAAATACCCAAAAATCACAAAAATAGTAGAAAATCCTAAAAATACAAAAAAGATTTTATTTCTAAATTTTTGGCTATTTTTGTGCATTTTTATAGATATATTATCACCTCTTTTATTACATTGCTTATATTTTCCAATATTGAAAAAAATATAAAATATAAATTATAAAAATCAGAAAATTAAAAATCAAAATACAAAATTAAATATTAAATAAAAAATAAAAAAATTAAAAATTAACCACAAAAATCATTTGCTTGCATAGTGTAGACACACTTCACACTCACACACACATTTACATGTGCACCTACCCTGTTTGCTCCCTGTGTTCAAACTCTCTGCATACTTGTCCTACACATCTTTTGTGCAGAGTTAAAAATAAATTTTAACTCCACATTTATTTCTAATTGATTGATCTATAGTGTGGGTTAATTGTTGATTAAATACATTTTATTGTGGGTCACCGCAGCGACCTCGATTGTCTCCGCCTTGTGTGAGACATACTTCTTAGACCTTCGATAATCTATGTTTATCAACCCCTTCGTTGATTAACGCTCCGGATGCGACCCTCTGATGGATCAAACGGCTGGAAATGCTCCGCGAATGGATGGCTACGATCAGAACTGGCAGAGGGGGTTGATCATACGGTGGCTGCAGATCCTCCAAGAACAGGCGGGCGTCGAACTTTGCCGGCCTGATATGCATGGTGGAGGACTCCTCGGATGCTGCTAGATTGGGAAAAATGCTCTTCACGACGTTCCGCAGTGGATGGCGGTCTTCGATGAGGCCGGGAGCGACCGGAGTGCTCCGGCAATGAAGAACACCTGAAGCTCCTGTTCCTAGACGTTAAGACCTCCGGATGAGGCTCCTTTTGGCTTCAAACCTGCACATGAAGCTTTCTGGGTCGAGGGCAAATTTCCTCGACCCGTTAGCGGTCGAAGGGGGGTGAAGGAATGAGGCGCTGCGTGGTCCTCCGGTGGGCGACGGCGATGGGGACCTGAGTCTTGGTTCCAGGGCGAACCAAGATGAGCGGATGGGTGAAGAACGTGCAGAGAGGTCTCATGGAGGTGATGGTCGGGTCGGATGATCGGATGGATGATCGGATCATCGGAAAATGGTCGGCGGAGACCGACGGCGCAAAAAGCGACGAATCAGAATGGGGGTGAAACTATGGGCGAAAGGGGTTACCTGGCGATCGAAGGCGTCTATGTTGGAGGTGCTGCTCCTCCTGGGATCTTCGCCTTGATGGAATGACGGTTCCAGAGGCTCTGGCTCACCTCGCGCCAAAGCACGACGATGGGGCTCGCCGGACCTAAGGCTAAAGGCCTTGAATCCTCACTGCGACAATCTCCCTCACTAGTTGTCACTCAAGGAAGGAGGTCCCAGGAGACGAAGGCGATGGCCGAAGGTGACATGAAATGTGCGGCGGAGCTGAGACTTTATAGTACTAGCGGTCCGGGAAGATGGAAGGTGGATGAACTCAGGAGAAATCAGAGAAGTCGGGTTGGCGAAGCGGATCCGCTAAGAGGTGGTCCTGGGGGGACAATTGACCGAGGGTCAACAATCCCCGTGGACCAATCAGGTAATTTCTTTTATTAATTATTTGTAAAATCATTTTAAAATAGGAAATGATTTTATTTGAAAATATTTTCAACATGAAAAATGTTTATTTATTTTCATAGTATTTTTTTGTGATTTTTATTTAATATTTTGAAAACATAAATTAGGTATTTACATTATATTATAATTATATACAGGTATATATACCTATGTATTTTTTATTTTTGATTTTTATATTTTATTTATATATATTTATTCCAGTTTTATATTTTATTTATAGATACTATAAAATATGGAATATAAAGTGATTTTTATTGGATTTTTATTAATTATTTACAAAGGTGAAATATATAGGTATTTTATTTTATATACATGGTCTATTGACACCGATGAGAGAGATTTTGTTTATTTTATTTTTTATTCTATTTTTCTCATTTTTATTTTATTTTTTTTACAAATATGTACAAAATATAGGGAACACAAATATATTTTTATTTTTAGAAAATAAAATAATTTAGATAAAGAGGGGTATGTACATCATGTTGAGTCACCCTATCTCTACTTATTTTATTTTGCGGTCAGGCCCTCGTGGAGCCCTCCCTTGGGTTCAGGTCACTCAATATATATTCTAAATATTTCCCTTTTTTTCTTTATTCTTTTATTTTTGCACAAAATCATGCTAATTATTATTATTTATACAATGCATGTTTTTTGTCAATTTATCTTATTTACACAAATATACATGGTGTTTTGCACAGGTTTTTAGCTAAAATAAAAGAATAAAGAGTGATGAATGAGGATTCATCAATTATCCTTTTATCTCCCTCTTCTATTAGTGCTTCACCCTCCAGTATAATCGAGTCTGTTTATATTCAAGAAGTATTTTTCTCATATTTTTTCCAATATTTAAAAAAATTGAAAATTTTGTGGATAGTATGTTCTTGCAACAAAATTGAGGCACCTAAAATGAAAATATTTTTGGAAAATATAATCTTAAAGTTTCCATGGGCTAAGGCCTTGGATAATATACCTGACCTCGGGAAGTTCCTGAAGCAAAAATGTACACCCAAGAGGAACAGGGGGAAAAGTGTGTGGCTAGGAAACATCGAGTGTCCATGGTTAATTCCTTGGTTTCGATGAATACCAGCACCTAGATTAAGAAATTTAAAGAGACATCTAGGGTCAAGTACACCATCAATGAGACAGCATTCAACCGCACTCTTTTGAATGATTCTTCTAATCCTCTCGACTTTCGTTCTCGACAAGCTTGAAACCAGACCCTCTTTAGAAGTCTAGAGTGATCGTTCATCTAGTTAATCGATCCATTAAAATGCCGAAAGGAATGCTAAGAACAACATATGTGTAACAACATCATCGCAAAATTGCATGGTTTGCAGTGAAAAGTGGACTTTATATACCTAGACATGGAATCCCCCAAAGAGTTATCCCATTCTCAATTTATCCTTGAGAAACCATTCTTAGCCTTTATTAATGTTCTCATTGCTTGTTAGGCATTATCAACCATGTTTAAGGATGGTGGTGAATGCGAACCAGTCGAGATTGATGAGATACTTCACTTCAGTACCCCCAACTGGGACTCTAAAAGTTGTAACTTAAATAATGTAAATGAATCATACCCTTAGTAGTACTTTTATCCAAGACACTATGATTAAGGACTCGTAACGAATGCTTTGTCTTCTCCTTACGTTGCTCTACGTGAAACCCCTGACTACACTATAACTGAGTTGATCTATGATGTTGATATGCCTTGAATCTCAACCATCTGACACAGGTTGAAGAACCTTGTATGCACCCACTCATGTCATACCATACCCCAATAAGACGGACATAATTTTTTTAAAAGCGGTTCTATTTGTACTCGAGTATATGGATCTGTTTGTTTTTCAAGGATATGTCTGTACGGAAGTACTATATAAATTCCCTAGGGTTAGGGCTCTCTGCATTCTCTGTATTTTCTTTCTTTCTCCACATAGTCAAAATCGATCGCAATCGTCCAAGGACGTAGCCCAATTATGGGTGAACCATATAAATTCTGTGTTTGCATCTTTCTTGTTTGATCGTATTTGTGCTTGTTTGCTTCCATCATACGCAACATAAGATGTTGAGGAATCCCTAAACCAAGAATCATTCTTTCCATCAGGGGAAATAAGGGAAACTCTTTTTAAATATATTGTGACATTAATGGAGATCTTGTGTGTCACCTACAATCTTATGGTAACGTCATTTGTCATTTGCTCTGCCACCAAGGAGTACATCCGTTGTTGAGGCACACACATAAGTTGGTCCAAAGCCATCATTCGAGAACAAACTGACCACTTTATAACACGACTAGAGAAAACTGGGTCTAAAATATACATTGAGAAAATATTAGATGATCTTAAGAAGAACGCCTATGATTACTATCAACTACCAAATGTAGAATGGAAAATGTTGATTCCTCGGGCGATCACCTCGAATCTCTTAAGCCATTTCAATCTTTATATTCATCCACGTGATTCCATTTTGGTACACCTATCAATAGCCCTCCTATGGCTTCCACCATAAACATAAGGATCTTAAAAACTCTTGAGTATATATTTAGATAGTGACATGTTCTGGATGAAAGACTAAGCATGTCTTCCGACTCCACTTTTGATTCATCTTCTTCTTGTGAGTAATCCTCCTCTTCCGAAAATCCATGTTATCTTAACTTGCTCATTTTGGATTTCAACTAGGTGGTTGTTCTTCGTGAGGTTAGTTTGGTCTATCTTTGGTCCCATTCAAGTAAGCAGTCAACTTTGATGGGGATTTATCTAACTTAGATTTTGGTATCACCAAGGAGGAATCCGATGTTGACATCCACCTTGTAAATTCTATTATTCCTCGATCTTATAAAAAGATTGGTCGGTAATCTTCTCGAGTTTTGTACATTTGTTTACGTCATCATTCCCCAACCTTAATTACATTACCATAGGTAGGACACTAAATTCTAAGTATAATGGGGAACGATGACCCCTGCAATTAAATTCATTCTCCATTTATTCGTATTCTTTTCGAATACCTCGTTCTTACTTTTAGTATACTTAGGCTGACCAAAGCACAAGTGCAGTTGGATGACTGACTTGTTTATTTATTCTTTCGTACTCTTTTTGCCCTACTATACTCAGTATGAGCTACGTGTTAATTTCTTCTATAGTAGTATGAGGACATAGCATAAGTTGAGTATGGGAGAATGTGTATATCTCATATCTCATATTTTCTTACATGTAAAATTATCAATAAAAGAAATTAAATAAAAAATGTAAAATTATTTTGATAAGTGTATCTAATTATCTGAAGATCAATTTGTCGACTTAACACGCTAAGCAGACAATCGGTATGTTGATCAATCATCAAATAAATCAATATTAAACCCATGATTTAATTAAGAGAACAAGTATATTTGAATTGAAATTTATTATACTCGGAATAAATGTGTATAGGTGCAAATAGTCTTAAGTGTCGAACATTGAGAGTAAACATTGGGAAGTAATTATTTCTAATTGATTATTTTTTTGTATTTTTTGCTTTTTCTTGTTTTTCGGGGTTTTTCATTATATTTACATATTATGGATTCATTTACTTTATATAATTTTAAACTTTTAATTTTATATTTTTTTAATTTATAAATTGGTATTTTTTTAAATTTTAAAATTAACATATATAAATATATATATGATATAATAGATTTTATACCTCATATATAAGTAATATGTATATACTAAATAATAAAGTTATTTTTATTTTTATTTAAGTCAAAATATATTTAAATTTCAAAAAAACAAATTTTTTATCTTTTATTTTTTTCTATTTTTGTTAATATTTATGTACTTTTCTAATTCGTATGATTTTAAAGTATTAAATAAGTCTAAACAGAATGTATAGTAAATATCCTATTTTATTTTGGGTTTAATAAATAAAAATAAGTCTAAAATAAACTCAAAAATGTTTTTAATCTATATAATAAATAAAATTCAAAAATAAAAATATTTATTTCTAAATTTTTAGATAATTTTTAATACTTTTTATAAGTATTTTAGGGTTTTATGATTTTTAAGTTTTTTTTGTTTTTTAGTGATTTTCAGATATGTAGTATAATATAGTATAATACAGATAATAAAATTATTGGGGGAATTTTTGAAAAAGGTTTTCTAATTTATGGGTTTTTCTATGTAAACATAGAATAAAATGTGTGTTTTTATATTTTTATAAATAGGAAAAGTAATTTAAAGGCCTAGTGCATGAACAATCAAGGTATCACACACTTATCCTAATTTTCCTAATATGTTTCGCATAATAAAAATATTTAATATGGATAAAATGCATGAAATAAAAATGTTGTAGTTTACAAGCACCAAAATGCAATTAAATTAAAATATGCATGCATTTAATCATGCATCTACGGGCATTAAGGGTATGCAATGAAATTTTACACGTGAGGTAGAAGGACCAATATGTAAATACAAAATAGTTTGGGGTCCCGTAGCAGATAAAGATAAAAATTTTGCACTAAATACTATATTTATAGGGCTAATAAATTAAAGAAAATTTTGTGGGGATGGTGGCACAGATTACCCAGGGGGTCCACATGCATGGCGTGCGTCTTGATCCTAACCCCTAATTTGTGTTCTTCAAAATAAGCATTTTTCTCTATTTTATTCTTCATTTTATACAATTCAAGTAATAAAATGATATACATGAGACTTGTACATAAAAATATATAGAAAATTATAACAATAATTGTACATAACAATAATGCACTATGCAATTGGGACACGAAAAAGTCGTAAATCAAACTTCACTGATTAATATCTTCACCGTATGAACTCAAAATTCACAAAACTCACCTCTAGAGATGCTAAAGGAACCGGGCATATTCATATCCGATTAGAGTTCGTTCGATAATAGCTCAAAAATTGTTTGTTCATTACTTAATGAACTGAAGATGAACTTTAAATTTTAGTTCTATAGCTTAACGAACCGAACATGAACATGGTCTAAGTTCACTCGATAAATGCTCACATTCGATAACATATATATATGTATATATATGTATGTAAATGATTTTTGTGTAACATAAGGAATCTAATTTTCCATCTTTATATAATTTTCTCTCTCAACTTCTGTTCCTAGATCCCATTTCCCATGAATCCCACTATGACTCACAACCATATCCCTAAACCCTTTTCCAAATCCAATTTTCTCTTTCCAAGGCATGCCTAATGACCACCTTACCTACCATTTATTCGCCCAATGCCATGATCCCAAATTCCAAATCCCAAACCCTAATCCCTCCTCCTCCTATCCCCTGCCAAACATCGTGTCTCGGTACACACCTTGCATACCTCCCCTGCATCGGGCCTCCTTGATCTTGTCTTTGATTAGTAACGAGGAGTCTAGACTCAATTTGACCTTGCAAAGAGGTTGTGGATCATTGGTGCCATCAAGGACCTCTTACTTCATGACAAGGGCATGGTTACCATCGGACTGGAGTTGTTGGGGACATGGAGGATGCTCTGAACCACAAAGTGTGCACCTCTTCGACATGAAGATGGGCAATGCCCTTTCGGTTATCATTTGAGAAGGGTCTACTAAACAACATCATGATAATCATTTCTGTTGGGATGTTATCCTTTCCTCTCCTAGCTTATGTAGTTGAGAGTTGGTAGGCGATACATGTCATGGTGAAGATTTTCAACCCTGACGATCTCCTTTCCTCTCCTACTATTTCCCTATGTAAAATTTCTTCTCATCCTCTTTTTCGATTATTATTTTCTATTTGCTTATGTCATGTTTGCCATTTTTCTCTTCTTCCTTTTGTCTTCTATAATTGCTACTCATATGCTTAATCCACTCAATCATTACTACAGTCCAACTACCCCATTGTTCATCTCAGATCTATAGATCTTGGACTGATCACTTATAGCCAACACACTCATGCATTGTCTTCATCATCCTTCCATCATATCCTAACTTAGATCCGTCAGGAATCGGAGAATCAGATCTCATCCTTCACCTAACACAGGTTCCATCTATTATCACATCCCAATCTCATTAGAAAATTACGTGAATAATCTTTTTTGAGAAAGTGAGTTGTGGTGAATTGAATTTGCATTCCAGTGATTCAAAATCTTGATTTTATTTGTGTGAAAATAATCGTGTTCGATTTTTAATTAAATGGAATATATATGTGTGAATCTTGTTGCACTGTCTGATTAAAGTTTATCAACTTTTAATTAATTTACTAAGAAAATGAATTCTGATTATTTTATCAACAAGCTCTGCTCTCGAACTATATAACTTTTGATATTGAACTTGGATTCCGAACATGCTCATATTAAGATATTTAGCTTCAATAAATTTTGTTAATAAACTATTATCGAATCAAACCCGAATGTTCATTATGCTAATGGACTCGAACATTAACAAATGAACCTTTATCAAACCGAACTTGAACTTGAACCTTCAAACCTGCTTATCGAACTGAATCCGAACATAGGCATGATCGTTATAGTTTAGTTTGAATAGCAACCTTACTCACCTTCATTGTATTATAAATTAAATTATCTATTTAGTGAGGGTGGTTTCGTTAAAAATGTGTTAAGATACAAAAGCCAGCTTCCAGAGGTCCCATTGTGTTGTGTATCTATTTATTTTATTCCTCTATTTTATTTTTATATTTTCAATCTTCTTATAAGTTTAAAAAATATATATATTATTTTAAATACATTTGAATTATAAATACAAAATAAAAAATTAAAAATACATTCAAATAATAGTATATTAAAATATATAGGTATTCTATACCTATAATGTATATACAAATATTTATTTATGTATGTAAATAAAACCAAAAAAAATATGAATATGTATTTAATTATATTAGAAATATATATAATATATAAATATTATAATAAGTATTAAATTACGAAATAAAATAGGTAAAACATAGGTAAATATGTCTATAAGTATACTGGTAAAATTCGACACATAATAAGTTAAGTTGTAAATAAATAAAAATCATAGAAAATAGTACATAAAATGATATACATTTATAATGTTTGTATTTTTTTAAAAAAATCTATTATTATTTATTTTTAATTAACTTTGTTTTTATTTTCTATTCTGCCCTCTTCTGATCTGATGTGGACCAATGAGGTCCCATCTTTTATTGACCTCGGGTCCACTTCTCCTCCTAGAGCTCTGCGCTTGTTAGAACTGTCAGCTCCCCATGTTCCTCCATTTTTCACGCTTGAGACACTCCCCATTCGTCGTGCGTCTTGAACAAAACTTATTGATTAGACCTCCCTAATTCATGTCCGAGCTTTATATCTCATCAATCCTCATTGATTTGGGAGTGATGTCAATCACAAGCTAGCTTCCTTATATGTGTATAAATAAAACCCTCATGTCATTTTTTTTATTGGATCCAAGAGGAGGATGGAGTTGATGCGTGACCATGGGTCTCCGAGAAGGTGCTGACCCATGGTCCCTCGCGGCCATGATACGACCCTACCCTGATTGTCGAGCTTCTACGGATGGTTGTCGGAGTCCAACAAAGACCAAAGGATCGATCAGAGCCTCAACCCAAGTATCTGTTCATCATCATCTCCTTTAATCCTCTAGCTAATCTCTTTTTGTTGTGTTTCTTTGATTCCATTGAATTAATTAGGCGCATACACCTTATTTCACCACTGATTGATCGTACCTTCCACTTCGCTGGACACCCCCGACCCTCGTAGTGGGTCTAGAACATTGTTTTCAGTCCTCCATAACCTTCTCCACTCTAGGCCTTCTCCTTCTCCATCATCAGGGGAGAATCTACCTAGGGACACCCACATTCTCCGCACATTGTACCTCCGTTCCATTCCATTTCGCATGCACAAGCTTTGGTTTTTCTCTGTATCCCCTACATATCTCAAGATTTTTTATGGACGCATGCCTCGAGGGAGCTCCATTCTAAATCTCTATCTTTGTCAAGGTGTCATCGTCAAGATTCACCGGCATCCTACAATTCTCCCTTGATCTCCTAGCTTCCTCACATCGTCTCCAAGACCCTTTCGCAACCATCAAGCAACATTATGGAGCATGGAGGAGGAGAAGGCCCTCATCGGAGATCCCATCAGCAACGCCAGTCATGGAGGAGGAGAAGTCTTCCTCGAGCAACAGTTACCGTTCGATCAAGAAGATTGGATGGCCCTCCTTTCTTCCACGATTTGGTCCACCCTTTCCATGCTCAGTGGGATCGAGCCACCTCCGAGGCACCTCGAGCCATCCAATGTCCAGAACCACTTGTAGATGTTTAGACCTACCCCCGAACCTCCACGCGCATACAGGGCGTGTGAGGTGGGGGTAATTTGGAGCCAAAGCCCTAATTTATTCTTATATAATATCTAATTTTATATTATTCAATAAAAATCAAAATAAAATTAGAGAAAAAAATAGATAGGTACGCCTTAATCTTTTTTATTTTTAATAATAAGAAAATAAAAATATAAAATAAAGGAGACATATGTACATACTATATATATAGAGTCAGATTGATTTATTTTTTTTGTTTGTATTTTTACACATTTTTATTAAAACATAAATTAAGGAAAATAAATGCAAAAGACATAAACCAAAAGTATTATGTTTATACATAAAAATAAGGTCAAATAGGTCAATGTGTACAATATGCAATTGGGGTCCAAAACCCAAGTTTCATATATAAACTCTGATTCCTTCGAATTTCATCTTATTTTATAGATAATTGAACGTATATTTATTCAAAAGTGTTTATGGGTTCATAGGAGACTATATTAGAGAGATATTCACATTTTAAGATTTTTAATCTTGAACTAGGGTTTGGGTTTTATTGGGTAATTATACATGTTAGTATTTTTTAGTATTTTTTATTTATTAGTGCTAGTAATATATACAAATAGAGTTGATTTTATTTCATTCTGATTTATAATATATAAAAGAAAATATGGTAATATACATGCGATCGTTACAAGGGAATTTGGGCTTCTTATTTATGCAATTATGCATGCTAAAATGCGAATATCATCTATAAATGCATGAATGATTATAATGCAGAATAACTGATGAAACACGGCTAATTACTTGGGAACGAAGCTCTATTTTCAACTTTTAAAGTGATGGATCACAAATTCATCATCCTTTCCCCAACAATGATGCCATCTGATGAATCTCTAAATGGCTGAGATAAAATGCACTCATTATAGCATGGGTCAAGAAACAATCAACAGAACCAAGTTAAAGATCTCCATGAAGAGGACTTGGCTTAAATTTATACCTGGGTGAGTCGAGGGTTGAACAAAGGGACATGAGCAATCATTGAACGTAATTAAATTGTCAATTATGTATTTAAATGATTTAGAGGCTATCAAGGTCAAGTACAATGCAACACACAAAATGCATGCAAATTTTTAAATTATTTTTATGCATTTATATTAAATGAACAAATAATGATGTAATGCAACTCTGAATTAAATGCACAAGATACAAAGATGATCTTGATTAATTAATTTAACAAATTATGGATTTTTGATAAACTAATAAGCAATCAATGTGATTAATGAAGCAAGTGAAACACAATTTAGTACATTTCTAAGTACAAATAGGGATAAATGAAGTCAATATACTCTCTGAATAAAATTGTGTGAAATAATATCAAATCAGTGAATGAGAAGTACTAATAGAAAGAGCATAAAACAAGATTTAATCAACACTAATTTCATTAAATTTGGATATATATTTCATAAGATATTTATCACACATCATAGGGGCACAAATGCAATGAAAACTAGAAGTTTTATTACATAAATGTCCAAAATTGGACTAAATAAAAAAAAAAGAAACCTTCTAGACATGATTTTAAATTTTACAAAATACAGGACAATATCTGTAAATGATGGAAATCAGAGGGATTCATCTACAATATTCCATTATCTGCATGCGTTAAACATGCACCACATCTAGGCTTGGTATTCGGTTCGAGACATGTGTCGTGAAGGATATTGAGAATCCTCAAGCGCATCACGGAAGCATGACGATCGTATCTCATAAGATCGATGCGACTAGTCGCACTAGTCGCTAGATGCAGCAGAAATTAACAATTTTTAATCAAGTGATGAAACCACATGATCACGAGAACATTTCTTGGATCGTTTCATCAAACCATAAAATATAAGGAATACCTCTTGGAGCGTGGTTGTGATCGCGAGATCCCAAACAAGAGATCCTCCTATCTCAAGTCTGATATACGAGGAACGCACTTGCAGGCACGATGATGAGTCGTGTACCTCCCGCAATCCTCGATGAAGATCCAAGCAATGGATCCCCTGATTTCGTCAAACGAAATACGTCGTCTTCCTTTAGAGCAAGCAACCCCAAAGAAGAAGGAGATCCCTGAGTCGTCGAAGGCGGAGGCGAGAGACCCTTCTCCTCAATACACAAGATGGTCGGCCACCTTTGTATGGAGAGGGAGAGAGAGAGGTGAGAATGAGAAAGAGAGAGAGAGAGAGAGAGAGAGAGAGAGAGAGAGAGTTGTAGGCGTGTACAACTCTTTCTTGTGTGTCCCCGGAAAGGCTAGCCTAGCCCTCCTTTTATATTAGTTTAGGATCCAATGGATCTCAATCCATGGGATACATAGATCCAACAGCCATGCTTGGTCTATGTAAAATCAATGGCTATGATTGTTGTTGGCTTAAAACCAACAACATTAATTTATATTAAATTAAATATATATTGAAGTATTATCAACACAATTTAATTAACATAAATTAATTTATTAAGAGATAATATGATAACAAAAAAGAGAAGACAACAAACCTCCTAAAACATAGGAGGCGTCACCTATGACCAAGTCATGGGTGACGCCACCTTTGTTTTGGTGGTGATTTTTGTCTCCTTTTTATTTATCTTATTATTTCTTAATTAATTGCAATAACTATTATTGCAATAATATCCACTAAATTAATTCCAAATTAATTTGTGAATATTTCAATCATGCCATTGAAGAAAATGTGAATCATATTCACATCCCAAACTAATTTGTAAATTACATTTCCAATTAATTACTTAATGTGAATCCAATTCACATTAATAATTAATAAATGTTATTTACAAAGTTTCTCTCTCTCTAATATAGTATAAATCATATTTATAATATATATAATTAATATGGTAGTGCTATCCACATTATTTATATCCATGATAATTAAATCACATTTAATCATCTTGGATCTCTTTTCTCATGTGCCCAATTAACATGAATCATATTCACGTTATTCATATCTTTGATAATTAAATCACATTTAACTATCTTAGATATCTCTTCTTATAATATGAATCAAATTCATATTATTCATGATAATTAAATCATATTCAATTATCCATTTTCTCGATGCTTGGATACAGAATTCATCAAATGAATTATTCTTGACCCCTTCAAGAATAATGTGCTTTCTCCACAGATACTTGGAGATAAGGACAGGGCGATTGTATTGTTCCACGTATAGTGACTTGGATATTGAGATCACATCTCAAAACCAGATCTCGGGCCTCTCATAGATGCTTGATTAAAACAAGATCGCAAAACTAATCTTCTCATTGCATCTGAATCACATTCAGATCAATGTCCAACATTTGGACCAAGATCAGATTACGTCTCTACTGAGAGGAGACACTAAAATCCAGACACGTTTCATCACTCCCTAGGAATGGAAGCGTCATGGTTATACAATTATTTATGATCACATCACCCTCAGGTATTCTCAACACATGTACATCCTGCATACTGGAAGACCCAGAATAAATCCAAAGTATTAGATCAACTTTATACTATCTACTTCAGGGTTTTATCAGTAAGTTCTCATTTGATCATTGGGATTTGGTATGAATCATATACTTTCCAAAAGCATATATCATACCTAGGTCTTGATCATATACTGTCCAAAAGTATATATCAAACCTACAAATTCAGTCAAGCTTCCAAAGCGAGACAACCGTGCACGGAATTTGATTCTTCCCAATATCTAATGAGTGAGCTCATGTCTTCCGGTTCAGTAATGAACCTGTATGATCCCTTTGAGAGATCGTATTACTCATATGCCCTTATATGCACACCAGCGCGCCGGTGTATAGACCTTGATTAGGTCACCAACCTATTGGTCTGTCAAATGTACATACTCAGACATATAGTAACACATCTGTCTCCGGTCAGAGGATGTGTGCCTATGCTGTGACAGCATTCAACATAGTACTTAGGTTATCTTGATCTCGTTAAGTCAACTCTTTGACCTAACTAATTTGACACCTCCGAATCTCTATTCCTATGCAGAGGACCTGCATCAAGAGGTCGGTCAGATATCAGCCTATGTGACAAAGTATTGCCATCTCCTACTCAGGCTGGAGATCATCTCTTAACAATCATTTGACGGTGCTTGATGAGTCCCCAATCTAACTCTTTAGATATTCATCCAAGCACCAGCCTCTATGATTCAATAATTGAATCAACAGCTGTATGATCATTAAGATAGCAGTGGTACATAACCCTAATTGTACAGAGGGACCTATTATGCAAATTATTTATTCTTCATTTCATATCAGGGAATGATATACGCAATAACATTTATTGCATAATGGCTCGCCGTGGGCTCACATGTCCAACAATCTCCCACTAGCCCTAAGAGCCATTAATGGGCTAATCATTTTAAACCCACACTCATGTGACAATCATAGGCTATTTAGAAATAGCTAGGTAAGCTGATCAGTCACTCTGCTCCCAAAAGACTATGCCAAGTCCTTTTACGGCACTTGCATATCTCTTAGTAACAGTGCTAGCATCCAATGCGAATGTTGCATATAATGCAACCAATGTCAAAGCAGTTACAGTGTCCTTGACACTATTGCTCAATAATCATTATAACCAGTATTTCCATAATCCTTATCAGAATACCCTTATTCCTGGAGATCACTATCTCATAAGGTATCTACAGTTAAGACCTTTTAGATCTCTATCTATAAAGTCTTAAGCTCTTGAAGATAAGACTTAGAGATCACTATCTCTAAAGCCTTGTCATCTTTGAAGATTTTGTTATTACTGCAATCAAGTGTTCTTTCGCCATAGTAGGATTAGTGACAGTTTACTACTCCTACTGCACGACAGATATCTGGCTTTTGTACACATCTAGCATACACTTTGCTTCTCGTAACTGATGCACAAGTGCAAGCAGTTCTAGCATTCACTTCCTCAACTCTTTGAGGTGCTATACCTTTAGATAGGTCAGTACCAAATCTTAAGGTAAGAAAGCCTTTCTTGGAATTTCCAGAAAAATGGAACATGTCCAAGGTGCACTACAAATGTGATAGTCCAAACACTCTCTTTTCTTTGCTTCTGAACAACTTAAGAACTAAGATCTAAGAGGTATTTTTGAGATCATATCTCAAGGTATGGAATAGCCAGTCCATAAAACACTTATTATCATCCTTATATCATTCCAAATGATTAGGATACAATCTACATTTAGCATGATGAACACAATGGCACTCCCACTAAGATTCACATGGTACATCAAGATTCTATCTGAAATCATAACACTTATGATTTCATCAAATCTGATGTTCCAACTACAAGAAGCTTATTTGAGTCCATAGATGGAGTTTATTTAGCTTGCACACCTTGCTTTCCTCAATCATGAAGCCCTGGAGCTACTTCATGTGAATATCCTCAGAGAGGTATTCTTAGAGGAATGCAATCTTGACTTACATCATGAAGATGCAATAGTCAAGTTATGTAGCTAAGGTTAGCAATATTATGATGATTTTAAGCATGGTTACCTAAGAGCAAGTCTCATTGCAAGCAGTGTCTTCTCTTCCAGTTTGTAGCTCATGGCTACGAACCGTGCTTTGAAGGTCTCTACCTTCTCATAAGGTTCCCTCTTTCTCTTGAAGATCCATTTGCACCTTAATGGGTCTAACCCTTATATGTGGATCCTCGAGGGTCCATATACAACATTTATATATGAAGTCTACTTTAGACTTTATTGCTAATATCCATCTTTCCATGTCACGATCCTCAGGAGCTTCATCACATGAAGTCCGATCATTGTCAGACTTGACTGACACATGGAATACATCCTCAAATTCATTTGAAGAGGTATTAATGTTTCATCTTTAATCATCCTTTTAGTTTCCAATTTGAGGAGCCTCATTATCTTCTCAAGATTAAATGAGTTCCTTTACTTCATTTTCTTCTTGATTCTCAAGAGTCTCAATCCTCCAAGAATCACATTCTCAGAGATGAGATCTTTTAAGAATCTCAAGGTCATAAAGTAGGTATCCAATACCATCCTTTATTTTCCTAATGAAGTAGCACTCTCTAGTGCTTAATTCCACCTTACGTGCATGGGATCTTATTAAGGATATATAGTGTAGTCTCTACTACATATATATACTTGGAAACTAAGGGATAATTATGCTAAAAGTAATCATTGATCAAATCATGTCACACATGATCCAATTGTATCTCCCTACAACTCCATTGAGTTTAGATTTATCAGGAGGATTGAGATAGAAATATTATTCATATCTCCATAAGGTATTCTTTGAATTCATCTAATAGGTACTTGTTACCTTGGTTAGATCAAATTAATTTCATCTTTCTTCAAACTTTGGTCCTAAACCAAAATTGTGAAATCTTTGAACATTTCAAAGTTTTCTTTGGTGAAGAGAAGAAATCTCATATCATACATGATAATCAATAGATATCATATATCCATAAAGTTCACTATGATATAGATGATTCACATACATCAATATGTATGAAATCCTGAATACCTTGACATCTTGCATCTTTCCTAAGAGAAAGGTGTATTGGACATTTTACTTTGAATACAATATTCAAAAGTATGTAAGATTTGAAATTTTAGACATTCGAAAGTTTCATATCTCAAATCAACAGACAAATGTCCAAGGCTTGATGCCAGATCATTGTCAAATGATCTTTATCCTCCTATTGATCTTATAAGGTTTGATTTTCAGTATTAGAAATCTTAATGAACCATTCATTAATTTTTCTAATTTTCTGGAGTCCACTAGATGTTAGATTACTATCTGAAATATATCCATCATAACTCTTTATGATAGGTTTATTCTAGAATTTATGTATATTTCCAACATTTAGAAATAAACTATGAGTGTATTCTTATATCTAGGTCATAGACACATTCTCTAAGACAAAGGGCTCTCCCACTGAAAATATGAAGTCCATCTATCCAATAGAGATTGCTGCAACAATTGCATCAAAATCCATGTAGTTGACCATTAAACCTGAGGATCAAATTTATTAATCTTCTATAACATATGCAACAATTGCAGGTGTCATTAGAAGAATGAGATACAATTATTAGACTTTATCTTATCAAATAAGCAAATCAATATCAATGATTAATGTAGATTATTCAGGTGCTCTATCTGAGTCCTTTCTAAGGATTCAAGAGAGACTTGATAGTTATACTATCAACACACCAACTTATTGCAGTATTGGCATTCATCCAACTCTTAGGATGTCATATGGAAGTCACATAAGTACAGTCAACTCTTTTGACTATAGTTCTTACATGGGTCTAACCCATGCTTCCACTGCACTCCCTTTATCTATAAGCAACCATTGCTTAAGACTAAGGATCTCTTATATTAAATTCAAAAGAATTCAATGTAAGAGCATTTCAACATTTATACATGCTTCATTAAATTCATACAATATGAATATTATGAAGCTTCATGAATGACTAGAGTATAGATAGTAGAATGATGATACTCATCATGTCTACATCCATCTAGACTCTAAAACATTGGTTCAGGTAGGTATTCAAATATTTTTTGAATACATAATCTCTTTCGAGACACCATTCTACATAATGCAGAGAACCATTGCATTCATGATTAAATGTCTAGAGCACATATGTATGCCAAAATATCTTCTTTTATTTTATAAGGATTATTCGACAATTACGATCATCATCGACATGTCACTTCCAAAGTACACTCGATGAAAGATCAAGACTATAGAGACATACAAACCCTAAGGTGATGTCTCATTGTCTTATTTAATTGTCATTCCTCATTATGTTTGAGGAAACTTGCACATTGCAACCACATACATTATATGTCCAATTGCAAGTATAATATCTGGATCATGAGTCCAATCCATGATATTTTACTGGTTATTATTGAGTATAGCATTGAGTGGGTTTAATGAAGGATTATCTAAAATAAGAAATTTGCATAAGGGTATATATATATATATATACACATATTTCACATTGATTTAGGAATTTTTATATCAAAGTTGTCTTGCCTTGTCAACAATGAAAGTTCATTCCCATAATCACTTTCAATGTAAGAGATATTCTTACCATTATATCTCTAGCAAGATCCGGGATCTCCTTTCCTATCTTTGTCACATCCCAATAATATGAGAACCTGCGAATCCGATAAAAAGAAGCGGGAACACATTCCGCCTTGCAAGTCCAACTTGCATTTCCCAATTCGGTCTTTAAAACCCGGGCCCACCACCCCTAAGATGATGTTGACCCGTTGTTAATTGAACCAACCGTTAACAGGCTTAATACTCGCTATACGCAAATCAATATCGCCCCAATAATATGAGGACCTGATATTGGGGTCACTACGTATACGGCCTTACTCTTTCAAGAAGCAAAGAACCCGATCCAATAAATCATATATCAGATCTGTCACTTCGAATAGGCGTCTCCTATATACAACAACTGGCGACGGAATTCTTTGCCTCGACGGGACACCATGGATGTCACTTATGTGATCCTCCACCTCCTATTCAAATTGTAATTAATTATCGTGAATCATATTCACATAATTAATTCTTCCAAGGGAAATACACATCTATTCATAATAGAGTGTTTTAATAGGATATAATTAATTTAATCACATTAAATTACCTATCAATCCTTTTATCAATCAACAAACTTTGAATTTTACTTGAATAGTAGGTATAATCTTAAAGTACGTATTATTTCGAATTTTAATAATTAGAAAAAATACACTTTGATTTCTCCAGCATTATCCAGTCCCTACCCGCTGTCATGGCCAGTACCGGCGAGAGTGGGACGCACCACATACGTTGCAACCCGCTACCCCAGCGATCTCCGACTAGACACCATATCCACCTCAGGAAAGGATAATGCCAGATAGATCATCATGTACTTTGAGATGCTTATCGATCTTTCAACCGAAATTATACCATATAATATACATCAAAATAATTTTTATTATATTATAAGAAGATTTTCTAAACAAATCCCCAATCCTATTCAAGCAAGAGGGTTTTGTATGTAAAAGTTGTCCTACAACTATTGTAGGATGAATAGGATTTTGTATGCAAACAATGTTTGTTGATGATTTCAAATTAACCAATGATCAAGATCAACTATCTTATCATTATAGTTAATGGGATGTCATTCAAGGAATTGATTATCATCTTTAAACATTTCACAAATATTTATCTATAACCAATTTCAGAAAAATTAACAATTAATTTTCATCAATATAATTTGATGACTATCACAAGGTTCATGATCAAATTTGTCAATTTATAGCAGTGACCCCCATCACTAAAATTAACTTATCTCGATCAATTTAAATCCAAAATTCGCAAAATTAGTGCCCTAAGATTGCCAACTTGATTTACAACAGAACTCAAGTAATAATTCACGCATTTTCAGGCATGTTAAAACCATAATTAATAAATTAATCACGTTCAATTTCGCTGTTCCCGCAACAGTGAATACATGCTTATTCAAAAGACCATATCTTGAGCAAATTAAATCCAAATTTAGTAAACTAAAATCCTATGGTTTCCTTTGTTTAATGGGGAACAAAATCCAATTGAATATTTTGTGTTTAAACAATTTAAACAGTGCTGAAAAAATCAATTAGACAGAGTTGTGAAAATTCAAATGCGCTAAAAACTTTTGCGACCCTTTCAAACCCATGTCATCCTTGGTTCATGGATCATATCCAAAACCCATTTGACCTAAGGCTCTGATACCACATGAAAGATATTGAGAATCCTCAAGTGCATCACGGAAGCGTGACGATCGTATCTCATACGATCGGGGCGACTAGTCGCACTAGTCGCTAGATGCAGCGGAAATTAAAAAATTTTAATCAAGTGATGAAACGACATGATCACGAGAACATTTCTCGGATCGTTTCATCAAACCATAAAATATAAGGAATACCTCTTGGAGCGTGGTTGTGATCGCGAGATACCAAACAAGAGATCCTCCTGTCTCAAGTCCGATCCACGAAGAACGCACTTGCGGGCACGATGATGAGTCGCGTACCTCCCGCAATCCTCGATGAAGATCCAAGCAATGGATCCCCTAATTTCGTCAAATGAAATCCGTCGTCTTCCTTTAGAGCAAGCAACCCAAAGAAGAAGGAGATCTCCGAGTCGTTGAAGGCGAAGGCGAGAGACCCTTCTCCTCAATACATAAGATGGTCGGCCACCTATGTATGGAGAGGGAGAGAGAGAGGTGAGCATGAGAAAGAGAGAGAGAGAGAGAGAGAGAGAGAGAGAGTTGTAGGCGTTTACAACTCTTCCTTGTGTGTCCCCAGAAAGGCTAGCCTATCCCTCCTTTTCTATTAGTTTAGGATCCAATGGATCTCAATCCATGGGATACATAGATCCAACGGCCATGCTTGGTCTATGTAAAATCAACGGCTATGATTGTTGTTGGCTTAAAACCAACAACATTAATTTATATTAAATTAAATATATATATATTGAATTATTATCGACACAATTTAATTAACATAAATTAATTTAATAAGAGATAATATGATAACAAAAAAGAGAAAACAACAAACCTCCTAAAACATAGGAGGCGTCAGCAATGACCAAGTCATGGGTGACACCACCTTTGTTTTGGTGGTGATTTTTGTCTCCTTTTTATTTATCTTATTATTTCTTAATTAATTGCAACAACTATTATTTCAATAATATCCACTAAATTAATTTCAAATTAATTTGTGAATATTTCAGTCATGCCATTGAAGAAAATGTGAATCATATTCACATCCCAAGCTAATTTGTAAATTACATTTCCAATTAATTACTTAATGTGAATCCAATTCACATTAATAATTAACAAATGTTATTTACATAGTTTCTCTCTCTTTAATATATTATAAATCATATTTATAATATATATATATATAATTAATATGGATAGTGCTATCCACATTATTTATATCCATGATAATTAAATCACATTTAATCATCTTGGATCTCTTTTCTCATGTGCCCAAATAACATGAATCATATTCACGTTATTCATAACTTTGATAATTAAATCACATTTAACTATCTTAGATATCTCTTCTTATAATATGAACCAAATTCATATTATTCATGATAATTAAATCATATTCAATTATCCATTTTCTCGATGCTTGGATACAGAATTCATCAAATGAATTATTCTTGAACTCCTTCAAGAATAATGTGCTTTCTCCGCAGATACTTGGAGATAAGGACAGGGCGATTGTATTGTTCCACGTATAGTGACTTTGATATTGAGATCACATCTCAAAACCATATCTCGGGCCTCTCATAGATGCTTGATTAAATCAAGACCGCAAATCTAATCTTCTCATTGCATCTAAATCACATTCAGATCAATGTCCAACATTTGGACCAAGATCAGATTACTTCTCCGCTGAGAGGAGTCACTAAAATCCAAACCTGTTTCATCACTCCCTAGGAATGGAAGCGTCATGGTTATACAATCGTTTATGATCACATCACCCTCAGGCATTCCCAACACATGTACATCCTGCATACTGGAAGACCCAGAATAAACCCAAAGTATTTGATCAACTTTATACTGTCTACTTCAGGGTTTTATCAGTAAGTTCTCTATTAATCAATGGGATTTGGTATCGATCATATACTTTCCAAAAGCATATATCATACCAAGGTCTTGATCATTTACTTTCCAAAAGTATATATCAAACCTACAAATTCAGTCAAGCTTCTAAAGCGAGACAATCGTGGATGGAATTTGATTCTTCCCAATATCTCATGAGTGAGCTCATGTCTTCCGGTTCAGTAATGAACCTGTATGATCCCTTTGAGAGATCGTATTACTCATATGCCCTTATATGCACACCAGCGCGCCGGTGTATAGACCTTGATTAGGTCACCAACCTATTGGTCTACCAAATGTACATACTCAAACATATAGTAACACATCTGTCTCCGGTC
Source organism: Ottelia alismoides (assembly GCA_037367405.1). Taxonomy (NCBI): domain Eukaryota; kingdom Viridiplantae; phylum Streptophyta; class Magnoliopsida; order Alismatales; family Hydrocharitaceae; genus Ottelia; species Ottelia alismoides. Next base: position 168,149 of record JAZKJV010005868.1, on the reverse strand, counting down.
AGAGGATGCGTGCCTATGCTGTGACAGCATTCAACATAGGACTTAGGTTATCTCGATCTCATTAAGTCAACTCTTTGACCTAACTAATCTGACACCTCCGAATCTCTATTCCTATGCAGAGGACCTGCATCAAGAGGTCGGTCAGATATCAGCCTATGTGAGAAAGGATTGCCATATCCTACTCAGGCTGGAGATCATCTCTTAACAATCATTTGACAGTGCTTGATGAGTCCCCAATCTAACTCTTTAGATATTCATCCAAGCACCAGCCTCTATGATTCAATAGTTGAATCAACAGCTGTATGATCATTAAGATAGCCATGGTACATAACCCTAATTGTACAGAGGGACCTATTATGCAAATTATTTATTCTTCATTTCAGATCAGGGAATGATATACGCAATAACATTTATTGCATAATGGCTCGCCGTGGGCTCACATGTCCAACATGTCATGCTTTGGTGCCTTGTCACATGCTCGGTTGGTCCAATCCTCAAGAGGCAAATTGGTGCTTAAAAACTACGACGTGTCATGGTGCAGATTATTATGCCCAAATTGAGTGATCCAACAAAAATCGTACGTCGAGGATCTCTTCCCCTTCCTCTGCGTGCGGGGGAAAGGCATGGATCTAATAAACCTCTTCACCCTGCTTTGTGCTCCTTCATGCTTTCTGATGATTGCAGGACCTTTGTAGCATCCCTGCAAAGGAGATGGTGCTCATAGGAAGATCTTAGGAAGTATAGAATGGTCTCTCTATGGAGTATCATCGGAGAAGAAGGCTTGTAATTTCACTCCGACAAATCTCTGAATATTGAAATCCTGTAGGGGTTAGATGCGAATACACAAACGTGAATCTTCTGTGATTAAAAGGGGGCAAAATGGATGGTTGTTCGAGTGATGTATTAAAGCCCCAGATGGGTCTTCTTCTTTGCGTAGAAGAGGAAGATGAATTGATGTGGAGAAAACAAGGGAGAAATGTAGTGATCATGAGGACATGTATGCGTGTATGAGTGAAATGGAACGAAGGTTTTTGAGTTTTCAGATACTAGAATGACAAAGAAATGGTGAAGAAATAAATTGATGAACACAAGAATGAAACTTGGATCAAGAACCTTATCTGAACTGTGAGGAAGAAGATGGAGGAATTGGGGATGAATCATGGTCGATAGAAGCTTTGAAAGCTTCTTAAGTCTTTGCTTAACCATGTTGGCTGGTATGGAAGCTCAAGCATCTATTAGAGTATGTTATGACAAGGTGAATGTTGCCTTAGATCTCACAAGAGAAGATGATAGTCTTCACAACCATAAAGGCTCACTTTCTTTCACAAAGGAGGAAAGGATGCTCGAAAGTTTCTCTCGTGAAGGCGGAACGACAATTTCAGTGGTCGGAAAAGGGGGTTTTGATGAAGACGGAGGTTGCTCGAGGGAGGTTACAAAGCAGTTTCAACCTCCCCTAAGTTAAGGTATACAGAGAGAGAAAATCACTTAGAAGTTGGGAGAGGGAGAAGCATAGATGGGGAAGAGGATGGTGGAGGAATCAAGGAAAGAGGTTGTTTGGGAAAAACCGATTATGGTTCGCGTTGCTTCACAGATGTGGAGGCAGAAGGTTGAAGATGGACTCGTACCATTGGATCAAATGATCCAATGACTAAAAAAATAGATGTTGAGATATAAAGATCCAGTCACATGGTGTGATTAGATGGCGCCATGTGGCCCAATGAGAAAAATAGAAAATAAGGAAAATAAGGTAAAATATAAAAGAAATATAAGGATATTCGAATTTGAAAAAGTTGTCAACATGAAAGTTGTAGATCTCGACGATGTTGAACTCAAAGGGAGAAAAGGTCAGTTATAGATAAATTAATTTATAAGTAATTAAACACAATATAAACATTTATTTGTATTTTCTTTTATTATTTTTCCAGAATTTTAATTTATAAATTTTGTTAAATTAATTAGGTACAATATTATACTATTTATTATTAATAATAAAAAAACACATAAAATAAAGGCACAATAATATGGATATTTATACACAATAATTAGAGTTATTTATTTACACAGTAAATGTTAATTAATATTAATTATTAGTGAATGTTATTGGTTTTCTTAATCTATAGAAATAATATAGATGAATAATGTGATGAATCTAGGATTCATCACAAGCACATTCACACCTTCTTCTACATCATGAAACTGCTCAGTTGCATCGTCTGGCACTGTACGTGAAGCACTCTGGAAAGGAATTGTCTCCACATCATTTGGTTGATAGCTGCTTGAGGATGAACCTTTATCAACCTTCTAGATGTCATCCATGGTCCGATCTTCATAGAAAACAGTGTCCCTGCTCCTAACTAAATTCTTCTCAACTGGATCATACAATCTGTAGCTGAGCTCATCTTGGCCATATCCCAAGAAAATGCATTGTTTCATCTTGGCATCCAACTTGGATCACTCATATTTGGGAACATGCACAAATGCACGACACCCAAAGATACACAAGTGGTTATATGTGGCATCTTTCCCGTGCCATATCCTGTTAGGAACATTACCATCGAAAGGTACATGTGGAGAGAGATTAATGACATAAACTATAGTATATAGAGCTTCAAGCCAAAAAGTGTTATGCAATTTAGCCTCAGAAAGGAGACATCTGACTCGCTCCATCCAGGTAATGTTCATCCTTTCTGTTACACCATTCAGTTGTGGTATCTTAGGTGGAGTTTTCTGGTGCCTGATACCATGAGATCTACAATATTCATCGAATGGCATATGTACTCACCACCGTTGTCACTATGAATGCTCTTCAACTTCTTTCCAGATTGTCGCTTTGCCAGCTAATGAAAGTCCTTGCAAAATCTAAGAAACTTTTCCTTCCTTTTCAAGGCATAAACCCAAACTTTCCTAGAAAAATCATCACGGAATGTAATAAAGTAATGTAAATCACCAAGAGAGATTACTTTCAGTGGACCACAAACATCCATGTGAATTAGCTCCAATGTCTCCATCTTCCTTGAAGGTGGACGACTCTTGAAGGAGACTCTTATCAGCTTCCCAGTCGAGCAATGTGTACATCTCTCCAACATGGCTTCTTCACATCTATCAGCAAGTTCTTCTTCACCTAGCTTTGCAATCCCTTCTCACTCATGTGTTCCACTCATCGATGCCACAAATTTAGTAAGATCTTCGTATACAATCACGTGTGCCACATCTCTGGAAATTGATGCATGCATGATGTATAGGTTGTTGACATAATTCTTACCACGAGAAACAACTAAGGATCACTGGGTAAGCTTCCATTACTCGCCAGCGAAAGTATTTTGGTATCATTCATCATCAAGCTTCCCTGCAAGATGATATTGAGGTTCCTATTAGTGAATATCTATTTCATCACTTTATTCTATCATTTTGTCCTTAAAAACCCTAGCTAATACATGTATATAGCATTATTTTGTAAAAAATAACATCATCATTTATTCCATTTATTGTATATAAAATGCAATTTTCAATGCCAAAATTGTAGGATAAAGAAAAGGAAAGAAATTAATAAAAAAACCAAAGCTATTTTATGACTCTAAATCATGGGACTTATGCATCTTGATGACTAGGTCGATAAGGAATAAAGTAGGTGATAACGAAGATTTTGCTGAGTCTTGTCAATACACAAGGCAAATCAAAAGTTGTCGAAGCAACCTCAGATGAAATCCCAATTCATCAACAATTAACCCACAAATAAATCAAACAATGAGTACCACAAAAATATGAGTCAAAATTTATTATTTTCTACACAACACAAGGTATAATGAGTTGTAATATAGAGGTCGAACCACAGAGAGCAAAACAGGTAGCCTACAGTTATTATTAATCAAAGTGTATTATGTAGAAACATGTTTTATATTTTTGTGGGTTTTTAATTTTATATTTTTCATTTTGTTTTATATTTTTATATTTTGTTTTTAGGTTTTTAGATTCTTTATATTTTAAATAAGTAATATTGAATATAATAAACTATATATTCAATTATAGACAATACAGATATAGATATAATCAAAATAACTAAAAATTACAGAAATACATATTTTTAGGTTTTAAATATTTTGGATTTTGGAGCTATTTATTTTTTAGTTTTTTTTTCTTTTTCTATTTTTAGAGATTTATGGTCTGGAGTTAAAATATGATATAATAGACAACATTTTTTTTAATTTTTCAAAACATTTTTCTATTTTTTGGTATTTTACAATACAAACAAGGGCAAAAACATGCTCATTTTAATTTTAATAAATGGGCAAAATGCCAAAAATCTAAGATAAAAATTGGCGTGCAAGTACATATTAGCAGAAATCTAACCCCATTTTTGCATAATTTTAGAAGCACGGGTGTTATTTTTAATAAATGAAGTTCAAGCAACAAAATTCATAAAATAGAAAGGGCATAACTGTAAATAAAATAAACATCACAGGCTCAAGTGAAATTTTCCCAGAAATATATGTATTAAATTTTATTGGATCTAATATAAATACAAAAAAGATGTAACGCATCCTTGCAATTTGGCCACCTCATGTGGGACGATACGAAAGGTGACCCGACATGGACCTAAGTGCAATATGCAGGAAGTACAGGGGTCGGCATGCAATATTTCCACATTTATTTAAACTACATATCTTATTTACAAGGTTAATTAAAAAATACAAACATGTTTGGGGTAGGATATGCAATTTACCCCTTAATACGCGCACCATCGTGTGGTTGTCATCATTCCACTTACCACGCGTCGTTCGCACAGCCCACGATACCCCTTCACCGATCGATGCTTTAGATCTAATCGTGATGCTCAATCAACGGTTCAAAGGTGAGAGAAACGGATGGCTGGGAATAAAATTGGAGTTGAGCCCTCCATCAGACGGCTACTGCTGCTCGTGAAGAACAGGGAAGAACGAGACCTTCCCTAACCTTCGATCGGCGATATCTTGCTCCTTCGGCGGTCTCTGATGCAACTCTGGGGTCTACACTTTCGGGAGACTCATCCGCATCCATTGGTACTCAGAAGATGGTCCGAGACCCAGTGTTGGGGCCTGGAGCTCGGTTGAAGCAGGAGCACCAAGGGGGTCTATGCATGTGCGATTCTTGGCCCAAGATGGCCCCTTCTAGCATGTGACCTGCAGTGAAACACTATATGGATCGAGGTGATAACCCTCGAGCAGATATGAAGCTGTACAACACAGAAAGGGAGACGGGCAGTGAAGGTCCGGAGTACGATGGAGGAGTGGACCTTGATTCACTGCTCGGGCAAGGAGCAGGTTGATCTAAGGGGGAGAAACGTGGAGTAGACGATGGGGAAAGTAGGGAGGTGGTCGTGGATGGTCAAAGTACAACGGAGCACAATGAACAGTCTACCATAGCTCGAGAGCTCCAGCAAGGGTAGCTAATTAACTTAGGCTAAATTATTGATCATAACTTGAAATTAAAGACTGGAAAAGAAATACGGGGAGTAAATATACCTAAAAAGGGAAAGAAAAGTAGCTCTTATACCTGGCCGAAGAACAGAGAGCAGGGTGGCCGTCAATGACCACCGTGGGTGCACCTCCTCCTCCGCGAGCCGCTCCAGATCATAGGGGATCTCCCTTAGTCACAGGGATACTCTCTAGACCAAAGTTTAGGGGAGTTAGGACTTGAAAAAGTGACCAAAGATTGAAGGGACGGAGGGAGGTATTATTTATACACACAGGTTAACACCCTTATTGACAGACTTATTAGGAGAAATGCAAGTTATGTCCAAGAGATCTAAAGGCCTGGTGTGGATCATTGATGGTTGATCTTGATCGTGGCGTGAAGATTGGACGAAATGGATTGATGAAACACCCATAAAAAAGGGAAGAAAATAGGGGATTCGACAGGTCTAACAAAAATCAGAGGCGTAAGGGGCAGTTGACCAGGGGTCAACAATCCCTGGGCCCTGATTGGTCCAGATCAACCGCTAAAGGAGAAAATAGCCTAGTTTATTAGAAAGTAATTAATTAAATATAGTAAATGATTTTATTATAAAATTAAAAATGTTTATTATTTTTTGTAGTATTTTAATATGTTTTTATTTTTTGGTGTTATTTATTACAAGTTAATTTTTAAGAGTATATTATAGGTATATTCATCTATATTTTGGCTATTTTATTTTTATTTTGTATACTTTATTTTATTATTTTATTTTATTATTTATATATTTATAACTTGTTTTTAGGTGTGTGAAGATGTTTTTATCATAATTTTATGATATAATATATACACTTAAATAAAAAAGGGTTTAAATTGTATAAGTACAGTTATTGTATTTTCATCTATGTATTATGTACATTATTTTATTTAATGTATTTTCTTTAGTTTTATTTTATATTTATATTTTTTGAATAAAATATAAGTAATATCTATAATAGTATAAAAATATAAAAGAACAAATAATGAAAGAATGAATTTCACTTTTATTTATTTATAGGTATTAGCATAGGTATTTTACCTATATATTTATATGGACTTATTTTATTTTGTTTTAATTTGTAGTTTAATTTTGATTTTAATATGTACATAAGTTATCAATAATATTTACAATATTATAAAAAATATAAAATCATAAAAATAATAAAGAATAAATAAAATGAATATTCTATTCAGTTATATTGTACAATAGGGTCCAAAACCTAACTTTCACACCTTAACGCAAAAAAAATGAAACCACCTTCATTAAAAAACTTATTAAAAGTTATATACAATTAAAGTGATTTTGATACATTTTGAGTTTTTTTAGAGATATGGGTCTTGGAAGCTTGGGTTTTGGCTTTGTATTCAGTGTATAAAATGTACATTATATATTATTTTTACATGAAATCAATTTTTTATTTTTCTATATATTATTATCTATAACTTTTATGTACAAAGTTTCTTTATTTGGTGAATGAATAATAATGAATAAAATAGGTCCCAAAAATGACTTGTTAATGAATAAATAAATGGAATTTAAATAGATTTATTGGCCCTTATCCCCCCCTACTTTATTCCTTGTCAACCAACTCAATTATCAACTTGGTCTCGGGGTCTAGGGTAATAAAATACCTTTGGTATTTTATTCTTTTTATTTTCTTATGTTTACTCTATAATTTAGCATTAAAATAGTATTATTTACACAATGAATTTAATAAATAATGAATATTATTTTGTACAAATTAATACTCTTTACATGTATTAGCTAGGGTTTATAAAGCCAAAATGATAGAATAAAGGTGATGAATTAGAGATTCATCACCCCCTATACTTGCCTTTGCTAGTCCCTAGCAAACACTTATGTAATAAGTGCAGAAAAATAAAAATAAAGAAAAGAAAAAGAAAGAAAGTAGATTGAAGTTCATTTTCAAACTTGTCTTCATAAAATCAAAGTTTGGAGCTTAAGTCGGACCTTTGGAATTTTAGTTTGGTCGAAACCTTATTGGAAATTGGATTTGAAACATAACAGCCTCGAGAATCTCAAAACTCTGTTCATGTCTCCTCAATAACCAGCTCAGAATATTTCAACCCATGTGCAAACCCTTATGACTATGAATCTTACTTGTACAGTGTGTGTGATGGTGGCTCCCTCAACTGAAATGATAGACTGACTTCTCCAGCATGACAACCCAATGATTCCCCAATTCAGTGATTCCTTCCTCAAGGAGCGGAGTATTCCCTTCTAAGTTCAAGTGGCAACTAGATCAATAAGAGGGGTGAAGAGAAGAATGGATGGTAGCCAGTGTATCTACCTATGCTAGGATGCATGACCAATGTAGTCAAGTCATCTAGCTGGAGGCTCACGAGATACAACTTTGAAGATCAAGCTTGCCTATTGACTATACAAAGATGTACACTCCGACAGGCATTTTATTTTTAATCAGACCTCTCAACTTTTTTGGAGTTTTTTCCTTTTCTGATTTTTTTAAATACTATATACAATCGCATTTAGATAAGGAGTTTTTCCTCTTTAGCCAGTAGACTATCCCTTTTTTGAAGCATTATTGCAACCCACACTCTCATGTCCTTAGATGTCTCTGCTATTGGATGGGTTGGGTGTGCATTTCCCTCCCTAGACAAGGATAAATGTTTCCACTTGTGTGTGTCTCATACCGGCAAATCCAATCCCTTCACTACTCCAACTGAGTGGAGCCAAGTGAAAGGTGTAGAAGTCCAAGTTAGGTAATTATTGACAAGAGTCATGCGTGTGCTCCGAAATACTATATTTAGGCAGTCAAGAATCCATTGAACCAAGTTTTACAATCCTCAAAGTCAACTAGACATGAAGTACCTCAATTCTAGTTCCTATAAGGTTCTTGTGATTAGCTATATTTAACGTCCAACCCAGCTCCGATCTTCAGATTTTACTTAAACTTGTTTAATTATCAAACTCAATTCAAAAAATGTGAATGCTATACAAATACTATATACAATGCAATTAAAAAATTTTTTGTGATGCAATTTTCAATCTTTTGAGCCTTTTATGGATTTTTGAAAAAGGTTTTACAGATGTTCTTGGCATTTTTCAAAAATATTTTGCAAATGTTTTTGGTATTTTTTAAAATAAAAGATTTTGGATAAAAATAGGTATAAATATTTACACATGGATGCATCTTATATTTACAAGAGTTGGGTTTTTAAGAATTTACGAGGGATAAGTTATCCATTTTATAGATATGTATATACAGTTAATAAAGAGATTTAGTGTGATGTATCTATTCATCAAACTTATTTGAAAATGATTTCACAAATAATTTGAAAACTATATTCCAAAATAGTTTTTACAAATGATTTTTACAAACATTTACACACATTTGAAAATCATTTTGCAACAGTTTTCAAACAGTATCTATAGATTTTCAAAATATTTTTGCAACCATTTTTTAAACCATTTACAAATCATTTTTCAAACATTTTTATTTCACACAAAGAAAGGAACTTTTTACAAATAAAATATTTTTCAATGGTTGAAAATATTTTACAAAATATTTTTCAAACATCTTTCAAAAGATTTTTCAAACTCTTTTTCAAACATTTTGTAAAATATTTTACATGATTTATTAATCAGTATATACACAAAGAGTTTGAGGAATAATCAATATCTTTTTATTTATTGGTTTTAATGAATTTAATAGTATTTTATATAGAATTTATTTCATAGCCATAATTATTGAAAATATAAATAATATGAGTTATGGCTAAAGTATATATGCAGTATATACGACCCCCCATACTTAGCTTGAGCTATGTCCTCATAGATTAGAGAGAAAAGAGAAGATATAACTCGTATTGAGTATACAGAAGCGCAAAGAATGAACGAAGAAGGAATGAAGAAATGAATGAGATGTCAATTGTCCTCCCTATACTTAGGATTGCATAATCCTAAGTATAGTAGACTCTGCACAAGGTAGGGAGGGTCAAGGGTGGGAATGAACAGATCGTACTCAAACTGTCTCCCCCTATACTTAGGGTAAGGTATGCCAAAGTATAGAGAAGAAGAGGAGATAGTGGAGAGGATCAAAGAATAGAAGAACTCGGGATGCACACCCCCCATACTTAGGACAAAGTACATCCTAAGTATAGAAGTCTGACAAAAGGGGGTATACACATGGTTTTTTTTAGATAATGAAAACTGAAAATGTAAAGAAGAAAAGACGAGAAGAAGAAATAAGAAAGCTTAAAGGAAGATTTTTTGAGTGACACTATTTGAATCTTGTGATGATGCTACTATTGTGGATATTCCTTCAGTGCATAATACTTGGATAGAGTTGACAACAGCCAAGAATGTATCATGTTCGAGGTAGGGCTTCAATAGATGACCATTCATGATAAATGGTTGTGCGTTAGGAGACAATTCGGATACCACAATTCTTCTTTTGTCACGTACTTCTTGAAATCTGAATGGCCATGTCCATTTGCTTTTTAATTTACCGGAGAAGATCTTCAACTTTGCATCAATAACCATACTTTCTGTCCAGTCTCGAAGGTCTTTCATCTGATGTGCCAGTCATGCCAGTTTAACCTTCTCCTTTTACATTAATGTGTTTTCGTATGCATTGTCCCTAAATTCCAGGAACCTTTTCATATCATCCTTTCTTTTCTGACAACCGTTTTGTGAGTCTAGATTGCTAATGTTGACTGCCACAAAGATTTACGAATCAACTCTACTAGTAGATGGCATGGCTTCCCATATACAATATGATAGGGAGACATGCCCAACGGAGACTTGTAAGTGGTTCCGTATACCCAGAGGACTGAGTCCAAAAGTTGGGACCAATTTTCTTGTCTGGCTTGACAAGCATCTGGAGTATCGTCTTGATTTCTCTGTTGGATAGTTCTGCCACATCGTTGGTCTGAGGACAGTAAGGAGATGCGACTCGGTGCTCGATGTTGTACTCCTTTGTTGATTTCTTGACCTCTTTGTTAATGAAGTGACTACCTGATGAATCTCCATTTCATCACCTTTATTCTATCATTTTGGCCTCAAAAACCCCAACAAATGCATGTAAATAGCATTAAATTATACATAATAGCATTCATGATTCACTGAATTATTTACACATTAAATAAGGTTCTTAATGCCAAAATTATAGAATAAAGAGGAGAAAAGAAAAAGGAATAAAATATTGCAAATATTTTATGACCCAAACCCCGAGACCAAGGCCAGCATGGTATTGGTCGACATGGAATAAAGTAGGGGGAGATAAGGGCCAGTGTACAATACATACCTCATTTATTCATGCATTTATTTATGCATTTTTGACACCTATTTTATACATAATTATTTATTCATCAAATAAAGAAACTTTGTACATGAAAGTTGTCGAAAATAATGTAAATAAAAATACAAAATTGAGTTTGTGTAAAAATAATACTCAGTGTACATTTTATACACAGAATAAAAAGCCAAAATCTCAACTTCACAGACCCATATCTTGCAAATAAAAACTCCAAATCACCCAAACTCACTTTAATTGCATATAGCTTTCCATGAACTATTTAATAAAATTGGTTTCATAATTTTTGGAGTCCATATGCAGAGGTTAGGATTTTGGCCCTTCTTTTATATAGTCTTGATTAAAATATTCTTTTTATTCAATGTTCATTATGTTTATAAATTCACATTTTTTAAAATTTTGTAAATGATGTAAATAATGCATACACACATTAAAAGTAAAGGAAAACCAAAAATAATTTCAAAAATAAAATAAGTCTACAAAATTCATAGACAAAATACCTATACTATATATCTTTATATAAATAAAAAGGATTTTATTCCTTGGTTCTTTTATTCTTTTATATTTTTATAATAATGTATACATTATAGACAACTCAATAAAAATGTAAATCCAAAATAAAAATCAAGAAAATACATTAAATAAATTAAGTATACAAAATACATAGATAAAACACCTATAAGTATACCTACATATACATACACATATTTATTTAAAAATGTAAATAAACTCATAAAAATTAAATAAAAATAACTTTATACTCACAAAAACAAATTATAAATTTATAAAATAAGTCAATAAAATAATAAAAGAAAATAAATAAATTAAAAATAAGATACACAAAAATACATGTAAATACATACATATACACATTATTAAATTAAAACCATAATGAAACACTTCGAAAAATTCAATAAAAATCATAAATAAATACTAGAGGAAATAATACACATTTTTTTTGTAAGAAAAAAATAATAAAATCGTTTGCTGTGTCAAATAAATCAATTTTTAATCAGATCTCCTATTTTGGCGTCTAGCGGCTGACGTGGACCAATGGGGAGCCGGCCTTCGTTGACCCCCTGGTCAACTGTCCCATCCAAGCCCTGCGCCTCTGAACTGTCTACTCCCCGATTTTCCTCCAATTTTTGCGGCCATCCCTTCCATCGTTCAAGCTCACTTCCTTCACAAGAATTGCCCTCTGTTCATCCATGATGCCCGCCAAAATCTTAGATCAATTAGATACTCATTGGATCAATCAATAATCGCCGGTCAATAAGGCTACTCGCCAATGTCTATAAATAAGTAGCTCCGCCTCCTTCCTCGAATTTGGCCACTTTTAATCCAACCTTAAGCCTTGATTCCAGTCCTGGGACATTCCTCGTGACAGGGGGGTGTGCAGGTGTCTCGAATCGGCCGGAGGGAGGAAGATTTTGTCGCGGCGGAGCTCCGGCGTCCGCCCTGCTCCCTGGAGGCCCCCAGGTATAAGAGCTGTCCCTTTTTATGCTTTTTAGTTAGTTTTTAATGCTAGCTTTAAATTCCAGTTCTTAGATTAGGTTTTAGTTAATCCCTGTAGCTTAGAATCCCAAATTCGAAGTTCGCCGGAGCTCCGCTCCAACGACTTCTTCACGGTGAAACCGACTGTATCCGCCCGCCATTTGCATCCCATTTCGTTCCTCGTCGCATTCTCCATCGAACGCACATCTTGGTCCAACCCAGGACCTTCAGTCTTGGCGAATCGGGGCTCCTCCACCGCCGTACGCCGGAGCCACTCCGCCCCACTTCATCTCGCTGCCAAGCTTCAAAACCTCGGGTCGAGGAGGTAGCCCTCTCGCCCCCGGTTCTTTCTATGCAGGTACCACGAAGGATAGAGCCCATCTGGGCTCGAATCGATCCAGGAAGAGGTTCCTGGGGGTCCCCTTCTTCACCGACCTCGACCGAACGACTCGGACCTCCAGGAGCCATGCGAACACCATCAGACGACGCGGAAGCTTCCCAGCTACGTCCAGAGCACTTCAGATGCGTGGGAGGTGCCCGGAGGAGCCCGAGTTTCTCGATCGAAGCTCGCCGGGGGCGAGCTTCTTCCCCGTTCTTCCAGTCACCTCCTGCGCCGTTGGATCGGGAGGCAAGGCCCAGATTGAACGACGACCGTCCGATGAAGACACGCGTCCACCGTCAGATCTGCGAGGATCGTCTAATCGAAGTTCTTCATCGACGAACCGGTATCCGCCGTCGGATGCTTGACACGTGGATAAGTGGCGCATCCAGCGCCGTAGGATGATGCGCCTTATTTGGGGTAAATTTCACATCTAGCCCCCCGCTTTTTGTATTTGCAGTTTAATACCAAAAATAAAAAGTCAAGTTGTAAATAAGTTGTATAATTGCAGAAGGACCCCTGACGTTTTTAAATTTACATTTTAGTCCCTTCGCGCCTCACGTGCAGCACGCACGTGAGGCGCGTGAAATTTGCATGTAAACCCTGCCGTGTTTTAGTAATTGTAAAATGGTCCTAAAAATAAAAGTACACATTTATTTTTATTGTGATTTTTGCATGTATGCCCCTGTCACTTATTTTATTTGCAAAAATACCCCTGCCAGGCTATTTATTTTTGAAGGCTTTGTCTATTTATTTTGTGCTCCATATTTCTTCGAAAAATCTTGCAAAAATAGACTTAAGTTCATGTTTGGTTGTTCTTGCACGCCATAATGTTAGTTTTTAATTTTATTGCATCTTTGCATTTAATAAAAATCAAAAACATGTATTTTATTTACTATCTAGATTATAAAATACTAAAAAAATAGTAAGACACCTTGAAAAATCCCAAAAAAGTAGCTATGGTGTATTTTGACCTATTTCAGTGTCAGTCCAAAAATCCATAAAAATCTCAAAAGGAAAACCTTAAAAATTCAAAAATACCCAAAAAATTCAAAAAAATATAAAAAATTGGGGAAAAATCAGAAAAATGTAAACCCTGTTCCTCCTTCTTCTATATTTGGTTATCTTTATTTGAAAATTAGGGAGGAAAAATTTTGTGGCTGATTGCTATTTTTAAATCCTATTTTTCTCACAGCCAGTCCCTATTTCCCTGTTTTCTCTTATTTTGCTATTTAAAAATACTAAAAATGTTTTGAAAAATGCCCAAAAATCACAAAAACAGTAAAAAATTATGAAAATCCCAAAAAGACTTCATTCCTGAATTTTTGACTATTTTTGTATATTTTTATAAATATTATAGTACCCCTTTATATATATATATACATGTATTCCCTAAAAAAAGAAATATATATATATATATATATATATGTATAACTAACTACTTATATGTAATTATATATCTATTTATTAACCCTAAAATAAAAAAAATAATTATTATCATACTTATATATACCTACATATATACATTGTATGTATTACAAGCGATATACTAACCCTCTATGGGTATACATATATTTATATCTTTATATTTTATATATATCTATATATATATTACCTAATTATATTATAAAAAAATAAAATAAATACAATAAAAAAATAAAAAAATAAAAAAATTAATATATATAATTAAAAAACCCACTTCACACAAGGATGACTCTGAGATACATGAAGGCTATTGCATTTTGTATTGCTCTCTGTGGTTCGACCTCTACATGCTTGTCGCTATACATTTTATGGTAGAGTAATAAAGATTAATTCACATTTCTTTTTGAGCTTGATTATTTTATTCTTTGGTTGTGGGTTAATTGCTGATTAACTCGGGTATTCTACGAGCGGTCGCATCAGCGACACTTTTTATATTATTCATGGTGACCCTCGTGGAAAGCCGCTGTTATCAGATGGCATCGTTGCCGGGGAGAAATGAGCATAGCCTAATTCATTTTGTCATTCTTGTATAAAATTCTTGATTCATCATTCATTTTTTAGCAGCTATTTTTATTGATATTAATCACCATGCTTCATTGATTTATGTCTTGTGATTATTGTATCTGCTCTATTTTATGGGTTGAGCCATACTAATGCACTCTTTTTGTGACTTTGATGCGAGGGCCCGCCACGCGACGATGGCTTCTTAGGAGGCCAATGCAGCCAAGCTTGGAGGAGGATGGTCCTCTTCTCATGACCATCTGGAGAGAGCACCAAGGAAGCAAAGAGAGGGGTATTAGATGGGATTAGAACACTTAGGATTATTTATTTTGTAATTTATGGTGAGAGAGAGAGACAATTTTGGCATGTAATTAAACAGGACTCTACTCTTCGCAATGAGGTCCAGTGCCCGGGTGAATGTTCACCTGGGGGCCTCATCGCGACTTTCCGAGTTTTCATCGCCTTCTTTTATTTTGTTTTCCGAAGTTTTGAGATTTCCGCCTTTCTTTTACTTTGTTTTGTGTGCTTGGAGCCCCTAGATATAGGTTGCTTGACTCGGTAGCTAGGTCTAAACATTAATAAGAATGCATGTTTCTATAGTCTACTTCGCTTGGATCTAGTCAAACTTAAACAAGCCGTTCATTTATCTCTTAGCCCTCTGTGCCGTAGCGAACCCTGTAAAGCGCTTTCTCCTACCCTCAATGTGCTTAGCAGAGGAGGGGTGAGCCAAGACCGGACTCTCTTGGGCTAGAGATGAATGAGCGACTTATGGTTCTTCACGTTAATAGCAGCTTATGTTTAGGGCGATTTTGTGCCTTGCATACCGACATGTAGATAGGTTTAAAAATTCTGTTTTGCATACCACATGGAGAGAGCTGGGATGCCCTGTAAGTCTTCTAACTCAGCATGCATCATTCGGTTCAATGGTGAGATTTCCATCATGGAACCACTTGCACGGTTTTTCCGCTATCTCCCTCTGATTTTGAGCACCTAGGACATAAATGAAAATCTACAAAAATGTTAGGCGCTGGTATGAAACAGACTCAAAAAAAGTGAAAGCCAAAAAAATAAAACAAGGGGACTGCTAAATAAACTTTGACCTTAATTAAAATCTGTAATGGACTATCATTGTACCGGGTTCATAAAGCCCTCATTGTTTTCAGGTACCTTGGAGGGGGACCAAAACCCTACTCCCTTGAGCGAGTGCGACCCCTAAGGATTAAAGCCCAAAACCCAGTCTGCAACTGCCTTGTGTATCGCATGGATTTCCGAAGTAATGGCGCTTCTATCGTACGTAGGCGAGTAGGACTTGGTCGCCAATGGTGACTCTCTGTTGTGAGAACATCAACCTTGTTAGAAGTATTGAGCATAGGCCACGCCTTCACGGGGGTGTCTGTCTCATCGTCCTGCGTCCGAGTAGGTTCTTGCACGCTCACGGGTGATTCCATTGCGAGCGAGAATCGAAGTATTGGTTTTGCCTATTGGCTTCCTCTCTCTATTTCTTTGGCTGAGTAGGGATCCAGGAAGGGTTACAAGGACTCCAAAAAGTACAGACTACAAGTTACACAGGAGGAGGACAAGTACGAGATACTCTTCTGGCAGTACTCTCTCTCCTATAGGGTAGCGTACTAAGGACTTTTTATATGATATGCCTGAAAATCACAACTCTAAAAATGAAAAGATAATAAATAGCCGAGCTTTCACGGCTTCACATGGCGTAAGTTGGTGAACCCGATTTTGTATTGTGTTTGTGTGGATCTAGATTAAGGTTCAAAGATCAAGTCCCGCGCATTTGCGCACATTTTGTTGTTTCTCCCTTTGACCACCCCGCTCAACCGAGCCTCTCTACTGTTTTACACTCCTTTTATTCCTCGTTGACCATCGTATCTTTCATCCAACATTCGATCCTCTCTTGTATTTCGCGAAGTTGATTCATGGATGGTTTCCATCGGGACCATGCCGACACCTACATCGATTCCATGAACTCAACTCCGCCAATAAATTCGAGGCGATTCCCGAGAACCCGATCCGGACTTTGCGGATCGATCTCCAGACTCCTCGTTTTCTACCTTTCTCTTGGCCACCCAATAAACTGGGATCACTTTTGTCCCACTTCCGCCGTTGTGAATGGAAGTCGATTACAGTCTACATCTTTTTCCATCCACAACATGCTGGGGTTGACCTGAATTCCAGCTTAATCACGGCAGCTGAACGTTAATTGCAAGCGATCTGATTCGGACCATCTCATTATGCAGATAGAAGACAGTGCGAGCCCTGGAGACTACTCCGGAGTTCATCTCGTCCGACTCAGACCCTGACATGGCTCCAGGAGGAAAGGGCAAGGGTCAACAACCACCACCAGAGGGACAGGTGCCAGATCAAAACCAAGTCAATGCACAGTTGCTGGCATCTATCCAGGCCATACAGCAGCAGCTGACCGAGCAAGCCCTGACAGAGATCGCATTCCAGGATATGTTGAATGACATGATGAACTGTGACGATGGAGGAGGAGGCAGAGGCAGAGGAGGCAGGGGAGGAGGAGGTGGAGGTGGAGGTGGTGGTCCTCCTGATGATGACCTTGAATTACCACCACCAAAGCCAACACTTAAAGAAACATATAATCCGGGAGACAGCCATACGACCGAGTGGATCCTTATTCCACCGGTACACGCTCACTTTGAGCTGAAGCCCCAGTTCATAGTCCTCCCTGCATTTCATGGAAACACAAGCGAGGAGCCGTACATTCACCTGCAGCAATTCTCCTGCATCTGTCGCACTACTCACTATCCCAATGTCCCTCCGGACATTGTCAAGATGATGGCATTCCCATTCAGCCTACAGGACAAGGCCCTTTATTGGGTCAACCATCTGGGGAACGTTGTGACGACTTGGGAGGAGTTGAAATCCGCCTTTCTGCACAAATATTACCCTCTCGGTCGGCTCAACCAGATGCGAGCCCGTATCAGTAATTTCACCCAAGGACCCCACGAGTCGATACATGAAGCTTGGGAGAGATTCACTGACCTGCAGGAGAAGTGTCCCCACCATGAGATCCCTAAGACCAGCTTGGTCCAGCATTTCTTTGGGGGACTGAACATTGAAAGCCAACAGCTTGTGGATGCAGCATGTGGGGGTTCCCATTTTAATAAGGATGAAGATGTAGTTTGGCAAATCTTTGAATAAATGGCCGAAGGAGAGCCCGCCCTCTCTTCATCCAAGGCGTATCAGAAGCAGCCCCAGATCCTCCAGAAGCAAGTTCACATGGCTACATCCAAGGAAGCAGAGAGAGATGAGAGCTCCAACCTCAGCATCATCGGGGGCCATCTCTCTAAAGTCGATATCATCGAGAAGCGATCACAGGACCTTGAGAAACTCACTGTGATCGAGAAGAGGACCCAGAACGTGGACAAGCTAGATCAGATCAACAAGTACCTTGAACTGTTGGTCGGCACTATCAACTCTGTCCAGTCGGCTACACCATCGGAAGCTCCCGTTGAGAAGAAGGACGAGCAGCAACCGCAGCATCAGCCTCAGCCGAGCCAGCAGCCACCAGCAGTCCAGCACGTGTACTATGTACAGGTGCCCGACCAGGGCCAGCTGCAGCAGCAGATGGTAGTGTACCAGCCAGAGTTCCTCTCAGTACCTGATCCAGTCTTCCCACCACCACCCCTAATTCAGGAAGTGAACGGGGTATGGGCTCATGATGCACAGCCGACCCATCCTCAGGGACAACCCCAAGGTCAGCAATTTGCCAATCAGCAGTACCGCCAACCTCAGGGTGGTCGTTTTGGTCAATCCTCTCAGCAGTACCAGCAGCCTCCCCAGTTTGCACAGCAGTGGAGGCAGAATTTTCCTTACCAACAGCAGCCGCAGTACCACCACCCACAGCCGTATCACCAGTACGCGGCTGCCCCCTCTCAGCAATATCAACAGTATTCTCCTCCATCCTACCAACAACTTCAACTTCCTGCTCCACCGCAGCAGCACCACCAGCAACAGCCTCCCCACCCATCTACCCAACAACAGCGTGGTCTGCACGCTGAATCTTCTGAAGTGTCCCCTGCGAATCCCACCATGGAGTGTCTGGCCCAGCTTGTTAAATGGCTAGCGGAGATGACAAAATGGCTTGATGACCTGACCGCCACCCGAACTACCATTCCGGCGCAGGTCGAAGCGAACCCCAATAATTTCAAAAAGAAAGAGCAGGTAGAATGTGATGTCCAGTCCGTGTCTGATAATGATATTACTGTTTATTCTAATGCTGTTACTCTCAGGAGCGGGAGGGCCTTGCCTCCGCCTGCTACTACCAGATGTGGGGTGAATAAAGAAACAGGTAGATTGTCATCTTCCGCATCAACCGTGCCAACTCCAGGGGCGGGTGAGGAGGAAGAAGAAGGAGAAGCCAGTCCAGCCGTCGTGCCATGTCAGCAGCAACCTCAGCCAAAAATACAAAAAAATCAGCAAAAACAAAAACAACAAAAAGAAGCTTGTAGCAGAAGCGAAGCCATGTCAACATTGGAGGAGCCGCCAGCAGCAGTCGATCCCTCGCCAGCCGATGGAGCAGACGCTACTCTTTTTGATCACCCAACAGCACCAGCATGCCAAGATTTAGCTTATACTCCTTTTTGTAGATCAGATGTACAACATTCTGTGGGCGATGATTTTGATGTAAATAAGAACTCTGATTTTCCTGCTAGTAGTGTACATATTCCTTTTCCTCATGCAATACAAAAATCCAAAAAAATTGCAAAACGAAAAAAGGCCTTGTCTGATCCAAGTGTTGTGGATATTTTGGATAAATTGACTGTTGAGATTCCTCTGTTGAAGGCCGTGGAATACATGGCAGCCGTAAAGAAAAGACTGAAGGAGGCATGTACTAACAGCCGTCGCCCAGCGCAAGAAAACAGACGCCAGCAAGTCGAGAGACATGTCCTCACCTTAGCTACGGTAGCAGCCATCAGCAATCTCCCCCAGAAGAAGCAAGACACAGGAGCGCCTCTGATCAGTTGTGAGATTTTTGACCAGGTCTTCGAGCACACTCTCTTGGATAGCGGATCTTCCATCAACCTTCTGCCCTCGTCCATAATGCAAGAATTCAGGCTGGAACCGCTCAAGCAGACACGCATGATCATTCAGTTCGCTGACCGATCCGTCAAGCGGCCCCGAGGTCTGTTGGAAGATGTGGTAGTTAAGGTGCAGGAAATGAAATTCCCAGCTGACTTTGTAGTCCTTGATATGGACTCGCCTGCACCCCTGCTCTAGACCCCTATCATCCTTGGCAGACCATTCCTTCGCACTTCAGGTGTCGTGGTTGATTACGGGTCTGGGAGAATCACTTTCAGCTCGAACACCCAGCAAATAACGATAAACATTAACAAAGAGCTGAACGCCACAACTGATGATAACCATGCAGCATCAGAAGCAGACTGTGATTTCATTGCGGAGATCAGAGATTCAGAGTTATCATTGGATGATCTATGGACCCAAGAAATCCTCACTCTTGAGGAGGACTTGGAAAGCGCAGTCAGCATATGCTCCGATGATTCTTGGGAGACAGATTCTCAGATGCAGGCGCATCTTCTTGAGCATTCACTCCAGACCGCACATGATCAGCTTAGCGCGGAACCGTTCGGTGCATCACTGGGATCTCAACAGGATGATGAGGATGGTAGCAGCCTCAAAGTACATCCCACCACCAGCATGGTATCTGAAGTGACAGATAAAGTGGATAGATCAAAGCCAGAACTCAAGCCACTTCCTGCAGGCCTGAAGTATGCTTTCCTTGCGGGTGAAGAACACATGTATCCGGTCATCATCAGCAACAGGCTGACGTCGGATCAGGAATCTCGTCTTCTTGAGGTTCTAGAAAAGAACCGCAAGGCACTTGGTTGGAGCGTATCAGATCTCCGAGGGATAAATCCAGCTCTGTGTTCACACCATATCTATCTAGAAGAAGATGCCAAGTCGTCCCGCGAATTTCAGAGAAGGCTGAACCCTAACCTTCGGGACGTCGTCATGAAATAAATCCTGAAATGGTGTGATGCAGGCTTCATCTATCCCATCTACGACTCTAAATGGGTAAGCCCACTGCATGTAGTTCCCAAGAAATCTGGGCTTACCGTGGTAACAAACGATAAAGGAGAGGAAATTTCTACTCGGGTACCAACATCCTGGCGGGTGTGTGTTGACTACCGCCGTCTTAATGCAGCAACCAAGAAGGACCACTTCCCCTTGCCATTCATTGATCAAGTTTTGGAGAGATTAGCAGGCAAGGAGTTCTTCTGCTTTCTGGATGGGTACTCCGGGTACAACCAAGTGGCGATCGCCCCTGAAGATCAAGAGAAGACTACCTTCACTTGCCCGTTCGGCACCTACGCCTTCAAGAGGATGCCCTTTGGATTATGCAATGCACCTGCAACATTCCAAAGGTGCATGCTAGCAGTCTTCGTCGAGATGGTAGGTAGTTTTCTCGAGGTGTTCATGGACGATTTCTCTGTCTATGGTGATAGTTTCGATTCTTGTCTTGAGCACCTAGACAGAGTGCTTCAGAAGTGTCGAGAAGTCAATTTAGTGCTTTCATGGGAAAAGAGCCACTTTATGGTCACAGAAGGTATTGTGCTGGGCCACGTCGTTTCCAAACGTGGCATGGAAGTCGACCCGGCGAAGGTGGATGTCATTTCAAATCTTCTGCCACCTCAGTCAGTGAAGAATGTGAGGTCATTCCTGGGGCATGTGGGATTGTACAGACGATTCATCAAGGATTTCAGCCGCATTGCCCGACCTCTGACAGAACTTTTGTGCAAGGAAACCGAGTTCATTGTTGATCAGCAAGTTCTCCTTGCTTTCAGTCAATTGAAGGAGCTCATCACTCAGGCTCCAATCTTGCAGTCTCCTGACTGGACTCTTCCCTTTGAGATAATGACTGATGCGTCAGATTTTGCAGTCGAAGCTGTTCTTGGGCAGAGGAAAGACAGAGCGCCCTATGCCATTCACTATGCCAGCAGAACATTAGATGAAGCACAAAGAAATTATACAGTGACAGAGAAAGAATTGCTGGAGGTGGTTTTCGCCTCAGAGAAGTTCAGATCCTATTTGTTGGGATCAAAAGTCATAATTTTCATGGACCACTCTGTTATCCGGTACCTACAGCAGAAGAAGGATGCCAAGCCAAGACTGATTCGTTGGATCCTTCTCCTCCAGGAATTCGATTTGGAAATCAAGGACAAGCCTAGAGTTCAGAATGTGGTAGCAGATCACCTCTCCAGAATTGAACAACATGAGTCTCCCCTAATCAATGCACCTATCACAGAAACCTTCCCTGACGAAGCCATCTTAGCAGTGGATTCTCTTCCTTGGTATGCTGATATAGTCAATTACCTCGCCTCTGGGGTAATACCTTCGGATTGGACGAAGAACCAAAAGAACAAATTCATGTCGACCATCCGCTTCTACCAATGGGAAGATCCTCTTTTATTCAGAGAAGGAGCAGATTGTATTTGGCGCAGGTGCATCCCTCAGACGGAGCAATCTAGTGTCCTCGAGCATTGTCATTCGCTCGAATCTGTTGGACATCACTCTGGAGATCGTACGGTAGCAAAAGTTCTACAGTGTGGCTTCTGGTGGCCCACATTATGCAAGGATGCAGCAGAGTTTGTCAAAAGATGTATTGACTGTCAGCGACTGAAAGGTACACTTACTGCCAAAGATTCAATGCCCCTGAAAATCATTCAGATAGCAGACGTTTTCGATGCATGGGGCATTGACTTCATGGGACCTTTCCCTAACAGTCAAGGTTGTGAGAACATCCTTCTTGCCGTCGATTACGTGAGTCGTTGGGTTGAAGCTATTCCCGCCCGAGCCGCTGACAGCAAAATAGTTTGCCAGTTTCTGAAGAAGAACATCATTTCACGGTTTGGGATACCAAAGATTCTCATATCAGACGGGGGTAGCCACTTCATCAACAAAGAGGTCAAGAAGTTAACGAAGGAGTACGACATCGATCACCGTGTCGTGTCTCCTTATCATCCGCAGACCAATGGCATGGCGGAGTTATCCAACAAAGAAATCAAGACTATACTGCAGAAACTTGTTAGGCCAAACAGAAAAGACTGGTCTCAACTCTTGGACTCAGTTCTATGGGCTTACCGAACAGCCTACAAGTCTCCCTTGGGCATGTCGCCCTATCATCTTGTATATGGGAAACCATGCCATCTGCCCGTGGAATTGATCCACAAATCTCTTTGGGCAATCAACAGTTGTAATTTGGACTCACGCAGAAGTGGGCAGAAGAGAAAAGACGATCTGAACAGGCTCTTGGAATTCCGAGACTATGCATACGATAACACCTTGATGTACAAGGAGAAGGTGAAACGCTGGCATGCCCGGCACATCAGACGGAAGACCTTCGACGTTGGACTGAAAGTGTGGCTATTTGATGCAAAGTTGCGGATATTCCCAGGTAAATTAAAGAGTATGTGGACAGGGCTCGAGTATGTGAAGTGCGTGACAATGGAAGCATTGCTATATCAGAATTGTCCCCTGACGCACAACCCTTCGTCGTCAACGGCCAACTACTGAAGCCTTACCTCGAACCAGATGCATTCTTGGCCGTCGTTGACTCTATTCAGTTAGTGCACCACGATGACAGCTTCACAGCACCTGCGACATCGAAAGATTCAGACGATGTACTCCAACCACTGTTCCTCTGATTTTCTTCTTTTCTTCTTTTCTTCTTTTCCTTTTCTTTTTCTTTTCCTATCTAAAAGGTGCCGCCCTTGTAGACAGTTTTCTATACTTAGGACGTACTTTGTCCTAAGTATAGGGGGGATGTGCACCTACAGTTTTTCATGTCGGTCCGATCCTCTCCATTGTCTCCTCTTCTTGTCTATACTTAGGAGTATCTTACCCTAAGTATAGGGGGAGACAATCTGAGTACGATCTGTATATTTCCACCCTTGACCCTCCCTGCTTTTTGTACAGTCTGCTATACTTAGGATTATTTGATCCTAAGTATAGGGGGGACGGTCAACTTCTCATTCATTCATTTCATTCATATTTATTCTTTAGATCTGTCTATATTCAGTACGAGTTATGTCTTTGCTTTTTCCTTTCGATCTATGAGGACATAGCTCAAGCTAATTATAGGGGGGTCGTATATACTATGTATATACTATAATCCATAACTCATACTGAAAAATAACTCATACCTCAATATAAAATACAGTGTAAAAATAGCTCTATAATAATGAAAGATGACTGTGAGTTCCTTAGAGTCTTTGTAATTATATTGATTATTAAGTCAGAAAAACGTTTTGTGCAAAAAGTTTTCTTTGAAAAATCTTGTGAAAATAGTTTGAAAATAGTGTGTACAAATATTCAACCTTTGAAAAATCAGTTTTGTGTGAAAAATTTATTTTCTTTGAGTAAAACTAAAATGTATGAAAATTAGTGTGCAAATGATTGTAAAAATTTGATTGTCAAAATGGTTTTGAAAAATCTATCTATGTTGTGTAAAACCTTTGTAAAAGGATTTTCAAATGCGTGTACAGGTTTGCAAAATTATTTTGGACTAGAGTTCTCAAAAATCTTTTGGAAAGGATTCTTGAATAAGTTTAAGGAGTCCGCACAGAAATCTCTCATTTGTAAATAAGGAATAATCAGAAAAAAAAACTTATAAAACCATATTGTAAATCTAATAACAGTTTCTCTTCTTTTGTACATACTGATTAATAAATAGATACCTATACATGATGATTTGAAAAAATAGTGTGACCAGTTTTGAAAAAATTGATGTGAAATGATTTCAAATGTGTGAAAATGTTTTGATTGAAAAACTTTTTCTTTGTGTGGAAGAAAGGATTTGAAAAACCTATGTGCAAATATTTTGAAAAATGCTTGCCAAAACTATTGTGAAAATTGTATATATAGTGTGAAAAATCTTTGCAAAAATAGTTTTCAAATGTGTGTAAATGATCACAAAAATTATCGTGTACTATAGTTTGCAAAATTATTTTCAAAAACTAATAAGAACACCATTGCAAATACTTGTAAATCATAAATAAGACACATACAATTCTTTCTGTGCAATTCTAAATAAACTACTTCATTCAAACCTGTAAAGTTTTTAGAAAGTCATACATTTTGTGAATAAAGCGGCACGCCCGTGTAAATAATTGTATATACTTTTTGTATGTGTCTAGTTCTTAGTTTATTTGCAAAAATTCTTTATGTAAAAATATTTTTTTTATTCTTTCAAACTCGTTGTGAAAAATTGCATCATTCATTGTGCATAGCATAAGCATACCATTCATATTCTTTTTGAGTAAGCTTGTTGATTGAATCAGTCTAATAAAGTCTCAAATTGGAGCTTGGTTGGACCTTACCGCACCTAATTGCACTGGAACCTTATGGGAACTAGGTTTAAGGTACTTCAGGTCTATGCAGACTTAATTCTTTGAGAAATCAGGGCTGGGTTCAAGTCACCTCAGTGGACTAACTAGAACTTTTCGAGACACACGTATGACTCTTGCCGACCGTGACCTAACTTGGACATTTGCACCTTTCACTTGGCTCAACTCAGTTGGAGTGGTGAGGGGGTTGGATTTGCCAGTCTGAGACGCATACGGTGGAAACATTCGTCCTCGTCTAGGGAGGGAAGTGCACCCAACCTGGTCCAATAGCCATGAGGTCTAAAGACAGGAGATTGTGGGTTGCGATAAAGCTTCAAAAGAGGGATAGTCTACTGGCTCAAGAGGAAAGACTCCTTATGTAAATGCTGCTGTGAATAGTATGTTGAAAAAAAATGGTCAGGCCTGTACAAAAATAAAAATGCATGCAAAGTATGTACAAAGTCAATAAGCAAGCTTGAGTTCCAAAGACAAATATGTGAGCTTGCAGCTGGATGACTTGACTACACTGGTCTTGCATCCCGGGATAGGTAGCTACACTGGCTACAGTCCATTCTTCTCTTCACCCCCTCCTCTTGAGCTGGTTGCCACTTGAACTTAGAAGGGAATACCTTGCTCCTCGAGGAAAGAGCTGTTGGACTGGGGAATCATTGGGTTGTCATTCTGGAGAAATCAGTTCCTTTGTCATTTCAGTTAGGGAGAGCCACCATCACTTACATTCTACAAGTCAGCCTCATAGTTATAAGGGTTTACGTATGATGTAGACTGGTTCTGACCAGGCTATTGAGGTGGGTTGAACCGAGTTCTGTGACTATCGAAGGTTGTTGTATTCTAGAGCTGGTTCCCGACTAGGTTCCACACACATCTACACCCAAGGTCTGACAGGAGCTCCAAATTCAGATTTTGTAAAGACATGCATTGCACTGAAAGCACCCCTATTCACTCTATCCTTCCTTAATTCTCCTTTTTCTTTTCTTTATTCTTTTTGTACTTATTGCATAAGTGTTTGCTAGGGACTAGCAAAGGCAAGTATAGGGGGGTGATGAATCTCCATTTCATCACCTTTATTCTATCATTTTGGCCTCAAAAACCCCAGCAAATGCATGTAAATAGCATCAAATTATACATAATAGCATTCATGATTCACTAAATTAATTACACATTAAATAAGGTTCTTAATGCCAAAATTATAGAATAAAGAGGAGAAAAGAAAAAGGAATAAAATATTGCAAATATTTTATGACCCAAACCCTAAGACCAAGGCCTTCATGGTATTGGTCGACAATGAATAAAGTAGGGGGAGACAAGGGCCAGTGTACAATACATACCTCATTTATTCATGCATTTATTTATGCATTTTTGACACCTATTTTATACATAATTATTTATTCATCAAATAAAGAAACTTTGTACATGAAAGTTGTAGATAATAATGTAAATAAAAATACAAAATTAAGTTTGTGTAAAAATAATACTCAGTGTACATTTTCTACACAGAATAAAAAGACAAAATCTCAACTTCACAGACCCATATCTTGCAAATAAAAACTCCAAATCACCTAAACTCACCTTTAATTGTATATAGCTTTCCATGAACTATTTAATAAAATTGGTTTCATAATTTTTGGAGTCCATATGAAGAGGTTAGGTTTTTGGCCCTTCTTGTATATAGTCTTGATTAAAATATTCTTTTTATTCAATGTTCATTATGTTTATAAATTCACATTTTTTAGAATTTTTTAAATGATGTATATAATGCATACACACATTAAAAGTAAAGGAAAACCAAAAATAATTTCAAAAATAAAATAAGTCTACAAAATTCATAGACAAAATACCTATATTATATATCTTTATATAAATAAAAAGGATTGTATTCCTTGGTTCTTTTATTCTTTTATATTTTTATAATAATGTATACACTATACACAACTCATTAAAAATGTAAATCCAAAATAAAAATCAAGAAAATACATTAAGTAAATTAAGTATACAAAATACATAGATAAAACACCTATAAGTATACCTACATATACACACACATATTTATTTAAAAATGTAAATAAACTCATAAAAATTAAATAAAAATACCTTTATACTCACAAAAACAAATTATAAATTTATAAAATAAGTCAATAAAAAAATAAAAGAAAATAAATAAACTAAAAATAAGATACACAAAAATACATGTAAATACATACATATACACATTACTAAATTAAAACCATAATGAAACACTTCGAAAAATTCAATAAAAATCATAAATAAATACTAGATGAAATAATACACATTTTTTATTTTATAAGAAAAAAATAATAAAATCGTTTGCTGTGTCAAATAAATCAATTTCTAATCAGATCTCCTATTTTGGCGTCTAGCGGCTGACGTGGACCAATGGGGTGCCGGCCTTCGTTGACCCCCTGGTCAACTGTCCCATCCAAGCCCTGCGCCTCTAAACTGTCTACTCCCCGATTTTCCTCCAATTTTTGTGGCCATCCCTTCCATCGTTCAAGCTCGCTTCCTTCACAAGAATTGCCCTCTGATCATCCATGATGCCCGCCAAAATCTTAGATCAATTAGATACTCATTGGATCAGTCAATAATCGCCGATCAATAAGGCTACTCGCCAATGTCTATAAATAAGTAGCTCCGCCTCCTTCCTCGAATTTGGCCACTTTTAATCCAACCTTAAGCCTTGATCCCAGTCTTGGGACATTCCGCGTGACAGGGGGGGTGTGCTGGTGTCTCGAGTCGGCCGAAGGGAGGAAGATTTTGTCGCGGCAGAGCTCCGGCGTCCGCCCTGCTCCCTGGAGGCCCCCAGGTATAAGAGCTGTCCCTTTTTATGTTTTTTAGTTAGTTTTTAATGCTAGCTTTCAATTCCAGTTCTTAGATTAGGTTTTAGTTAATCCCTGTAGCTTAGAATCCTAAATTCGAAGTTCGCCGGAGCTCCGCTCCGGCGACATCTTCACGGTGAAAGCGACTGTATCCGCCCGCCATTTGCATCCCATTTCGTTCCTTGTCGCATTCTCCATCGAACGCACATCTTGGTCCAACCCAGGACCTTCAGTATTGGTGAATCGGGGTTCCTCCTTTGCCGTACGCCGAAGCCCCTCCGCCCCACTTCATCTCGCTGCCAAGCTTCAAAACCCTGGGTCGAGGAGGTAGCCCTCTCGCCCCCGGTTCTTCCTATGCAGGTACCACAAAGGATAGAGCCCATCTGGGCTCGAATCGATCTAGGAAGAGGTTCCTAGGGGTCCCCTTCTTCACCGACCTCGACCGAACGACTCGGACCTACAGGAGCCATGCGAACACCATCAGACGACACGGAAGCTTCCCAGCTACGTCCAGAGCACTTCAGATGCGCGGGAGGTGCCCGGAGGAGCCCGAGCTGCTCGATCGAAGCTCGCCGGGGGCGAGCTTCTTCCCCGTTCTTCCAGTCACCTCCTGCGCCGTTGGATCGGGAGGCGAGGCCTAGATTGAACGACGACCATCCGATGAAGACACGCATCCACCGTCAGATCTGCGAGGATCGTCTAATCCAAGCCCTTCATCGACGAACCGGTATCTGCCATCGGATGCTTGACACGTGGATAAGTGGCGCATCCAGCGCCGCAGGATGATGCGCCTTATTTGGGGTAAATTTGACATCTAGCCCCCCGCTTTTTGTATTTGTAGTTTAATACCAAAAATAAAAAAGTCAAGTTGTAAATAAGTTTTATAATTTGCAGAAGGACCCCTGATGTTTTTAAATTTACATTTTAGTCCCTCCGCGCCTCACGTGCAGCACCCACGTGTGGCGCATGAAATTTGCATGTAAACCCTGTCGTGTTTTAGTAATTGTAAAATGGTCCTGAAAATAAAAGTACACGTTTATTTTTATTGTGATTTTTGCATGTATGCTGCTGTTACTTATTTTATTTGCAAAAGTACCCCTGCCAGGCCATTTATTTTTGAAGGATTTGTCTATTTATTTTGTGCTCCATATTTCTTCGAAAAATCTTGCAAAAATAGACTTAAGTTCCTGTTTGGTTGTTCTTGCACGCCATAATGTTAGTTTTTAATTTTATTGCATCTTTTCATTTATTAAAAATAAAAAACATGCATTTTATTTACTGTCTAGATTATAAAATACCAAAAAAATAGTAAAACACCTCGAAAAATCCAAAAACAATTAGCTATGGTGTATTTTGACCTATTTCAGTGTCAGTCCAAAAATCCATAAAAATCTCAAAAGGAAAACCTTAAAAATTCAAAAATACCCAAAAAATTCAAAAAAATATAAAAATTGAGGACAAATCAGAAAAATGTAAACCTTGTTCCTCCTTCTTCTATATTTGGTTATCTTTATTTGAAAATTTGGGAGGAAAAATTTTGTGGCTGATTGCTATTTTTAAATCCTATTTTTCTCACAGCCAGTCCCTATTTCCCCGTTTTCTCTTATTTTGCTATTTAAAAATACTAAAAATGTTTTGAAAAATGCCCAAAAATCACAAAACAGTAAAAAATTATGAAAATCCCAAAAAGACTTCATTCCTGAATTTTTGACTATTTTTGTATATTTTTATAAATATAATAGTACCCCTTTATATATATACATGTATTCCCAAAAAAAAAGAATATATATATATATATATATATATATATATATATAACTAACTACTTATATGTAATTATATATCTATCTATTAACCCTAAAATAAAAAAAATTAATTATTATCATACTTATATATACCTACATATATACATTGTATGTATTACAAGCTATATACTAACCCTCTATGGGTATACATATATTTATATCTTTATATTTTATATATATCTATATATATTACCTAATTATATTATAAAAAAATCAAAATAAATACAATAAAAAAAATTTAATATATATAATTAAAAAACCCACTTCACACAAGGATGACTCTTGGATACATGAAGGCTATTGCATTTTGTATTGCTCTCTGTGGTTCGACCTCTACATGCTTGTCGTTATACATTTTATGGTAGAGTAATAAAGATTAATTCACATTTCTTTTTGAGCTTGATTGTTTTATTCTTTGGTTGTGGGTTAATTGTTGATTAACTCGGGTATTCTACGAGCGGTCGCCTCAGCGACACTTTTTATATTATTCATGGTGACCCTCGTGGAAAACCGCTGTTATCACTACCACCGTCCGATATCAGTATCTTTGGAATCCCGGACCATGATATGATGTTTTCTTTCAGAAAGCAACACAATGTACAGCTATCTATGACCCGAGTGGGGATAGAGTCAACCCAGCGACTCACATAATCAACGGCAAGAAGGATGTACTCATACCCATGACTGTTAGGGAAGGGTCCCATGAAGTCGATGTCCTAAGCATTGAATATATATGCAATCTGCATGAACTTCTGGGGCATGGAATTTTTTAGTTGTAAGGGTTCCTTTAAGTTTCTGACAGTCAGTGCAACATTTGACGAATGCTATGACATCCTTAAGTAATGTGGGCCACCAAAGGCCACACTGCATTTCTGAAGTACTACGTGTAGGTGCTCAAGACAAGAAGCTGTCACCATAGACGGAGAAATCGTCCATAAACACCTCAAGAAAACTGCCCACCATCTCAGCAAACACTGCAAGCATGCATCTCTGGAATGTTGTTGGTGCGTTGCACAGTCCAAAGGACATTCTCCTGAAATCATAGATGCCGAATAGGCAAGTGAAGGTCATTTTCTCTTGATCTTAAAGGGCAACTACCACTAAGTTTTACCCGGAGTACCCATCCAGAAAGCAGAAGAACTCCTTGCCCACTAGTCTTTCCAATACTTGATCAATGAATAACAAAGGGAAGTGGTCCTTCTTAGTTGTTGCTTTCAGGCGGTGGTACTCATACACGCCAGGATGTCAGTATCCAAGTAGATATCTCCTCTCCTCTATCATTTGTAACCATAGTGAGCCCTGATTTCTTCGGAACTACATGAAGTGGGCTCATTCATTTGGAGTCGGAGATAGGATAAATGAAGCATGCTTCACACCATTTTGGATTTCTTTCATGATGACGTCGCTCAGGTTTGGGTTCAGTCTTCTTTGAAACTCACGGAATGGTTTGGCATCTTCTTCGAACTAGATGTGGTGTGAGCACATAGTAGGATTTACCATGCGGAGATCGGAAACATGTCAACCAAGTGCCTTGTAATTTCTCTCTAGGACCTTGAGGAGTCGAGATTCTTGTTCTAAGGTCAGCTTACTGCTGATGATGACCGGATACATGTTTTCTACACCCACAGGGAAAGCACACTTAAGGCATGCCGGCATTGGCTTTAATTCAGGTTCTAATTTGGCCTGCTTCTCTGTCACTTCAGAAACTGTGCTGGTTGGAGGATGATCTGCTTGAACTTTGGAGGAGTGTTGCCCACCTCAGTGAGTTGTTGTTCACATGACAATGTGTCGAATAGATCTGCAATGAACTCATCGTGTTCAGGCTAGAATGAGTCATCTGTGTCCAATAGATGCATCAACGAATTAGATTTTGTCTCCCAAGTGCCATCGAAGCTTGTGTTGATTATGCTTTCTCGGTCCTCCTTAAGATAGAGGATTTCCTGTGTCCATGGGCTATTCAAAGAGAATGGTGTGTCTCTGATCTCTACAATGAAGTCACAGACCGCTTCAGGTGGTGTTGCATGACTCTCATTAATTACGACTTTAGGCTCATTGATCATGTCTATTGTAACTCTGTTGTTGTTCGAGCTAAAAGTGATCTTCCCAAACCCATAATCAACCACTACCTCTGCAGTACGCATGAATGGTTGGACTAGAATAATAGGAGTCTGGAGTGAGGGTGTGGGAGAGTCCATATCAAGGACAACAAAATCAATAGGAAACTGCATGTCCCGCACCTTTACCACAATGTCTTCCAAAAGACCTTGAGGTCGCTTAATGGATCGATCAGCAAATCGAAGGATCATTCATGTCTGCTTGAGAGGACCTATCCCGAATTCTTGCAATAACAAAGATGGCAGGAGGTTGATGGAACAACTACTATCGAGTAAGGTTCTCTCGAAGATTTGATCAAAAATCTCGCAATTGATCAAAGGTGCTCCTTTATCTGGCTTCTTTTATGGGAGATTGCTGATGGCTGCGATTGTGGCCATGGTGAGAACATGCTTCTCGACATGTTGGCGTATGTTGTTATGATCTAGATGGTGCTTGTTTGTACATGCCTCCTTTAAACCTTTCTTTACAACGGGCATGTATTCCATGACTTTCATCAATGGCATCTCAATAGTCAAATTATTAATAATATCCACAACTCCAGGATCGAATAATACACTTTTCTTTTCGCATTTTTTTCGATTTTTCTCCTGCATCAGGAAAAGGAGTATTTACATTACTAAAATCAAAAGCAGTATTCTTATTTACATCAAGATTGTTGTCCATACAATTCTGTACATCTGGATCACATAAAAGTTGTACAAGTTGGAAGTGAAAGTTCTGCTACTGGTGGACAAACAAAAGGCGTTGTCTCTACTTCGTCGGCTGGCATAGGGTCGGCTGCTGGCGGCTCCTCCATGGCCGGCGTGTCTTCACATTCACTGTGAACATCTTTTTGGTTTCTTTGAATTTTCTGATTTTTAATTGTTTTTGCTGGTAGCAATGATGGTGAGTGGCAACTGGCATGGCTCCTCCTTCTTCTTCTTCCTCACCAGAAGTGGTAGATGGCACGGCTAATGCAGAAGATGATGATTCATCCGTAAAAGCTTTATTCTTCCCTTGTCTTATGGTAGATGGAGGCAAAGTCCTACCGCTCCTGAGAATGGCAACATTAGATAAAGCAAGATTATAATCATCTGACTCTATAGCACAAACTAGACATCACATTCTACATGCTCTTTACTCTTAAAGTTTTTGGGATTTGCTTCAACCTGGGCCAAGATAGGAGTTTTAGTGGTCGTCAGGTCGTCTATCTTCTTTGTCATCTCTGTTAGGCCTTTCACAAGTTGGACCAAGCAATCCAGGGAAGGGTTCATTGGAACTACTCAGAAGTTTCAGTGTGCAGACCACGTTGTTGCTGATGGTTTGGAGGCAGAGGTTGAGACTGCTGATGGTGCTGAGGAGGTGGAGGAAGCTGGTACTATTGATATGGAGGAGGATAATGTTGGGGGATGCAGTCGCATGCCAGTGGTACGACTGTGGCTGGCGATACTGCGGCTGTGAATATTGTTGATTCTACCTCCAATGATTTTGGTACTGTTGAGGCTAGTGATACTGAGGTTGAGAGGACTGTTCATAGTGACCACCCTGAGGTTGGTGATAGCCCTATTAGCTAGCGGCTAGCCTTGTAAGTGTTCGGTAGAATGAGCTAGATGTGCATCGTTACTCCATATACCATTGACTTGTTGAATCAATGGCGATGGTGAGAATGCTGGATCTGAAGAGGGGAGGAAGTTCAGCTGGTAAACCACCATCTACTATTGCGGCAGGCCCTGTTTGGGCACCTGCACGTAGTACACGTGCTGGATGGCCAGTGGCTGCTGACTCGGTTGAGTTCTCATCAGGAGTCTCTGAAGATGGTGTCATCGACTGAACAGAACGAATGGTTCTCACTAGCAGCTCCAACTACTTGGTGATTTGATCCAGCTTATCTAAGTGTTGCATCCTCTGTTCGATCACATCAAGCTTCTCAAGATCTTGTGATCGCTTCTCGATAATGTCAACCTTTGAGAGATGGTCCCTGATGATACAGAGGTTGGAGCTCTCATCTCTCTCTACCACACGAGATGTCATATGTACTTGCATCTAGAGGACCAACGATTGTTTCTGATATGCACAAGAAGAAGAGAGGGTGGCCTCTCTTTCAGCCATTTCTTCAAAGATCTACCAGACCACATCTTAATCCTTGTTAAAATGAGATCCTCTACAGGTTGCGTCTACGAGCCTTTGTCTTTCTACAATCATGCCCCCAAAAAAGTGTTGGATCAGACTGGTCCTCGGTATCTTATGATGGGGGCATTTTTCATGAAGGTCCGTGAATCTCTCCCAGGCTTCATCGATAGTTTTGTGGGCAGCCTGGGAGAAGTTGCTAATCCTGACTCACATCTGCTTGAGCTGACCGAGAGGGTAGAATTTGTGAAGGAATGCATATTTCAGTTCCTCCCAAGTCGTCACAATCTTTCCCAGATGATTGACCTCGTAAAGGGCCTTGTCTTGCAAGCTGAAGGGGAACGCCATCATCTTCACTACGTCCAAGGGAATATTGGGGTCGTAGGTAGTTAGGCAGATGCACGAGAACTGTTGTAGGTGAATGCATGGCTTCTTGTTGGTGTTCCCGTGGATTGATGGTAGAAGACCAAGAAACTGAGGCTTTGAGCTCAAAGTGAGCATGTACCGGTGGTGTGAGGATCCACTCGGTCATCTAGCCATCGCAAGGACTGTATGTCTCTTTTAGTGTGGGTTTCTGCCTCTAAGGTTCAGGTTCTTCTTCGCCTGGGTCATCACGAGGTCTTTCTCTTCCTCCTCCTCCTCATCCTCATCCTCCTGCTGGTATGTTCTGTAGATCGTTTAGCATGTCCTGAAATATGGTCTAAAAAAGAGCCTGCTCTGTCAGTTGCTGTTGAACGACTTGTATGGAAGCCACCAACTGAGCATTTACTTGGTTCTGGTTCTGTGGCAGTTGTCGCCCCTTCTCTTTCCCCTAAGGTGCCATCACTAGGTCTAAGTCAGAGGAGATGAATTCAGTGTTGGGATCTAGGACCGGGTTTGGCTTTTATCTGTAATGTAAAATAATCCCAATCAGACCACTTGAAATTGAATCCCAGCTGCTAAGATGAATATGTTATTAGGGTCAATCCCAAGGTGTTGTGAATGGATAAAAGACCCCCATTCACAACGACAGATGTGGGACAAGAGTGGTCCCAGTTTATTGGGTGGTCAGAGGGAAAAATAGATATGACACAATTTTGTGCAATTGCGCAGGACTTGATCTTTGAACCTCAATCTATATCCATACAAACACAGTACAAAATTGGGTTCACCAACTCACGCCATGTGAAGCTATGAAGGATCGACTATTTATTATCTTTTCATTTTTAGAGTTGCTATTTTAGGCAAATCTTTTAACAAGTCCTTAGCACGCTAACCATATAGAAGAGAGAGTACTAATAGAAAAGTATCTCATACTTGTCCTCCTCCTTTCTAACCTATAGTATGCACTTTTTGAGGTCCATGTAACCCTTCCTGCATCCCTATGCAGCCAAAGAAATAGAGAGAGGAAACTGATAGGTGAAACCACTACTTCAGTCCTCGCTCGCAATGGAATCACCTGTGAGAGTGAAAGGACCTACTCAGACGCAAACCGATGAGATAGACACACCCGTGAGGGCGTGGCCTAAGCTCGGTACTTTGGATCATGTTGATGCTCCAGTCAAGGTAGGAACACCATCGCTAACAATGCCCTACTCGATCATGTTTAATAGAAGCACCATTACTTCAGAAATCTAGGTGATACACAAGGTTGTTACATATTGGGTTTTTGGCTCTAATCCTTAGCGGGTCGTGCCTCGTTCATGGGAGGGATTTTGGTCCCCTCCTAAGGTACCTAAAAACAATGAGGGCTTTATGAACCCAAGATAGTGAAAGTCCATTGCGGATTTTAATTAAGGATGAAGTTTATTTAGCAGTCCCCTTGTTTTAATTTTTTGGATTTTCATTTTTTTTGGAGTTTTTCACATACAAGTGGCTAATGTTTTGTAGATTTTCTTTTAAGTCCTAGGTGCTCAAAATCAGAGGGAGATAGCAAAAAAGCCATGCAAGTGGATTCGATGATGGAAATCTCACCATTGAATCTAATGATGCATGTTAAGTTAGAGGACTGATAGTTCTTCCTAGCTCTCTCCATGTGTTATGCAAAACAAAATTTTTAAACCTATACATGGCAAAGTGCAATCTACAAAATCACCTTAAATAGTAGCTGCTATTAATCGTGAAGAACCATCTGTTAATTATTCAGAAATGAAACCAAGGTCCGATCTTCGATGTTAATCGGTGCCTGCCACAATAGGTCCTACAAGCGTTGTATACGACCTCTCTCGACACGTGGTCTCAAGTCCAAATAATTAACATTTATTAATTTGACTAGATCCAAATGTAAGATACTATAGGTACATGCATTCTTATTAGGGTTTGGACCTAATTACCGAGGTAAGCAACCTATTTCTAAGGGCTCCATGCACATAAAATAAATAAAAAGAAGGTGGAAAACTCAAATCAGCGAGAAACAAAATAAAAGAAGGCGGTAAAACAAGGAAAACAATGACGAGGCCCCGAGGTGAACAGACACCCACGCACTAGACTTCGTTGTGAAGAGTAGTATCCAAGTCTTAATTATTACAACATATAAATGAATGTCTCTCTCTCACTAATAAATAAATAAATCTAAATAAATTCTATGCTAAAAAGTTTCTCCTTGCTTCATTTGGTGCCTCTCTAACTGGTTAGAAGGTGAACACCAGTCTCCACTAAGCTCGGTTGCACCAGTCTCCTAGGAAGCCGTCCTGGTGTAGCGGGCCCTCGTAACAAATTCATAATGAGATGTATGTTAACACAGATAATCAAATAATATAATCAAAATGAGAGATATATATAAGGAATAATTGAATGAATATGTACAAGCAAAATAAATCACTAATCACATCAACGAATAAATGAATAAGCAGGATCATTGTACAAACTAAACGACAAAATAGGCTACGCGCATTGCTCCCCGGCAACGGCGCCATTTGATAACTGAGATTTTGCCGAAGTCTTGTCAACCCACAAGGCGGATCAACAGTCGTTGAAGCGACCTCAGACGAAATCCCAATTCATCAACAATTAACCCACAAATAAATCAAACAATCAGTGCCACAAAAATGTGAGTCAAAAATTATTATTCTCTACCAAACACAAGGTATAGCGAGCAGGAATGTAGAGGTCGAACCATAGAGAGCAAACATTTAGCCTACAATTATTACTATTCAAAGTGTATTATGTACAAACAAGTCCTTCATTCTAACTTTTTGTGGGTTTTTAATTTTATATTTTTTATTTCCTTTTTATTTTATATTTTTATATTTTATTTTTAATTTTTAGATTTTTATATTCCTTTTCTTTTAAATAAGTATTATAGAATATAACAAACTATATATTTGATAAAAATAACATAGATATAAATATAACTAGAAATAGCTAAAAATTCCATAATTAAATAATTTTATGTTTTAAATATTTTCTACTATGTTTGTGATTTTTAGTGAAATTTTCTAGTTTTTATATATTTTTAAAGCAAAAAATACCCTAAATCAGGGATTAAATAAATATCTGAAATTGAAATTAAGATTAAAAATATCAAATTAAGACCAAAATTCTTCAAATCAATTTAAAAGGTAGAGAATAATATACACAAAATTTAGAAATAGAAAAACTTATTTTTAGAATTATTGTGATTTTTAACTTTTTATTGGATTTTGAAACTTTTTGAATTTTAGTCTTGTTCTATTTTAGGGACTTCTAATATAGAGTAAAAATATGATAAAGTAGATAACATATAATTTTTTGGAATTTTTCAAAACATTTTTCTTTTCATGTATTTTACAATACAAACAGGGGAAAAAACATGCCCATTTTAATTTTAATAAATTGGAAAAATTCCAAAAATGTTAAAATAAAAATGGAAATGAAAATAAATGTTAGCAGGCATCTAACCCTATTTTTGCATAATTTTGGGAGCACAATGCAATTTTTAATAAATGAAATTCAAGCATCGAAATTCATAAATTGGAAAGGGCATAACTGCAAATAAA
This sequence comes from Ottelia alismoides, assembly GCA_037367405.1. Classification (NCBI taxonomy): domain Eukaryota; kingdom Viridiplantae; phylum Streptophyta; class Magnoliopsida; order Alismatales; family Hydrocharitaceae; genus Ottelia; species Ottelia alismoides. Next base: position 130,305 of record JAZKJV010005868.1, on the reverse strand, counting down.
ATAAACATCAGGGGCTCAAATGGAAATTTTCAAAAAATATACAATGTATATTAAATTTCATTGGACCTAAATACAAAAAGGCACATGGGCATCATGCAATTTGGCCACCTCACGTGGGACGACACATGAGGTGACCTAGCATGGACCTAAGTGTAATATGCAGGAAGTACAGGGGTCGATAATGCAATATTTCCGCATTTCTTTAAACTACATATTTTTTTTACAAGGTTAATTAATAAATACAAAAATCCTTGGGGTAGGATATGCAATTTACCCCTTAATATGCGCACCATCGTGCGGTTTTGATCATTCCACTTACCACACATCATTCCCACAACCTGCGATACCCCTTCGTCGATCGATGCTTCAAATCTGATCGTCATGCTCCATCAATAACCTAGAGGTGTGAGAAATGGACGGCTGGGAATAAAACTAGAAGTGTGCCCTCCATCGGACGGCTACCGCTCTTCACGAAGAACAAGGAAGAACAAGGCCTTCCCCGACCTTCGATCGATGATATCTCGCACCTCTGACGGTCTCCGATGCAACTCTGGGGCTCTACACGTCTGGGAGGCTCATTTGTGTCTACTGGTACTCGCAAGATGGTTTGGGACCTAGTGTTGGGATCCTAGAGCTCGGTTGGGGCCTGTGCAATTGCCATTCTTAGCCCAAGATGGCCCCTTCTGGCGTGCGACCTGCACTGAAACACTATATGGCTCGAGACGATAACCCTTGAGCCGATATGAACCTGTACAAGACAGAAAGGGAGGCGGTCGGCGAAGGTCTGGTGTACAGTGGAGTAGTGGACCTTGATTCATTGCTCGGGCAAGGAGCACCTTGATCTAAGTGGGAGAAACCACGGAGCATGCAATGGGGAAAGTAGGGAGGTGGTCATGGATAGTCGAAGTACATCGGAGCCCAGTGAACAGACTGCCAGAGCTCGAGAGCTCCAGCGAGGGTAGCTAGTTAACCTAGGATAAGTTACTGATCAAAACTTAAAATTAAAGACATGAAAAGAAATACGGGAAGTAAATCTACCAAAAGGGAAGGAAAATCATCTCTTATACCTGGTCGGAGACCAGGCAGCAGAGCAGCCGGCGACGGCCACCGTGGGTGCACCTCCTCCTCCGCGAGCCACTCTAGACCTCAGGGAATCAACCTTTGTCACATGAATACACTCTAGACCAAGGTTTAGGGGACTTAGGGCTCGGAAAGTGACCAAAGATTGAAGGAAAGGGGGAAGATTTATTTATACACATAGGTAAGCACCATTATTGATCGGCTTATTAGGAGAAATGCATGTTATGTCCAAGAGATCTAAAGGCCCGGTGTGGATCAATGATGGTTGATCTTGATCCTGGCTTGAAGATTGGGTGAAATGGATTGATGAAACAACCATGAAAAGGGGAAGAAAATGGGGGATTCGATAAGTTTGACGAAAATCAGAGGTGCCACAGGCAGTTAACCAGGGGTCAACAATCCCTAGGCCCTGATTGGTCCAGATCTGCTGCTAAAGGACAAAATAGTCTGGTTTATTAGAAAATAATTGATTAATTATAGTAAATGATTTTATTATCTTTTGATTATAAAAAAAATGTTTATTATTTTTGTAGTATTTTAATATGATTTTTATTTAATTTTGGTTGTTATTTATTACAAGTTAATTTCTAAGAGTATATTTATAGGTATATTCATCTATGTTTTGGATATTTTATTTTTATTTTGTATATTTTATTTTATTTTATTATTTTATTTTCCTATTTTATATATACTTATAACTTATTTTTAGGTGTATAAAGATATTTCTATCAAATTTTTATGATATAATATATACACTTAAATAAATAGGGATATAAATTGTATAGGTATAGTTATTGTATATTCATCTATGTGTTTTGTACACTATTTTATTCAGTGTATGAAATGTACACTGTAAATTATTTTTATATGAAATCAAGTTTGTATTTTTCTATTGATGATCTACAACTTTTATGCACAAAGTTTCTTTATTTAATGAATGAATAATAAAGAATAAAATAGGTCCCAAAAGTGACTTGTAATGAATAAATAAATGGAATTTAAATGGATTTATTGGCCCTTATCTCCCCCTACTTTATTCATTATCGACCAACTAAATTCTTGACTTGGTCATGGGTTTTGGATCATAAAATACCTTTGGTATTTTATTCTTTTTATTTTCTTATCTTTATTCTATAATTTTGGCATTAAAAATAGTATTATTTACACAATAAATGAAATAAATAATGAATATTATTTTGCACAAATTAATGCTCTTTACAAGTATTAGCTAGGTTTTTTAAGGACAAAATTATGGAATAAAGGTGATGAAATGGAGATTTATCAGTAGGTGGAGATAATGTCAATAATTCAGTAAAATCTTAATTTTTTTATTCATCAAAAATCAATTTTTGGGACCTATTTTATATTCTATTTTTTATACCTCAAATAAAGAAACTTTCTATATGAAAGTTGTAGATAAAAATACAGAGAAAAATACAAAATTGATTTCATACAAAAATATGATATAATGTTTATTTTATACTCTAAATAAAAATCCATAATAACAACTTCCCAGACCTATATCTTCTAAATAAAAATCAAAATGTAATCCACTTTAATTATATATAACATTAAACAATCTATTTAATGAAAGTGGTTTCAATTGTTTTGGAGTTAACACGTAAAAATTAGGTTTTGGACCCCTAATTTACACTTTACCTTAACAAAATATTCATTTTATTGTTTCATTATTAATTTTTTAAATTTATATTTTTATAATTTTGTAAAGTATTACTTATAGTGTATGTACATTTTTAGAATGGAATTAAATCATAAAGAAAACATAAAAATAAAAATACATATATGAAATACCTATATTTATAGCGATACATTTAATACCCTTATTTATTTAAGTGTATATAACATATCAGAAAAATATAATAAAAGTATATTTATGTATCTAAAAATAAGTTATAAATAGATAAATTAAGAAAATAAAATAATAAAATTAAAAATATAAAATAAAAAATACCCAAAATATAATTGAATATACCTATAAATAAATCCTTAAAAGAAACTTGTAATAAATAAACATATAAAAATAAATAAAAATCATATTATAATACTACATAAAACAATCAAAATTTTTTATGATTTGAGTTTTAAATAATTCGTCCATTTATTAATTTATTTTTATTTATTTTCATTTTTAGTCCCATTTTATCGTTTTGGAAGCTGACATGGACCAATCAGCGTGTGGCTATGATTGACCTAGGTCAACTCCCCAACCCCCAACACTTGATGCCTCTCTGACATCATTTGACCTGAGCGCCTCGATTTCTAACAATTTTGGGCGCAGATCCTTGCACTCTTTGAGTTTGATTCCTTTTACGAATCGGCTCGTCTTTTCTCCCTCTTTCATGCGCTCATGTTTATTCAGTCAGAAGCGCATCGATTTCCTCGACACCTTGGTCAAAGATCATCGATACATAACATCACCTCAGCTCTTTATTCGACCTTTAATCCTTCTTCTGCTAACTGTAGCCCAAACCCTAATACTAGATAGTTTCGTGGTGACAGCAGAAATCTCTAGGACTCGTTCATGGCTCGATTTGGCATTGAATGAAAGTTATTCGTTGCTTGACATCGTCTGTCACTGGAGCTTCCTTTCAGGTGTCATCACCCTAGTAATCTTTTATTTTCTTCGTTCCATTTATTCCTTAACATAGTAGTAGCTTAGGTCCGCCTGTTATTTTGCTCGATTCCGTTTATTTCTTGCAAACCCAATTTCTTTGGAGCATCGAGCTTCAGATCCGCCACCCCATTTCGGCCAAAAAATCACCCTTTGCCTCACTTAATGCCTCTGAGATATCTTCCTAATGCTGCTACTCATCCCACGCACCCTCCCTCATCTTGATCCTTCACGGATCAAGTTAATAGTTCCTCCTCATGCGTTGCTCGTCGGAGGGACTCCATCCACCTCATCTCTCACACATTTCACTCCTGAAGCTCGGCTAAGTTTCACCTTTTTGCGTTGAAAATCTCCTGCAGGAAACAATGAAGAAGGGGCTCATTTCCGAGCCCATCGAAGCTAGGAGTTCACCTATGTTCAGCCCCTCCGCCTGAGCTCATCCGGCATCCTCAAGTAATTTTGACCGGACTAGAAAGTGTGGATCCTTCCCAGGATCGTTTTGAGACATCTCCGAGTCTCTGGGGCAAGAAAACAAGAAGAACCAACCGATCAAAGCTCACCAACCGACTATTCTTCGCATGTTCTTCCAGGTGACTCCCCAATCGTTCCATCATACGATGTTCTTTGCGATGAGCGGTAGACGTCGGATCAGACTGCACCAGAACTGTTGATCTCCTCCGCAATATCTAATCAGAGCCATCGAAGCATGAAGCGATATCGGGCGCCACAGACATGATGTGTGCCAAGTGTTTCGGTCACGCCCGTCGGATAGCGCACGTGGAGGGGTAAATTGCATATTATGCCCCATTCTTGTTGCATTTATTTTTGGTCATGTATTTTATTTTACTAGTTTAAAATTTTGGTATATTTACAAGAGGAACCCTGGATTTTAATGTATTTATGTTTTGGTCCTCTCATATGAGGCTTTTATATTTTACATAAAGGCTCTCATGCCTTTTGTATTTTATTTTGAGTACTTTGAATTTGAATTGCAGTTATAAACTTTTGGTATATATGCATATTAGCCACTGAGTTTAATTTTTTTGCATTTATACCCATGTTAGTTTATCAATTTTTGTGATTGCATTTCCATTATATATATAGTATCTGTGCTCCAAAAAAACTCAAAAAATAGGGTTAAGATATTATTCTCACACACTTTCACGTCACATTTTAGATTTGCAATTTAGAACATTTTCTATTTTATAAATATAAGAAGAGCACATTTTTGTCCTTGTTTGATTTATAAAATCTCCCAAAAAAATAGAAAAATGCGTTGAAAAATTATGTAAAAATTATTTCTAATCTATTTTAGTTGTTTTATTAGTTATCCAAAAATCAACTAAAAATATAAAAGGAAAACCTTAAAATCACAAAACATAAAAAATCTTATAAAAATTCTCAAAAATTCATAAAAATCCAAAAATTCTTTTATATGTTCTGTAAATTTTTCTTTTTAAGTATATTTCGATCTAAAAATAGTTTTGGGGTTTTCTAATGGTTACATATTTTTAAAATAAAAAATAGTTTTATTTACTTCATTGGGATCTGATTTTCATTTTTAATTCAATCTAAAATAACCAAAAACTTTCAAAAATAGCCAAAAAAATCACAAAATAGTAAACAATATTTAGAACCCAAAAAAATTTATTTCCATATTTTTTCTATTTTTATTTGCTTTTATAATTGTTTTATCCTATATTGTATATATAGCCTTATATATTCTATATTCTTTTTAAAAAAACTAAAAATTAGAAAATATAAAAAGAAAATAAAAATATAAAATGAAAAACTATTTAAAAAATATACAAATTAAAATCCAAAAAATTAAAAAAATAAAAACCTACAAAAATCCGAAATTGGCTAAGTATTTGAGAAGAAAAATTCCTTGTGTTGATTTTTTATCTCATTTGCTCTACTCCCTTGTTTCCAGTGTTCGACTCCTACATATTTGTCAATATACATATTTAGTTGGGTATAATAAATTTTTATTCACAAGTGCTTGACTTTCTTAATTTATTCATTGTGTGGGTTAATTGTTGATTGACCTCGGGTTTTGTTAGCAATCGCCTCAGTGACAAGATATTTTCGCTTCTGTGAGGATACCATTTTAGAACCTTGCAAAATCCGAGTCATCAAATGGCATCATTGTTGGGTTGCATCGATTTGTAGAGTAGTTTTGTCTCTTTATATTGCTTAGCCATTTTTGCATTTATTTATTTTTATTTAATTATCAGTTTTGAACTGTCTGACACCTTCTCTTGTTGACTTCCTGCGAAGGACTGCGCACCGAGGAGGATCACCTAGATGATTCTACGTAGCCTTGGGATGAGGAGCTGGCTATTCTAGCCTAGTCAGCAGGAGAGAGCAGAAGACTATAGAGAAAGAGAGTACAGTAACAACCGCTTAGGCTTAGATTTTATTTTTGAGAGAGAGAGAGACTTTTATTTTTGCTTAAATTATTTATAATAATATAGGTGCATTGGACTTTGGACATTCGGGCCCAATTTCCAAGTGTTTGTTCACTTGGGGGCTCACCATGTTTTCTGAGGTTTCTACCATCTTGTTGTCTTTGTTTCTCGTGATTTGTGCTTTCCTCTTTATTTTTATTTGTTTTATGGAAAGAGCCCTTAGTCTTTAGGCTTCCTTGATCGTGTAAATTAAGGCCAAATACCTAACTTTCCTTGAACGCACTTATAGGCTTCTCTTTTGGATTTAGTTTATTTAATTGTTAAACATTTGGACTTGAGATTGCATGCTGAGAGAGGTCACAAACAATGCTTTCAAGACCCACTTTGGTAGGCTTCGAAGATCGGACCCTTGCTCTCATTTCTGAGTGTTTAGCATTTGGTTCTTCATGTGTAGAAATTTCCTGCTTAGGACGAAATCTGTGTGCATATAAGCATATAGAATAGGTTTAAAAATTTCTGTATTGCATTCCGCATGGCGAGCGTTAAAAAGTACTATAAGTGCTCTAACTGAGCATTTATCATTTAGGCACTATGGTGAGATTTCCATCTTAGTGTCACCTTTCATTGCTTTTATGAATCTCCCTCTATTTTTGATCACATAGGAATTTAAAGAAAATACAAAAATGCTAGGCTCTTGTATTTAATCAACTCAAAGGAAGTTATAACACAAAAAAATTAAAAAAGGGATATCTAAAAATACTTGACCTAAATAAAATTGACTAATTGGACTCATTGCATTGGGTGAGCAAAGCCCTCATTTATTTTTAGGTAGCATTGGAAGGTCTCCTTCTCGAGTGAGAGAGTGTTATCATAAAGATTAGAGTCAAAAACCCATTCTGTGGTTGCCTTATGTATCGCCTAGATTTCTGAAGTATTGGCACTTGTATCATACGTGGACGAGTAGGGCTTGGCCAACGATGATGTTCTCACTTGTGTAGAGCATCGACCTTGTCCGAAGCATTGAGCTTAGGCCACACCTTCACGAGGGTGCCTGTCTCATCGTCTCGTATTCGAGTAGGTCCTTGTATGCTCACGGGTGATTCCATTGCGAGCAAGGTCCAAAGTAGTGGTTTCTCCTATCGGCTTCCTCCCTCTATTTCTTTGGTTGAGTAGGGATCCGGGAAGAGTTACAAAGACCTTAAAAAGTGCAGACTACAAGTTACAAAGGTGGATGACAAGTACGAGATACTTTTCTGACAGTATTCTCACTCCAATAGGATTAGTGCTTTAAGGACATGTTAAAGATAATTTCCTGAAAAACAATCTAAAACTCACAAAGTTAATTGTTGAACCGTCAGAGCTTCACGGGTCGAGTTGGTGAATCTATTGTTTTGAGGTTTGATTGCTTAGCTTTATTAAGGTCAAGATCAAAAACATCGCACGATTGTGCCATTTTGCTTCCTTTCTTTCACTCTCAGTTGACCCCCACTCACTTTGATCCATTCTATTATTTTACTCTCCTTTTATTTCTTATTCATCTCTGTGCTATTCATCCATCATCCATCTCCTTTTGACCTTCTCAAGATGTCATCCCACAGATGGTTTAGTCGGGACTCTGCTAACACCCACATCGATTCTGTGTTGCCGACATCTCCAATAATGAGGGGTGATCTCCAAGAAATCACTTCGGACCTTGCGAACTTCTCCTTGGACTTCTCAATCATCTCTTCTTTTAATACTTGCCTTTCTTCAATAAATATGTTGTTCGGGATGGACTCACAGACCGAGCTAGCACCCCCTTCAAATAAATCAGGATTACTCGTGTCCCTAGACCAATCCCTTGCATATGGAGATCGATTTCAGTCAGAATCATATTCTCCATTCACAACCATATGGGATTGACCTTAATCTCAGACTTATCTCATCAATTGGTGCTCAAACCGATACTATCAGGGTTTATTCCATTATGCACATCATGCTGATCAAGATCCAGAACTTCAACTAGAAATGGCTTCCACCGGAAGAGGAAAGGCAACGCAGCCCCAACCAGTTGAGTAGGCAGACCAGGGGGAAGGGTTATATACCACACAGAATGAAGTCAATAGGCAACTCCTTGTATCTATCCAAGCCATACAATAGCAATTGACCAACCAAGCATTTTCCCAGGCCGCTTTCCAAGACATATTGAATGACTTGAGGAGGAGAACATACGAGAGAGATGCTAAGCAAGAGGATGACTTTCACAAGGATGATGTAGAGGACAACTATTCAATAGGTGGACCTCGTGATGATGAGAGAGAGTCAAGACCACCACAGCTGGATTCAGATTCCACACATCCGTTCCCACTTCGAGCTGAAGTTGCAATTCTCGTCTCCACTCCCAACTTTAAATGGGAATAAAACTGAGGAACCATACATCCACCTGCAATAGTTCGGTCGCATATGTGCCAACATTCCTCTAGGGGTAATCAAGATGATTGTCTTTCCTTTCATCCTCCAAGACAAGGACTTGTACTGGGGCGATCTCTTGGGGAAGGTAGTAATGACTTGGGAGGAATTAAAATATGATTTTCTTCACAAATTCTACCCTCTTGGATGCTTGAACCAGATGTGTACCCATATCTCCAACTTCATCTAGTAGCCCCACGAGACTATACATGAAGCATGGGAAAGATTCAAAGATCTACAAGAGAAGTGTCCCCACCATGATATCTTGAAGACCAATCTTGTTCAGCATTTCTTCAGTGGGCTAACACTGGAAAGCAAAAATCTCATCGACATCGCTTGCAGAGGCTCTCATTTCAACAAGGATGAGGATGTCGTCTGGGACATTTTTTAGGAGATGGTCGAAGGAGAGGCAGCTCAATCCTCATCACGTGCTTACATGATTATGCCCCCACCGGCCACAAGTCAATTAACATGGCTACTCATGTAGAGGACGTGGATGAGAGCTCCAATCTGAGCATCATTGGGAGCCACCTGTACAAGGTCGATATCATTGAGAAGAGGTATCAAGACCTCGACAAATTAGACGTCATTGAGAAGAGGCCCCAGGGCTTGAAGAAGCTCGACATCATTTCCCAGCAGCTGGAACAATTCATTCGGGCACTAAATGCCAATGCCTGGAACTCTGTGTTAGCCACTACCGAGACATTTGCAGAGACAAAGGAGCCCAAACCTACACAATCTCCTCAGCCAAGTCTCTCACCGCCCCAAATGCTCCAGCATGTATATTACGTGCAGACCCCGTAGCAGCCCCTGCAGTCTCATACCTAGATGGTTGTATACCAACCAAAGTCACATCCTACCTATCTCGAGCAGTTCTATCCACCCTTGCTACTCATCTAGGAGATAAACAGTGTGTGGAATAATGAAGAGCAGCTGACCCATCCTTAGAGACAACCTCAGGATCAGAACATGGGCGACAGACCCTACCATCAGTAGCAGGGTAGAAGACTGTAGAATCACTAAATGCATGTAGTAATATTGATCCGTTGTAGCACGGGCACTTAGCGTGTCATACAGAACCAAATGAGCAATCTCTATGATGGAGGATTGGGCTTTAGTTTTTAACCTGGGAAGTCCTCGGTCGAACACAAGGACACGAGCAATTTAGTGATTAAATTTAGATGTCAAATATCTTAAGTTGAAATTCTTAGATTTATTAAGTTGAGTGAATGCACAACTCACAAAAGAGAAAAAAATTTAACATATGTTTTATGCACTTAAATTATATGAAAATCATAATGCATAAACAAATAATTTATATCATTCAGAATACAATTAATAACACAACAAACAATTGGAGTTAATCATAAAAATTTCTTGAATTGATCAATCTTTCAAAGAGATATAAAATCAAATTCAAAGATAGATCTAATCAATACTTGATTTCGAAAGCATTTCAAAATAATAATGACATTCAATTTCACTTTGCTACTCAAATACCTTTTAACAAAAAATTACATCAATTATTAACTTAATGGTAATAATAAATATTAACTAATAATTATCCATTAAGAAGCAATAAGTTAATCGGGATCCATTACTCAAGACAATGACAATTTCAAATTCAATTAAGGATCTAATTAAGCACCTAGAAGATGATATAAATTATTCGTGATTTTTATGTCAAAATTAACCACAAAGCACGATAATAGAAAGAGCAATAAAATAGCTTTCAAACGAGACCAAAATCACTTTAATTAGATTTATGGATAAAAAGATATTGAACATTCAATCCATGGGCATTTTTGAAAGAAAAACTCCTAGTTTTATTACAAATAAGGACAAGAAAGGACTAAAATATAAATAAATAAAACAACTCGGATATGTTTGTAAATGTTCAAGGATGGGGTCTTTTCTGCAGTTTCTACTCTTTGAAGGGGCTCCATTGCAAACTACCCTGGTCGCACGCACGTAACACTTGATCCAAGCCAGACCAATCAAGCCTAGCAGAGACACATGGACGTTCCCAAGGCTCACAACAGGTTCGATCACTCCAAAGCTACAACTTGAGTGTTGCTTCGGACTGTATACGTGGCTTGATATAGTTCCTTGGATCTCGCCCAATATTCCTGATCCGACGATTATTGTACTTCATCTCTCACGAAGCTCCTCCACATTCGATGGCTCTGTGACTGTGCTTCGGTGAAGGTCATTCTTGTTCGTGCTCCACCGATCCATCTCTAGGTCATGGAACATCCACAAGATACGATGAGAACCTAAAGATCGTTTGTTTAGTGCATGCTCGTTGGAGGCGGAAATTATCAACTCATGTCTGGTCAAATTCTGTCCTTTGAAGACCTGTGAGGATTAGTACATAGCCGAAGCAAGATACGAATCTTTAAGGATGTATGTGATAAGGAATGGAATGGAATAGAGGGATCCTGGAAATGAGGGATTCGAGCCCTAAATTTAGTCGAGGTTTTTCCAAAGCATGGAGTGGATCGGAGGTGGAACACCTATGGAGAAGTGTCGAGGATTCATGGGATATCACGCATGGATGGTGAATGTTATGTGAATGATTCCATATGATAAGATCTATGACAATATTAACTTAGATGAACTAGGAAATAGATGAATACATGATATAAAGAGGATGAATAACTTACCTAGGAAATGAAAGGGAGATGAAGTCGAGTGATTTGTGATGAATCAACACCTATTTGGAGCTTCAGAGGCTCCAAGAGTCTTCGCTTAACCACGAGAGCTTGCGTGGAAGCTCTAGCAGCGCCGATGATGGCTGCAGCATGAGGCAAAACTCGTGAATCTCGTCGGAGCAAAGTTTTCCATTGTTGCTTGTCTCGAGACCTCCTCACTGTCACTGGAAGGTGGAGAAGCTAGGAAATTGTCTAACCTAGTGGCAGATGCGGTTGTCGAAGGTTGAGGTCGAAGTTTTAAGGGGGAGGAAGTTTGGAGGTTGGCGATGATAAGTGGTGGTTTCAACCACAACCATCGATGAAGAGTTGAAGTTAGAAGGTTCTAAGGGGTGGGAGAGGATCAGGAAAGGATGGGGAAGCGAATGGCAGCAGTGGTAGAGCGAGAAGTTATCGGTGGTTATCAAGAAAATGGTGAGAAGTTGAAGGAAAACGAAAGGTTGCGATTGTTGGAGAGAGAGGCAAAGGTTGAAGATGATGTAAAGTACTTGCTGGATATGATGATCCAATTGTAAAAAATAGGGCAAAAGCAAACGACTAGATTTGCATCCAATAGGTGAAGATCGGGCGGCAGAACAAGAGGCGGGTGGCAATACTAGGGTTGGGCCACATGGGCGGCCCAGAGGGCACCATGTGGCCCAATCAGATTTAAGGAAAATAAAAAATTAGAGATAAATCAAAAGAAAGTAGTTAGATAAAGATTTAGGAAAAGTCATGATCATGAAAATGTAGATCTCAATGAGATCTACAATTTTCATTTAGAAGTCAAAGAGATCAGAGGTCATCTATACAAAGATAAAAATAAATTCTAATTAAAACAATATAAAACAATTTATTTAGAATTTTCTTTTGTTTACATTTTTGTATTTTTATTTTGTTTTATGTTATTTTCTTTATGCACAATTTTATTCTAAATTTTATTTGATTTATAATAAGAAATAAATATGCAAAATGTTACACCATAATAGGGTTAAATTAATATAGTGTAATTAATTTTCAATTATTTACAAGGCATAATTTCTTAATTAATGTTAATTAGTCATTGAATCTTATTATTTTACTTAAGCAAGAGAGATAAATATGGTAAATTAAGTTATAAATCTGGGATTTATCACCCCCTCTACTTAATCTAAGCTCGTCCTCAAGCTAATAAATAATTAATTAGATAGTTAGTTTAATTAGTGAGATCCCTGACAAATGCAAGTGAATATACAAGGCTTGATTTAACCTAGAACACTAGGTTTTAAGAATCTTAAAACTCTAAGTTGATCCATGTATTACTTAAAAATGATTCAACTCCTCTAATTGTCAGACTCTTAATGTATACATATATATATAAGAAATATGACTTAATGTAGACTGCACTATGAGAATAGAATCAAAATATCACAAAACAATTCCAATCTCAGAAGCTCTTCTAAGTTATTCCTTAATTCATCTCAATCATGAATGCAGTCGTACATGTGAGTGATAGTCAAATTCTTTAAGGGAGATTAAGCATGAAATATAGCATGCATATCTTCAAACTAGGAGAGTGTGAATTTTTTAAGTCTAAGACCCTAATGATTAAGGCATGATAACTTATAAGTCTAGGGACTCCTTAAACCAAGTGTTAAAGATCATCTCAAGCCTTGAGTGCATAGTGAAAGTGTTAGAGATTAACACCAATTAAAAATTTAGTAAGTTAATTATTTACAAAAGAATTAATGAATCATTAATCTTATTAAAATAGAGACAATAGACTGGATACCCTAGTCAAATCACTAGAGGGAACACACAAACAAACTATGATAACCAACATCACATTACAAACTTCAGCTCCTTACAAATCAAGATTAGTTCTTCGAGGTCTAAAATCACAAGATGCCTTATGTTTCAATTGTTTCTACCTAACAAAGAATACTTCGGAATCTGAATAAGAAAGATCTTCATCAACTTGGAAATTCAACCTTTTAGAATGAAGCCATTATTACTCAAAAGTGATATACATGGGAAGCCTAAAAAATTTTCATAATAATGGAAAGATGAATCAAACTTTGAAATCATGCAACAGACTTTTGGATTTCCATATAAGAGAAAAACTAGACAAAGAGGGATGACCCAACTTACAAAAATGTTGAGGATCCAATAACTGTACATCCTCAAGAAAAGGCAAAGGCACATCCATATGTAATTCTTCTATCAATAGATCATCCTCCTCATTTGACATCACTCTTTTCAAAGAACTCTTTATCAACTTGATCTTCTAAAATATAGAATTAAAATCCAAACTTTCTTTCATGATGGGATCCGTAAGATTCTAAGGAAAGACCACCTTATAGAGACTTAGGACAAGACGGTTCCGCGAACCGTCACAACCTCTTAAAATCGTAAAAACACCAAAGGTTACCTGAAGAGACAAAACAGAATTTGTATTTATTTATTTTTAGATTTTTATCGGATTTTGAATAAAGTTAAATAGTTAGTTTCTTTTACACCCTTAGCTGTGAAAAGAATTTTTGAAAACTTTTTTTGCAAACAATGTCACATAGATATAGGTTTTCAAAATATTTTTACAAATAATTTTTCAAATAGTGTCAATCCAAAATTTCGCAAACTATGTAAAATATTAGAAAATCATGTGAAATAAGTAACTAATTTTCAAAAATCATTTCAAAATATTTTATACAAAACTCATTTCAAAAATGTAATACGATACTTATAACCCCAATAGTGTGAAAAATATGAGCTATGGCTAAAGTATATATGTAATATATACGCTAAACCACGCTATACTTAGCTTTTGCTATGTCCTCATAGCACAAAGTGATATGAAGCCATAGCTCAACTAAGCATAAAACAATCCACAAGAACTGAATCGAGAATAAGAAAAGTGTAAAAATGAAAAAGAAGGTGTCATCATGAAATTATAGGAAAGATCCCCCTTATAATTAGGTTTTGAGAAACCTAAGTAAAAAGATAGAGATAAATACAAAGGGAAGACCCTAGTAAAGGATAAGGTATAGACAAAATCCCCCCTATACTTAGGATGAGAATAGCCTAAGTAAAGGTAGAAAAAAGAATAAAAGGTAAAAGGGAATTAATAAGAAAGAATAAAATTATCATAAATATGAATCTTCTGAAAATGAATATTCGGATGTGAATAAGCCATGATGACCATGCCTTAACTAAGTAATCTACAACTGAATCAATAGGCATGAAGTCGATCATCTCAATGGAGGTTAACCATTCCTTGGATTCTACAAAATGCTTAAGTAATTGACCGTTAACTGGAAAGGAAGGAGCATTTATAGAAATCTCTGAAATTTCTACACTACCATTCTCATCCACTTCCTTAACAATGAAAGAACCCATCCACTTTGACCTGAGTTTCCCATGGAAAATCTTTAAATTTGCATTAAACAACCATACCTTTTCCAGGGATCAAGTTCTTGCATCTAATATGTGCATCATGCCACTTCTTAACTTTGTCCTTATAGATCATGTTATTGTCATGTGCTCGGTTGTGGATCTCCACTAGTTCATTTAAGTAAGGTCTCTATGCAACTTTCCTAAACGACAGCTCCAGTTTATCTTCTTTATTGCCCATTTAGATTTATGCACTAACTCAGCGGGCAAATGACATGGCTTGTCATAGATCATCCTGAAAGGTAAAGTGCCAAGAGGTATCTTGTAGGTTGTTCTGTAAGCCCGTAGAACTTGGTCCAACAATTGAGAACAGTTATTCCTATCTGGACGGACTAACTTTTGAAGAATGCTCTTCACCTCCTTATTTGAAACCTCTGCCATGCAGTTTAATTGAGGGTGGTAAGGACTAGTTATTCTATGCTCAAATCCATAGTCCTTTGATAAAGATTTCATCATTCCATTCGTAAAGTGACTACCCCCATCAGATATCAACCCTTTGGGCACCTCGAACCGTGAAATAATATGATCTTTTATTAACTTGCAAACAGTCCTACCATCATGGCTCGGGATGGGATATCCTCCACCCGTCTAGACAAGTAATCAACTGCTAACAAGATGTACTCAAAACCTTGGCTGTTAGGGAAGGGACCCATGAAATCTATGCCCCAAGCATCAAAGACATCACAAAAGATCACAGGCTGCATGGATATCACATCTCTAAAACCAATATTTCTTCCCATTCTCTGGAAAACTAGGCACGACCGTACAAAATCAGTTGCATCTCTAAACAAGTTCGGCCAAAAGAAACCATACGGTAACACCTTATGAGCGGTTCTCTTTCCTAAATGGTGTCCTCTAGCCTCAAGTGAGTGACAATACATGAGGACACTATGGTATTCCTCCTAAAGAATACACCTTCTCCGGATACAATATAATCTTTCAAAGAAAAGGAATGGATCCTCCTAATGGTATTTCTTCGAGTCCAACTTGAGTCAGTCTATATTGCTCGTAGTCCAACCATGGGGAATTTGCTTGGAGACAAGGAAGTTCACCATGTTGGCATACCATGGAAGTGAGTATATAACACAAATAGACTCATATGGAAAGGTCTCACGAATAGGTTCAGTATCAGGGGAATCCTTTGTTTCAATCCTCAAAAGATAATCAACTACTACATTTTTTACTCCAGGTTTATCCTCAATCTCCAAATCAAACTCATGAAGTAGCAATATACACTTAAGATGTGCCTTCACGTCTTTCTTTTCTATGAGATACCTAATGGCTAAATGATCGATATAAACTACCACTTTTGACCTAGAATTACAGATCTAAAATTCTCTAAAGCCTAGATTACGACAAGCATCTCTTTCTTGGTCACTGTATAATTCCTTTGTGCTAGATCCAGAACTTTGCTTGCATAGTGAATAGCAAACAGAATCCGATCTCACATTTCCCCAATATGGCTCATATAGCAAAATCCAAAGCATCACTCATGATCTCAAAGCGAAGAGACCAATCAGGAGCCTGCAATATAGGCGAGCCAGAAATCTTCTTCTTAAGGAGCTCAAAGGCCTCAAGACACTTGTGATCGATAAAGAACTCAGTGTCCTTTCCTAAGATCTCAGTCAGGGGTCGGGAAATCTTAAAAATCATGAATAAATCTTCTATAGGATCTGACATGCCGTAGGAATGACCTCACTGACTTGATGTTGGCTGGTGGATCAAGTTTCTTGATCACGTCCACCTTGGTAGGGTCAACCTCCATTCCCTTCTTGAAGATGACATGCACCAACACAATACCCTCCTTAATCATAAATGGCTATTTTCCCAGGAGAGTACTGGATTTACCTCCCTACACCTCTGAAGGACTCGATCCAAATGAGCTAAACAAGAGTTAAATGAATCACCATGAATCGAGAAGTCGTCCATGAAGTCTTCCAGGAAATCTCCAACCATTTCGGCAAACATGGCAATCATGCATCTCTGAAATGTACATAGGGTGTTGCATAGCCCGAAAGGCATGCATCTTAATGCGTTTGTGTTGAAAGGACGTGTAAAAGCAGTCTTCTCCCGGTCCTCTGGGGCAATGGCTACTTGATTGTAGTTGGAGTACCCATCAAGAAAACTGAAGAACACCTTCCCCACTAATCTCTCCAAAATCCGATCAATAAAAGGTAAGGGAAAGTGATCTTTCTTGGTTGCAGCATTCGGGCACATGTAATCGACACAGACGTGCCATGACATTGGTACTCATGTCGTAATCTATACACCCTCCTCATTGGTGACCATATGAATTCCTAACTTCTTCGAGACAACATATAAAGGTGCCACCCATTTGGAGTTAGAGATTGGGTAGATAGAGCACGCTCCACACCATTTCTCTACTCTTTCTTAAATACTTCCTGTATATTTGGATTAAGTTTTCTCTGAAACTCATGGGAAGGTCTAACATTATCCTCAACAAAAATCTGGTGTGAACAGAGTGCAGGGCTTATAACCACGAGATCCGACACAGTCAATCTGTGGCCTTACGGTTCTTCTCTAATACCTTTAACAACCTAGACTCCTGATCCACAATCAACCTAGAACTAATGATGACATGAAACTTATTATTTGGTCCCGTAAGGAAGGAATACTTGAGTGTAGCATGTTGTGGCTTCAACTCTATTAAAGATGAATCATCATGTACATCACGCTGAACCACCACTGAATCTGGATCGGTGCTGTAAAGTGGAGATTAATCATCTGTAATATTGTCCACCAACTGAATTGAGGAATAGACAATCGGATCGCCAAAGAAACATGGTAATTCGGCCAAAGCCGCGTCCGCCTCATCATCTATTCCCTTGACTATTCTAAAGGAAGAGGAATATACAAGTCCATAGGGACTTCTAAGTCGTCAAGAGCATAGGGAGATGCATAACTAAAGAACGCTGCCAACGTATCAACTGCTCTATGTACACTGTCCTCTCCAAATGAGAGTGTCTTGCTTTGTATTGTTGGGTTTTGTGCACAAATCCCAATTGTGCTAACTACATCGTAGCCGGCTTGAGAAGGAAGAGAAATCTGTGCTAGACTTAGAATCAGGTCATTGCCATTTCGTCTGCTTCATATGTAATTCCACTTCTCCACCAGGAGAACGGAACTTCATCATCCATGTCTGATAATCGAATGAATCTCTAGCGGTCCTAAGGAAGGACTGCCCGAGGATAATCTATGAATCTCTCCAATGATTTGAGATATCCATATCATGGACAGTAAAGTCCACTTTGTAGTCTTGTCCCTCACTCGAAATAATGACATTCTTGACCTCACTCCTAGCCTTTTTCAATGATTTATCCACAAACTGAGGTAATGCTCTAGATCGGCGTAAAGGTCCCAACTCCAGTTTCTAGTATAAAGATAAGGGTAATAAATTAATTGAAGAGCCATTATCTAGGAGAGTGCGTGCAAACGCTATGTTATCGATATGACTCACAACATAATGTGCACCTAAATCTCTCTCTTTTGTGGCAACTTCTGGTTCTTGATACAAAATGTAGTGGCAACCGATAATACATGGGTCTTGACATAACTGTTCGGTTTCTTCTTGATAAATATGCTAGGTATGCATCTCACCTTCAAGTACTTTTGGAATGCAAGATGACTAGCCACATACTCGACAAATGGCACTTTGACCATGATATTATCTCGACAAAATCTTGTCATTTCAGGATCATCTTTCTGAATCTTATTGATGATGCTCTTTCCTGTCGTAAGAGCACGGGAGAAAGGGATATGCAAAGAATGATGTGAAGACTCAGACTCATAAACAGAAATATGGTCTTTATTATTAGAAATAATTGAGTTTTTCACAAATGAATCTTTTACAACTGGAATAACAACTGAATTATCTACTATAGGATGGGGAATGCCTGTTGAAGGCACATTGTCCTCATCTGAAGGTACAAGGTCCTCCATAGACTCGGAATCTGATGTGTGTTGCTCTGCTCTTGTTCTCCTCCTTGATCTCCTCTTGGAAGACTCTACTCTATGGTGATCTTTTTGAAGATGCCCGACGTCATCATCCTCTGAAGTGTCCTCGGGCTGAACCTTAGAGTCGGTCCTCTCCATGTCCCTAGCCCAATCAGGTACGATCATGTTCCGTCTGCTCCTGAGAGACATATGATTAACACAATCAAACGGAAAGATCTCGTGCCCAGATTGGTGAGAATCTGAGTAGTATAGCTGATCGAACTATTGTTGCTGCTGAGATATGTTAAGGTTATTGGGATTAGCTTGAACCTAGGCAGTAATGGATGTAGTAGGGGTGGTGCGTTCATCATGTAAGAGGGATAGATGGTTTAAGCCAAACCTCAAATCTTGTACTTCGTTCTTATAGGAACACAACTCCTCTAAAATCCGTCACTGCAAATCTACGGGACCTGAAGATGCATGTTGTGGCTGTGAAGAAGATGAAGGAAAAGACGAACGTGAAGAATGGTCCTGATGGCCATAATAATGTTGCTGCTGGTTATGTTGTAGGACTTACGAGCCCTGATGGCCCGACTGGTACGTCTAATGACGCCCATACTGCTTCTACTGTTGTCTTTGCGCCTAGTAAGGAATGGCTTCAGAGCTTTGTGGTGGTGGAAAAGGTGTAGGAGTAAATGATGAGTTGTAGAAAGCTTGGGGATGCTGGTATGAGAAATGGTCCACCGAACTCTCCTGTCTAGCAGGGTCATGTGTGTACCACACACCATTTACCTTCCACACCTTGGAAGGCTCCTTAACGGCTGTCTCCACAGACGGTGGTTGTTGTTGACAGGAATGGGCTAAAGGTTGGTCCTCTACCCATGGTTGTGGTGTCACTGACATATGTTGCTTCTGAATATGATAAACACGGTAAACTGGAGTAGCAGATGCAGTCACAACACGTACCCTCATCTTGGATAACTTCTCAGAGAGTTCTGTCGTCTGCTCAATAAATTTGGATAAATTGTTGTCCAACTCATTCACAAAAAGTGGTGACTCCGAAGCTGCTCACAGCTGCAAACCTGCATATCCACATATAGGAACGTTATGAGCAAAGTTGCTCAATATAATTTAAACAATTATACAATAACAAGTAAGATATAATTTAAATATGCGCAAAAGAGAAAGGAAGTAGGTAACCTGATGTCACAAAGAATCGCATTCTAGTTATTATTATTAAATATGGATATGAGTAACCAAGCTTCGTGGATAGTCTGTGGTCTTGGTCTATATGAGACCTCACACTATGACTCTAAGGCAAAAATAATGCCTTAGGGTTGGGGTGCCTCCGTAGGTATGCGATGGGGTACAATGCATTCTAAATAAGTTCCTAACACGTCCACTTAGCTCCACTTCACAATTGTACTTCCGATTCTCAAATTAGATTCGAACCCACGAATTTTCGCGACTAACCCAATCATCCTTATACATAGGAGGTTCACGTCACATTCCCAACTTCATTAACCACATTTCCCGGAACTCCACTCTTAGTGCTCCCACTCGGAATACCAACCAATGTGGCCTATATTGGCCCGTAAACGAGTGTTAACTCTAAGTGAACAAACGAAACACTAGTCGACCAATCATGACTACTTGGCCCACGCTCGAGCATCGGACTAAAGCACACAAGTGCTGAGGCCAACACCGTCAGATGGGCACCTCGGTGTGCCAAGCAACATGTCCTCCAACCATTGCAGATACAATAGCAGTTGGGACTGCGGTCATCTAGGCCTCTACCCGAGGCCCTAATGGTGCATGTCCCTCCCTTTGTGGCACCTATCTCCAGCTACCCACAAGCCACTATAAAAGAGGAAATTCGAATGTGATGTGTTGTTAAGATGTACCAAAATAAAATTCCTTCAATCCACTACCGAGCCAGTTAGTAATATGAAATAATACTTGCTATAGGTCAGTGGTCTTAATAATCAAAAAAAGAAAATTTTGTGATATTGTTTGATAACCAGGATAGTAAAAAGATTTGTTGAGAAAAGGAAGAAAAGGTTTAGTAATATTCAGCGACAATGAATAATACTACATTGTTAATCTTGGAATAAGTAGGTATGTCGGTTTATACTTGAGCATCGAACTGACATACTAAGTAATCAACTCAACATTTATATCACACCCAAAACCTCATTGTAACTTGATATATGAAATAATTATAATACAATGCTATCCCTTGGGTGTTATCGTCATCATAACTATTCGGTATTTGCAGTGGATGTCAAAAAATAATAATTTGATAAGGCATTAGAAGCTGGAGAGGCACATTCTATATTAGTACAATCAACTATTTAATAGCCAAAACCAACGATGTAATACATGTCCTAGAATTTCAGTGCTACCCACAAACATGTCAAGAAAACATTTATAATAGAACTGGTTCAAAAGGGGATGGAGCCACTGCCAACCATTAGTTTACAGATAATTATCATTATAATTATATAGTATAATAATTTGAATTGCATTAGTTGACCAAATAGTTATCTTTAATTTAAACAGTGATAGACAATGGTCATGTAGAGTTAGCTTGCATTGTTTGAGGATGCAAGCTGACATTATGCAGATGCCTATATATGTTGCGGATTCAAAGCTATAATGCATATCAATTATTTAAAATAGCCAGCCCAAGTACTTGGTGTACCAAGGCATTTAACACCAAATCTGCATATTGAGCCAATTCATTGGAGAAGGACCAATCCTTGTTCTTGAAGCCACAACGTTCATTGTTACATCAAGTAAAATCACACATTCACTATAGCAGCATTTCACCCATATTTGAGGGGAAACCTAAAATAGATGATAATAATTGTGATCATATCCGTCAAAGAAGCAATCGCGTTCATGCTGCTACTTTAATATATGCCATCTGCAAGCCCCTACTATTGTATAGCAGCAATCGAGTATTCGACCTAGAGAATCTTGCTATAAGGTCGAACATCTGATACAAAGGAACATTTGACATTTTCCTAAAATCAAGTCCAAAAATGAAGCCAAATGGGAAGGACAGGTCCAGATCTTCTGGTATTACAATTTTAACATCCGTATTATATACCCAGAACTGAACATTCTACAAAGTTAGGATAGAAAATACATGATTTCAGAGAGTGTGCACTGGTTGTATGGGTCATTAAGCAAGAGAGTTCAAGAAAGCGTACGAATCCGGCAACAAGAGGAAGGGAAGATGTCATATCTCAAGAAAACTCGTACTTCGGTTTCTCCGTCAGTGAAGAACGACGTGATAGATGCTTCATTCACGATGAGAACCGCACAAGGAGGTGACACGGACCTTCTCTACACGATTTCGGCTTGGGATCGTCGATCCGAGGTGCTCCAGCGACCTTTGGTGAAGGAGAGGGAGGAGGAAGGGGCCGGAGGTCGAAGAGAGAAGAATTGGGGGCGTTTTGGGCAAGGTTTCACAAAGGGGAGGGCTGGGTATATGGGTCCAACCCGCATTTGTATCCGGGTTCGGATCCAAATATGACTTGTATCTAGGGCTGCTAATTGAATCGAATAATTCGAACTCGATTAGGATTCGTTCGATAAAAATTCGGAAAAAGTTCGATTTGAAATTAAATGAACTGAATTTGAATTTAACTTGTGGATTCGATTAACAAATGAATCGAATCTGAATTCACTTGGATTCGTTCGATAACAATTCGATTCGATTCGATACACATACATACACACACATATATGATATAGTATGAAGTATTATATATATAATTAAATGTAGTATATATTTTGCAAAATCCCCACACATGATACACTACTTAATATAATAATCAATATTTTTCATCATCTTATTCTAAACATCTCTATTTTGGGATGCCCATTGCATATGCCATACCCCCTCTTTACTCCCCAAATTCTCTCTCTCCCCTCGTCACTCATAAGAAAAAAACCCTAACATTTGCTTCTTCTCTCCAACGCCACCAGCTCCAACCTCCCGCTCCTGCTCGCTCTCTTCAACATTGCTGGATCCAGCCTCTCGCTCCTGCTCGCTCTCTCCAACGCTACCAACTCCAACCTCTCACTCCTGCTCGCTTTCTCCAATGCCGTCATCTCTAGCCTCCCGCTCACTCCCACCATCGACAACACCACCCTCCCAGTCGCCAACCCCACCACCAGATCATGCTTTCCCCTGCCATCCACAACGACACCAATTCTAAACTCACCAACATCATCAGCATCTCTCCATTACCCCGCAGCAACCGGTAGTGCCACACACACCCTTTTTATCCTAAACTCTTATGATTTAGGTTCTTCCAAATAATATCTGTTTTTCTAAAGTGCATGCATCATCTGCAAACAAACACATACTAAAATTTTAAAAACTACCCGGAGGTCACATATTTCAATTTTCTAACAATCTTTTCCTTAATCACACTCTTAATCCTCACATGATGATTTTCATGGACATCACCTCCCTTCACTATTATTATCCAAAATATTGTCAGGTACTTTCTTTTCATGGCCATAACCTCCGGTTTGTTCATTTTCATGAAAAGAAGACTGCACCTTTGATTCATGTATTGGGGCTAATGACTTTGATTTCGAGTTCAAAAGAAAACCCTCAGTCAACAATGACATAGTAAAAAATTGATGGTTCAAGAAATTATATATAAAATACAAGAAAGCTCCTAATTGTAGTCCATGGCTTTTAGGATAACAAAACTTGGAATTTTTAGCTGGCATACGCACGTAAAGTTTATAAAATAATTCTTCCATCCATCATAATATCCAGATCTTATTATAAGAACAACCAAGCATTTGAATACAAATAATATCTTAGAGACAATTAAGGTCTGAATAGATTTCATGGATTTTGAGCTTTTGCCTAAATGGCTACATGTTAAAAGATCATAGCTGCAACTAAATTCCATGAGAGGGTCATTGGGCATGATGATGATATTAATGAAAAAGTGGAAGAAGAGAATAAATAAATAGAAAAATCGATTCTTGAAACAATTAATAAGATTGATAGAGAGAAAAGATCAATGGTTTATCAATCATTTACCAAAGAGAATGAAAATTGGTGGAGTGTCAGTTGAAAGGTGGAAATGCTTTGATTTAATTTTCATCAGAGGTACAAAAAGAAAAGATCAATGGTTTATCGAGATGTCAATAATTATTTTTTCTTTACATATTCAATTCATCATAGGTACAAAAAGAGCAAATGAGGATTGCAAGAGACATATACGAACGACAAAAATTAGGTACTTTAATGCAATTTTTATCATTTATTGAATTTTACCATTTATATTAAATTTTTTTTACTTATCTCAATTATTTTTTTACAAATTAGTATCACAAAGTCTTATCAATTCTTTGAAACTTAAAATATTATTTATATAAAAAATTATTATTACTTAAGTTCTTAAATAAAAATTCTAATTCGATATAAAATGAATCGAATCTGAATATCCAAAACTCCAAACGAATTGAATTTAAACTTAGATTAGAAATTCTTTTAGAATTCGATTCGAATTCGGATTTGAAAATTTTATAATGAATTGAATCTGAATCTAGGTGGATTCGAATGTATTCGATTCGATTAGCACCCCTACTTGTATCCCTCCTCTCTAAAATGGCCATAACTCAGGCTTCCGATCTTGGATTTTCGTGTTCTTGGACTCGTTGGAAAGGTATCGACGAGCTCTATGCAATGGACTACTCAAAGAAATTTTTTAGATAGTGAAATAAAAGCAGATTTGCAATTAATCCCAGATCCAACTGGATTTTGCAGTTAAGTCCCTGCTCGGATTTTGGGGTTTCACGTCATAAAAATCTCGAAGGAAGTCTCGTCTCCGAGACTTAAGTTGATTCTGGTTGGTTTCGACACCCAAACCCCATGGAATTTTAGTCTCACAGGAAAACGAACGCATAAAAATCTCAAAGAGAGCAAACCCCATAAAAATCTCAATGGGAACTTGAATATGATTTCAGATTCATACCTGTGAACAACCGAGGATATTTCTCCCTAATGTCTACCTCAGGTTCCCCATGTCGCCTCCTTTATGTCTTGATTTTGTCATAAGACTTCGACTAATGGGATATTCTTCTGCCTCAACCTCTTGACCGTGTGTTCTAGTATTTACATCAGCTCTTCTGGTAAGGAGAGGTTCGGCTCCACAGCCAAGTCCTCGTAGGTGATCATGTGTCGGGGATCTCGGATGTACTTCTTGATATTTGACACATGGAACACGTCATGGATGCCCTCGAGGTGTGGGGGGAGGGAAACCTTGTAGGCCACTTTCCCAACACAGGTCAAAATCTCGAATGGCCCCATAAAATGCGGTGCTAGCTTGGCCTTTGCACCGAAGCGTTGTACGCCCCTCATTGGGGACACACGTAAGAACATGAAGTCTCCGACCTGTGATCATGAGAAATGCTTAGTCACACAGGATTGGCTAAAAATTGTCCATTAGGACACGAATGCACGACAACATACCTGAAACTCGAGCTCTCTACGCCGACAGTCGGCGTAACTCTTCTGATGGCTCTGCGCAATCAATAATTTACTCCTAGAAATTTCCGCTACTCTGAAGGTCTCCTCAATGATCTGCGGGGTGAACATGGTGTTGTCATCCACCTGCTGTCAACACAAAGGTGGGGTGCAACGCCTCCTGTACTATGCCTCAAATGGTGCCATGCCTATACTGGCATGGTAGCTATTGTTGTATGTAAACTCATCTAGTGGGAGGTGATCCTTCCAAGATCCCTTCCACCCAACCGTGCATGCTTGTAGTAGATCCTCCAAGGTCTGAATGGTCCTCTCAGACTGCCCATCTGTCTATGGATGGTAGGCTGAACTCATATGTAGCTCTGACCTCAAGGCTCTCATGAACTCTCCACGGTAGTGTGATGTGAAACGAGAATCTCTGTCTAACACTACTTCTTTGGGTATCCCATGCAACCGAATGATGTGTCGAACATATAACTTGGCTAGTTGCACTGGTGTATATATCATGTTGAGCGGGATGAAATGGGCTGACTTGGTCAACCGGTCAATGATGTCCCATATCGCATCGAGCCCTCCAGGGGTGTACGGCAATGATGTGACAAAATCCATGGAGATGCTCTCCTATTTCCACACCGGAATGAGAAGAGGCTATAGTAAACCAGGAGGCCTATGGTGTTATGCCTTCACCATCTGGCAGGTAAGACATCTGTTGACATGTTCAGTTATGTCCTTCTTCATGCCTTCCCACCAAAAGTGTTGGCGGAGGTCCCTATACATCTTGGTGCCACCTGGATGTATGGAAAGTCTCGAGCTAAGCGTCTCATCCAGGATCTCTTTCCTCGGCTCCTCATCATCTGGGACACACACACGGTCCCCCTTCCATATGATGGATTCACATAATCGAAATCTGTCGAATTCATCCTTCAAGCATCTGAGGTACAAGTCTTGGATCCTTTGATCAGTTTGTTACCCTTGGACGGTCCTATCTCACAAGCTGCTATACTTGTCTGGAAATGTCACTGCATCGGATGTGCCCTCAAATGGATGCCACTCACTAAGTGTAGTGAGCACATCCCAAGTCTGCAACTAAGTTGTCGAACCCTCAGTGTATGTTCGTCTACTCAAGGCATCTGCTACCACATTCCCCTTACTAGGATGGTAGGAGATGGTACAATCATAATTTTTTAGTAGTTCCATGCATTGCCTTCGCCTCATATTTATCTCCTTCTGATTAAAAATGTATTTGAGGCTTTTGTGGTCTGTGAAGATCTTAAATGTCACCCCATACAAATAGTGACGCCATATCTTTATTGCAAAAACTACAGCTGCCAACTCCAAGTCATGAGTGGGGTATTTGCGTTAATGGTTCTTCAGCTGTCGTGACGCATACGCCCCAACATGTCCACGCTGCATTAACACTGCACCCAAGCCCTCCTTGGAAGCATATGTGTACACGATGAAGTCCAAGGTACGAGAAGGAAGGGTGAGGATGGGCGCGGAAGTCAATCGCTCCTTGAGCGTTCGGAAGCTCAACTCGTATTTGTCGCTCCAAACAAACGGGACATCCTTCCGCATCAACCGGGTGAGAGGTAGAGCCAACTGAGAGAACCCTCAAAAAAACCTCCTGTAGTACCTGACGAGGTCAAGGAAGCTGCGAATCTCTGTAACCGTCTTGGGTCGCTCCCAAGACACCACTACCTCTATCTTGGCGGGGTCAACTGTCACCCCCCTGAAACGACTCCCACCACCCTTGTTAATTCGATCAAATTAATGGTCAAATTAATTAATTTTGTTCATTGCAGTCGGATAATGAGAGCAGATCAAAAATCACTTTTAATTAAAGCAATTTAATCTCGAGCGGTAAATTTTTTTTACTTGGGAAAGCCCAAGGTCAATTCAGGGAGGCCGTTGTCTCCTTAGGTAGATTTTTAGCAAAGTCCAAGGTTTGATTTTCAGGGAATAACTTTATTTGATCTTTTTCGGTTTTTTATGCAAGACACATGCACAATCCAGCCAGTTTACAAGTTAATTCAGATAAGTGATCAAATCGAGTTCAAAAATTATGAAACTTGGCCAGATGATGAAATGCAATGAAATTAAGGTCCTCTAATTTTTTTAGAATTTTCTAATACTAAATAAATTTAATGTGAATTAAAAATGAATGCAAGGTGATTTTAACTAAATTAATTTAATAAATAACAGATCACAACATTTTTAGAAATAAAAATTATCCTAGATAGATCTGAAGGTGAGGAATCCAAGAAAATTATTAAACCTAAATTTGTATGTGAAATGATCCTATTGAAAATTAATTAAGGAAATCACTAAATGATTTATTTAGGCCTCAGAATGCGTGCAATTGAGATGAAATTTTTATGCAATATACTAAATCTAATGTGATTTTTTGGAGATAATTGGAGTCACAGAGAAATTACTATCAATTAAAAGGCATAAATGGGCAAAATATAGCAAAATTGAACCAGTTATTTAATAGAAAAATCCACTGATATTATAAAAAATATGCCAAGTGTCACATAATGAAGAGGACAATGTAAGCTACACAATGCAATTTTCGAAATTGAAAAATGAATTAAAATGAGTGCCTAAATATGCGTGCAAAGACAGGGGTGTAAATACAATTACAAGAATTAAAATTTATAAAAATAAAACTTGCAGACATGGACCAATATGTAATTACCTATAATGCTGAGGGGGTAGATGCAATTTTTCCACAGAACACGTGATCCTCACGTGGGGTCTCCTAGCAGGGACTGAAATACAATTCTGGAAACCTTCAAGGGCCCAGATGCAGTTTATCCAAGACTACGGTGCAGATCACGTGGGGGTCCCATGCTCGGTGGTCTTCGGAGGCTCGGAGCGAGGCTCAGGTGGCTCTGGAGGTTCGGCTCTGGCTCGGAGTAGCTTCGGATGATCCGAGCCTAGTGGTCGGGGAGGAGGCTCTTATCAGGCGACGTGGCCTAATCTGGACTGTGAATCAAGTAATGATCCAACGGTGAGGAACTGTAGGCGTGTGGCGTGTCCGGGTCCGTTAGATCAAGATAGATGCAATGGTGATGGGTCGCTCATGAGATGAGGACGTGGTCGATCAGTGACCGTTGGATCTAGATTTATCCAACGGCACCTAGAGCAGGCAAGGGCAATGACGTGGCGCTATCTGGACGCATAGGATCCGCCTGATCCTACGGCTGCGGAACGTGGTGACGTGGATGGCTCATGGCCATTCGATCAAGGGGATCAAACGGCTGCTGGTGTCATCCCCAACGGTCCTCCGCCTCCTGCGGCGGAGAGGACTGGGCTCCAGCGAAGCTGACCTAGCTCCGCCTCGTCCTCCCGTCGTCGGTGAAGGGTGCTGGAGGATCGGGCGTAGATCATAAGATTCGTGGATGGCCGGCGGAGCGTCCGGTGAGGGTGGCTGAGGCTGGGGTGGCCTAGAGGCCACTGGCGATGAAGCTCGAAGGTGCGCCGGTGAAGCTTCCGGCCAATCAAGGAGCTAGTACCTGCAGGGGGTTAGAAGATAGTCGAAGTGTTCTATGTGTTCGTGGAGTGCTGTAGAGTGAAGTGCGAGGCCTGTAGAGCAGTGAGGTGGTCCAGTGGTCGTGCTCCGCCAAGGTGGCGGAGCTAGCGTCGGTGAGAGGTGAAGTATGTCGTCGGAGGGAAAGAAGGGTAGTGCAAAGATCAGAGCTCCCTTGTGGATCTCGGAGGATGATTGGCGGAGCGGGATGATGCTCGTGGACGGCGAATAAAACGGAAGAAAGCGAAG
Source organism: Ottelia alismoides (assembly GCA_037367405.1). NCBI lineage: Eukaryota > Viridiplantae > Streptophyta > Magnoliopsida > Alismatales > Hydrocharitaceae > Ottelia > Ottelia alismoides. The sequence continues at coordinate 101,354 of JAZKJV010005868.1, read as the reverse complement.
AAAAATCTAGAAGAAGATCGGGGAAGAGATGGAGGGATCTACCTGGGATCAGAAGCTTGGAGGCAGCTTCTAGGTCGTCGCTCGAAGGCCGGTAGAGGACCTGAGCTCTTGTAGTGCCTTGGAGGTGCTGCGACACGGTAGAGTTGGGCCGTGGATCTTGCCAAAGGTAGTTCTCGATCTTCGCTCAACCTCAGGTCAAATTGTTGTCACCAATCTGAAGGTGGGAGCTCGGAGACACTCTCCATGGTGGCGGATGGAGGTGAAAGTGGCCGGAGGCGGCTTATTTATAGGATGAAGGTGACGAGGTAGCTGGCGAAGAGGTGGAGTTGGTGGATGTTGTGGAGCAAAGTTGAGGGTCGTCATGGAGATCGAGGGTGTTGGCGAAGATGAGGGACGTGTGGGCTATGTCGTGGTGGCGCAAGGGGTTGGAGATGATGGTCGGCGTGGAGCCCAAAATAGAAAGGGGGCACCCCCCTTGCACACGGTGAAGAACGTGGGCACGGGGTGTGCAGAGGTAGACGATGATCCCTTGGCCGTTGGATCAGGCGATCCAACGGCCCAGATGAAGGTGCAGATCGACGCTTGGGATCAGATCTAGGGCACGACATCGGAGGGCACAGGACGCGCCACGTGGCAGACGCATGGGCAGGCGGAAGCGGGCGACCGAGATCAGATCACACTTTCGATCGAACGGTGGAGAAATGCAATGGAAATGGGTGGTGGAGATTATACCTCCCAAAGATGATCGGGCGGAGGAAATGCGGCCATGTGGCGTCAAGATGGCAAGGCGGGAACGGGTGACCATGATGAGATATGGGGATGATCAGATGGTTGAGAAGAAGCAGTTATGTGGAAGTCACTTGACCGTTGGATCTAGATTGAGATGCAACGGTCAGGGATGTGGGCGAACCGGTCAAAGGGAGCGGGTCGCGTGGCGCAATCAGAGGGCGCCACGTGGCCAGCTCTGAGTGGCTGAGAAGAAAATTAAGATTAGAGGGAGAAGGAGGCCAAATTTGGAAAAACTCAAAACATGAAAGTTGTAGATATCGATGAGATCTAAAGGTTTGATGTTGACAAAAAACAGAGATGAGGTCAAATATGATACAAAAATACAAGGATACAAACATACATGTGTATAGTATACAAGGAGGCCCAAAAACCCAAGTTTTGTCTACGAGCTCCGAATTGAGTGAAATTAGTCTCATTTTAAAGGTCTCTGGATGTGTATTAATCTGAAGGTGAGTAGACCTAATTTGGAATTTGTAAGAGAGAGATATTGGCATTCTAAGGTCCAGGGGATTTGGGGCCTTATTGGGTATTTTACAAGAGAGGGATTTCTGGTCTTCTTCCTTAGATTATTAACTAATGGTGTACATTATAAGGAAGGTGTTATTTCATTTTGGAGGGGATAAAATACAAATAAATAGGTGGATATTTTACAAATGGATTTTACACAAGAATTGGTTTCCTATTTAAATGCAATAATTAGTGCTAAAATGCATATCTTGTGGATTGATGCATGAATGTTATTTATGCAAGATAAAGGGAAATATGATGCTAAATACCCGAGGACAAAGCTCTATTTTCAACTTTAAGAGTGATGAATCACATATTCATCAACCCTTTATACTTAAACCTTGCTCGTCCCTGAGCAACTAAAATGGAATGCAAAAGTGAAATGATTTTGGGTTCCATACCAAGGTCATGAACAAAAGTTGAAAATGGAGCTTGACTCGACCTTTGGATTAATTGTGTGGCGGAACCTCATTGGGATCTCAACTTAAGACCTAACATACTTCAAGTTCCACAAGTCTTCTATTCAAGACTCCTCAATAGTCAGGTCAGAACAAATCCTCAAACGCAAATTTCTGAAGACTATGATTCTTACTTGTACTGTGTAAGTGTGATATAGCTCTCCACATCAGAAATGGCTCAGAACCAGCCTCCTCTAACAAGGTAACTCAAATAACCTGGTCCAGTAACTCTTTCCTCGAGGAGAGGGGTATTCCCTTCTAAGTTCAAGTGTGACCAACTTAAGAGGAGGGGTAGAGAAAAGAATGGACGGTAGCCAGTGTAGCTATCTATCCCGGGATGCCTGACCAGTGTAGCCAAGTCATCCAGCTACATTTCTTTGTTAATATACATACTCCGACAGGTATTTTATTTTCACTTGGACCTGTCTGATTTTTTTGGAGTTTTTGCAATTTTTTTCGAACTATATACAGGGTTCAGCATGTACATCAGGAGTTTTTCCTCTTGAGCCAGTAGACTATCCCTCTTTTGAAGCATTATTGAAACCCACAGCATCCCATCCTTAGATGTCAACACCACCAAACTATGTTGATATGCACTACCCTCCCTAGAGGAGGACGGATGTTTCCACCTATGTGCTACTCCAAGCTAAAGGATTCTACCTCATCACCACCTCATCAATGAAGAGCTACGTGCATTGTGCTTGTCCAAGTTAGGTCATTATCTAAAAGAATCATGCGTGTGCACGAGGTATTCTACTTAGATTGATTAAGATGACATGTGAACATAGACTTGCGGACTCAAAGAATTAAGTCACTTGACTTGAGAAATCTTAACTCCAGTTCCTATAAGGTTCCTCTGAAATTAGGTGGATTAAGGTCAAATCAAGTCCGTCCTCAATATCTACTCATAACTTGGTTCAGAACCCACTAGCTTTTCACCTTGCATATGCAAGACATGCGAATGATATGCAGATGACATGCTATGAAATGCAAGACTCTTTTTCTTTCTTTTCTGATGTAGAGATGATATGCAAGAGTAAATAAGAAGCCTTTCAATTTTTCACATTTTTTTCAATTATTTGGTATACCTCCTATGTTACAACAATTTACAAGAGTATTATACAGCTTCTACAAGTGTATTTTACAAAAAAAAACTCCAAATTTTACCCAGCCCATAATTATTGCGAAATATATACAAAGATACGTGAAAGTACGAGTTATGGGTAAAGTATATATGTAATATATACATGCCCCCCTATACTTAGCGTGTGCTATGTCCTCAGAGCACAAAAGCGAGGAAAAAGACATTGCTCGTGCTAAGCGTAAGAGAGCCAAAGAGAACAAGAAATGTAAAGAAGTCATCTTGCCTCCCTATACTTAGGCTCTGGTAGCCTAAGTATAGAAGAAGAACAAGAATGGGGCGGACGAGGTCAAGAGGAGAAATGGATGAACATACAATGCGGGCATCGGTCCCCCCTATACTTAGGCTCAGGTCAGCCTAAGTATAGGACGGAAGTGAGTATGAGGACCAATGTGATCTGGAGGATGTACAGAGACCCGACTTAAGTGGCTCTTCCCCCCTATACTTAGGATCTGGTCATCCTAAGTATACTCCAAGATGGTGATAAATGAAGCTGGGATGAGTTACTAGAGTCGCGGGGGAGAAAGGACATAATGTACAAGAATGATGGTATATACAAGTGAGTCGATCTGAATCTTTCAAGACGCTGCTGATGGCTAGAGCTCACTGCTGCAAGGTCTCAAGCGCGGCTCGAGGTGTATCTGCTGAATCTATCTCACGCATGAATACAATCTCCTCAACATGGACTAGCTACTCATTGGATTCGACAAAGTGCTTCAACAGTTGTCCATTCACTAGGAATGTCGGTGCGTCATCTGCGAGATCTGAGATCTCGACACATCCACTATCATGAACCATACGGATGGCAAATGGGCCTGTCCACTTGGACTTCAACTTGCCTTGGAAGATCTTTAGCCTAGCATTAAACAACCATACCTTCTGTCCAGGAACAAAGGTCTTTTGTCTCATATATCTATCGTGCCAACGCTTAACCTTGTCCTTGTACACCAAACTGTTTTCATATGCGTGGTTTCTGACTTCCACAAGCTCTTTTAGATCCATATCTCTCTGCTTCTGCCCAAGGTGCGTGTTCCAATTGACTTTCTTAATTGCCCATTCTGATTTATGCACTAACTCTGCGGGCAAATGGAACGGCTTTTCGAATACCATTCGGAATGGGGAGGTTCCTAATGGTGTCTTGTAAGCTGTCCTATAAGCCCATAGGACTTGATCCAAGATCTGAGACCAGTCCTTCCTGTCTGGGCGGACAAGCTTTTGCAATATAGTCTTCACCTCTTTATTCGACACCTCAGCAATACCATTAGTTTGTGGGTGGTAAGGACTAACGACACAGTGTTCGATGCCGTAATCTTTCAAGAGTTTCTTCACCTCCCGGTTTACAAAGTGGCTACCCCCATCTGATATCATCATTTTGGGAATCCCGAACCTAGAGATGATATGCTCTCTGATGAATTTACAGATAGTCCTGCTGTCTGCGGCTCGGGACGAGATAGCCTCCACCCACCTGGATAGGTAATCTACCGCAAGAAGGATGTACTCAAATCCGTGGCTAACAGGGAATGTGCCCATGAAATCGATGCCCCAGGCGTCAAAGACATCACAAATGATGACAGGCCGCATCGACATCTCATCCTTGGAACCAATGGTTCCTCCCATTCTCTGGCATACTGGGCATGACTTCGCAAAGGTGACGACATCGCGAAATAGAGTCGGCCAGTAAAAGCCACATTGAAGTACCTTCCATGCAGACCTCTTCTCGGAGTGGTGTCCTCCTGCCTCCAAGCTGTGGCATAAAGAAAGGACACTATGGTATTCCTCCTGAGGAATACACCGTCTCCAGATACAATCCGGTCCTTCAAAGAAAAGGATCGGATCCTCCCAATGGTAGTGTCTAGGATCTGACTTTAGTCGGTCGATGGGGCTCTTGGGCCAACCCTCGGGAACCTTCTTGGAGACAAGATAGTTCACAATGTTGGCATACTATGGGAGTGAGTCGACAAAAAAAACGACTCGTCAAGGAAGGAGTCTCGAATAGGTGAATCCTCGGAAGTACTACGATCTTCGAGACAAGAGAGATGATCGGCTACTACGTTCTTCTTTCCAGGTTTATCACGGATGTCCAAATCAAACTCCTGGATAAGAAAAATCCACCGAAGAAGACGCGACTTTGCGTCCTTCTTCTCCATCAAGTATCGTAGTACCGTGTGGTCAGTGAACACAATTACCTTGGATCCAATTAAGTGAGATCTGAACTTGTCCAAGGCAAACACTACTGCAAGCATCTCCTTTTCCGTAACTGTGTAGTTACGCTGAGCGGTATCAAGCACTTTGCTTGCGTAGTGGATTGCAAACGGGACGCCATCCCTTCTCTATCCTAACATAACCCCAACAGCAAAGTCTAAGGCATCCGTCATGATCTCAAAAGGTAGAGACCAATATGGGGCTTGTAGGATCGGGGCGTCCATGATCATTCCTTGTAATAGCTTAAAGGCCTCAAGACAATTGTGGTCAACAATAAACTCCATGTCTTTGACTAAAAGCTCAGTTAGCGGTCGGGCAATCTTAGAAAAATCCTTGATGAATCTTCGATAGAATTCGACATGCCTGAGGAACGACCGCAACTGCTTGATGTTGGTTGGTGGATGGAGTCGTCTGATCACATCCACCTTGGCAGGGTCAACCTTCATTCCTCTCTTGGAGATGGCGTGCCCCAACACAATACCCTCCGTCACAATGAAGTAACTTTTCTCCCAGGAGAGCACCAGATTTACCCTCACAACAACGTTTGAGGACTCGGTCCAGATTCCTAAGATAGGAATTGAAGGAATCGTCGTGGATCGAGAAGTCATCCATGAAGACTTCAAGGAATTCGCCGACCATTTCAGCGAATACAGCAATCATGCACCTTTGAAAAGTACCTGGAGCATTGCATAACCCAAAGGGCATGCGCATGAAAGCATAGGTACTAAAGGGGCATGCGAACGTAGTCTTTTCCTGTTCCTCCGGAGTTATGGCTACTTGATTGTAGCCTGAGAACCCATCCAAGAAACATAAGAACTCTTTCCCCGCTAGTCTCTCAAGGATCTGATCAATGAACGGTAGGGGGAAATGATCCTTCTTCGTCGCAGCAATCAGACGTCTGTAATCCACACAGACGCGCCACGACGTGGGCACTCACGTCACGATCTCCTCTCCATCCTCATTGGTGGTCATCTGAATTCCCGATTTTTTCGGGACAATATGGATCGGGGCCACCCATTTAGAGTCGGAGATGGGATAAATGAAACCTGCGTTGCACCATTTCTCTATCTCCTTCTTCACTACCTCTCGTAAATTTGGATTCAAACGATGTTGGAATTTATGAGAGGGTTTGGCTTCATTCTCCAAGTAGATATGGTGCGAACACAGAGCGGGATTTATCCTGTGGAGATCGGAAATGCTCCAGCCTATTGCCTTGCGGTTTTTCTCCAGGATCTCTAGCAAGCGAGATCCCTGCTCCTCGGTCAATTGTGAACTGATGACGACCGGATATTTCATCTCTTGACCCGCAAGGAAGGTGTATTTTAGTGTTGTGGGTAAAGGCTTGAGCTCAGATAAGGTGTGATCGTTTAGGAGATCTGGCTCAATCGAATCTGGTTTAGTGTTGGAAGTGGCTGGATCTTTCTCTGTAATTGCTGCCACCAAGTTATTCAGCTCTGGAGTCGAATCGTCAAAGGTCTCCATGCAATCGGCAAACGCCACGTCCGACTCATCATCCTCATCTTCTGATTGTCCTAAAGAGGGAAGGACTGACAGGCCCAACTGGGCCTCTAAGTCATCGAAGATGTAGGGGATGCAGGTTATGAGATGTACTCGTCTCTGAGGATCTCGCAAACTGACTCATGCACGGGATCATCTCCGGAGGGGAGGGACTCATCGATGCTGGTTGGGTTCTGTCTCCACGGCCCAGCTGTATCTACATGGTCGCAGTCTGCTTCGGATGAAGAGTACTCGGTGCTAGATTCGGAATCCGGTCTCTGCCATCTGGTTTTCTTCATCTCAAGTTCCTCATCTCCTCCTGGAGTTTGGAACTGGATTTTCCCGATCTTATAATCAAACAAGTCCCCCGCTGTCCTGAGGAAGGGCCTGCCTAAGATGATCTGGGAATCTCTCCAATTAGGAGGGGTTTCTATATGTAGGACAGTAAAGTCCACCATGTATTCTTGACCCTCGACTTTGATTACAACATTCCTCAATTCTCCTTGGGACCTCTTGGTTGATTTATCAACGAACTGCAAGAGGTCTCTAGATTTCCTAAGAGGTCTGAGATTAAGCCGCTCATAGAGGACTGTAGGCATTAAATTAATTGAGGAGCCATTGTCTAGGAGAGCGCGTGCAAACACAATGTAATCGACATGACTCACTACATAATATGCACCCATGTCTCTTCATTTCCTTGGAAACGAGTTCTTTATTGCACAAGTCGTGGCTACTGACAGAACGTGTTTCTCAACATGGCTTTTGGTCTTCCTGCTAACCCTAGTAGGTGTGTATCTCACCATAAGGTATTTTTGAAACACAGGAGTTATTTCCACGTACTTGTCAAAGGGGATTGTGACCTTGATATGTTTGTTACAAAACTCTGCCATCTCAGGGTCATTTGTTTGGATTTTTTTAGTTTTCTTCTTTCCACCCTTAAGAGCTCGGAGGAAAGGGATTATTGAATCCAACTCAGATTCTGAAACTGAAATGTTTTCATTCAAAGCGGGAACTGAGTTCTGTACAAGACTCGGACTCTGAAACAGACTCGGACTCTGACTCTGACTAAAAGGAAAATGCTGTGGCAAAACCGGTGATGCGTCTTCTACGACTTCTGGATGGTCCTCCTCGGATGGAGGTGCGAGCTCTTCATCGATTTCGTTGAACTCTCTACTGGTGTGGGTTTGCTGCTGCTTCGAGGACCCAGAAGTCCTCTTCTTCTGCTGGTGGTGGTGATGGTTGTGCTGCTCCTCTACTGCCTCCAAGTTCTCCTCAGGTAGAGACTTGGCAGCTCCTTCCTCCGGTTCCCGTGCCCGATCAGGTATGATCACGGTCCTTCCGCTCCTGAGGGACATATGGTTCACATTATCATACGAAAGGATCTCATGTTCAGATAAAGAATTATCTGAATAGTATACCTGATCACGAAGTCGGTTCTGGCCATGGGTTAAGCTGTTTGGGTTGGCCTGAACCTGGGCGGGAATAGAGGTCTTTGGTGCCATTTGTTGATCTTGGGTACGAGAAACACGATTCAGATCGGTTCTCATATCCAGATAGTCATTCTGGATCTGTTGGACCCTATCAGACAGGGTCTTGATCGCCAAGGTGAGGGACTCCAATTCAGTGGGCTGGGCAGGCTGATGCTGACTTGCGGATGAGGTTCTGTACTGACCCTGCTAGCCATGCCGATTCTGCTGCTGCTGATGGGACGGTGACGGGCCCTGCTGGCCCAAGGGGAATGTGTGTTGCTGTTGCTGCTGAGGCTGGTACCCTCGTTCGGGCCTGGACTGAACAAAGCGCGGTGCGGGGACGGAGTTGGTTTCTTGGTAAGCTGGGGAGGGTCGGTGAGGCTGATCGTTCCCCATTCCCGACTGTCTATCGATGGGGTCACGGTTGTACCACAACCCGTTGATCTTGAACACCTGCGGAGGCTCCTCGTATCCGGTTTCCACTTGTGGGGGTGCATGCTGGTCGTGTTGGGTATAAGTTTGATCCTCTACCCAGCCACTCTGAGGCCCCGGTGCATGTTCCTGTCCAAGATGGACTCGGTGTATAGGTGCAGGTGGTGCAGAAGGGGCAGGTAGCTTCATTTTAACTACCTTCTCAGTAAGTTCCTCCACTTGCTTCAGCAGACGTGAGAGAGACTCAAGGTCAGTGACCCTCTTGTGGATCTGTTCTACCATGGTTAACTTGTCAGCTATCATCCCCATGCTGGGGATGAGGTCCTCTGTCAGATCTGCTATAGTCCTCCTAGCTATCTCGTTGGATAGGAATGAGGGAGACAACTGATAGGCCATGGTGGCCTGCGACCTGCCTGTTTCTGCCATCTACTCTAGTATCTTCCATACAGCATTCTCGTTCTTATTCATATAGCTTCCTCCATAGGCGGTACTGACTAACCCTACATCTCCGGCGTCATGCCACATAACAAGGTCTGGACTAAGATTGCCTTAGAAATGTCATGGCGGGGACATTTCTGAATTAGGTCATTAAACCTATCCCAAGCTTCATGGAATGGTTCACTGGGTCCCTGGGAGAAACTAGCGATCTTTGTTCTCATTTGATTAGTCCTACTGAGGGGGTAGAACTACTTCAGGAATAGGTCCTTGAACTGCATCCAGGTTGTACATATCACCCCTAGGTTCTTTAGCCAATGTGCTGCCTTATCTCCTAAGGTGAAAGGGGTGGCCTTCAGTCGAATGTAATCTTGCCCAACCCTAGGATAACTAAGGTTGTTGCAAACCAGCTCGAAGTCTCTGATTTCCGTTGAACTTTAGTAGCAGGTTAAGGAAGTGGGGCTTGAGCTCGAATGCTTCAGGCGGAACCGCTGGTGCCAACCAACTGTGCATCTCGTTCTCCGCTGGGTTGTAGGCATCAACCATTGGTTGGTCGATTCCTCATGCCGCAATGATCTGTCCCATTCTAGCTGTGAGATCCGCATTCTGTTGTTCGGTTGTGGCAAGGTGATTAAGGATCTGTCGCAACGGGTCCTCATCCGATGGCTGCTTAGGTGGCATCTTGTCCTCTAGTCCTGGGTATGAAACATGGTATGTGTGAGAGGACAAATCAAGGAAGGGATTCTTACCAAGGCGATGGTTTTCCTCAGTAAGCTCAGAGGAGAGGAAAGGGTTGGTTTGAGAGTAACCACCCTGTGTGTGAGGGAACCAGAACTCAAGAGGGTCATGAGTCCTGGGTGGTCCAAGTTACGCTTGGGCTGATGAAGAGGAGCTTCGTGGGGGGTGATGAAACCCAATTTCATCATCTTAATTTATTATTATTAACCCCCTTGCTTAAATTTGTCATTAAAACCCAGTTGATGTCATGTAATTATCAGAGTCCCTAATAAGTTAAAAATCACAAAAAAATCACAAAACTAAAATCCGTGGTATTTTTAGCCTTAAATATACCCTCCAAAATATTTCGAGTCTTTGTTTGATCTCATCTCTAGTTTTGATCAACATGAAACTTGTAGATATCAACGAGATCTACAACTTTAATGTTTTGAGTTTTCTCAAATTCGGCCATTTGTACCTTCAAAAGTCAACTGGAAAATCAAAATAATCTGATTGGGCCATGTGGCCCGTTCTGGGTGAGCCACATGGCCAGTCCCCCTTGCTTCAACCGCCCATGCCTCCGGCCGTTGGATTTCTCTTTGAATCCAACGGCCCAGCTCTCTTCACGTGCGCCCTTATTTCCCAACCGTTTAATCATCCCTGCCTTTCATCATAGCCGCCCGTTCCTGCCTCGCTCTCCTCGCGCCACGCGTTACACTTTCATCCACATGATCTATTCCATCATGACCGCTCGATCCACTCGATGTCCTCAGCCCTTCGATCGGCATCTACTCCTCATCACAACCGTTCTCCAGCGCTCACCCCTCAGTGCGCCACGTGGCCACATTGTCCTCCACCCGATCATCTCCTAAGAGCATTGATCTCCACCGTTCACGACCTCAAGTATATCAACCGCCCGATCAAACGCCCATCTCTGATCTGGTCCGTCCACTTGTTCTTGGCCCACAAAGCGACATGCGGCATCATCTTGGGCCCTCCGATCCGATCGCCCGAGATCTCATCGTATCCGCTCTTCGCGTATCACGTCCCACCGTTGGATCTCCAGATCCAACGGCCAGATGACCGTCTTCAACCTCCAATACCTCTTCTTCCCCACGTTCATCACCTCGCGCACCACTCTCGCCCTTTCCATTATCCTGTCATCTCCGGCCACATCCTCCATTACCCAACTACCCCACGACCTTCTCCACTCACCCACCATCTTCGCCAGTCGCTCCACTACTCTCGATCCACTCCCAGTCTCAAACCTTTGTCCACCTTTATGCGGGAGGAGGCCCAGCCCTCCTCTGCCTCTCTGTGATAGAGAGAGGCGACTGGATCGAGCGACGATGACCTCTTTTCCCCAGTGAGACCCTCCGCCGATCACGACGGAGCTGCGGTGCGATCAGCCTGCTCGAGCTACCTCTACTAGCTGAGGAGGTTCAGCGAAGACCCGAGGCTCGAATCGAGCCCCGCCCAAGCCTTCGCTCCATCCCCGACGTCAGGTAAGCCTTCCGATCAACCTTTTACTTTTTCTTTTATTTTCTCGAAATTTTGTAGGCCGCTACACCCCTCTCCGACCTCATTTGAACCCCTTCCGAGCTTCATCAACACTCTCCCTTTCACGCGACGCTTTCCAACAGCCCTCTTCTCTTCCCCAGAACCTCGTCGCCTTCCGACCCATCTCCTACGCAACCCATGAAGGAGGAGCCCCGAGATCCCACGTTCTCCGCCCCCTACAAGCTCCCACGTCATTCACGCACACACACCCTTTTTGCTTCGGTCGTATGCTAACCATGCAGGACATCTATTCTTTCATTGGTCGGAGAACCACCGGAGCCCACTTCATCAACGTCGCAGCAGTGATCCGAGCTCCGGTGCACAGCTCCAGAGGCTTCCGGACCTTCCCCGGGTTTCCAACTTCATCGACATATTTTCATGGAACTCAGGGACAGCCCACCGTGACCGAGATCGAGTGGCGGAGCTGGTGCTCCTTCGCCGGAGTTCGGTCTCCGCCGCCCATCGCAGATGAAGACGGAGGTACAGTGGCCGTTGGATGGTCTTCGTCCAGCGACCATCTGACGGCCCAGATGACGCCACGCCATCGATTGCAGCAACCATTGGATCCTCGAGATCCACGGTTCTAGTTCGGCCACGTCGTCAATCCGCGCTTCTTCTAGATGTCGTTGGATCTTTGATGATCCGACGGTGTATGACCGGCCACGCGTCAACACCAACGTAGCTCCGAGCCTAAGCATCGAGCCTCCGTTCCAAGCCTACGTCGTGCCTCATCGACCCCAAGCCTAGAGGCTCGTGTACCCCGAGCCTAGCCGAAGCATCCTGAACCTCCGCCGAGCCTAGATGTCCACCGAGCCTGGGATTGCACGTGCTAGTCACGTGCCTTTCTGGGTAAATTGCAGATACGCCCCGTGGATTTTTTTCTAAATTGTAAACAGGTCCTGACTACATGTGCTAACCACATGCGCTTGGGGATATTTGCACCTTAGCCCTTGCAGGTTTTAATAATTACAAATATACCCCTACGCGTATGGAGCTTTTACAAGGAAGGCCTCGCACTTATTTTTATTGCATTTTAGTCCCTCTCAGGGGCCTGTTTGTAGTTATCTTTTTATGTTTTATTGCACTTATCCCCCTGACTTCTTTCATGCATATCTTAAGCCTCGTAACTCCGATTGAGATGATTTCAGTGGCATTTTGGAGCTCTCTTTATTGTCTTCCTTATGGCATGCTTTAATTTCACAGTAGACACTACGAAATTTGAAGAAGTATTTTATTGATTAAGTTCCTTGATTCTCATGCCAAATTTTTACATGAATGAAGATTGCTTCTTAATTTAACCCTGATTGGACTTGTATTGTAATGGCTCATTTATTTATGGTCTCGGGCATATTCTTGATGCATTTCATGACATTTACTTGCTTGATAAAATAAAATAAAATAAATGCATGTTTACTTTGTTTTATGCATTGTTATGTCTCCTTGCATGCTTTGACCTATATGTCTTTAACTCAATACTTAATTAGATAGATTAAAATCTGACTAATACCAGAGAAGCTCATGTCCCTAAGTTCGACCTTGGTATCTTACCAAGTAAAAAAAATTACGACCATCTGATTTTGATTTATATATATATATATTTAAATGAGATGTTCTTTGATGACCCGAATTGGCCCGACTGCGATGACAACTTCAAGTGCTAATTCAGCACTTTTAAAGGGTCGATTTAGCGGCTCATCAAATGGCACCGTTGCCGGGGACACGGCTCATTTCTTGTATTTTTTGAATTTTTTTTGTTTATTTAATTAAGTGTATCTTTTATATAGGTCAACTTGTTCAGTTATGTTGCATTATAAAAGTTTCTTCTCTATCGATCTCTAACCATTGTTTTTGTGGCAGGGCCATTGATGTCAAGGAGGCGAGGAGCAGGATGCTACCCGCTGTGAGGAGCTACAGAAGCACGCTTTGAGTACGTCGAGAAGAAAGAAAAAAATGTGTAGCATTTTTATTTACATGCATATACTTGTAATAAATTCGTCTTTTACAGCGGTCTTCGATCGAAGACTCGCGAGTGTAATCGAACAAATGTGATTGTGTGGGGATCATCCCCACTTGAGTGTCGACCTAGGACCAGGCACGCGGCTCCATGAGCGTATTTTCATTTTCCATCTTTCACGTGCTTGCTCGTAGGTAGGACACACTAATATTTAGACACACATAATCGCGCCGCACTTAGCCAAAATTAATGGAAATATTCATCGCTAATAGAAGCATGATTAGGTACGGTTTTTATGGACTTGCATACATGAGTTTTAGATTTTAAACAACCCAAATTTTCATGGATTTTCGCCAAGTCACTGCATGATTTTATCGCTTAGCCTAGATCGCGGTTTTTATCGAATACGCGGCTTTTCTCGGTTTCCCGTCCTAGCTTGATCACCTAGTACTAATGGAAAATAGGAATGAACGGTAGACGATGATTGCTTGATTTTATGCTAACCTTAATTCAGTGACAACCTTAAATAATAACTTGGACTATTAATTGCAAGACAAGCAAAAATGGAGTAAAACTTTGTTTTTGGGAGAGCAACACCCTCGTTTACGCATTGATTTTTCACTTAACATTTTTCTCCAGGTAAAATATCAAATGTTTTATCACCAATAAAATCGACAAGATAATAAACCAACCTCGGTTGGTTTCATGTTTGAGTTGGTGAATTTGAGGGTATTGCTTGCTTGATTGAGCCATGATTGCTTCGTTACACTTCCCAGAACCTTAGTCACTCCATCCATCTCCGTAGATTCATCCGATCACTTGTAAATCCATCCATCTTCTTCGTTAACCTTGGGTCTCTCCAACATCAATTCTCATCTTTATACCTAGGCTAATCTCAGCCTATATATAGGGGGGACCTGAGTCCCCGTGATTTTCTTTACTCTCCTTTCCTTGCCTTTATACTTAGGTTATTTCTAACCTAAGTAAAGGGGGAGCCCCTTTTAGCTCCCATATATTTCTTTATATTTAAATGGACCTATGGACTTGTAACATCTAGTGCTATGAGGACATAGCAAAGTTTAAGTATAGGGGGGTATACCGTATATATCGTATTTTTACTTTAGCTATAAACTGAAAATTTTGAAAAATTTAAAACTTTTTGGCTAAAGTAAAATTATTTGGACTAAGAAAACTCAAATGTTTTTTTACGGCTTTTCTATACTATGTTACGCTATTTTCATAAAAATATTTTCAAAAATGATTTTTTCTTGTTTTGAAAAAATCTTTTGAAAATGTTTTGAAAACATTTTATTTTTGTCACATGGTTTTGAAATTTTTCATCTATTTCCAAGGAAGGTAGAGTCTAACCGGTGTTTTAACTTTTTATTAAAGTACATAAAAATGAGAAAACACCCAAAAAATCCTTTAGGAGTCGTTAGTGACTACTAAGCCCAATTAAATAAGCCGCATTTAGTGAGGGTTCGCCCTTAGCAGATTGGATGGTTTAGAGGACATCGCGTAAGGCCCCGTCCTCAAGCAACGGGCTTCGGCCTGTACTTACATCCATACTGGTTGAATGCAGATGCTCAATTGAGTTTAGGCAGTCCTAATATCTCTTGAAGTCCAAAAAAATTTTAATTAAAAAAAAGTTTTGTTTCCGAATGAAGGAGTTGGATTAATCCTCTACACTTACACTTCCACCCAAGATCTGAAAGGATAAAGGAGACTTAGTTTTATGAGGTCTTTGAGATTTTTGGTTAACCAGCCTTAGCCATCAGGGTCATAGACTTAATCATCCACATTCCCCTAGATTTCTAGATTTGCATGCTATATTCCATGCTTAGTCTCAGACATAAAGAATATGATCAGCACATCACATGCACAACTGCGATTTCGATGAGATGAGTTGATTTTTCACTTGAGGAATTGGGATGAGGAAGTCGAGTTTGGATTTGATCTAATGATGCTCGAGGATGGATAAAATCTTTGGAGGCTTCATGAAACCTGAGTGTCAGCAATATTAGCCAGTCTGAGAACTTGATTCTTATACTAATCTCTTGATATTGACCTAAGTGCCAAGGTGTGAATAAATAAAAAAAATTGGTGATCAGTGTGCGCCAACTCTTGGTAAAAGCAGTGGAGCTAGCCAAAAATTATAAAGTCAATGAAATTCCAAAGAAAAGCTCATTCCACAAAGTCAAATATCAAAGAGCTTCCACCAAAGGCGAGCGCTCCCAACCATTTCAAAGTGTCCACTTGGACCACCGCTATTAGGACCAGGAGTCGGGCTTGCACCAAAAAAGGGCTCTGCATCGTAAATGCTACAAGTCTGGGTGTAGAAGGTACGATAGGTACTCAAAAAAAGCACACCCCGGTGTACTCCCAGGAAAACAAGAGCAGACGGCTCCAACTTCTCTTGATGGACGCACTGACCAAAACCAAAAAAATGTGTTGCGTAAAAGGCACTAGAAAGAATCCTTGTTCAAATGAGAGGGAGAGAAGAAATGACACAATCCCATATCCTCCATTACTGGCCTGCCATCTACATTTTTTTTAAGTCTGACAACTAAAGAGACAGTGGAATGGATGCAAGATTTGATTTATTCCGTAGTGTTGAGGATTGGGTCCTTAGGAGATTTTCTCAGACCAAGACTTTGGATGACAATTTGACTCTACTCTTGGAATTGCAGTCAACACTAAATTTCATATCCTTTAGACTATATGTATATCAGAGAGAGTCTGGAGAATTAGAGGAATGGGTGCCTCTTGATTAAGGCTAGGTTGAACTCTAGAGTCTTGGACCTCTAAAGTTGAGTCGACTTGACCAGATTGGATTCTGTACTCACATGCACAAGGGGGTTAATCCTGCTTATTCATTTTCTTTGATGGTCGAGGACGAGCATAGTTTAAGTATAGGGGGGTGATGAAACCCAATTTCATCATCTTAATTTCCTATTATTAACCCCCTTGCTTAAATTTATGTCATTAAAACCCAGTTAATGTCCTATAATTATCAGAGTCCCTAATAAATTAAAAATCACAAAAAATTCACAAAACTAAAATCCATGGTATTTTTAGCCCTTAAAAATACCCTCCAAAATATTTCGAGTCTTTGTTTGATCTCATCTCCAGTTTTGGTCAACATGAAACTAGTAGACCTCATCGAGATCTACAACTTTCATGTTTTGAGTTTTCTCAAATTCGGCCATTTGTACCTTCAAAAGTCAACTGGAAGATCAAAATAATCTGATTGGGCCACGTGGCCTGTTCTGGGTGAGCCACGTGGCCCGTCCCCCTTGCTCTGGCCGTTGGATTTCTCTTTGAATCCAACGGCCCAGCTCTCTCCACATGCGCCCTTAATTCCCAACCGTTTGATCATCCCCACCTTTCATCATAGCCGCCCATTCCCGCCTTGCTCTCCTCGCACCACGCGTTACACTTTCATCCACACGATCTATTCCATCAT
The DNA here is from genome assembly GCA_037367405.1 of Ottelia alismoides. NCBI lineage: Eukaryota > Viridiplantae > Streptophyta > Magnoliopsida > Alismatales > Hydrocharitaceae > Ottelia > Ottelia alismoides. The sequence goes on along the minus strand of JAZKJV010005868.1, from coordinate 84,727 downwards.
GACCGCTCGATCCACTCGATGTCCTCAGCCCTTCGATTGGCATCTACTCCTCATCACAGTCGTTTGCCAGAGCTCACCCCTTAGTGCGCCACGTGGCCACATTGTCCTCCACCCGATCAGCTCCTAAGAGCATTGATCTCCACCGTTCACGACCTCGAGGATATCAACCGCCCGATCAAACGCCCATCTCTGATCTGGTCCGTCCACTCGCGCTTAGCCCACAAAGAGACACGCGGCATCATCATGGGCCCTTCGATCCTATCGCCCGAGATCTCATCGTATCTGCTCCTTCGTGCATCGCGCCCCACCGTTGGATCTCCAGATCCAACGGCCAGATGACCGTCTTCAACCTCCAGTACCTCCCCACGTTCATCACCTCGTGCACCACTCTCGCCCTTTCCATTATCTCGTCGTCTCCGGCCACCTCCTCCATTACCAAACTGCCCCACGACCTTGTCCACTCACCCACCATCTTCGCCAGTCGCTCCACTACTCTCGATCCACTCCCAGTCGCTCCACGTTCCCCAGTCAAACCTCAATCCTCACCACCTAGACCACTGAGCTCGACCCTCAAATACTCATCCTCCTCCTCCTCAAACCTTTGTCCCACCTTTACGCAGGAGGAGGCCTAGCCCTCCTCCGCCTCTCTGTGACAGAGAGAGGCGACTGGATCGAGCGACGACAACCTCTTTCCACAGTGAGACCCTTCGCCGATTACGACGGAGCTGTGGTACGATCAGCCCGCTCGAGCTACCTCCACCGGCTAAGGAGGTTTAGCAAAGACCCGGGGCTCGAATCGAGCCCCATCCCAAGCCTCTGCTCCATCCCCGATGTCAGGTAAGCCTTCCGATCAACCTTTGACTTTTTCTTTTATTTTCTTGAAATTTTTAGGCCGCTACACCCCTCTCCGACCTCATTTGAACCCCTTCCGAGCTTCATCAACACTCCCCCTTTCACGCGACGCTTTCCAACAGCCCTCTTCTCTTCCCCAGAACCTCGTTGCCTTCCGACCCATCTCCTCCGCCACCCATGGCGGAGGAGCCCCGAGCTCCCACGTTCTCTGCCCCCTACGAGCTCCCACGACATTCATGCACACACGCCCTTTTTGCTTCGGTCGTATGCTAACCATGCAACACATCTATTCTTTCATTGGCCGGAGAACCACCGGAGCCCACTTCGTAAACGTCGCAGCAGTGATCCGAGCTCCGGTGCACAGCTCCAGAGGCTTCCGGACCTTCCCCGGGTTCCCAGCTTCATCGACGTATTCTTAGGAACTCAGGGACGGCCCACCGTGACCGAGATCGAGTGGCGGAGCTGGAGCTCCTTCGCCGGAGTTCGGTCTATCGCAGATGAAGATGGAGGTACAACAGCCATTGGATGGTCTTCGTCCAGCGACCATCTGACGGCCCAGATGACACCACGCCATCGATTTCAGCAACCGTTGGATCCTCGAGATCCACGGTTCCAGTTCGGCCACGCCGTCAATCCGCGCTTCTTCCAGATGTCGTTGGATCTTCGATGATCCGACGGTGTATGACCGGCCACGCGTCAACACCAATGCAGCTCCGAGCCTAAGCACCGAGCCTCCGTTCCAAGCCTACGTCGAGCCTCATCGACCCCCAGCCTAGAGGCTCGTGTACCCCGAGCCTAGCCGAAGCATCTCGAACCTCCATCGAGCACAGATGTCCACCGAGCATGGGATTGCACGTGCTAGTCACGTGCCTTTCTGGGCAAATTGCAGATACGCCTCGCGGATTTTTTCAAAAATTGCAAACAGGTCCCTGACTACACGTGCCTACCACGCGCGCTTGGGGATATTTGCACCTTAGCCCCTTCAGGTTTTAATAATTACAAATATACCCCTGTGCGTGTGGAACTTTTACAGGGAATGCCTCGCACTTACTTTTATTGCATTTTAGTACCTCCTAGGGGCCTGTTTGTAGTTATCTTTTTTATGTTTTATTGCACATATGCCCCTAGCTTCTTTCATACATATCTTGATCCTCGTAACTCCGATTGAGATGATTTCAGTGGCATTTTGAAGCTCTCTTTATTGTCTTCCTTATGGCATGCTTTAATTTCACAGTAGACACTGTGAAATTTGAAAAAGTATTTTATTGATTAAGTGCCTTGATTCTCATGCCCAATTTTTACATGAATGAAGATTGCTTCTTAATTTAACCCTGATTGGACATGTATTGTAATGGCTCATTTATTTATCGTCTCGGGCATATTCTTGATGCATTTCATCACATTTACTTGCATGATAAAATAAAATAAAATAATGCATGTTTACTTTGTTTTAATGCATTGTTATGTCTCCTTGCATGCTTTGACCTATATGTCTTTAACTCAACACTTAATTAGATAGATTAAAATCTGACTAATACCAGAGAGGCTCGTGTCCCTTAGTTCGACCTTGGTATCTTACCAAGTAAAAAAATTATGACCATCTGATTTTTGATTGATATATATATATATATATATATTTAAATGAGATGGTCTTTGATGACCCGAATTGGCCCGACTATGATGACAACTTCAAGTGTTAATTCAGCACTTTTAAAGGGCCGATTTAGCGGCTCAACAGGGGGCTCGAAGAGAGATTAAAGAATAAGGAGTCGATATCCCCCCAGTTGGCTCATCTTGATTTGGCGAGAAGAATCGGGAGTTCTAAGTGAAGATAGGATTTGACTCCTACCTGAATCAAACAATTCAATCCAAGACCTTGGGTTCATACTCAACATAGTGAAGGAACCGAAACCGAGTTGAATTAATCTTGTTAATTTTAAGTGTGATTTTTCAAGAAAGATAACAAAGATTTAAGCGTCCTGTAGGGAAGTCAGCTCAGAGCCGGATGCGTCTTCCCTGTTTAACCTGTCGCCTAAGATATTGCCGGTCCTTCCTTTCTTCGCTCCTATCCCTAGTTGATGTATTCAAAGACCTGCCTCTATCTATCTGCAAGCAGGCGGAGGCTGACAAGGCCGAAACTTCACCTCGGGGGGTTACTAGAAACTTATCGCGAAGTATCGCAATTTCACCCCAATCTACCTGAGACAGGCGGAGGCTACTTGGTACTAGTCAGTGAACCTTAATAAATTCAACTTGTGATATTTGCTAGGATTAGTCGGAACGTGATATGGAAGACGGGGATTTGGGCTTTGCCTTAAGGTGTTCACACACACTAAAGTACCCTCACTCAGCCTGAAAACAAGGTTGGGGATTAGTCTCCCGCAAACAGTTTTTTCCAATATTATTATTATTTTTGGGTCAATAATGTTAGCAGTCCTGGTTTTAAGTTATCACTTGTTTATCCAACTATACAGCACGCCTAATGTCCGGTCCCAATTTCCATTTAAATTAAGTTTGAAAAACAAAGGGGAAATCGAGAAAGGCCGATGCACAAAAAAACAATGATGTGTTTGCTGAGTAAAGAATACTTAAAGTGATCCCTTTGCTTATGCATGATGCAGAATAGAAATTGAAATCTTTTTTACACTAAATGCAAATGCAGACGACAAAATCCGCTCCTAGACAAGCAGTTCTATTAGCAAGTGAAGCACGGGTTGATTTGACTAGTTCTACGGTCTAGGTGTGGCTTTTAAGTGTATTGTGTGGTCCTAAAAATTTACGAGCACAAGCAAATCTTTGAGTGGCTCAAGGAGCCGCTAGTGCAAGCCTAATCTACAATTCAATCCATACAGCAAAGGGGGACACGTTGTCACTATCTTTACACACGCGAGAACCCAAACGGGAACCGTTGGAAATAAAGTAAAAAGAAAGAAAATGGAAATGAAGTACAAGTCCTCTCAAATCACTCAAAGAATAAAATGCAGATTCCTCGAAGCGTCATCGACTCCTCACGTTCGTCCGCACAGAAATAAGTTGAGGTCAGATAGAAAATGACATAAAAAAACAGAAATTAAAAGACAGAAAATTATTCACAAGAAAACTAGGTGCCAAACTACCCGAGGAAAGAAAATCAAATACTCAGAAATTACTGCAAATTAACCTAAGCCGTACCTCCCCGGCAACGGTGTCATCTTGAAACGGCTCCCACCACCCTTGTTAATTCGATCAAATTAATGGTCAAATTAATTATTTCGTTCGTTGCAGTCGGGTAATGAGAGCAGATCAAAAACAACTTTTAATTAAAGCAAGTTAATCTCGAGCGGCATTTTTTTTTACTTGGGCAAGCCCAAGGTCGAACTCAGGGAGGCAGTTGTCTCCTTAGGTAGATTTTAGGAAGGTCCAAGGTTTGATTTTCAGGGAATAATTTTTTTTTGTCTTTTTAGGTTTTTTATGCAAGACACATGCACAATCCAGCCAGTTTACAAGTTAATTCAGATAAGTGATCAAATCAATGAAATTAAAGTCCTCTAATTTTTTTAGAATTTTATGACACTAAATAAATTTACTGTGAATAAAAATGAATGCAAGGTGATTTTGACTAAATTAATTTTAATAAATATGAAATCACAACATTTTTAGAAATAAAAATTATCCTAGATAGATCTGAAGGTGAAGAATCCAAGAAAATTATTAAACCTAAATTTCTATGTGAAATGATCCTATTAAAAATTAATTAAGGAAATCACTAAATGATTTATTTAGCCCTCGAGATGCATGCAATTGAGATGAAATTTTTATGCAATGTGAATCTAATTATCCTAAATCTAATGTGATTTTTTGGGGATTTTTGGAGTCAGAGAGAAATTACTATTAATTAAAAGGCATAAATGGGAAAACTACAGCAAAATTGAACTAATTAATTAATAGAAAAATCTATTGATATTACAAAAAATATGCCATGTGTCACATAATGAAGAGGACAATGTATGCTACACAATGCAATTTTCCAAATTGAAAAAGGAAATAAAATGAGTGCCTAAATATGCGTGCAAAGATAGGGGTGTAAATGCAATTACAGGAATTAAAATTGTATAAATAAAACGGGCTGACAGGGACCAATATGATATTTACTATAATGCTGAGGGGGTGGATGCAATTTTTCCACATAACACGTGCTCCTCACATGGGGTCTTTTGGCAGGGACTGAAATGCAATTCTAGAAACCTTCAGGGGCCTCGATGCAATTTACCCAGGACTCACGTGCGGATCACGTGGGGGTCCCAGGCTTGGTGGTCTTCGGAGGCTTGGAGCGAGGCTCGGGTGGCTCTGGAGGTTCGGCTCTGGCTCGGAGTAGCTTCGGATGATCCTAGCCTAGTGGTCGGGGAGGAGGATCGCATCCGGCGACGTGGCCTAATCTGGACCGTGGATCAAGTGATGATCCAACGGTGAGGAACTGCAGACGTGTGGCGTGTCTGGGTCCATTAGATCAAGATCGATCCAACGGTGATGGGTCGCTCCTGAGATGAGGACGTGGTCGATCAGTGACTGTTGGATTTAGATTGATCCAACGGCACCTGGAGCGGGCAAGGGCAATGACGTGGCGCTATCTGAATGCGTAGGATCCGCCTGATCCTATGGCTGTGAGGCGTGGCGACGTGGATGGTTCCTGGTAGTTCGATCAAGGGGATCGAACGGATGCTGGCTGTCGTCCCCAACGGTCCTCCACCTCCTGCGGCGGAGAGGATTGGGCTCCGGCAAAGCTGACCTAGCTCTGCCTCATCCTCCCATCGTCGGTGAAGGGTGCTGGAGGATCTGGCATAGCTCAAAAGATTCGTGGATGGTCAGCGGAGCGTCCGGTGAGGGTGGCTGAGGCTGGGGTGACCTGGAGGCCACTGGCATGAAGCTCGAAGGTGCGACGGTGAAGCTTCCGGCCAATCAAGGAGATAGTACCTGTAGGGGGTTAGAAGATAGCCGAAGCGTGCTATGTTTTCGTGGAGTGCTGTAGAGTGAAGTGCGAGGCCTGTGGAGCGGTGAGGTGGTCCGGTGGTCGTGCTACGAGGGTAGCGCAAAGATCAAAGCTCCCTTGCGGAGCTCGGAGGATGATTGGCATAGCGGGATGATGCTCGTGGACGGCAAATAAATTGGAAGAAAACGAAGAAAAATCAAGAAGAAGATCGGGGAAGAGATGGAGGGATCTACCTGGGATCAGAAGCTCGGAGGGAGCTTCCAGGTCGTCGCTCGAAGGCCGGTAGAGGACCTGAGCTCTTGCAGCGCCTTGGACGAGCTGCGACACGACAGAGTTGGTCCGTGGATCTCACCGGAGGTAGTTCTCGGTCTTCACTCAACCTCGGGTCAAATTGTTGTCACCAATCTGAAGGCGGGAGATCGGAGACACTCTCCGTGGTGGCGGATGGGGGTGAAAGTGGCCGGAGGCGGCTTATTTATAGGATGAAGGTGACGGGGTAGCTGGAAAAGAGGTAGAGTTGGTGGATGTTGTGGAGCGAAGTAGAGGGTCGTCATGGAGATCGAGGGTGTTGGCGAAGATGAGGGACATGTGGGCTATGTCGTGGTGGCACTAGGGGTCGGAGATGATGGTCGGCGTGGAGCCCAAAATAGAAAGGGGGTGGCCCCCTTGCGCACGGTGAAGAATGTGGGTGCGGGGTGTGCGGAGGTAGACGACGATCCCCTGGCCATTGGATCAGGCGATCCAACGGCCCAGATGAAGGCACGGATCGACGCTTGGGATCAGATCTAGAGCGCGACATCAAAGGGCACAAGACGCGCCACGTGGCGAACGCATGGGCAGGCGGAAGTGGGCGGCCGAGATCAGATCAGGCTTTCAATCGAACGGTGGAGAAACGTAATGGAAATGGGTGGTGGAGATTAAACCTCCCGAAGATGATCGGGCGGAGGAAATGCAGCCACGTGGCGTCAGGAGGGCAAGGCGAGAATGGGCGATCGTGATGAGATCTGGGGATGATCAGACAGTTGAAAAGAAGCAGTTGTGTGGAAGTCACTGGGACGTTTGATCTTGATTGAGATCCAACGGTCATGGATGTGGGTGGACCGATCAAAGGGAGCGGGCCGCGTGGCGCAATCAGAGGGCGCCACGTGGCCAGCTCTGAGTGGTAGAGAAGAAAATTAAGATTAGAGGGAGAAGGAGGCCGAATTTGGAAAAACTCAAAACATGAAATTTGTAGATCTCAATGAGGTCTAAAAGTTTCATGTTGACCAAAAATGGAGACGAGGTCAAATATGATACAAAAATACAAGGAAACAAATATACATGTGTATAGTATACATGGTGGCCCAAAAACCCAAGTTTTGCCTACGAGCTCCGAATTAAGTGAAATTAGTCTCATTTTAAAGGTCTTTGGATGTGTATTAATCTGAAGTGAGTACACCTAATTCAGACTTTGTAAGAGAGAGATATTGGCATTCTAAGGTCTAGGGGATTTGGGGCCTTATTGGGTATTTTACAAGAGAGGGATTTCTGGTCTTCTTCCTTAGATTATTAACTAATGGTGTACATTATAAGGAAGGTGTTATTTCATTTTGGAGGGGATAAAATACAAATAAATAGGTAGATATTTTATAAGTGGATTTTATACAAGAATTGGCTTCTTATTTAAATGCAAATATGAGTGTTAAAATGCATATCTTGTGGTTTGATGCATGAATGCTATTTATGAAAGGTAAAGGGAAATATGATGCTAAATACCCGGGGACAAAGCTCTATTTCAACTTTAAGAGTGATGAATCGCAGATTCATCACCCCCGCCCCAGAAACTACGTGGCCAAGAAAAGCCACCTCAGAAAGCCAAAACTCACACTAGTCGAATTTAGCATACAACTGGTGCTCTCGGAGTGTCTCTAGTACGGTGCGAAGATGAGAATCATGCTTGTATTAGTCATGAGAGTAGACTAGAACATCATCCATGAACACGATCACAAATGTGTCCAAATGCGGACGGAAGACCCGGTTCATCAAATCCATGAATGTGGCAGGTGCATTCATAAGCCCAAACAACATCACCAAGAACTCATAGTGGCCATATCTAGTACGGAATGCAGACTTCATTACATTGGCTTCCTTGATCCTCAACTGATGATATCCAGATCGCATGTCAATATTAGAGAACACTGTTGTTCCCTGCAAGTGGTCAAATAGATCATCTATCCTGAGAAGTGGGTAACAGTTCTTGACTGTTCTCTTGTTCAACTGCCTATAGTCTATGCATAGCCTTAGGGATCCATCCTTCTTCCTCACGAAGAGGACTGGGGCTCTTCATGGCGACGTACTAGGGTGGATGAATCCCTTCTCCAAGAGCTCCCGCAACTCTACCTTGAGCTCCTTGAGCTCAGCTGGTGCCAACCTGTATGGAGGGATAGAAATCGTTTGTGTATCTGGAAATAGTATGATCTCAAAGTCTATCTCTCGTACTGATGGTAATCCAGGAAGTTCGTCCGTAAATACATCAAGGAACTTACACACAACTCTTACATCCTCTATCATCTGGTCCTGTGCCACTGAGTCTACTACGTAGGCAAGGTAGTCTAGACAACCCTAGGTAAGAAAATATTGTGCCCTCAATGCAGAGACACACTCAATATCTCCATCCGATGTTCGTCCATTGAACTGAAACGGCGGCACTCCAGGTAAGTGGAAGACCACCGCCTTCCCAAAACAGTCCAAACACACGTGGTGCCTCTCTAACCAGTCCATGCCCAAGATGATGTAAAAATCCTCTAACCGTATCAACAACAGAAAATTAGGTATCTAATGCCCACCTATCTATACATCCACATCCTCCACTACCTGGAAGATAATGAACAATTGGCCCCCTGGGCCCTTGATGTAGTACGGGGAAGTAACCTCCATCACCGACCTGCCCAATGTGGGCACCATACGATGTGCAAGGAAGGAATGTGTGGCCCCTGAATCAAACAATGCATGTAAAGAAATCCCATAGGCTGAAGTCATACCTCTGACGATCGATCCAGAAGCATGAGCCTGCTCCTGTGTCAATGCATTCAGCTGCCCTCGTGGTGAGGCGCTAGATCCGCAGTACTGACCGTCTGCTGTGGGGCTCGCTGGAAGTCACGACCACCCCGATGGGATCCTGATCTCTGAAACTAGCTGGAAGACCTAGTTTGTCTTCCTCTCTGTTTCTTTTGCATGCTTGAGCTACTGGCACGCAAAGGGCATTGGGCGTTGATGTGGCTCGGCTATCTACAAAGGTAACAAGTACGACTGTCTGTCTGTGACAAGCCCCCACCAGAAGCGGAGTTGTTGCCCCAAGTCCACGACTCTGTGTCTGCATAGGGAGGCACGAAGAAACTGGACTACATCCTGCCAAGGCATGTCCCAAGGTAGGCATGAACCGGTCGGCAGGTGCCGATGTCACTATCGAGTAGTTGCAGCGATCTCTACAGAACTGAGAAAAGTTCCACCACACAACACTACTAGGTTGAGGTGGAGGCAACAATGACTGACTCCTTTGTAAGCGGTGTTGTGTCACCTCCCACTTTGTCGCCTTCTACGTGACCTCCTTAATGGAGGTGAGGTCCAAGGTAGATAGTCTCTCCTGTACCTCCTCGCGCATTCCCCGGATGAATTTATGCAAGTTCCCCTGGGGGTGGGCTGTCATAGTGGGAGAATGGCGAGAGAGCTCTGTGTATCGGATCAGGTACTCTTGAGCCATCATCGACCCCTATCTCAACTCAGCAAACTGCCTCCTCTGATCTTCCACCCATTGGTCTTGGTAGAACTCTACATGGAACTCATCAAAGAAGGTCTCCCATGTGATGGGTCCCGTCAAGTGTTCCTTGGTGGCATTCCACCACCGCTCTGCATATCCAGCCAGTGAGTACTCTGCAAATGATACATATGTGTCCTCGAGTGCATGTATCATTTTCAAAACTTTGGAAACCTGTGACATCCATAGCTCGGCATCGTCAGGGATGGTGGTACCAAAGAACTTTGGTACCGTTGTCCGCTGGTATGTGGCGTAAGTGCTCTGATGCATCTGCAAAGCATCATCATCCTTTGGATGCTCAGGCTCCAAGGAAAATGACAAGTTGACACTCTCCTCCCCGTCGTGAGAGGGATGGTAGGAAGGGTAATCCTGTCGCTGGAGCCACTACTCCATCGCCTCTTGGCATTATCGAATCCCCAGTACCGCATGTACAAGGAGAGCCAATTGCTGTGCCACATCTGGATCCACGTGAGGCGGCATGGTTTTGCAAAAAGGACCAAAGCATTAATACTTATTTTTCTTAAGAGAGACATTATGAGAGACATGTGGACATGGATGCAATCATATTGTTCTCATGTGGACTCATGTTGGGTCAGAAGACATTCACTATCCAGTATTCGAACACTAATAAGGAAGGATATGTGTGGAATGGAATGGAGTATCACTGCTATGATACCAAGCTGTGACACCCCTAGGATCCGGGTACTCGGCGAATCAAATCCACACACTCACATTCCATATTCAAATACTTAACATACACATAAGCAGGAGAAATAACACAACACATTGGAATTTAAAACCTTTGCTTCTCATTCAACCTATTTACATTTCATACATTTCCATTTTCCATCCATGTACACAAAAGTATACATGTATACATAATAAAAGATGTCCACACATACATTATACATTTTACATGCCATGACTCTCAAAAAGAAACTAAGTACATGAAACAATAAAAGAAATACCAACCACTGTACCACAAAAAAAAGAGTCGTGAAGCTGCATTAAAAGTGGTGACTCCAAAGCTACTCACTACTGCGAACCTGCGGATCCACACATAGGTACATTATGAGTGAAGTTGCTCAATATGATTTAAACAACTATACAATAACAAGCAAGATATAATTTAAATATGTGCAAAAGAGAAAGGAACTGTGTAACCTGATCTCACAAAGAACTGCATTCTAGTTATTATTATTAAATATGGATATGAGTAACCAAGCTTCGTGTATAATATTTGGTCTTGATCTATATGAGACCTCACACTATGAGTCTAAGGTAAAAAGAATGCATTATGGTTGGGGAGCCTCCGTAGGCATGCAATGGGGTAAATACATCCTAACTAAGTTCCTAACACGTCCACTTAGCTCCACTTCACAATTGTACTCCCGATTCTCAAATTAGATTCCACCCCGCGAATCTTCGTGACTAACCCAATCCTCCTTATACGCAGGAGGTTCACGTCACATTCCCAACTTCATTAACCACGTTTCCCGGAACTCCCCTCTTAGTGCTCCCACTCGGAATACCAACCAATGTAGCCTACATTGGCCCGTACACGAGTGTTAACTCTAAATGAACAAGTGAAACACAAGCCGACCAATCATGACTACTTGGCCCATGTTCGAGCACCGGGCTAAAGCACGCAAGTGTCGAGGCCAACACCGTCAGATTAGCACCTCAGGGTGCCAAGCAACATATCCCCCAACCATCGCAGCTACAATAACAGTTGGGACTGCGGTCATCTAGGCTTCTACCCGGGGCCCCAAGAGTGCATGCCCCTCCCATGGTGGCACCTACCTCCAGCTACCCACAAGCCACTATAAAAGAGGAAATATGAATGTGATGTGTTGTTAAGATGCACCAAAATGAAAGTCCTTCAACTAGCTAGCGAGCCAGTTAGTAGTATGAAATAATACTTGCTACGGGTCAGTGGTCTTAACGATCAAAAAAAGAAAATTTTGTGATATTATTTGATAATTAGGATAGTAAAAAATTTTGTTAAGAAAATGAAGAAAAGATTTAGTAATATTCAGTGGCCATAAATAATACTACATTGTTAATCCTGGAATAAGTAGGTATGTCAGTCTATACATGAGCATCGAATTGACATACTGAGTAATCAACTCAACATTTATATCACACCCAAAACCTCAGTGTAACTTGACATATGAAATAATTTTTCGGTATTTGTAGTAGATGTCAAAAAAATAATTTGATAAGACATTAGAGGCTGAAGAGACACATTCTATATTAGTACAATGCAACTATTTAATAGTCAAAACCAACGTCTAATGTCTTAGAATTTTAGTGCTACCCACAAACATGTCAAGAAAACACCTATAATAGAAATGGTTCAAAGGGGGATGGAGCCACTGCCAAACATTAGTATACAGATAATTATATAGTATAATAATTTGAAGTGCATAAGTTGGCCAAATAATTATCTTTAATTTAAATAGTGATAGACAATGGTTATATAGAGTTAGCATGCATGGTTTGAGAATGCAAGATGGCAGTATGCAGATGCCTACATATGTTGCGGATTCAAAGCTATAATGCATATCAATTATTTAAAATGGTTATCCCAAGTACTTGGTGTACGAAGGCATTTAACACCAAATCTGCGTATTGAGCCAATTCATTGGAGAAGGACCAATCCTTGTTCTTGAAGCCACAACGTTCATTGTTACATAAAGTAAAATCAGGCATTCACTATAGCAGCATTTGACCCATATTTGAGGGGAAACCTAAAATAGATGATAATAATTTGGATCATATCCATCAAAGAAGCAATTGTGTTCATGCTGCTACTTTAATATATGCCATCCGCAAGACCCTACTATTGTATAGCAGCAATCGAGCATTCAGCCTGAAGAATCTTGCTATAAGGTCCAACATCTGACACAAGGGAACATTTGACATTTTCCTACAATCAAGTCCAAAAATGAATCCAAATGGGAAGGACAGGTCCAGATCTTCTGGTATTACGATTTTAACATCCGTATTATATACCCAGAACTAAACATTCTACAAAGTTAGGATAGAAAATACATGATTTCAGAGAGTGTGCACTGGTTGTATGGGTCATTAAGTAAGAGAGTTCAAGAAAGCATATGAATCCGGCAGCAAGAGAAAGGGAATACGTCGTACCTTAAGAAAACTCGCACTTCAATTTCTCTGTCGGTGAAGAATGACGCGATCGACGCTTCTTTCGTGATGAGAACCGCATAAGGAGGTGACACAGACCTTCTCTACTTGATTTTCGCTTTAGATCGTCGATTTGAGGTGCTCCGGCAATCCTTGGTGAAGGAGAGGGAGGTGGAAGGGGCTGGAGGTCGAAGGGAGAAGATTTGGCGGCATTTTGGGTGAGGTTTCACGAGGGGGGGGCAGGGTATATGGGTCCACCCCGAATTCGGATCCAAATATGACTTGTACCCCTCCTCGCTAAAATGGACATAACTCGAGCTCTCAAACTCAGATTTTCACGTTCTTAGACTCGTTGGAAAGCTCTCGACGAGATCTACAAATGACTATTCAAATTAATTTTCTGGATACTAGAATAAAAGTATATTGTCAATTAAGTCCACATCCAGCTGGATTTTGCAGTTAAGTCCCTGCTCGGGTTTTGGGGTTTCACATTTTAGCTGAGCTCTACTCACGGTCTATGCTATACTCATCTCAACCATTCTCTCGAACACCTTCTAGATGGTGTCTGCATCTCGTGATGTATAACTGCCTCTACAAGCAGCACTAACCAAACCATGCACCTTAGGGTGTAAACCGTAATAAACAGACTAAACTAGGATGGTAGGCTTTAAGCCATGACAAGGAAACTTCTGTAAAAGATTCTTGAATCTCTCCCACGTATCACAGAAGGCTTCATTAGGAAGTTGGGAAAAACTCGTGATACGTGAATGCATAAAGTTAGTTCTACTCAAAAGGTCGAACTTCTTCAGGAAGAGGTCCTTAAACTGCAAAAAGGTAGTCACAACTACCCCAAGGTTCTTGATCCAATAAGCAGCCTTATCCTTTAAGGCAAAAGGGAGGTCTTTGAGCCTAATGCAGTCTTGGATAATCCTAGGAGCCTAAGATTAGTACAGAACAACTCAAAGTCCCCAAGGAATGCATAAGGTTCCTCATGTACTTTCCCATGGAAATGTGGCAGCATACTAAGGAACTGCGGCTTTAATTCATATTCGACTTCAAGTTCAACCGGTCTTAACCAGTTAGCCATTTGATATTGCCCAGGATTATATGTCGCGTCCATCAGTGCATCTATACCCAACTGTAATTGACCAAGTTACGCTCATATAAGTGATTGATTCTTCTCTGACTCTGCCAACCTAGCCAATACTGCATGCATTGGGTCATGTAGTTCTTCCTCTTCTCCATTTTACTTCCTAAGAGGCATCTCTAATAAATCGTTGTTACCTTCATTAAACAAAGGGTTTAAGTGAGATCTAGATGATGAGAATGAAATCGAATCAAAGTCACCAAGACAATGGTCTTTCTCAGTGAATAAAGAAGAAAAGGGGTTGGTTGAGATATAACCACCCCCAGGGAGGGAATCATGATAGACCGGTTTGGAAAAAGGGTTGTTTCCAAATCAGGGTGTCGAGTTAAAGAAGAAGAAGGGGACTAGACTGGTGAAGACATGATATTTGGGATGTTCAATAATAAGCTCGCAAAATCCGAGCAAATATCTAAGCAATTATCCACCTTCGAATTCAAGAGATTGGGAATTGGAGCATGCTCGATACAAAAAGATCTAGTTCTACTGGGCACTTGAATGTGCAGAGTTACAGATAACACAGATTTTGCAAGGGTCTAGAGTAATCCACACATGGCGGGATCACAATGTCGTTGAGGTGACCGCTCACGAAACCCGGATCAATCAACAATTAACCTACAACAGATAAATCAAGCAATGAAAGTAAATGCGGAGTTAAATGTTATTATAACTCTAAAATGTATGTGTATAGTGTGCAATGATCGAACACATGAAGCAAACAGGTAGATCGGGGCAATAAAATGCACAAAAGCTAATGTAATCAATTTGTCTATGTGTGTTATTTTTTTGTGGGTTTTTAATTTTATATTATTTTATTTTATTTTTAGAATTTATATTTTTATATTTTCTTTTTAATTTTCTGATTTTATATTTTCTTTTTATATTTTATATTTTTATATTTTCTTTTTCTTTTAATTTATATAAAAAGTAACATAAAGGATATATATATATATATACAAGAAAGGTAAGAGAGAGATAAAATTAGGAAAAAATATCCAAAATTTAGGAAATAAAATATTTTTTTGCTTTTTATAATTTTCTAACATATTTGAGATTTTTCTATATTTTTGTTAATTTTTTTGGTATTTCTAAAGTCATAAATACTCAAAATAGGGAATAAAATATAAATCCAAAGTTGAATTGGAGATGCAAAATAATAAACAGTAACCAAAATTCTCCAAATTAATTTTAAATTAAAGATAATAAAATATAGAAAACTAAAAAATAGAGATTATATTTTTTATATTTTTTATGGATTTTTAATATTTTTATAGAGATTTGAGAGGTTTTGTATTTTTTATGTGTTTTCTTTTGTATTTTTTAGTGGTTTTTGGTATGAACATAGAAATAAACAAAATATATTTTTTAGGGATTTTTCGAGAAGTTTTTATAATTTTTATGGATTTTCTAATGCAAACAGAGATAAAAATGCATGTTTTTTATTTTTTTAATAAATATTAAAAAGGCTCAAAAATGAAAAATGAAAATATGACATTAAAGTAGAATGCAACAGGGACCTAAATATATTTTTTTTAATTTTTTTAGGATTTTATAGGTGCATGAATAAATAGTAGGAACAAAGAGAAAATGGAACCCTAGTAGGGGTATTCTTGTAATTATGCAAAAGTCTAGGGGCCTGTGTGTAAATATCCTAGAAAAATATAACTGAATAGAAAACTTTTTGGACTAAATATGAATAGGCAAGGGCACAAGGTTATCACTACAAATTTCCAAATCATGTGTCTAAACACATGCGTACCTAGTAGGGACGAATGTGCAATATTCCAAAACCCAGGGGTAAAAATGTAAAATGTCCAGAAATATTGTAACAGAATACAATAGTTTCAGGTTTAGACAGCAATAACAGAAATCCAAGGGGGCCCTTTGCAAAATAGCCACTTACCTTACGTGCGTGAGTCACGTGAGGTGACGCGGCCAACGACCTCTTTGAAAATTCGGTAAAGCTTGGGGGCTATGCTATAAAATTTACACAAATATTGAACTTCCTAGGAATGATTATGTACTAAAAGTAAATACAAAATTACTTGGGGTGAATCTGGGAAAATACCCAAAGAACTAGCGGATCTGACAGTTAGTTACGCTCCACTAATCCACGTGGCAGCCCTAGATGTGACGATGGCGCTTCGGTTCAGACAGCCACGATTAGATCAGCTTCGACGATCGAACGATGTTGGATGTTGAAGATCCGATGGTTGTTGTACACCTGGAGCGCCGGCCTCGATTTAACAGCAGATGGCCCCGGAGGAAGAACAGAGAAGAAACGCCGGTGAGGCGATCTTCCCTGACTTCGATCCTCAGCCTCCAGCGTGCTGAAGGGATCAAAAATGGCCGACGAGCTCCATGGGTGGTCCTTCTAGCGGTTGACGACTCAAAAATCTCCAGCAGTGGCCGGAGGTCGCGCGCGAGGGCGGAGGAGCTAGGGGGCTCCAGGTATCACAACGATTCCTCAAAACGAGCACCAACGACTTCTAAAGTCCTTGGACCTGCAAAAAAGTGGTTATGGGGTTGAGGGCAAAATGCCTCGACCTCGTGATGGTTGCATAGAAGGCATATGGAGGCGGAGTCGAAGCTCGCGGGAGAGAACTCGGCGAGGTGGTGGGATTGATGAACGATAGGTATGAATCGAAATGGAGGTTGGGGATTTGCTCCTAAGACTACAACGAATAGAAAAATGCAAGAAAAACAAATAAAATGTATCTCGAAGACTAAGAACGCCTGAGATGGGTACCTCAAAGGTGGTGGAAGCCGCTCTACAGCCGCCTAACCTCACCTCTCGATGGCCGGAGAGATCCCTATCACGTTTCTCAATCCAGGGCCTGAAGAAGAGAAGCCAAAACAGTCAAAAGGGGGTTCAAATTTGCAATGGAAGTTTGGATGGGATTTTGTAAAAGTAGACGAGCGGGCTCAAAGGACAATGCGTAGTGGTCGTTTCGATGGTCCACTCCCCGAAAAAACACAAGGGTGTGTATGATCAATAGTCGAGGAGCAAAAGTCCTAAAGACCGCGACGTAAAATGGTGAAAGGTCGCTCCTCGAAAAATCCACGAAAAAGGGTCAAACACACATTTGATACAGCAGCAGGGGCGGGTGAGAGAGTTGACTTACAATCAACTATCGGACCCTCCTGGTTGGTCCACGTGGACCAACTAGGAAAAACCTGTAGAAAAAAATGTTAAATCAATTAAAAATAATAAATGATTTAATTAATTTTAGGTTATTAAATGAAAAATGTTTATTATTTTATGAATTATTTTATTATGTTTTTTATTTATTTTTGAAAGGTATAAAATTATAAGTTCCCTTTTAAAGGCTATATAGGTTTATTTATCTATATATATTTTTATTTTTTTTATTTTGTATATTAAACTTTAATATTTTAGTTTATTATTTTATAAATTTACAACTTAATTTTATACACTTAAGTATATTTTTATTTTATTTTTCTGATATATTTATACAATTAAATAAATAGAAGTATATTCTTTTTAGGTATATTTATTGGTATTATATCTATGTATTTGATACAAGTATTTTATTTTAGTGTTTTATTGATATTTTTATTCTAGTTTTAATAGACATATATAATATAAATAATATTTGCAAAATTATAAAAATATAAAATTATAAAAATAATTAATAATTAATAAAATGAATATTTTAATCGGTACAAGTATACAATAGGGGTCCAAAACTCGACTTTCAAACCGTAACTCGGAAAAATATGAAACTACCTTCATTAAATAGCTTATTAAAAATTATATTCTATTAAAGTAATTTTGATATATTTTGAGTTTTTATTTGAGGGATATAGATCTGGGAAGTTAGGATTTTAGAAACTTATTCAGATCATACCTTTTTATATGTACATTATTTTTGTACGAAATAAATTTTATATTTTTCTATATTTATTTTTCTACAACTTTCATGTATAAAGTTTCTTTATTTGAGGGATAAAAGGTGGAACTAGTAATAGATCCCAAAAATGAATAAAGAATGAATTAAATAAAAGGGAATTTTATTGGTTTTTGGCCATTATCTCCCCCTACTTTATTCCTTGTTGACCTTGTCATCGAGATGCCTAGGTCTCTGGGTTTTGAGTCATAAAATATTTGCAATTTTTTATTCTTTTTCTTTTCTTTTCTTATCTATAATTTTGGCATTAAAAACAATGTTTTATACAATATTTACACAATAATGCATGAATGATAAAATACCTAAATTAACGTTATTTACACGTATTTACTGGGGTTTTTAAGGTCAAAATGATAGAATAAAGACGATGAAACGTAGATTCATCAGTTACTCATGTAAAATAATCAATACAAACCCTCTTGAATTCACCAACTCAACATTGAAGGCTGGAGATGATGGCCATATTATCTTGTCAATTTTATTGGTGATAAATACAAATCTTTAAAGAGTTACGAGTTAGTGGGTACCTGTATTTCCTTACAAACTATCATGATTCTTATGGCTAGTTGCACCCACTCTCAAACAATATAGGAGTAAGTACGGACTGTAAAAATACGGCTACCCGTTACTTGAGGGAGGAGCCTTACACAATGTCCTCTAAACCTCCCACTCTACTAAGGAAATCCGGACCGTTTACCAGCTACCTGTATTTTCTCACTAAGAAGTGGCTAACCATTTTTGTAGAACCAGTAGTTTATATAAAAATCCTGGCATGGCTCTATCCTAGTGCTCGTCCCTCTCTCAATGATAAGTACCTGCAAACAATGAGGGCTTTATGCACCTGTAAAACAAGGTTGTTTTTATTCAAATTTACTTTGGTCAACTTACATCAATTATGTCCTGATTTTAAGAGTTTTGGTTATCACTTGAATTTAAATGACACAAACATCGCCTAACATACAGTCCCTTTTCCTTTTTTTTCCTTAAGTTGATAAAACTGAGGGAGAAAGCAAAAAACAGAATGCAGTTGGAAATCAATGATGCATGCAGTTGTTAGAGATACTTACAGCGCTTCCCAGCACTCTTCATGTGAATGCAGAACATAATTTTTAAATCTTCATTTGATGCAAGTCGAAAAAGTCGCACCTAAGAAATAGTTCTATTTACGGTGAAGAAATCAATTAATTTAACTAAGTAGAATGTATGCTATGTGCGTCTATGAATCTCATAAGATTTTTACAATTGTGAATCTCATGATATTTGTGTAGTTTGTCCTAATATACTAAATAGATCAAACAAGAATGACCTATGATCTTTCTATTTGGCATGGTGCGTTGATCTAAAACACCACTTAAGTCGAGAACCACTCTCGACACAACCACACAATGAATAATAAAGTCCACAGGCCTTACTTACACATGTGAGATCTCAATCAAGAATCGTTGTAATTAGACAATTAATTACAACACAATAAATAAACTCAATTAATCTAATTAATCTCTACTAAGTATATTGTTCGTGGGCTCTCCAGCAAGTAACTCCAAGCTTCTCGCCTATGCGGTCCTTAGAGAATCGTCGGCTCCACGGGCCTTACACAAAATAATATACATATTAGAAAAAATCTAGAGAGATTAAAACAATTAATTAAGTAGGAATCACAAAACAACACAAGACTTAATCAATCAAAACAAGCTAAAAAATAATTAAACCTAAAAATCACTAAATAAATATATGACCCTAAAAATGATCACAAAATGTGTCGCATCCCCAGCAATTGTGCCATCTGATGAATCGTTAAATGCATGTATTAATATTGATCCATTGTAGCACGAGCACTTAGCATGTCATACAAAGGGGAATGGGTAATCTCTATGAAGAGGGTTTGTCTTTAGTTTTTAACCTAGGAAGTCCAGGGTCAAACACAAGGACACGAGCAATTTATTGATTAAATTTAGATATGAAATATCTTAAGTGGCAATTCTTAGATAAGTTAAGGTTAGAGAATGCACAACTCAAAAAATAGATGATTTTTTTAACATATGTTTTATGCACTTAAATTATATGAAAATCATAATGCACAAACAAATAATTTATATCATTCAAAATACAATTAACAACACAAGAAACATCTGGAGTTAATCACAATAATTTCTTGAATTGATTGAATATCCAAAGACAAATAAAATCAAATACAAAGACAGATCTAATAAATACGTGATCTCAAAAGCATTTCAATTTAATGATGACATTCCATTTCACTTTGTTACTCAAATACCTTTTAACAAGCAATAAATCAATTATTAGCTTAATGGTAATAATCAAGATTAGCTAATAATTATCCATTAAGAAGCAAGAAATTAAACGGGATCCATTACTCAAGACAATGATAATTTCAAATTCAATTAAGGATCTAATTAAGCACTTAGAAGATGAAAAGTTTATGCGTATTTTTTATGTAAAAAATAACCACAAAGAATAGCAATAGAAAGAGCAACAAAATAGATTTCAAACGAGACCAAAATCACTTTAATTTGATTTATGGATAAAAAGATATTGAACATTCAATCCAGGGGCATTTTTGTAAGAAAAACACTAAGTTTTATTATAAATTAGGACAAGAAGGGACTAAAATATAAATAAATAAAACCGCTCGGATATGTTTGCAAATTTTCAAGGATTGGGACTTATCTGCAGTTTCTACTCTCTGGAGGGCTCCACTTCAAATTACCCTGGTCACACGAACGTAGTACGTGATCCGAGCCAGATGAACCAAACCTAGAAGAGACATGTGGTGCATTCCGAAGGCTTACAACAGGTTCAATCACTCCAAAGCTACAACTTGAAGCACAACTTCGGACTGGATACGTGGCTTGATATAGTTCCTTGGATCTCGCCCAATATGTCTGATCCGACGGTTATTGTATTTCGTATCTCAACGAAGATCCTCCACATGCAGCAGCTCTGTGACTGGGCTCCAGTGAAGGTCGTTGTTCTTGTTCGTGCTCCACTGATCCATCTCTCGGTCATGGAACTTTTGCAAGGATCTAGTGAAAACGATGATACTCTCAAGTTGTGAGAAGAACCTGAAGATCGTTGGTTTAGTGCATGCTCGTTGGAGGCAGAAATTATCAACTCATCTCTGGTTGAATTCCGTCCATTGAAGACCTGCGAGAATTAGTACATCACCGAAGCGAGATATGAATCTTTAAGGATGTATGTGATAAGGAATAGAATGGAATAAAGGGCTCCTGGAAGCAAGGGATTCGATCCCTAAATTTAGTCCAGGATTTTCCAAACTTGGAGTGGATCGGAGGTGAAACACTCATGGAGAAGCATCGAGGATTCATGGGATATCACGCGTGGATGGTGAATGTTATGTAAAGGATTTTATATGACAAGATCTATGAAAATATTAACTAAGATGAACTAGGAAATAGACTAAGACAGGATACAAACAGGATGAATAACTTACCTAGAAAACGAAAGGGAGATGAAGTCGAGTGATTTGTGATGAATCAATGCCTAGTTGGAGCTTCAGAAGTTCCATGAGTCTTCACTTAACCACGAGGGATTGTGTGGAAGCTCTAGCAATGCCGATAATGGCTGCAACACGAGGCAAAACTCGTGGACCTCGACGGAGAAAAGTTTTATGTCATTGCTTGTCTCGAGACCTCCTCACTGTTACTGGAAGGTGGACAAGCTAAGAATTAGCTCACCAAGTGGAAGATGCGATTGCCGAAGGAGGTTGAAGTTTTAAGGAGGAGGAAGTTTGGAGGTTGGCGATGATAAGTGGCGGTTTCAACCATAACCGCCAATGAAGAGAGGGGAAGTTGGATGGTTTTAAGGGATGGGAAAGGATTAGGAAAGGAAGGGGAAGTGAATGGAAGCATTGGTTGAGCAAGAATTATCAGAGGTTGTAAAGAAAATGGCGAAAAGTTGAAAGATAATGAAAGGTTGCGACTATTGGAGAGAGAGGTGGAGGTTAAACGTATAGTAGCTGGTGGATCTGATAATCCAACGGTCAGAAATAGGGCAGAAGCAAACGACTGGATTTGCTTCCAATAGATAAAGATCGGGTGGTAGAACAGGAGGCGGGTGGCAAGACTAGGATCGGGGCACGTGGGAAGTCCAGAGGGCACCACATGGCCCAATCAGAATTAAGGAAAATAAAAAAAAATCAGAGTTAAAACAAAAAGAAATAGTTAGATAGAGATTTAGGAAAAGTCATGAACATGAAAGTTGTAGATCTCATTCAGATCTATAACTTTCATGTATAAGTCAAAGAGATCAGAGGTCATCTATACAAAGATAAAAATTAAACACTAATTAAAGCAATATAAAACAATTTACTTAGATTTTTCTTTTGTTTATATTTTTTGTATTTTTATTTTGTTTTATGTTATTTTCTTTATGTTCAATTTTATTCTAATTTTTAATTTATTTCTAATCAGAAATAAATACATAAAATGTTACATCATAATAGGGTTATATTAATATAGTGTAATTATTGTCAATTATTTACAGCACATGATTTGCTAATTAATGTTAATTAGTCATTAAATCTTGTTATTTTACTTAAGCAAGAGAGATAAATATGATAAATTATGCTGATAAATCTTTGATTTATCAGACTCTACTGTCCCTCTCACTAGCAGTAGCCTCCATACCACAGTAACATCTAGAGGAAGAATTATCAGCAAGGTCCTCAGCAGCCCGACTACCGTAGTCGAGGTTACCATCAGCAGTCGGTTGCCCAATACCATCACCAATACTCTGGTCCTCCTCAATACACCCAATACTCTTCATTCCATCCTTCTCACTATCAATCTTATCCGGGTTACAACTATGAGCCTCCACAGTTGCAATACCCCCATCAGGCTGACCTGTCCGACGCACCGCCACTGAATTCGACCCTGGATTGTTTATCTAAGCTAGTAAAGAATATGGCTGAGATGACCCAGAAGATCGATGATCTGAAAGCTATGAAGAATATCATTCCAGCTTAGGTCGAGGCTAACACGAACAACTTCCGACGTAAGGAGCAGGTAGCTAGTAGTGTCCAGCTCGATTCAAGTGAAGTTAATTGCTTTTTATCTAATTTTGTTACTCTCAAGAGCGGTAGGACACTCAAGCCACCGACGACGGTCGAAGGGGAAGCATCTAGTAGCTGAAGGGGAATCATCAACCTCTATAGCATCAGGGCCAGACATCATTTTTGGAGGAGCATTAGTTGACACAAAAATACAAAAAATGAAGAAAATTCAAAAATACAAAAACATGGAATCAGCAACAGCTTCAGTCGAGTCCAGCTGACATCGGAGACGTTAGCTCCCGTAGCAGACCCGACGCCAGCTCGTGCAGCCGAACCACTCGTTTTTGGTCTGCAAATAGTAGAGGATTGTGTACATTCACACCCTCTGCATGGAATTCATGATATGGACAAACATTTGAATGATACAGTTTTTGATTCTGTAAATATTCCTTTCCCTTAAGAAATGAAAAGATACAAAAAATGAAAATTTTGAAAAATTCTTTGTGTAACCGACCATTGTGGAAACCATTCATAATTTGGTTTTTAACATGTCATTGATGAAAGCTCTTGAGTACATGACAATAGTAAAGAAAGGTCTGAAAGATGCGTGTACGATGAGGCATCATCCTTTCCCTCACAATTCCAGAAGTCCTAGTGGAAAGGTTGAAAAGCACATCCTAACTACGGCCACAGTTAGCGTTATCAGCAATCTTCCAACCAAGAAGCCAGACAAGGGAGCACCACTCGTTCGCTGTAAGATGTTTGACTAGGAATTCAAGGAGACACTTCTTGACAGTGGTTCTTCTATTAATCTCATGCCTGCCTCACTACTCACCAATTTCAGGTCGAGAATGCTCAAGCACACAGAGATGATTCTGCAATTCGTAGACAAATCCGTCAAGCAGCCCAGGGGTATGGTGGAAGATGTGATCATCACTATGCAGGGGATGCAGTTCCCCGTTGATTTTTTTTATTCTCGACATGGATGTATTCACACCCCTACTCCTTACCATTCTTGGATGTTTGTTCTTTCAAACTGCCGAAGCAGTAGTGAATTACGACATAGGAGAAATCATATTCAGCTTTAGCAACAACAAGGTCAAGATAGAGATCGTGTCTGAATCCAAGTCAACCCTGAGAGCATATGCAGTAAGTGTGCAAGCCAATAACCATCTTCATGATTGCAACTTTTTGAGGGAATTCAATGACAGAGATCTTTCTGTGGATGATACATTGCTCCATGAATTCTTTTGCCCTAAGGAAGTAGTGGGAGATGCTATCGTTTTCCCCTCTGTCGATGAAGATGAGATATTTGTTAATGCGTTGGATGAATTTTCTGCGGGGATCATGAACATTCAAGACCAAGATCAGGGCATTGATGAATTCTGCAATAACATGGATCTAATCATCAATCATTCAAAGTCCGAACTGTCAATGGTGGACACTGACCAATTGAAAGAGCAACCACCTTCTGTGATATTTGAAGTCACCAGCAAAGCATCTCCCACTCCACTTGAATTGAAGTCGTTATCCTCCAACATGATATACGCCTTCCTTGCAGGTGAAACGAATATGTAACCGGTCATCATTAATGCTCATTTGACCGAAGACCAAGAATCCCATCTGATGGAGGTTCTTGAAAGATACGGTAAAGCAATAGGATGGAAGATATCGGATCTCCATGGGATCAATCATTCACTCGGCTCGCATCACATCTACCTCGAAGACGACAACAAACCCTCCCATGAATTCTAGAGAAGGCTAAATCCGAACCTCCGGGAGGTCATCATGAACGAAATTTAGAAATGGTGTGATGCAGGTTCCATTTATCCCATCTCCGACTCTAAATGGGTGAGTCCCCTGCATGTTGCGCCAAAGAAGTCTGGGATCAGCATCGTGAAGAATGACAAAGGAGAGGAGATTCCTACCAGGGTACCTACCTCTTGGTGAATGTGTGTAGACTATAGAAGATTGAACATCGCCACAAAAAAGGACCATTTTCCGTTGCCTTTCATTGACCAGATTCTCGAGAGACTAGCAGTGAAAGAATACTTATGCTTCTTGGACAATTACTCTGGATATAATCAGGTCGCTATTGCTCCTGAGGACCAAAAGAAAACTATGTTTACCTATCCATTTAGGACATATGCCTTCAGATAGATTTCATTCGAGCTATACAATACCCCAGCTACTTTTCAGAGGTGTATGCTTGTAGTCTTCGCTGACATGGTGGGAAGTCTCCTTGAAGTTTTCATGGATGACTTCTTAGTCTAGGGAGATTCCTTTGACCAATATCTTGACTATTTGGACCAAGTTTTGAGGAGATAATGTGAAGTAAATCTAGTCCTCTTGTGGGACAAGAGAAACTATCGAAGCAATCATGCTGGGCCACGATGTTTCTCAACGTGGCACGGAAGTGGACCCATCCAAGGTGGAAGTGATTTCCAGACTAGAGAGACCTACAACTCTCAAACAAGTCCGATCATTCTTGGGCTATGTCGGTTTCTACCGATGGTTTATCAAAGATTTATAAGTTGGACCGACCATTGACCAAGCTGTTAGGCAAGGAAAATGATTTCATTGATGATGATTGTGTGCTTTTTACCTTCAATCAGTTGAAAGAACTTATAACTCAAGCCCCTATCTTACAACCGCCGATTTGGACTCATTCATTCGAGATAATGACAGATGTGTCAGATTATGCCATCGGTGTTGTACTGGGATAGAGGAAAGATAATGTTCCATTTGTTATTCTCTACGCTAGCATACCGCTCGATGAAGCTTAAAGAAATTATACCGTCACTGAGAAGGAACTGCTAGCGATAGTTTTTACCTTGGAGAAGTTCAGATCCCATCTCCTTGAGTCCGAGGTTATCATCTATACAGATCACTCGGCCATCTGGTATTTACAGCAAAAGAAGGATGCCAAACCACATCTCATTGTGTTGATCCTTCTCCTCCAGGAGTTTGACTTAGAGATACGAGATAAACCTGGAGTTAAGAATGTTGTGGCCGATCACTTGTCCAGACTTCCTAAGCCTGGAGCTCCTGAGCTGAACCTGTAGCTGATTACAGAGACTTTCTCAGATGAGGCGATCTTTTAAGTTACTCGATTCCCCAGTATACCGATGTTGTGAACTATCTTATGTCCAAGAAAACTCCAAAAGATTGACCCAATTTGAAAGTGGACAAATTTTTGTCCGATGTCCATTTCTACCAGTAGAAGGATCCATATCTATTCGGTGAGGGAGCAGATTACATCTGGAGAAGGTGTATTCCTCAGGAGGAGGTTCCGAGTGTCCTTGCACATTATCATGATAAAAAGTCAGGAGGACACTATTCAGGCAGACGAACAACAGCAAAAGTTCTTCAGAGTGGCCTTTGGTGGCATACAGTATTCAAGGATGCAGAAGAATAGGTCAAGCATTGCACTGACTACTAAAAGATGGAAAGCACGATAGGAATGAGAGATACGATGCCTCTGAAATTTATTTGGATATCAAAAATCTTCTATGCTTGGGGCATTGATTTCATGGGCCCATTTCCGAACATCCAGGACTATGAATACATATTGCTAGCTCTTGACTATGTGAGTCATTGGGTGGAGGCTATTCCCACCGGAACCGTCGACAGTCGGACTGCCTGTCGATTCTTTAAGGATCACATTATGTCACGATTTGGGATTCTCAAAATTCTCATATCTGATGGGGGTAGACATTTTATCAACAGAGAGGTGAAGAAGTTAACTCAAGAATTCTGTATTGAACATCGTGCTTCTTCACCCTACCACCTGCAAATTATGGCTTAGCCTGAATGCTCCAACAGGGAGATAAAGACAATTCTACAGAAGCTTGTATGTTCGGATCGTAAGAACTGGTCTCAGCTACTTGATTCAGTTCTTTGGGCTTACAATATAGTGTACAAGTCACCACTAGGAATATCTTCATATCGCCTTGTCTATGGAAAGCCATGCCATTTGCCCGTTGAACTTATTCATAATCCTTATGGGTAATCAATATTTGTAATTTGGACCCAAGAAAGCTGGGAAGAAGAAAGGTGGATCTGAACAGATTGCTAGTATTCAAAGATTACGTGTATGACAACAGCTTGATGTACAAGGAGAAGGTCAAGAAGTGGCATGGCAAGCATATCTGCTTCAATACTTTCAGACCAGGATAGAAGGTTTGGTTGTTTGATGCAAAGTTGAAGATCTTTCTAGGCAAACTGAAAAGCAAATGGAGTGGGTTTTGCATAGTGAAACATGTGCGTGACAATGGTAGTGTGATGATATATGAATTGTCAACTGAGCACAACCTTTTGTAGTCAATGGACAACTTTTGAAGCCATACCTAGAGCATGATACATTTCTGTCTGTCATTGACTATATGCAAGTTGTATACAAACTAGATCTGAAAGCAACCACTCCTACAGTTTAAGACAAAGCATATCAAATTATTTTTAAATAATCTTTCTTTTTCTTCTTTTGTTCTTTTCTTCTTTTTGTTCTTTGTTTTCTTTTTCTTCTAAAAAGATGTCACCTCATTCATCATTACTATACTTAGGATGTACTTTGTCCTAAGTATAGGGGGTGTACAACCTGTGTTATTCATTTTTTGA
This sequence comes from Ottelia alismoides, assembly GCA_037367405.1. NCBI lineage: Eukaryota > Viridiplantae > Streptophyta > Magnoliopsida > Alismatales > Hydrocharitaceae > Ottelia > Ottelia alismoides. Next base: position 57,238 of record JAZKJV010005868.1, on the reverse strand, counting down.
TCCCTCACCTGTCCCCTCAACTCTTCACATTCTGTTTATACTTATGGATATTTTGTACTTTGTCCTAATAATAGGGGGTGGACGGGTTGAGCTGATGATTTCGTACATTTCCACCCTTGTCCCTCCCCGCCTATACTCAGTATGGTCAACTTCTCATTCGTTCATTCTTTAGTTATTTTAGTATAGGATCGTCTATACTCTGTACGAGTTATGTCTTCTTTTTCTCTCTGATCTATGAGGACATAGCTCAAGCTAAGTATAGGATGGTCATATATACTCCGTATATACTTTAGCCATACCTCGTACTTTCGTTTCAATAAGTATGGCTAAGACACTATACTTGTATAAAATTTATTAAAATTCTATGTATATACTGATTAATAAATTGGGTAAAAATGTTTTGCAAAATGTTTGAAAATGGTTTGAAAATCTCTTTGAAAAATCAATTGAAAACTGTTTGAAAAATGTTTTGTAAAATGATTTCAACCATTGTAAAATTGTTTTGCTCGTAAAAATTTTTTCTTTGTATGAAATAAAAATATTTTGAAAATCTATTTGTAAATGATTTAGAGAATGGTTGCAAAAATATTTTTGTGAAAAATCTATATATATATATACTGTTTGAAAAATCTTTGCAAAATGGTTTTCAAATTTTGTAAATATTTGTAAAAATTATTTGGCAAATTAGTTTGAAAAAATAATTTTTATAAAATGTTTGCAAATATCTTTTCAAATTATTTTGAGAACTATGTACGTAACAAAAGAAAATAAAAACTCTTTACAAAACCATGTATATATAATGCTGCAAATTCTTAAAGACCCAACTCTTGTAAATAATAAAAAGCACTCTCTTGTATATTTGTGCCCATCTTTAAAAAACAAAGAAAAGAAAGTCCAGAATCATTTGAAAAATATTTTTGAAAATTGCATAAAAATTTGCAAAAACTCTTTTTTAAAAAGCCATAAAAAGTTCAAAAGTAGAAAATTGCATCACAAAAACATTTTCCTTGCATTGTATAGCATCCGTATTTTTCATAATAACCTAGATAATTGAACATGTCAAAATAAAGTCTTAAGATTGGAGCTTGGAATAGACCTTAATACAATTAATTTCAGAGGAACCCATTGAGGACTGGAAGTGGAGATATTTCATTTCACCTTGACTTAATTCTTTAGATTCCGTAAGACTGTATTCATGAGTCAATTCAATGTGCTTAACTAGGACCATTCATATCACCCGTAAGACTCTTGAGACAGTGACTTGAATGGAAACCTCACACCTAGCACTTAGCTCAACTTAGATGGATTGTTGAAAAATCTTGGCGTCAAAGTCGGGACGATGCAAGGCCGCTTCATCAAGGGTGACTCGAGAACCATTCTTGGGTATTACAACAACTGTACTCTAACCCACTTATTTTGAAAACAATGATATCTAAAGATTGGGGATGGATTGAGACAATGCTTTAGATGAGGAATGGTCTACGGACGCAACTTTTTCCAAGACCCCAAAAAATGGGTGGAACAAAAGATGATATATCCACCGAGGCACAAGCAAGAAAACAGAACTGTACAAACTCAAAGAAAATATCCAAAGAAGCCGACAACCAAGAATTCCAAAAAAAATTGAGTTTCAGAAAATGCCTTCTTCTTGGTGAAGAATCGGTTACATTGACCAACTTCACAAGGGAATGAAGACTACATTGGTCCATTCCCACTTCTTTTCTCCTTCTTCTAAACTTCTTCCCCATTCGGTTGTAATGACCGGGAGTACCTGACCTTAGGTGGAAATATTTGTCTCCATGAGGATGAGTTATAAGAAGAGCAGGCGCCTTAGTAGTTCGTCAGTTTTGTTTGGGTAGAGTTGAACAATTTCACACACAGTTCTATCAATTCAAGGTAGCTTATGCGACTGGGAGGATGGTTCTGACCTGGCTCTGAATTGGACTGGATGATAGGAGTATGGAACCTAAGGGTTGTTGTGTCACACTTCCTGACTTACATGTGGTTCCAAAAACATAACTAATCTAAAGGCCTTCTCTAAGCTCCAAACTTTGATTTTGTTAGACAACTTTGAAAGTCGATATTTATTCTAAGTTCTTTCTTTTTCTTTTCTTTATTTTCATTTTATGTACTTATTGCAAAAGTGTTTGCTAGGGACTAGCAAAGGCAAGTATAGGGGGTGATGAATCTCCATTTCATCACCTTTATTCTATCATTTTAGCCTTAAAACCCTATCTAATGCATGTATATAGCATTATTTTGTACAAATTATCATTCATCATTTATTCCATCTATTGTATATAAAATACAGTTTTTAATGCTAAATTTATATAATAAAGAAAAGAAAATAAAAGAATAAAATGTGAAAGATATTTTATGATCATAAACCCCGAGACTTAGGCATCTTGATGATTGGGTCGACAAGGAATAAAGTAGGGGGAGATAAAGGTCGATAATTCAATAAAATCTTATTCTTTTATTCATCAATAATCTATTTTTGGGACTTATTTTATTTTCTATTATTTATACCTCAAATAAAAAAACTTTATACATGAAAGTTGTAGATAAAAATAAAAAACTGATTTTATACAAAAATAATATACAGTGTTCATTTTATACTCTAGATAAAAAGTCAAAATATCAAATTCCCAAACTCATATCTCCTAAATAAAAACTCAAAATGTATGAAAATCACCTTTAATTGTATATAAATTTTAATAAGCTATTTAATGAAGAGGTTTCAGTTAATTTGGTGTCAATATGTGAAAGTTAGGTTTTGGACCCCTATTATACTCTGTACAAAATAAAATATTCATTTTATTTATTCTTTTATTATTTTATAATTATATATTTTATACTTTTGTAAATATTAATTATAGTATATGTACATATTTATAATAGAATAAAACCATAAAGAAATTATAAAAATAAAATAAGTATATAAAATACATGGATGAAATACCTATACTAATACCTATACATTAAATACCCCTATTTATTTAAGTGTACATAACATATTAGAAAAATATAATAAAAATTTATTTATGTATCAAAAAATAAGTTATAAATAGATAAATTACGAAAAAAATAATAAAGTTAAAATTACAAAATAAAAAATACCCAAATATAGATGAATATACACACAAATATACCCTTAAAAATTAACTTGTAATAAATAAGCCTATAAAAATAAATAAAAATCATATTAAAATACTACATAAAACAGTAAATATTTTTAAGGTTTTGAGTTTTAAATAAGTCATCCATTTATTATTTTAGTTTTATTTATTTCATTTTTTTAATCTTATTTTATCATTTTGAGAGATGGTGTGGGTCAATCGGGGCATAACCCTAATTGACCCAGGTCAAATCCCCATCCCCCAACACCTAGGGCCTCTCTGACATCATCTTATCTGAGCACCTCGGTTCTCATAATTTTGGGAGCAGATCCTTGCACTCTTTGAGTGATTCCTTTATGAATCAACTCCCCGTTTCTCCCTATTTCACACACTCATGTTTATTCGGTCAGAAGCGCATCGATTTCCTCGAAACCCTTGGCCAAAGATCGTCGATACTTAACATCACCTCAACCTTTCATTTGACCTTCAAACCTTCTTCCATCAACTGTAGCCCAAACCCTAATCCTTGATAGATTCCTGGCGACAACAGAAATCTCTGGGACACATTCATGGTTCGATTTGGCATCGAATCGAAGCAATTCGCTACTCACTGTCGTTTGTCGATGGAGCTTCCTTCAGGCATCGTCACCCTAGTAAGCATCTATTTTCAACATTCCGTATATTCCTTAACATGGCACTAGCTTAGGTCTGCTTTTATTTTGCTTGATTCCGTTTATTTTCTCGTAAAACCCAATTTCTTCGGACGACGGAGCTGAAGCTCCGCCGCCCCATTACGGCCAAAAGAATCACCCTTCGCCCCACCTAACGCCTCCGACATATCCCCCTCATGTTGTTGCTCATCCCACCCATCCTCTCTCATCTTGTTCCTGCATGGATCAAGTCAGCAATTCCTCCTCCGTCGCCGCTCGCCGAAGGGACTCCATCCACCTCATCTCTCGCACATTCTGCTCCCTGAAGCTCTATGGAGCTTTGCCTTTTTGTCTTTGACGATATCCTATAGGAAATAACGAAGAAGGGGCACATTTCAGAGCCCATTGAAGCCCAGGAGTTCACCTAGGTTCAACCCCTCCTCTTGAGCTCACTGGACATCCTCAAGTAATTTTGACTAGACTAGAAGGTGAGGATCCTTACCAAGATTGTTTTGAGTCACCTCCGCATCTCTGGGGGCAAGAAACCAAGAAGAACCAACCGATTGAAGCTCGCAAACCTCCTATTCTTCGTCTATTCTTCTAGGTGACTCCCTAGTCATTAGATTAAGCGTCACTCTTCGTGAAGAGCAGTAGGTGTCGGATCAGACCGCACCAGAACCATTGATCTCCTCCGTAAGATCTAATCAGAGCTGTCGAAGCATGAAGCGATATTGGGCATTACAGACACGACGCATGTCAAGTGATTCGATCACGCCCGTCAGATAGCGCACATGGAGGGGTAAATTACATATCATGCCTCGTTTTGCCGTATTTTATTTTTGGTTCTGTAATTTATTTTATTAGTTTAAAACTTTTAGTACATTTTCAAGAGGAACCATGTATTTTATTGTATTTACATTTTGGTCCTCTACTAGTGACTAATCTCGTATTCATCATATTATAAGTCAATAACTAAACCCCCTTGCTTAAATAAACGACTAAAATTCACCAGTAATTCCTCATTATTATATTGTACATATTGTGTGTAATTAACCCATAATTAATTGTATTTAATTACTATTATTTTCTTTGTAATTATTTTCTCATCAAAAACCCTAAAAATTAGGTGAATTAACTGTTTATAGTTCCTAACCCTTAAAAAGACTAAAAAAATACAAGAACAATTCAAAATCCAAAAAGCAAGTGTTTTTAACCCCGTAAAAATACCCAAAAAAATATTTTTTTTGTATAAATGACCTCTTTTTGCTTTTCCTCCAGCATGAAACTTGTAGATCTCATCGAGACGAACAACTTTCATTTTTTTGACTTTTTCCTAATTTTACCTCTAACTTTTTCTTTTATATTTGTCTTTGTTTTAACATTTTCTGAATTTCTGATTGGGCCACGTGGCGCCCTCTGGGTCACCCACGTGGCATGCTCCTCCATTTACCACCCGACCCCTCTTGGGTCATCCGGTCCATTTCCAGCCACCTCCATCACAACCGTTGATCTCCTCCTTCAAATATAGCCGTTGGATCTGCACCTGATCAGATCTGAGCCACTCCCTCGTGCTTCGCTCTCAGCCACTTGATCCCTCCTCATCCTACGACTACCATCTCTCCACGTCCTCTGATCACCACCACCGTAGAATGAAATTCAAACCCCGTCCCAACCGTTCGTTGCAACTTCTTCTTCATCGTCATATCGAACTGATCAAGGCCATCCAACCCCGCCTCCATTCGAGTCGTTGGATCGCAAGATCCAACAGCACCACGTCATCGTCCTCCTCCATCTAGCTTTTTCGCCTTGCTACCGCTCCGCCCCCTTCCTATTTTGGAAGGTATCTCCGGTCACCTCTCCCTCTTGTAACGCCACCTCCATGACGCCCCCAGATCCGTCATCTTCGCGTAACCTCCAGCCTCCCTACTCCATTACTTCCCTGTCGTCACTCCTCATTCAAACACCCCCCACCCACCACCACCACATAACCGCATGCGATCCCCCTCCTATAAAACCACTCCCTCCGCCACAGGTGACCGTCATCCACTCCTCCCTATCCTCCTCCGCCCTATGGTGACAGCGGAGGGCAGCCTTGTTGAGGTGATGATGATCACCGTTCCTAGGTGAGATCCATGGTCTCTTGACCATGCTACGGTCGCCCCATGCATCGCTGAGCAGCGAAGCCAGGCTGACTTCATTTTGCGATGATCAGAGCGGTGTTTTCCGCTCAGCCCAAGCCACCCCCATCTCCATCTCCTTCTTCCGATCTCCAGGTACCACTTCCCCCTGGTTTTTCATCAGTTTTCCCATAGTTTTCCTACTGCTCACGGTCATCTTCACCCTCGCCTAACCATCCTAGCACCTCCACCATACATCAGTCATCATCATCGATCACCCTTCCCTTCTCCAGAGCCATCCCCGTTCCACCCAATCTCCTCCTCCACTTCACTGGAGAGGGAGCTCCAGGGCCACCACTCCCGTCGCTCGCACCGCCCACACTCACTTCACTCACTCACGCACATTCACTAAGGCATGCTTGGGCTATAAACTAACTCTGTAGGATCTTGATTGGCCGGAGTCTGCACCAGAGTCCCTTCGAGCGTTTCTCCTCCGGCAAAGCTTCGTAGACCTTCACCTCCAAACATCCCAGGAGCTCCGTCGCACCTCCAGGCTTCTCGCTAGGACCTTATCTATCTTCCTCGACCCTCAGTCGTGGCCTCAGAGCATGGAGGAGACATAGGCGGTCCGACGGAGCGCAGCCTCCTCCGGTGGACCACGGTGGATGATGAAGCAACAGTTACCATTTGATTCTCATGATCAGACGGTCAAGACGAGGGCACGTGGCAAGTCCAAGCCTCATGCAGAACCGACAGGCTCGAGAAGTCCAAGTCAAGACCCGAGCCACCATCGAATGCCACGTCAGAACGAGCCTGCGATCCTCTTGAGTTTAGCTCCTCACGTGCCCAGCATGTGAGGGCTAGGTAATTTGCATGGAAGACCCCGGATGTTTTGGTATTTATACTTTGGTCCCCACATGCGTGCTTGGGTATTTTACAGGAAGGCCCTCGAGATTTCACAGAATTAGAATCTGGTCCCTGCGCGTGATGAGAAAATTTCAGAAGACCCCTCCTGAATTTTGTAAATTGCAAATAGGTCCCTCTAAGGACCTATTTGTAATATTTATCCTTTTATTTCTTGCATTTTTATTTCAATTGTGCCCATGCATTGTTTTTACCATAACTTGAGCATCGTAGGTCCAAATTACATGATTTTAATGTCGTTTTGATCCTTGTTTCTTCACCAATATCATGGCATGTTTAATTTTCTCATCTGACACCATTTTGAGTATGATGACTTTTTAATGATTAGATGATGTATCTTGCTTCAATGCCTTGTCATAGAATAGATGTTTTCTCATGATGTTATACTCAAAATGACCTTGATTTCAATCCACTTTTTGTTGCTCAATTTACTGATCTTTCTCGGGTATGTTTGTAATAATTGCCTGCATATTCATATCATACATTTAACCTTGCATTATTTTCATGCACATTCCCACATTTGCATTAAAAAATAACTAAAAAAATTGCATGCATCATATATCTGTGTTGTTCTTCATTTTAACTTGGGCATCTGCATGAAGGCCTGAAATTGAGAAATAGTTCACACTTGCTCTTAATTAATTGAAATTCGATAATTAGATTGAGTAGCTCGTGTTCATGTGTTCGACCTTAGTAGACTTGCCAAGTAAAAATAATCCACAACATTCAAAGTATGTGGTTTTTGATTGAACCAAATTTGCCTCCTATACTACACATTCTCTGATTATTAAAGAGGCAAATTTGACGTTCATCAAATGGCACCGTTGCCGGGGACACGGCTCATATTTATTTATTTATTTATTTTTGGTGTTGAATATTTTCAAGATTCATAGGTCTACCTTACATGCATTATTTTTTTTTCATTTCTGTTGATTATTCCTCTCTATTTTTCTAACATTTCTCTTTTGGGTAGGGCACATGAAGATCGAGGATGCTTGATCTCCATGGAGGCGTGGAGTTGGGAGCTCCTGCTGAAGAGACCACAAAAGATTTGGTGGAGAAATTTTAGGAATTTTTATCAGTCTGCTTGTATTTGCATCTTGTAAAGAAAATATTGCATGTGTATTTTTTAACAGTCCTCACTAGAGGGCTTGCATGTTGTAAAAAAAGAAAAGAAAAAGAAGAAGTAGATCACTAGATGATCTACCTCCCCCCCCCCCACACACATACTTGCACATATACACTCACCTCCCCCCCCCTCTCTGTATATTTCACATTCTTTCCCCCCGCCTCCTAGCCATTTGTGAAAATACAATTCTCCCCACCCCCAACCCCCTTGTATCTTAGTGTAATTTCTTATCCAAACACAGACCCCCCCAACTCATATACTTTAAATAGGCTATTTGTAGCCTAAGTATAGGGGGGGCTGCCTATTTATCCATCCCTCACGTTATCTTCTTATACTTGGGTTAATTTTTGACCTAAGTATAGGGGGACCCTCCTCCTCAGTTCTGCTATGTCACCCTATATTTAACCGAGTGATGGCTTCATATCACTTGTGCTATGAGGACATAGCAATAATTAAGTATAGGGGGGTATATAGGGGGTATACCGTATATTACTGTATATTTACTTTAGCCATAGCTAGTATTTTTAAAACTTTTTTAAAATTCTTTTTCGGGTTAACCCCTTTTCAAAAAAAACTCCATAAAAATTTGAGAAATTAAAAACTTTTCTTTGAATTAGACTTTGACTACTAGGCTTAGTAGATACTTTCATTGAGGGAACTTCGGTCTCCCTTAGAAAAGTGGGTGGTTTAGAGGATATCGTATATGGCTCCATCCTCAAGTAACACGGGTTCGTCTAACTGCCCGTACTTACACCCATACTGGCTGAGAATAGATACTTTTTTCATTTGAACCTGGGCCAGTCATTGTCTCTCCAAAGAATTAAAAAAATTAAAATCCAGAAAAACCTACAAAAATAAAAATCACACAAAAATATTCACTAACTAAGGAGTTGGTGCATTCCTAACACATCCACATTCAATCAAGGCTTGAGGATTTTGAGGACACTGGATTTCCGTGATCTAAAGAGTCTGAGTTAACATGCCTTAGTCATTAGGGTTTTTAAACTTAATTTTCCACACTTCCCTGATTTGAAAGATTTGAGTGTTATATTGTACTCTTCATCTCTACCGTCAAAAGAATATGATCAGCATAATCACTTTCACAACTGCATGATTGATGAGATGAGTTGAGTTATCACTTGAGGAACTAGGACTAGAGATTTGAGTTTAGACCTGATCTAATGATATTCGAGGATGGGATAAAGTTAATGAAGGCTTCACAACACCTGAGTGTCAGCAAAACCCTAGCCAGTATGTGAACAAGTTCATATGCTATCTCTTTGATATCTACCTATGTGCCAGGGTATGAAGAAACTTAATGAAAATTGTTGATCAGTGTGTGCTAACTTTTGGTAAAATTAATGGAGCTAGCCAAAAAAATATCAAAGAAAAGCTCTATCATCGAAAGTCAAATTACAAAAAAGATCTTCCATCAATGGCGAGCGCTCTCAAACATTTTCAAAGTGTCCACTTGGACCAAGTGCTAATTAGGACCAAGGAGTCTGGCTGACACCACAAAAGGGCTATGGATCGTAAGCGATACAAGTCTGGGTGTCAAAGGTATCTTAGATACTCAAAAGAGACACACCCCGGTGTAATCCCAAAAAAACAAGTACAGACGACTCCGAATTCTCTTGATGGACACATTGATCAACAAACTAAAAATCTACTAGAGTTTAGTAAAAAGGCACTCGAGAGGCCCTTCTTCCAATGTGAGGGAGAGAAAAATAGACACAATCCTATACCCTCCATCATCTGGTCGTCCATCTACACTTTAAGTCTGACAAACTAATGAGATGGTTGACTGAAGTAAGAATGGATTTATTCCATAGTATTGAGGACGAGGTCTAGAGGAGAGTCTCTGGGTTTGGAACTTCGAGTGATGCCTCGACTCGACTCTCATGAAATGTAGTACACTTAATTTCATATCCTTATATTATATGTACAAAAAGAGAGTCTGATAATTAGAGAAGTTGGATTACTTCTGACTAAAGCATGGATAAGCCAGAATTTTAGGATCACTTAAATTGAGTGTCTTCGAAAGATTGATCCTTGAAATCTTCACTTACACTGTCAGGAATTAATCCTACTCCTTCATTCTTTAGATGCTCGAGGACGAGCATGGTTTAAGTATAGGGGTATGATGAATCTCGTATTCATCAGACTATAAGTCAATAATTAAACCCCCTGGATTAAATAAACCACTAAAATTCACCAATAATTCCTCATTATTATATTATACACATTGTGTATAATTAACCCATAATTAATTGTATTTAATTACTATTATTTTCTTTGTAATTATTTTTCTCATCAAAACCCCCTAAAAATTAGGTGAATTAATTGTCTACAGTTTCTAACCCTTATAAAGACTAAAAAATACAAAAACAATTCAAAATCAAAAAAGCATGTGTTTTTAAACCCTTAAAAATACCCCTAAAAATACTTTTTGTATAAATGACCTCTTTTAGCTTTTCGTCCAACATAAAACTTGTAGATCTCATTGAGATGAACAACTTTTATGTTTTGACTTTTTCCTAATTTTACCTCTAACTATTTCTTTTATATTTTTCTTTGTTTTAACATTTTCTGAATTTCTGATTGGGCCACATGGCGCCCTCTGGGTCGCCCACGTGGCCCGCTCCTCCTTCTCCCACCCAGCCCTTCCAGGGTCGTCCGATCCTTTTCCAGCCACCTACATGGCAATCGTTGATCTCCACCTTCAAATCTAGCCGTTGGATCTGATCCTGATCAGATCTGAGGCACTCCCTCACACTTCACTCTCAGCCAGTTGATCCCTCCTCATCCTACGACCACCATCTCTCCACATCATTCGATCACCACCACCGTAGGATTAAATTGAAACCCCATCCCAACCGTTCGATGCAACTTTTTCTTCACCATCAGATCGATCTGATCGAGGCCATCCAACCCCGCCTCTATCCGAGCCGTTGGATCACAAGATCCAACGGCTCCACATCATTGTCCTCCTCCCTCTAGCCATTTCACCTTACGACTGCTCCGTCCCATTCCTATTTTGGAAGGTATCTCTAATCACCTCTCCCTCTTGTAATGCCACCTGCATGACGCCCCCAAATCCGTCATCTTCGCGTAACCTCCAGCCTCCCTACTCCATTATTGCATCGCCTTCACTCCTCATTCAAACACCCCCCCACCACATAATCGTCAGCGACCATCTCCTATATAACCACTCCCTCCACCACCGGTGACCTTCATCCACCACTTCGCTGGGCTCCACCCTAGCCTCCTCCACCTTCCGATGACAGCGGAGGGCGGCCTTGTCGAGGCAACGATGGTCGCCGTCCCCAGGTGAGATCCATGGTCTCTTGACCAAGCTACAGCCGCCCCGTGCATCGTGGAGCACTGAAGCCAGACTGACTTCGTTTTGCGACGACCGAAGCAGCGTTCGTCGCTCAACCCAAGCCACCTCGATCGCCAGCTCCTTCTTCCGATATCCAGGTACCTCTTCCCCCTCGTTTTTCGTCAATTTTCCCACAATTTTCCTATTGCTCATGATCATCTTCACCCTTGCCTAACCATCCTAGCACCTCCAGCATACATCAATCATCATCGTCGATCACCATTCCCTTCTCCAAATCCATCCCCGCTCCGCCCAATCTCCTCCTCCACTTCACTAGGGAGGGAGCTGCAGGGCCACCACTCCTGTCGCTCTCACCGCCCACACTCACTTCACTTACTCACGTACATTCACTAAGGCACACTTGGGCTATAAACTAACTCTGCAGGATCTTGATTGGCTAAAGTCTGCATCGGAGTCCCTTCGAGCATTTCTCCTCCGACGAAGCTTCGTCGACCTTCACCTACCTTCACCTACAAACATCCCCAGAGCTCTGCCGCAGCTCCAAGCTTCTCGCTAGGACCTTATCTATCTTCCTCGACCCTTAGGCATGGCCTCAGATCACGGAGGACCCACAAGCAATTCGATGGAGCGCAGCCTCCTCCGGTGGACCACGGTGGTGAAGGATATGAATAGATCCTCAAGCGCATCATGGAAGTGTGAGTGTTGTATCGAATACGACGAAGAACGACTAGTCGAACTAGTTGTTCTATGCAGCGGAATTTAAAAATTTTTCATGCGATGAAACCACATGATCCAAGAACGATTCTCGGATCGTTTAATATAGAACCACAAGTATTAAGGAATACCTCTTGAATCATGGTTGATTAAGTCTCTATGAAAAGAGACCTCTTGCCTCAAGTCCGATCATCGGAGAAGAAGCCTGTGAGCGCGGGGATGAGTCGTGTGATCCTCGCAATCCAACAAGTTGATCCAAGCATGGTGAACTCCTGATCTCATCGTACGAGATCGAACACCTTCTTCGCGAGCATAACACTCCAAAGAAGATGGAGAACCGAAGAATGTCGAAGCAGCAACGTGGTGGTGAAGCGACGATGAAACTCTACTCTAGGGTTTTGGTGGACGACCACCAAGATAAGGAGAGAAGATGTGGCGTGTAGAATGAGAGAGAGAGAGAGATGTATCTCAATAGCATAACCCTAGAGAGCATGGTATGCCTCTCTATTTATAGGATTTTGGGATCCGTGGATCTCAATCCATGGGACACATAAAATCAATGGATGAGTTTAATTTATGTTTAATCCAATGGTCAAGACTGTTGTTGGTAAAAGCCAACAACTAATAACTTAATTTAGATCAAATATATTTGATAAATCAAATACAATTCAATCCTAAATTAAATCATACAATTTGGAGAGATTAGCATGGAGATTGCTCCCGATAAAGAATAGGTAGGACGGCTACCAATTTCCTTATGGCAATTGGTGGTTGTCCACCATGTCCTCATGGTGGAGGCAATCTCATGCAATCTCATGAGATTGCATATCTCCATGAGATTCTCCCATACAACTTTTATTGTGATTTATTCTTCAAAAATAATTCACAATTAATTTTGAGAATATTGCAATCTTGCCATTGGAAATTTGTGAATCACATTCACAACCCAAAACAAAATATAATTTACATTTTTAATTAATTACACAATGTGTATCCAATACACATCAATAATTAATTAAGAAATATTATAATTAGCTCTCTCTCTCTATAATACATTATAAATCACATTTATATATGAATAATTGGATATTGCTATCCACATTATTCTTATCCATAATAATTAAATCACATTTAATTATATTGGATAATTTCCACATACATCAAGATAATTAAATCACATTTAATTATCAATTTCTCAATGCTTAGATATAATTTAACTATGGAATTATTCTTGAACACTTTCAAGAATAATGCGATTTCTTCGCAGATACTTGGAGATAAGGACAGGGCGATTGCATTGTTCCACGTATAGTGACTTGGATATTGAGATCACATCTCAAATCCAGATCTCGGGCCTCCCATAGATGCTTGATTAAATCAAGACCGCAAATCTAATCTTCTCATTGCATCTGAATCACATTCAGATCAATATCCAATATTTGTACTAAGATCAGATTACTTCTCTATAGAGAGGAGTTACTAATATCCAGACCCGTTTCATCACTCCCTAGGAATGGAAGCGTCATGGTTATACAACCGTTTATGATCACATCACCCTCAGGTATTCCTAACACCTGTACATCCTGCATACTGGAAGACCTAGAATAAACTTGAAGTATAAGATCAATTTTACACTGTCTACTTCAGATATTGTATCATTAAGTTTCTCATTCAACCATTGAGAGTCGGTATAGATCATATGCTTTCCAAAAGCATATATCATACCTAGGTGTTGATCATATACTTTCCAAAAACATATATCAAACCTACAAATTCAGTCAAGCTTCCAAAGCGAGACAGCTGTGTACGGAATTTGGTTCTCTCCAATATCTCATGAGTGAGCGCATGTCTTCTGGTTCAGTAATGAACATGTATGATCCCTTTGAGAGTTCGTATTACCCATATGCCCTTATATGCACACCAACACGCCATTGTATAGACCTTGATTGGGTCATCAACCTATTAGTCTGCCAAATGTACATACTCAGACATATAGTAACACATCTGTCTTCGGTCAAAGGATGTGTCCCTATATCATGACAGCTTATGTTAGAGGACTTTGGTTATATCGATCTCGTAAATTAAGTCTTTGACCTAACTAATCTGACACCTTCGAATCTCTATTCCTATACAAAAGACCTGCATCAAGAGGTTGTCAGCTATCAGCCTAAATGAGAAAGGATTGCCATCTCCTACTCATGATGGAGATCATCTCTCAACAATTATTTGATGGGTGCTTGATGAGTCCTCAATCTAACTCTTTAGATATTCATCTAAGCACCATCCTCTATGATTCAATAATTGAATCAACAGCTGTATGATCATTAAGATGGCCATGGTACATAACCCTAATTATACTAAGGGACCTATTATGCAAATTATTTATTCTTCATTTCAGATCAGGGAATAATATTCGCAATAACATTTATTGCATAATGGCTCGTCGTGGGCTCACATGTCCAACAATCTCCCACTAGCCCAAAGAGCCATTAATGGGCTTAATCATTTAAACTCACACTCATGTGACATTCATAGGCTATTTAGAAAATAGCTATGTAAGCTGATCAGTCACTCTGTTCCCAAGAGACTACGCCAAGTCCTTTTATGGCACTTGCATATCCCCTGATAACAGTGCTCGCATCCAATGTGAATGTTGCATCTTATGCAACCAATACTCAATTTTGTTATAGTGTCCTTGACACTATAGCTTGATAATTATTATAACCAGTATGTCCATAATCCTTATCAGAATACCTTTATTCCTAGATATCTCTATCTCCTAAGGTATCTACAGTTAAGACCCTTGTAGATCACTATCTACAAGGTCTCAAACTTTTGAAGATAGGACTTTGAGATCACTTTCTCTAAGTTTCATCATCTTTGAAGATATTGTTACTGCAATAAAGTATTTAATCACCATAGTAGGATCAGTAACCGTTTACTACTCCCACTGCATGGCAGACATCTGCCTTTTGTACACATCTAGCATACACCTGGATTCTTGAAACTGATGCACAAGGGCAAGCAGTATTCACATCCTCAACTCTTTGAGGTGTTATTCCTTTAGATAGGTCAGTACCATATCTTGAGGGAAAGAATCCTTTATTGGAATTTTCTATGGAAATGTCCAAGGTAAACTCTTAATGTGACGGTCTCAATACCCTCTTTTCTTTGCTTCTGAACAACTTCAGAACTAAGATCTAAGAGATATCCTTGAGATCATATCTTGAGGTATGGAACAACCAGATTATAAAATATTAATTATTATCATCCTTAGATCATTCCAAATGATTAGGATATCTACATTTAGCATGATGAACACAATGGCACTCCCACTAAGCTTCACATGATTTATCAAGATTCTATCTGAAACCATAACATTTATGATTTCATCAAATCCAATATTCCAACTATAAGAAGCATATTTGAGTCCATAGATGGAGTTTCTTTAGCTTGCACACCTTACTTTCCTCAACCATGAAGCCCTGGGGATACTTCATGTGAATATCCCCAAAGACGTATTCATGGAGGAATGTAATCTTGACTTACATCATGAAGATATCATAGTCAAGTTGCGTAGCTATGGTTAGCAATATTCTGATGGGTTAAAGCAAGGTCACTGGAGAGTAACTGTCATCGCAAGCGATGTCTTCTCTTCGGTGTGCAGCTCATGGCTACAAACCGTGCTTTGAAGGTCTCTACCTTTTCATCAGGTTTCCTCTTTCTCTTAAAGATCCATTTACACCTTAATGGGTCTTGCCCATATAGGTGGATCCTCGAGGGTCCATATACAACACTTGTATATGAAGTCTACTTTAGACTTTATTGCTAACATCCATCTTTCCATGCTATGATATTCAGAAGCTTCATCACATGAAGTCAAATCATTGTCAGATTCAACTGACACATGGAATCCATCTTCAAACTTATTTGAATAGCTATTAGTGTTTCATCTTTAATTGTCCCTTTAGTTTCCAATTTTAGGAGCCTCATTATCTTCTCAAGACTAAATGAGTTCCTTTACTTCATTTTCATCTTGATTCTCAAGAGTCTCATCATCTAAGAATCACATTCTCATATATGAAATCTTTTAAGAATATCAAGGTCATAAAGTAGGTATCCAATACCATCCTTTATTTTCCTAATGAAGTAGCACTCTCAAGTGCTAAGTTCCAGCTTACTTGCATGGAATCTTATTAGGGATATATTGTAGTCTCTACTACATATATACCTGGAAACTAATAGGTAATTATGCTACAGCATTGATCAAATCAAGTCATACATGATCCAATTGTATCTCCCCACAACTCTCTTGAGTTTAGCTACATTAGGAGGATTGAGACAGAAATGGCATTCATATCTCTATAAGATATTCCATGAATTTATCTAATAGGTACTGAGTACCTAGATTAGATCAAAAATTCATTTACTCTTCCTTCAAACTTTGGTTCTAAACCAAAATTGTGAAATCTTTGAACATTTCAAAGTTTTCTAAGTGAAGAGAAGAAATCTCATATCATAAATTAATAGATATCACATATCCATAATGTTTATTCTGATATAGATAATTCACATACATCAATATGCATGAGATCTTGAATACCTTGACATCTTACACCATTCTAAGGAAGGGTGTATTGGACATTTTTACTTTTGAATACAATATTCACAAGTATGTAAGATTTGAACCTTTTAGTCAATCTAAAGTTTCATCTCTCACTAATCTATTGACCACATCAACAGATAAATGTCCAAGGCTTGATGTCAGATCATCATCAAATAATCTTCATTCTCCTATTGATCTTTTAAGGTTTAATTTCAGTATTAGAAATGTTAATGAACAATTCATTAATTTTTCTAATTTAGTAGAGTCCACAAGATTTTAGATTACTATCTGAAATATCTCCATCATAACTCCTTATGATAGGTGTATTACAGAATTCACGTTTATTTCCAATATTTAGAAATAAACAATGAGTGTATTCTAATATCTAGGTCATAGAGACATTCTCTAAGACTAAGGACTCTCCCACTGAAATTATGAAGTCTATCAATCCAATAGAGATTGTTGCAACAATTGCATCAATATCCATGTGGATGACTATTAAACCTATAAGATCAAGTTTCTAATCTTCTAATACATATGCAACTAGGAAGTGTCATTAGAAGATTGAGATACAATTATTAGACTTTATCTTATCAAATAAGTAAGCCAATTACAATGATCATATGCATATTATTCTGATGTACTATCCAATTCCTTCTCTAAGGATTCTAGATAGATTTGATAGTCATACTATCAACACATCAACTTATTGCAGTATTGGCATTCATCTAACTTTTTGGATGTCATATGGAAAACACAGAAATACAGTCAACTCTTTTACTTTCCTTCTTACTTGGGTCCAACCCATGCTTCCACTACACTCCCTTTATCTATAGACAACCATTGCTTGAGATGAGGGATCTCTTATGCTGAATTCAAAAGATTTCAATATAAGAGCATTTCAACATTTATATATTCTGAAGCTTCATGAATGACCAGAGTATAGACAGTAGAATGATGACAGTGATCATATGTACATGCATCTTAACTCTTGAAGACTTAGGTTCAGGCAGGTACTCAAATGATTTGAATACATCATCTCTTATAGAGCCACCATTCTACATGATGCAGAGAACCATGTCATTCATGATTAAATGTCAAGAGCACATATGTATGGCAGAACATCCTCTTAGATTTTATAAGGATTATTTGACAATTACGATCATCATTGACATGTCACTTCCGAAGTATATTCAATGAGGGATCAAGATTATAGAGACATACAATCCCTAGGGTTGTAGTCCTATTGTCTATTTAATTGTCACTCCTTATTATTATGAGGAAACTTGTACATTGCAACCACATACAATATGTGTCCAATTGCAAGTACAATATCTTAATCATGGATCCAATCCATGATATTTTACTGGTTATTATTGAGTATAGTATTGAGTGGGTTTAATGAATTTTTATCTGAAATAAGAAATTTGCATAAATATATATACACACATTTTACTTTGATTTAGGAATTTTTATATCAAAGTTGTCTTGCCTTGTCAACACTGAAGGTTCATTCCCTTAATCACTTTCAATGTAAGAGATATACTTACCATTATATCTCAAGCAAGATTTGGGATCTCCTTCCTTATCTTTGTTACATCCCAATAATATGAGAATCTGCAACTCTGATAAAAAGAAGCAGAAACATATTCCACCTTGCAAGTCCAACTTGCATTCCCAATTCGGTCTTTAACACCCGGGCCCATCACCCCTAAGGTGATGTTGACCCGTCGTTAATTGAACCAACCGTTAACATGATTAGTACTCGCTATGCGCAATCCAATATCGCCCCAATAATATAAGGATTCGATATTAGGGTCACTACGCATACGGCCTTACTCTTTTGAGAAGCAAAGAGATTTATCCAGATGCGCTTGCATATAGGAGTTGTCACTTCGTATATGTGTCTCCTATATGCAATCCCTGGCGACGGAAACCCTTCGCCTTGACGGGAGACCATGGATGTCACTTATGTGATCCTCAATCTCTTATTCAAATTTTCATTAATTATTATGAATCATATTCATATAATTAATTCTTTCAAGGGAAATACACATCTATTCATAATAGAGTTTTTTAATTGGATATAATTAACTTAATCAAATTAAATTAATTTTCAATCCAATTCAATCAACAAACTTGATTGTTTTTACTTGAATACATATATGGTATTATCTCAAAGTACGTATTAATTTGATTTTTAATAATTAGAAAAATACATCTTGATTTCTTTGGCATTATCGAGTCCCTACCCATTGTCATGGTCAGTACCGATGAAAGTGGGACGGACCGCAACCGGTGCGACCCACTACCCCAATGCTTCCCGTCTAGACACCATATCCACCTTAGGAAAGGATAATGCCAAATAGATCAATATGTACTTGAGATGATCATCGGTTCTTCAATCGAAATTATACCATATAGTAATAATCAAAATATTTTTGATTATAAGGAAATTTGGAAGCCAAATTCCCAATCCTATTCAAGCAAGTTGTTTGTTGATTGTGTTTCCAATTATGATCTAGATCAAATCTAATAAATTTATTGGTTGAGACCAAGTCAATTAAGTAAATAATCATCATTAAATATTTCTCAAATATTTTCCATAATTATTTCGTGTTAATACTAATTGACAATCACATGGTTCTTGATTACAAATGTAATTTCAGCAGTGACCCCTACTTACTAAAATTGACATATCTCAATCAATTTAAATCCAAATTAGACAAAATCAATTTTAAAAGATTGATAATTTTATTTATGATAGAACCTAAGTGATATTTCACTCATTTCTAGGTAGATCAAAACAGTAATTAACTCATTAATCATGTTAAGATTCATAGTTCCTGCAACAGTGAATACATGTTCATTAAAACGACCATATCTCGAGCAAATGGAATCCAAATTATGTAAACTCAGATCCTATGATTTCCTCATTTAATGGAGAACAAAATTCAAGTGTTTAATTCGTATTTAAACATTTTAAACAGGGCCAAATTTATTCACTAAACAGATGTGCGAAAATCAAATGCGATAAAAACTTTCGCGACCTTAACGAACCCAAGTCGTCCTAGGTTTGTGGAACGTATCCAAAACCTTTGACCTAAGGCTCTGATACCACTTGAAGGATATGAATAGATCCTCAAACGCATCACAGAAGCGTGAGCGTCGTATCGAATACGACGAAGAACGACTAGTCGAACTAGTTATTCTATGCAGCGGAATTTAAAATTTTTTCATGAGATGAAACCACATGATCCAAGAACGATTCTCAGATCGTTTCATCTAGAAACACAAAAATTATAAAGGAATACCTCTTGAAGCGTGGTTGATAGAGTCTCTACGAAAAGAGACCTCCTGTCTCAAGTCTGATCGTCTTGCGAGTGTGGGGATGAGTCGTGTGATCCTCGCAATCCAACAAGTTGATCCAAACACGGTGAACTCCTGATCTCGTCGTACAAGATCGAACACATTCTTTGCAAGCATAACATTCCAAAGAAGATGGAGAACCAAAGAACGTCGAAGCGGCGGCGCGGTGGCGAAGCGACAACAAAACTCTCCTCTAGGATTTTGGTGGACGACCACCAAGAGAAGGAGAGAAGATGTGGCATGTGGAATGAGAAAGAGAGATGTATCTCAATAGAATAACCCTAGAGAGCATGGTATGCCTCTCTATTTATAGGGTTTTGGGATCCATTGATCTCAATCTATGGGACACATAAAGTCAATGGATGAGATTGATTTATGTTTAATCCAATGGTCAAGATTGTTGTCGGTAAAAACCAACAACTAATAACTTAATTTAGATCAAATATATTTGATAAATCAAATACAATTCAATCCTTAAAGTAATACATACAATAATGGAGAGATTAGCATAGATATTGCTCCCCATAAGGAATAGGTAGGACGGCTACCAATTTCCTTGTGGGAATTGGTGGCCGTCCACCATGTCCTCATGGTGGAGGCAATCTCATGCAATCTCATGAGATTGCATATCTCCATGAGATTCTCCCATAATTTCCAACAATTTTTGTTGTGATTTATTCTTCAAAAATAATTCACAATTAATTTTGAGAATATTGCAATCTTGCCATTGGAAATTTGTGAATCACATTCACAACCCAAAATAAAATATAATTTACTTTTTCAATTAATTACACAATGTGTATCCAATACACATCAATAATTAATTAACAAATATAACTCTTTAGATATTCATCCAAGCACCAGCCTCTATGATTCAATAATTGAATCAACAACGGTATGATCATTAAGATGGCCATGGTACATAACCCTAATTGTACTAAGGGACCTATTATGCAAATTATTTATTCTTCATTTCAAATCAGGGAATGATATTTGCAATAACATTTATTGCATAATGGCTCGTCATGGGATCGCATGTCCAACAGGTGGATGATGAAGCAACAGTTACCGTCCGATTCTCATGATCGGACGTTCAAGATGAGGGCACGTGGCAAGTCCTAGCCTCACGCAGAACCATCAGGCTCGGGAAGTCCAAGTCAAGACCCAGCCACCATCGAATGCCACGTCAGCCCGAGCCTACGAGCCTCCCGAGCCTAAATCCTCACGTGCCCAGCACGTGAGGGCTAGGTAATTTACATGGACGACCCCGGAAGTTTTGGTATTTACACTTTGGTCCCCCAGCGCGTGCGCCACATCCGTACCCGGGTATTTTACAGGAAGGCTCTCAAGGTTTTACAGAATTACAATTTGGTCCCTATGTGTAATGGAAAAGTTTCAGAGGACCCCTCCCGGCTTTTACGAATTGAAAATAGGTCCCTCCAGGGACCTATTTGTAATATTTATCCTTTTATTTATCAAATTTTGATTATAATTATGCCCCTACATTGTTTTTACCATAACTTGAGCATCGTAACTCCAAATTGCATGATTTTATTATCGTTTTGATCCTTGTTTCTTCATTTATATCATGGCATGTTTAATTTTCTCATCTGACACCATTTTGAATATGATGAATTTTTAATGATTAGATGACGTCTCTTGCTCCAATGCCTTGTCATAAAATGGATGTTTTCTCATGATGTTATACTCAAAATGACCTTGATTTCAATCCACTTTTTGTTGCTCAATTTATTGATCTTTCTCGGGTATATTTGTAATAATCGTCTGTATATTCATAACTTACATTTAACCTTGCATTATTTTCATGCACACTCCCACATTTGCATTGAAAAATAATTAAAAAAAATGCATGCATCATATATCTGCATTGTTCTACATTTTACCTTGTGCATTTGCATGAAGGCCTGAAATTGAGAAATAGTTCACACTTGCTCTTAAATTGATCGAAATTCGATAAATAGATAGAGTAGCTCGTGTCCCTATGTTCGACCTTGGTAGACTTGCCAAATAAAAATAATCCAAAACATTCAAAGTGTGTGGTTTTTGATCGAACCAAATTTACCTCCTTTACTACGACATTCCTTGATTATTAAAGAGGAAAATTTGACGTTCATCAACCAGCTCACCTCACGTGACCATCCACGTGAGGCGCATATATTTTGCATAAAGGCCCTTACATCTTTTGTAATTTATTTTGAGTAATTTAAAATTGAACTACAGTTATAAACTTTTGGTTTATTTGCATATCATCCCTTGAGTTTATTTTATTTGCATTCATGCCCCTGTTAGTTCATCAACTTTTATGCTTTTATTTCCATTTTATAAATAGTATCCGTGCTCCAAAAAATATCAAAAAATAGGGTTAAGCTCTTTCTCTCAATACTTTCACATCACATTTTTAGATTTGTAATCTAGAATTTTTCCTATTTTATAAAAAAATCAAAAGAGCTCATTTTATCCCTGATTGATTATAAAATCCTGAAAAAAATATAAAAATACATTGAAAAATTCTACAAAAATTGTTTTCTATCTATTTTAGGTTGTTTTACCAGTTATCCAAAAATCAATCAAAAATATAAAAGAAAAACCTTAAAAATCACAAATAACCAAAGATCTTATAAAAATTTTAAAAAATTCATTAAAAAATCCAAAAATAATTTTCTTGGTTATGTAAATTTTCTTTTTAAGTATATTTTGATTTAAAAATGGTTTTGGGATTTTCAGTGTGGTTACATATTTTTAAAATAAAAAATACTTTTTTTTGCTTCATTGTGTCTTGTTTTTCCTTTTTAATTCAATTTAAAATGCCTGAAAATTTGCAAAAATAGCCAAAAAATACAAAAATAGTTAAAAAATTTTTAGAACCCAAAACATTTTACTTCATGTATTTTGTTTATTTTTATTTTTTTATAATTGTATTAACATATATTGTATATATAGTCATATATATTCTATATTCTATTTTAAAAAAGAAATAAAAAAAGATAATATAAAAAAATAAATATAAAATTAAAACAATTAAAAAATTTATAAAAATAAAAATCCTTAATAATTATAAAAATTAAAAACCGACAAAAATCATAAATTGGTCATGTATTTGTAAAGACAAATTCCTTGTGTTGATTTTTTTATCTCATTTACTCTACACCCTTGTTTCATTTATTAGACCCCTACATATTTCTCATTATACATCTTTAGTAGGATATTATAAATCTTGATTCACACTTGCTTGACTTGCTTGATTTACTCATTGTGTGAGTTAATTGTTGATTGACCTCAGGTTATGTTAGTGGTCGCCTCAATGACAATATATCTTCGCTTCCATGAGGATACCATTTTAGACCCTTGCCAAATCATAGTCATCACCTATCAGGTGCATTTCTAACATCCTTAAGCTTAAGCGTACCTTCATTGGCATCCCGTAATATGGCATTGCCAATGCAAATACCATGGGATACCTAATCATTCCCCATCTTCAATGTGCCCAAACCACTCGATGTATATGTTGAAAAGAACTCCCTGCGTGAATCAACATGAAGAGTAGAGCCATTGTCAATAAGCCAAGAAGTACCATCATGGACGACATTTACCATCTCCTCATCACAGATAATGAGGAGTTCATGTTGCATGGCTGCAGCAATTTGTTCATTCTTCTTTTCTTGGTTGTCCTCTCCATTCATGGTATCCCTCTTAAGTTGAAAGCAATACTTCTTAAGTACCCTTTCTTCTTGAATAATGATACACCGTGTTCTGATTTCTGGACCTTGATTTGCTTCTGCTATTGTCTCTCCCCTTGTCATTATTGGTTCTCCGTGATAAGAACATATGCATGCAAAAAGCTTCCTTGAGATTTCTTGTGTATCTTATCATTGAGAATGACTGACTTCACATTCTCCAAAGAGATCTTCCCTTCCGCTACAGAATTGGTAAGTGAAATCCTGAAAGTTTCCAAGAATCAGGTATAACGAGCGATAATAAGATCAAAACTTCTTCAAACTTGATACCCATGCCTATCAACTGACTAATTACGCCTTGGTAAACATTCCAAAAAAAATTCCAACATGGAACTTACCTCCTTGAATCTCAAGCTCACAAGTTTCTCGGTAAGAAACAACTTATTGCTTCATGTCTTGGACGCATATAAATTCTCAAGTTTTAACCATAAACTTCACGCATGTTTTTTCTTCAAAGATATGGTTGTAGATATTTTCATCTACAATCTGTTTGATAAAATTGCAAACATGTTCGTGCTCGAATTCACATTCTTCATCCGATTTTTCATCAGCATTTTGGTTGGAGAAAATCGGAAGGTACATGAACTTCATATATAAAAGATCTTCCATCTTATTTTTTTTCATAAAATATAATTAGTCTCGGTCAAATTGATCATACGACTTGAACCAAAATCCATCATATAATCTGTCATTTAACAGGCTCTGATATCACTTGTTGGGCAAAAAACAGAACGGATGCTCACAACAAATGCGGAAGCGTATCGAATAAATCTCAAGGCAGAGAACAAGATGTGCACCTCCACAAATCAAATGTCCGTTCAATCCGATGATAAAAATGCAATAAATACAACACAAACACACGAAATTTTAACGTGGAAATCCCCGAAATGGGGGGGGAGGGGAAATTACGGTGCCGACTCGACCCGAGCACACTTCTCCCCTATATGATGATAAAATAGTTCCCTTTGAAGGCTATACAAAGCAATAAAAACTTCCCTCTAGTGTATCGACAAATCTTCACACCAAGCAAATGAAAGGGAAGAAGATGTAGAAAAATCATCCAAAGATGACTGTCCAACTTAGATCCACAACAGCCCAAGTACGGCTCCTCTTCAGTGTGGTCTATCGCGACGAATCGTGATCCAATACTTGCGATTTGGAGGAAGAGAAGAGGTGAACTATGCAGCCTTATTTCTTGTACAACAAGAATCAGCGGCAGCCCTCCTAGGGAAAACAGATTGTCCAAAAAACCCTTGCAGTTATGGCCGCCAGCACCCAAAGATGGCTAGGATAATTTCAAAATTCAGTGGTGAAATTGCAAGAAAGCCATACAAGGCTGGAATTAATTGTGGGCTATAGCCCAACAATTTGGACTTGCAATATGTACATGTTGTCTTCACTTACCATCAGGGGCGGAACCAGTAATTTCATCAAGGAGGGGTCGAGTATACAACTATTATGTATGCTCAAAAATAGAAAAATCTATGTATATTTGAATGATATTTTTAAATAGAATTAATATTTTTAAAATGAACATCTTTCAATCTTGATAAATGTAGAATTTAAATCTGTTATTAATGTTAGAATTTCGAATAGATTGGTATTTTCCGTGGCTATTTTTAAAATTAGATAAATATACTAATTTAAGCCCCTCTAAATCCATCCTAAAAAGGCTAAATTATCAAGTGAAATTTTAAAATAAAAAAAGATCATGCTTAAAAGGGAACAATAAAAGTTATTTTATTTATAAAGAGTAATAAAAATAATGGAAGAGATAAATAAACTTGAATACAATTTTATATCAATTTATTTTAATACTTTGGAAGTGATTGGATAAACCACATAAAAGAAAGTAAAATTGATGGAGATAAGATTCGAACACTGGTCTCCAAAATATTAACCTTGCCACTCTACCACTTAAGTATTTAATAATTCTACAACATTTTTCTAACAATATTAATTATAATACAATTAAGAAGGAGCCATATTAAAAACTTAATATATTTTATAAGTGACGCATAATAATCATGGGGGGTTATAATGTATACTAGTTCCGCCCCTGACTCGATACAATTTTCTATCAAATTATTTTAATACTTTGAAAGTGATTGGATAATCCATATAAAAGAAAGTAAAATTAATGGAGATAAAATTCGAACCCTGGTCTCCACAGTAATAGTCTTGCCACTCTACCACTTGACCATTTAATGATTCTACAACATTTCTCTAACAAACATCAATTATAATACAATTAAGGATGGGTCGTATTAAAAACTTAATACATTATATAAGTGACGTATAATAATCATGGGGGGGGGGCATGGCCCCTTCATAATGTATACTAGTTCCGCCCCTGCTTACCAACACATCCTAGTTGGGTGCCCCTTGCTCTCACTGCCATATACCAATATTGGCAAGAGAGATGTAAAAGATGCTGGAACAATCTACATTTCTCATACCCTATTATTTACAAACTTTCTCATCATTTCAAACTAGTAGCGAGAAGAAAGGCCATCCATACTACTCCAGTTTGCCCTGGATTTGGTTTTTCAAGTTGTTGACTCATCTCCTACTTGAGTGTGGATCCTCTACAGTAATGCAGAAGTCTGCAGTAAATCTCAACTGCGTTCGAGCTATTCGATCTTGATCGAACGGTTCACACGATAAGACCTTAAAAAAATATGAATTTCGTGGGAACCGCTCAATTAAGATTGAGCGGCTCGAACACGGTTGAATTTATAGCAGACCTCTGCATTACTGCAGAGGATCTGCTCCCCTCCTACTTTCAATCCTGCTTTTTCTGTCCTTTTTTATGTTTGAACCCAGTGATGTTGGGTCACGGTTTATAAATATGTTTTGATGTATATTGGCCCCTTGCTGGTATGCTCGGTCGGCAGCACCGGCCTCTTTTTGTCCTTGGCTTTCTCGAAGGCTTTATGGTTCGGTTGCTTGGATGAATGCATTTATGCACGTTGCTGGCTAAAAAAGCGGTACTCAAACGATAATATCGAAAATTAGAGGAAAATATATAATTATCAAGATTCGAAGATAATGACAAACAGTAAAATTATATCTGTAGAAAATAAGACTGATAGAATCCATATATGAAAATATTATTCTTCTGGGAGAGATTTCCTTTGCGAAAGCAATGGGTCCGCATAAAGATGAGAATGCCATCCGACGGGCGTGACTCAAACTTGTGGGTCAGCGGCCCCGTGGAGCCCAAACCACCGAAAGGGTACACGTGTCCCAGACCCACCGGAGGGACAACTTGCACCCGAAACCGGGGGCTGTCTCCATGGACCTCCTTATCTATCCTCGTCTCGCTCCCAAACAGACGCCATTTAAGTTTCCTTCAACGTCTCACCTTGCTGGAGATAATCTATAAAAAAATCCCCACTTCACTTGTGAAGATATATTAATATCTCCGACACATAGGCCTTGCTTGGTAGAAGAATAAGCACTGGAATAAGGGGTCAATTCTCTTCTCGACACGGTTCCCAGTGGTACAACTATTCCCCATTATTCCATCTTATTTCACTCTTACTCATATCTTTATCTCACCTTACCTACATTTATTTCATCTTATTCTCCTTATTCCTATCTTCTAGCCGAACAGAGAATAGACTATTATTCTCCTTATTCTCCATCCTTATTCCTGCTTATTCTCGAACCGAACAGGCCCGTAATGTTTAGTCATCCCAAAAGGAGATAAGATTGGTGGGGATGGCAGATAATGACGTGATATAGAATATGGGGAGGATAATGTTGTGCTTACTCTGTTCCCTGTTAAATTCCGGAAGCGTGTCTTTCTCATGGTGATCCTGTGAAGGACTCTAGTCAACAATGCTGGAATATCCATGGCATCAGTGTGGCGGTGCGTGCAGTAGGGTGTGGATTAGAGCGTATAATGGGGTTAAAGTATGTGACGTGGAGAGGATCCTGAGTATGGTTAACGTTAATTAGTATGCAGTAGGAGTACGGGACTTTGCCATGCGTGATAATGTTGACTTTCTTTCTGTTTTTAGAGCATCCCTCCATTCGGTCATTATATTAATCTACTGCTTAAGATTGACTCTCAGTATCGGGTAGTTTCTTTCCTTATTGCACGCACGGATGTGATCTGCAAACATCATAAATGGAATCCCCATCGAAACAAGTCCAAGAGAGGTGAGAAAGATTTGTTTAAAAATGTGACATCTGCAGAGGTAAGTTATACAGGAACCTCTTAGAGACTGGCTTTACTGTATTACAGGGGAATAGCAGGAAAGAATATATAATTGTTCGAGAAAAAGCAAGAAAGGCACTAAAATAAATTACACTAACATTATTGCTAGAAAATAAGAATGCGGAAGCATATCAGAAATAAAGGCAATAAGAACACGAGATTTTTACATGGAACCCTAGTTCCTAAAGCGAGATGAAACCATGAGAGAATTCTACAAAGGGCTGATATGTCTATTGACTTTCTCATCTAATACAGGAGGTCAAGGCTTTTTATATAACCTCCACAGACCCTCCAAGTTCCACCACTAATAGATATATGACTAAACCTTGGATGTGGAATGCATAACGCAATATACTCCAACAATTATATTTCTCTCAGGAATAAATCCGCAAGTAACTTGAAGAAAATGCAATGTATTTCAAAGTATAGGTCAAACCGTCGAAGAAATTCGAACTATCCTAGCAGTCAATGGCTTGTAGATGTTATACTGGTATAGACATAGGTTGTAGATCGTCTGGTGTACAACAGTGTGCTGTAACCATGGAGAACCGTTCGATCACAATCGGTGGCACCCACGCATTAGCCCACCACAACCGCAAATTTATACGCATGCGGCTCTTTGCTGTTACAGCAAGCAGAATCCAAACCGATGGGCATCGGCGTTAGATCTTATCTTCAGTTTAGAAAAAAGGTTTATTCGACCATTCCAGTTAAAGTAGCTTTTTCATTCATCGTGTAATCCTCAGGAGATTAAACCATTTCGTTTCCGACTAAAAGGGAATAAAAAGCCTCCCCAAACTTTGGACTACATTGGTATTAATTTGCACAAAATCCAGCGCATGATTATGACTTGTCTAGCATTTGACAAGAGTATTTTCCCAGAATGGAGAGAGAAACCAAAATATCTCCCATTCTTGGGTCCGAATCCAAAATAATGCCCGGACTGGTGATATATCGGCAAATGGTTTGCCGCTCGCCCATGTGGCGCGGCGAACCATTTGTCGTGCCCGGTGGCACGGTCAGCGAGGCACGCGGTCTTCGACACAGACGACGGGACAGTGCGGCAGAAGCGGTCGGCGACCCGCCCTGCACGGCATACGGTTTGTCGTGCAACGGCAAACGGTTTGCCGCTGGGCAGCATATAAATAGCCTGCCCGAGCCCCACATTCCCCCACACTCACACAACCCTCTACTCATACACTCCCCCTCTCAAGGTTTTCATCCCCTACTTCTATTCCCTTCTAAGGTATGAATTTTTTTTATTTAAATTTTGGAAATTATTAAGTATAAATTTTAGATGTCTTTTATTTAATTAGAAAATTATTTAGTTGTCATTCAATTGTTTTATTCCTTAAAATGAAGTTGTTATTTAGTTTTTCACAGTTATTGATAGTTGTTTAGTTCTTAATAATTGTTGTACTTAGGAAGTTGTTGTTTATTTCGAAATAACTATAATTTGGAAGTTATTTAGTTCTTGATAGTTGTAGTATTCCATCTAACGAAGAGATTAGTTTAGAATTACATAAAATGTCCTACATGCCCACATGATAATATTAGGAAAATTAGAGTCACATTAAAATGACATACAATGCCCCCATGACACACACTAAGTCTTCCTACAGATTTTATGTATTTACATATATACATATATACACGGACACACACATACACGTAGATATATATACATACTTCGTACATTTGAATCAATCTCTTTAACTTATATTGAACCCCTAGCTTAGATTTTATGCTTCATTGTGACGTAATAATTATTATATGAACACCCTAATATATGTGTATGTACTTATAGATTGATAATTGTACCTATAATAAAAATATTAATAAAAGACTCGATGTACTAACTTCGATCCTACGTGTCGCGGTCCACCCTGCCAAGCGCTGCTCCTGAACTCGATTTGTCGAGAGGAGGAGGGGTGGACCGAGACCGGACTCTTGGGTTGGAGGTTGGTGGTCGAGTAAATGTTCTTTCAAGTAGAACTGTTGTTTATGAATCAGTTTTCCGCAGATATGCCTGTAACTATAGTTTGATAATTGGACTCCATTCTAAGAGTACAGTTTCGGTCTACCCCTTCTCCTGTTGACGAATATAGTTCATGAGTTACAGAAATTAATTAAATACTTATGTAGGAAATTAATTGAAGTACTTATGTTGATAATTAATTAAACACTAAATAATTAATAAATAATTATAAATATCATAAATTAATTAAGATTTTTTTAATAAGAGTAATAATTATTACGAATCTTAATATTATTAATAATTATACCACCGTTAAAATAAATCTGAATATTAGTCAGAAACTATCATTAAATTAATGTATATCACAATTAATTACGAATTTAAAATATCCTAACATTAATTAAGAATCTTAATTAAAGTACTTATGTATAAATTTAATTTGAAAATAATTATTTATTAATTAATTAAAAATACCATAAATTAATTAAGATTTTTTAAATTAAATTAATACTGATTACGAATCTTAATAATATTAGTATTTAACTACCATCAAATTAAATTAGACCACGATTAATTATGAATTTAAATTGTACTAGCATAAATTAGGATATTAATTATGTACTTACGTAGAAATTAATTCAATAATAAATATTTCTAAATAAAATATGAAGGTAATTAATTAATTAAGAAACAATTTAAATACAGTAATAATGGTTTGGAATATTAATATTAGTATTTATACTATAATTAATTTAATTTATACTACCATTAATTACGAATTCAACAATAAATAATTATAAATTAGTTATAAATACCATAAATTAAGTAAGATTTATTTTAATTACAAATTGAATGATTAAACTACCATTAATTTAAATTAAAATATCATTAAGTAGGAATCTTAATTAAATTGGTGTTATACTTAAAAATAGTAGAGCTATTTTAATGGCATTAACTTTTAGTTGTCTATAGGAAATGGGTGATGTCGCTGCACTTTTTGTGTTCTGGGACGGACGAGTTACAAACATAGAATCTGAGATCAGTTACGAAGGAGGTGAGAGTGATATGATCGGAGTGCCTGTATCATGTAGCTATAATGATTTACTAGCGTACATATACAGTCTTACGGGCTATACTCCAGACTTGTTCTAGATTACTGTGACGTGCAAGTGGCCCACAAATGCAAATTCCTTCCGTCCAATCATTATTGGATCGGATAAAATAACGAAGTTGATATTGCAAGTGAGTCGACAAATGGGGATGATGGAACTACTGATTGAGGCTGTAGAGATTTCTTCACACCAACGGAACGTGGCATCATCATCTATGCAAGAGTTGGACCTTAACATATCTCTTTACGATGGAGTCGAGGAAGAGGATGACGCTGAAGACAATGAACACAATGATGTTGAGGACGAGGGGGAAGAGGAAGACGAGGGGGAAGAGGAAGACGACGAGGAAGACGATGAGGATGAAGAACAGTCTAGGAGCAGAACTACTCAATGAGAGGGAGTGTTTACCGATCATGGTCAAGAGTCCCTTCTTCATTCGATACATCAGGAACCTATTTTCGATCCACCTGTAGACTATGGGATGGATTTAGACACGATGGAGGATCTTCCAGACTTCTTCGGGTCTGATGATTGGATCTTCGACACATTTGCAGAGGAGATGCCATTTTTAAATGAAGTTGCGGAGCCAACATCCGAGGGCGCATCCGGTAAAGATTATTGGTTGAATCGTGCGTTCGACTCGAAGACTTCCTTAGTGGCCGAGTTAAGCACTTGGAGCATGACAAAGCACGCCCAGTTCAAGGTGGACGCCTCGAAGAGCTCCCAGTATACCGCACGTTGCATCTTCAAAGATTGCGGATGGAGGTTGCATGCATCGTACAACAGTCAACGAGACAATTGGGTTGTGCGTAGTTATCGTACGGAACACACTTGTCGCAATGCAATATTACTCGTTGACAATCGAACATGCACTGCGAAATTTGTTGGAAGATTTATTCTTGCCACTTTACGGTCCAACTTAACTCTTACGCCAAGCGTCATCCAGTCACTTGTCCAAGACAGATACAATGTGCGCATATCTTATAATAAGCATGGAATGGGAAGCGACGAGCAATGGAGAAGATTTTTGGAGATGCTGTTGGCTCATATGCGGACATCCGACGATTCATGTGGTTGATGAGGCACTGCAATCCTGGTTCCTTTTATGAGTTCGAACATCAACCGGCTGTTGATCCCAAAACAGGGGCTCCTGTAGAAGGCAGAAATGCCTTCTTTCGTTTGTTCTGGGCTTTCGCTCCGTCAATATAAGGTTTTGCACACTGTCGTCCAGTACTGAGTATTGATGCCGCGTATTTATGGGGAAAATATAAAGGACACATCTTAGCAGCTACATCCGTCGATGCCAACGGGCACCTCTTCCCAATTGCTTTCGCAGTTGTTGAGGGTGAAACTTTGGACTCATGGGGTTTCTTCCTCCATAAATTGTCGGGTATCATTGACCGTGATGGAATATGCTTCATTAGTGACAGATTCCCAGGTCTGAAGAACTTACTTCCGCGGCATTTTCCACCTGAGAAAGGTCACTGCCACCGTTTTTGCCTTCGTCACATGCAAGCCAATATGCACCGAGCCGGACACACAAACAGATGGATCCAGAAGAAATTCTACAGTGCAGGTGCTGTTACAAGCAAGTATGAGCACGAGAGGATTCTGCATCAAATCCGTACAACGGACTCGGATGCGTATGATTGGATAATGAGGCAAGAAGGCGGAGATCGTCGATATTGGGCATGCGCACTCGATGATGGTCGGCGGTGGGGTCTGACCACATCGAACCTCTCTGAAAGTTTCAACAGTGTTCTTAGAGGAATACGTGGTCTACCGGTGCTAACACTTGTCCTGGCCGTCTTTTACCGGCTCATCACGTACTTCGTGGAAAGACGTAAGTTTGGTGCTCGGATGACAGGCCACCTTATGCCTCGATATGAGAAACTAACAGATGGTCTTGTACAATCCGCGCGTGGTCTACTGGTTGAGCAGATCACACTTACGGATTTCGAAGTGCGTGCCCCGGAGGGAAATTACACAGTTAAAATGAATAGTCAGCAATCAGTATGCACATGTGGTTACATGCAGGCCATGAGGATAATTTGCCCTCATATTATTGCGGTCTGTGGCAATGTCAATGTCAGTACCGAACATGTGAAGCTTTGTGCTGATTTTTATACATCAAATGCATTCCGGGCCACTTACGCACCAGCCTTTGTTCCGATCCCCGATCGGCGATTTTGGCCACCCTTAGAGCCATCCCCATTACTACATCCCAATGTTGTTCCGGCACCTGGTCGACCAAGAAGACGACGCCTACGAGGTAGCATGGACGAGATGGGAAAAGTGCAAGTAAGGTGCAATCAATGTAAAGAGCACGGTCACGACAAGACAACGTGTGACCGACGTCACCGTTAGTTTCTATGTAACTTTTTTTGCAAATAATTGTAAACTCTTTCTTAAGTAATGCACCTTTTTGATGTTGTCATATGCAATATTTGGATTTAAAAAAATGATTTCCTTCGTATTATAAAGTGATATACTTTTCTAGCATAGCGATGGAGGAATTTGCAGGACCTGCCGATGCGTCTGTACTTACTAGGCAGAGGGAACATCTCTCTGGTCAACCACTCACAGATAGTGATACGGTTAGTAAAAAAATAAGCATCGCCTTTCAAGTTAGTTCAATATAATCTATGATTTCTTTTATTCAGGCACATCGCTTTGTCGAGCATGGCCGAACACTTAATCGGATACTGGAGGAGCCACGCAGCGATGCCGTAAATCGGCAGATTGAGATCGCTGGATTCCATTGCATTTCGAACCTGAGACGGGCCACAATTGATCAGGCCCTTATGAAGGCACTCGCTGAGAGATGGCGACCAGAGACTCATACTTTCCACCTTCGACAGGGCGAGGCATCCGTCACCTTGAAGGATGTTTCCATACTCACAGGTCTGAGAGTGGAATCGTTGCCCATCACCGGTTTGGAAGAACACGCTCAGCTGGATTGGGGTTTATACTGCGCGCAAGTATTCGGTACCAATCCTGATGATAGCGAGGACCAGGAACTAGTGAGGGGAAGCTTAGGCTAACGTGGATAGCCAAGACTCTTCTAACCTCCACTGCTCTGTAATCGACGGATCCCGTTCGAGCTGTACAAGTTGCCCGTGCATTGATTCTATTTCAAATTGGCACAAGTTTGTTGCCAGATGCTAGCGCGGACAAGGTGCATCTACGCCACCTTCTACTCTTGGAGGACCTCGAGAGTTGTGGACGTAGGACATGGGGTGCAGCTGTCCTAGCACAGATGTACTACCAGCTTGACCAATTTTCTCTCATGAACATTCGGAGAGCATACGTATTTTGGACCCTGCTATAGGTAACAACTCTAAATTATTCTAATTTTCATCTAAACTTATATAATACGATTTCTTTCACCATATAGGCCTGGTCTTGGGAGTATATCCACATTGGTCGCCCCCGACCGTATCAGCTGGTAGAGGCTACACTGCGCTCTGCCTCTTACGCAGCAAGGTCAATATAACTTCATAACTGCTTATGTGAATTCATTTCGATATGGACCTTATATTTTATAATTTTTCATTAGGTGGACGGGCGGAAGGAGGTCACATAGAGAGAATGTGTCGACCACTCACATGTCATTTTATCGTAATGAGTTGGATTTGAAGGAAGAACATCAGGTACGTAACCTAAATAATTCCTCAAGAGAAATTAAGGTCTGAACAATATTAACACCCTCCTGATAACTGATGCGGTGGACATCCTACGAGGCCCAACATGTGTTGCAATTACCAGAGATTTGTTGTGAGGGCCAAGCTATCTGGCATTCGCAGACAGTACTTATATACTTCAATGTCGTTGTCATGCATGCACCCGATAGGGTAATGCGGTAGTTCAGGTTGAGACAACACATTCCTAATGTAATGCCGCAACTCCCCTCGGAGGACAGACGGGCTAGAGCACGAGACGATCAGCCCTATGATTGGGGGCTACACCATCAAGAGCGTCTGGCTCAATGGCAACAGTGACTGAACGATGTCGTTGAAGAGAGGAATTTGGATAAGACACCTGCGGATGTCTTGTCCGACTACCTTACTTGGTATTGGCAGATTACGCGATGTTGGATTGCTATGACCATACCACCACCCCGCCAAGCGTATGAACCACACGGACCGAGGTGGAACCAATTGGTAATTTCGTACCTAATACAAAATATTTTAAAAATAATTTCTTCGTAGCTTACGATTTAAACTTCTCCTCTATAGGTGAACTCCTTGTTTCGTGTGAGGGAACTGATGACGGGACATCGAAGGAGCACTGAATTGCAACAACTGATTGGTTATGTGGACTACACCATCCACAATATGTCACTGGTGGATCCGGGAATACATGATGTCCCCCCCATCTACACTTCATACACCGAGCCCACGACGTTTGCTTTCCAACAGTGGGGTGATCAATACACTTCCAGGGCAGAGGAAGTTCGACCGTCGTATCAGGCGACACAGTCCTACACCCAGCCCTACATTCCTCAGATGCAGCAGATGGGTTCCGCACTACCATCATTTTACTTGCTTTCCACACAGGATGCTCAGCCCTCTCAAGCACATCAATACTTCTGGCACATGGGGCCAAGTCAAAGCCAACCCTCTTTCGTTGGGCTCCCGGGTTATGGCGTTGGACCAGCAAGTTGGGGTATGCAATCATCAGCAATGGATCTCCCCAGAGTATCCACTGAATCCTTGCCGGTGACAATACAGGAGCCACCTCGTGCTTCAAACGTATCAAGTCAGAGAGGGGGTGGTGAACCTGAGAGAAGAACCGTTGCAAGCCGTGGTAGGGGTCGGGGCGATGCAGGTAGGGGGACAACAGCGGGAAGGGGGGAGGCGGGCTCAGGGACAGGAGAACAAAGGAGGGGGGAGAAAGGGAAAGCATCTTCATCAAAGGGACCACTATCACATATTGTACACCACACGAAAAATTGGTTTCATTGATTGTACCCTTATGTTATCCCCATTTACGCAAAAAATATGATGTTTTGGTTTAATTTTTCTTTAATGTTGTTAAGCAATTTCGTGCAAAAGAATATTATTTTTATGATTATTAATGACATTAACGTTGATTTCTACATTATTTTTTCAAATTAATTAACATCCGAACAGGACATGGCCAAGACACGTATCACAGCTCGTAAGTCGGTGCGTCTGCCCGACAACCGTTTCTTAGCAGTACGTTCTCCACCGAGTCGGGCCTCCAGCCGTGTACCATCCCACGCTCCGCCGTCAGCGCATCGACCGCCATCTACGGCCCCAAGCATGGCACCAACCGCATCACAACCGGAGCCAGTGGAGATGGTACCTCATCTCCAGACGACCGAGACAGAGTCACAGTTCACCCCTTATTCCCCGCAAGGCAGTCCAATCCCGAGTTCATCCTATAGCGAGACGTCACCGCTTGTAGAACCTATCGATGAGGAAGAAACTTTATACGCTGACTTAGCTGATCTACATTACACTATCGCATTGAAGTATGCACGTTTGAGTGCACTGCGTGGAGAGCGAGTGAGGTTAGGTCGTCAGTAGAGTTAGTACATTTTGTTGTTATGTTTGAAATCTAGTGATGTTTATGTTTACTTTAAGGTTCTCTTGCATCTGTAGTTCTGCATGTATCTTTTTCAAGTAAATGAAATATTTCAGCTTCTACTACTTGGAGAATTTATGAATGTATGTGTGTCCCAGTTACATGTTAAATATATTTCAGTTCCCATGTTAAAAATGTTCACTTAATTTTAATATAAATTAAAGAACTTTATTGTTAAATCCATGTTAAAAGATCCAACATTCATCTACATTTTTTTTGAAGCCAAGAAGAGGGGGATACACTCGTTGGTGCTCACCCCAATTTATTAAGAGTGAAAGAAGGTTTTACAAAAAAGAAAAAAAAAGAGAAACAAAGCCTAATATTACTTAATAAAGATACAAATATCATAACATATTAATCTACATATAAAGATATTTAATATAGAAATTATAAGTATCATAACATATTAATTATAAATATCATCTAAATATAAAGATATTTATGATAATAGTATACAAATATCTAATATAGAAATTATAAGTATCATAACATATTAATTATAAATATCATAACATATTAATTGCTAAAACTATACGAATTATATTTTTAAATTAAATAAATATTACTTAATAAAATATAACGTTTATATAAATGTATTTTTAATTGTTACATAATATTTATTATTAATGTTTTAAAGTTACTCATAAATAAATACCAAAGACACTACTAAAGTCTTACTTAAGTTATATCATAACATAATAATTGCTAAAACTATACGAATTATATTTTAAAATTAGATAAATATTACTTATTAAAACATCACGTTTATATAAATGTAATTTTAATTGTTACATAATATTTATTATTAATATTTTAAATGTATTCATAAATAAATACCAATTACACCGCTAAACTCTTACTAAGTTATATCATAACATATTAATTGCTAAAACTATACGAATTAAATTTTTAAATTAAAAAATCATTATTTAATAAAAAATCACATTTATATAAATGTAATTTTAATTGTTACATAATATTTATTATTAATATTTTAAATTTACTCATAAATAAATACAATATACACATGTCAACTCCTAAGTTAAAGCCTTGTACAAGTTTGGGCGGGAACAGGCATTCGCAGCAAATGGTTTGCCGTAGGTGGCAAACCATTTGTCGCGCTCTCCACGTAAGCACGGCAAATGGTTTGCCGCACCACATAGGCGAGCGGCAAACCATTTGCCGATATATACCCAGTCCGAGAAATATTTTCAACTGATACCCATAATGGGAGATACTTGTGTCTCTCCCTCTCCATTCTTGGAAATACCTCATTTAACAACGTGAATCTTTCGGCAACTTTGAATTCCGGGGTACCGCTCGGTTTCCGGTCGAGTACTGTATATGGTTCGATTGATGGTGAAAGATAGGGTTCAGATAATATTATTTTTACTTAGAGTGGGTAAAAGTGTGGTGATGGTTGCCAAATTACTCTTAGTTCATATGGCAAAAATCCAGCCAACAAACCAATTTTTGAGGTTACAAGATTAAATGAATCATATATCAATCAACCAAATTTTAAGAGTTTAATAGTAAATCTAATTTATATCATCTTTAAAATTATCAAATTAATCAAAATTTTAAAATAGTATTCTCCCTTCATGATGCTCACTTTCAAGGATTGTGTGATTATTTTTAAAAGAATTTTTTATATGAATATGATACAATAATATTTCTTTATTAAGGAAATGTATTTCTATTTTTAAGGATATGAATGCGGATGAAAATATTTTTTGGCAGATATATTCTTATATATCCATATTGTTATTACTATTTTGTTAATACAGAGAACAATACCGATATCATTTCTGTTTCTCAAAGATAATTTATATGATCCATATTTTTGGGCAAATTTGGATATATTCATATACCTCCAACATTATATTTGTTTATGCAAATATGGATATGTATTTTGATATTGGCGGATACAAAAATGGATAAAGATACGATATTTTGCGGAAATAAATATGAATATGGATACCTTTTTCATTTTTTAGGATATGGATACGATTAAAGTTAGACTGTTGCTATTCATCATTAAAAATAAACTGGTATCGATAGCAATCTCTATATCAACAAAATAATAATAACAACATGGATATATAATGATATATCTACCAAAAATTAACTTCATCCATATTCATATCCTTAAAAAATAGAAATAAATTTTTTTAAAAAAGAAATAATATTGTATCATATTCATATAAGCAAATTCTTTTAAAAATAATCACACAATCCTTGAAAGTGAGCATCATGAAGGGAGAATGCTATTTTATAATTTTGATTAATTTGATAATTTGAGTGATGGTATATATTATATTTACTATTAAACCCTTAATAATTGGTTGGTTGGTGTATGATTCATTTAATATTGTAACCTAAAAAGTAGGCTTGTTAGCTTGATTTTCGCCATGTAGACTGGGAGTGATTTGGCAACCATCCACCAGACTTTACCCACTCTAGGTAAAATCAATATTTACCTAGAGGACCCAAACCCGTGAAATATAATGATTGTAGTTGCATGAGGTTCTTATATTCAAAGAAGATTTTGAATCGCTTTTTCTTTTCCAAAGTAATTGCAACTACTTTTGAGGTAGGAAAAAACAGAGTAATTATCATATGGCTGGTGTAATGCTTTGTTAAGGATGTAACTGTTGGGAACTCGAATCTAATCTGCTCCCTAATCCATCTTAAGGGGTTTCAGTTCTGAAATAAGCAGGAATAAAGATTGGAAAATAAGAGAAGAAACGTTTATTCTCTGTTCGGATGGAAATGTAGGAATAAGGAGAATAAGGTAGAATAAAAGTAGGTAAGGAGAATAAGGTGGAATAAAAGTAGCTTGGAATGCAGGTTTCAACAAAATCAATAAAGCCTTTCTTTTTCTTTTTCAGAAGAAGGATGCATCCGAATGTGCTGAGGATTACCGCCCCATCACCATCTCTAATGCTATATACGTGATTATGTCCAAGATTCTTGCTGAAAGGCTCGGTGAGGTTCTTGATGACTTGGTCTCTCCAGTATAATCTGCTTTCATTTCGAGAAGACAAATTGGCGACCGCTTGGTAATGGCCTCTGAGATTGTTGATGACTGGTAATGACCATATTCAAGTGTGATGTGACGTGTCAATTGGTGCTTCCTCTGGTTTGTGCTGGCTAAAATGGGTTTTCCGGATCTGTGGATCTCTTAAATGAAGTGATGTGTGACCACTGCATCTTAGTCGGTTCTGTTGAACGGTCGCCCTGAGAGAGGTTTCTTTCAGCCGCAACAGTATGTTCGCCAGGGGTGCCCTCTGGCGCCACTCCTCTTCGTTTTAGAAGGGGATGTTTTGCCTTCTATGGTCAGTCAGATGGTGGCTCAAGGCCTCACAACATGTTACTCATTGGGGGACATCTTCATCCACGTTCTCCTATATGTAGATGATACTATCTTTTTTTATGGAGGGATGTTCTGCTGAGGTGATGGGTATGTCGATGATTGTGGAAATCTATGGGGAGATTTCTGGTCGCAAGCTCAACGGGGATAAATCCAGTGTGACCCCTTTTGGTCTAATGGAGGAGGAGGCGGAGGCTTGCTCTATGGAGTTGGGGTGCACGTGAAGTTCGTGGTCAATTAGGTACATGGGATTACCTTTGGGTCTTGGTCGCCTCTATCTATCTAACTGGATCCCACTGGTGGAAAAGCTGGAAAGGAAGGTAGCCAGCTGGAAGGGATCCT
The DNA here is from genome assembly GCA_037367405.1 of Ottelia alismoides. Classification (NCBI taxonomy): domain Eukaryota; kingdom Viridiplantae; phylum Streptophyta; class Magnoliopsida; order Alismatales; family Hydrocharitaceae; genus Ottelia; species Ottelia alismoides. The sequence goes on along the minus strand of JAZKJV010005868.1, from coordinate 16,866 downwards.
TTCTTTCTTGCGGTGGATGACTGATTCTAGTAAAGTCCGTCCTGGCAGCAATTCCAATTTTCTTCATGTCGACTAGACTTCTTCCAGTAGGTATTCGCAATCGGCTTGAGAAGATCATGCGATAGTTTTTTGGGGTAAGAATGGTGGGGATGGCCATGCTCTGCCTCTTGTGGATTGTGAGACGATTACTTTGCTTAAGGAGACGGGGGGCTAGGTGTGCCAATGTGGGTGGTGATGAAATGTGCACTACAGTTTAATTGGGAGGCGAGAATTTGGGGTGACGAGGAAGATAAGTGTAGCAGACTCTTACGAGGTCTATATGGTCTCGATGTGCGATCTACTAGTGCTTTGCGTAATCTGTGGTTCGAGTCAGCATTGTGGAAGGGTATTTGTGCGATTCTTTTGGATCTTCCTCAGCTCTTCTATCCGCACTTTGGTGATGGCTGCAATTTTCTTCTGTACTAATGATTGGTTGAACAGAGGGTCGCTAGCATCCTACTTCCCGCTCTTATTTTCTCTGCAATTGACAAAAATGTCCATGTTGCAGATTGTTGGGTTGATGGAGTTTGGAGACCTGCTTTCGTCGGTGCGCTCTCTGACTGTCGTAGACAAGAATTTCTTGATTTGATGGAATCTTTATTTAGGACTGAAGGTCCTACTATTGGAAAAGACCATTGGGTTTGGAGAGATTGCGATTTCTCTGTCACGAAGGCATACACTTTGATGATCAAAGGAACTAAACCACTTATGAGGACCTTATTATAGATTGCAAGATGTTTTGCGAGCTTAGGGTTCCAACACGTATTAGACTATTCCTATGGCTTCTTAGGCATGAGAGACTGCTCACAAGGGAAAGGTGTGCCCACATTTTGTGCTCTGAGGATCACTCTTGTATTCTTTGCAGTTCGACGTTGGAATCTACATAGCACATGTTTCTAGGTTGCGAGAAGGTGAATGAATTCTGGCGAATGGTGGATGTGGGGTGGGTTGACCGTAGCAACTTGACGTCATTCTAGGAGTCTCTCCTCAACTCTTGATTCTGTCCAAATATAAAGAGATTGGCACCAATCACGGGTCTTTGGGCTATTTGGCTTGCTAGAAATGGTGTAAGTTTCTATGCTGAGAGGTTCTATGTGGAAAATGTAGCTCACATTGCTCAGACTCTCCTTGATTCCTGGCTCCTTTGATCCTTTTATTAATATATTTGAGGTGGACACCTACTCATATTTCCCCTTTTTTGATTCAAAAAAATAAAAGTAGGTAAGCTAGAATAACGATAGGAATAAAAGTGGAATAAGGTGAAATAATGTGATGTAGATGGGAATAGTTGTACTCTTGCAAATTGCGCTAGATGGGGAATTTAACCCTTTATTCTAGTGCATATTCTCCAACCGAACATGGCGTAAATGGGTTAAAATTCATCTTTTTTATTTTTTTAGTTTTAATCAGTTGTGCCCCTCGGAGATATTGCAATATCAGTTATGTCCCTCCCTTATTTGGAATATAAGTTGTGCCCCTAATTTTTTTCTCTATTATCACTTGTGCCCTTCCATCAAATTGATCATCAAAGAATTAAAAGAATCATGGTTTATTCAACGCATGGTGCGGTTAAGAAGGACATTATGGTCAGAATAAAATCTCCTCTCCTTTCCCCCTTGCCCCACAAGCTCGATCTCCTCTCCTCCTGTTGCGTGTGTGGATGTCTCCTCCCCGAGGGCCTTCTCGTATGCAGGGCTCCTGATGTTGAACGACCTCCAAGACAGCAGTGCAATCGCAAGGGACACGACATCGGGTCAAGCCTCAGCAAGACCGCTGAGAGGGGGCGAGGCATAGGGTGGAGCATGGGCTAGGGTTGGCCCAACCTAGCATGTTGCTCGACCCAAGCTCAAGCCGATCGTGGATATAAGTGGGCTTGGGCGTCAATTTTGGCCCGTTTCATAAATGGGGTTGGGCTCGGGTTATGTTGGGCCCGAACTCGACGACTAAGGGCCAGCTCAGATTCTAGCCTAATAGTAGCTTAACCCGAACCCGGCACGTGCCATCAACCCCGCCCGACCCCTAGCCAATTTCCAAAACACTAGTGGCTAACCCAACCTGTTGCGCCCCTCCAAGTCCCAACTCCCAATCCCAATCCCCACTCACACCTTCCCTCCCTGCATGATGTCACCTCTCCCTCCCTTACTAGCATGGTGCCACCCCCTCCCTCCCCTCTCAGCACCTCACTACCACCCCCTTCCTCCCCTCCCAGTGCAGACCACCGCACGATGCCCCCTCCCTCCCTCCCCTCCCAATTTAGCTAACCACGTTACGCCACCCTCTCTCACCTTCCCTCTCCTCCAAGCACAGGCAGACCACCGCATCATCTCCTTCCTCCACTCCCATTGTAGCTACGTTAGCCTCTGCACGACCCCACAACACCATCGTGCCACCCCCTCCCTCCCCATACAACGCAAGCTATAGTGCCACAGTGTCCCTCAATTTCCCTCCCTCTCTTCAAGAAGTAGGCCATCCCCTCCATGCCCCATCCCTTCCCATAGTCCCACTCCCAATCTCCTCGAGCCTCTTGTTCAGGTGTCGGTGCACGTCGAACAATTGTACATCCCCCTCTCCTCTGGTGGTCATCCCGCTTTGGCAATGGACTAGAAATTACAACAAGAGGAGGTATACCTCGATTTTATCATTTGTTCTACTGTTGTAATTTTGTATGTGAATGTCGATTGTAATTTTTGATATGAATGTAAATTTTAAATATTTAATGGTTAGATTTTTTGCAAATGTGTGTTGTGCGCTATCTTTAATTGATTGTTTGAAATATTGATTATTAAAAAATACAATAGTTCAAATGACTTATACTTATGTTTCTATATTAATTAAATGTTGACTGAACGGAATGAAGAATTTGCAAATGACATTAATTTGGTAGATGTAGATGGCGATGTCCCAATTGTGAATAAATATCCTAGGAAATCACAGTCGTGGGTTTGGTACCATCTTACGAGGACTGGGGTAGTTGATGGAAAAGAAATGTGTAATTGTAACCATTTTAAGATTACTCTGTCATGTCATGCTAAGAGTGGGATAAACCATCTGATTAGGCATTTGGAAAATAAATGCTTATATTATAGGAAAGAAGCTAAAATACAGACTTTGCTAAATGTCACCACCTCAGATGAAGGCAGTTCAAAATTTTGATCAAGAACAATGAAGGTTGGAATTTGCAAAATAGATTATATATGGTGAATTATCTTTTAGAACTATACTAAATCCCTACTTTTGCTCTTTTATTGGGAGGTTATAACCTAAATATAAGATGTTGTCAAACTTACTCTGAAGACAGATTGTATGAATATTTGTCTATCTGAAAAGCAACAGTTGATGAATATTATTAAAAATCCAGCAAGTTGCATTTCTCTTACCATTGATATGTGGTCTTCTATCAAGAATTTGGGTTACATGTCAATTATTTCTCACTTTTTTAATAATAATTGGAAGCTACACAAGAAGATTTTGAGTTTTCCAGTACATGTCTCTCACCACACATGTGAGAATATTTCATATATGCTAGTTAGTCATCTGAATGAATGGAATGTGAAGATGTTCACACTTACTGCTGATAATGCTTTAACTAACGATGTCATTGTTCGGAATTTGGTTGATTATTTTTCTTCTACAGATGCTTTATTGTGGAATGGACGCTATTTCCGTGTTCATTGTTAGGCACACATATTGAAATTAATTGTCCAGGATGGTCTCACAGTGATAAAGGAACTGACCATAAAAATACATGACCTTGTCAAGTGTATCAAATTCCCGAATAGATGATATCAAGAATTTCTTGTAATTGCCATACAAGAGCACATTCCTATCAGCAAAGGTTTAAAATTGGATGTCAGTACGAGGTAGAACTCTATGTACTCAATTCCCCATTCAACTCTTTTGTATTAGAAGGTTTTTAATCGTATGAAGAGTCAATTTTTTTAGCTATTGGATGTTCCTTCTGCTGTCAAGTGGAAAAGGTGGAAGTTATTAAAGGGATCCTTGAAAACTTTTACCTTGCAACAAAAGTTTGTCTAGACTAAAATATTCTACATCAAACATTTTTCTCAGCTTAATATTTGAGATTGAGAATGAGATGAATTCACTCAAGAACCATGAAGATGTCTCAGTTAGAAAAAAATGGAAATGAAGATGTACAACCAAATTTGATGAGAATTGGAGGGAAAAAGGATGCAATGCTATCTAAATTGTAACAATTTTAGATCCACGATACAAATTTGATTTGTTGCGATTTGTATATTCAGAAATTTATTCATAGGTTGAAGTGATAGAATATTTTAGGCATGTTGAAACTATTTTTTATTCGCTATATGAGGAATATGCCTCCAAGATCAAAGAGAGTAAGGGTGGAGAGACTTTGACTCCGAATGTATTTGATAATGACAATACCATTCTGTGTCCAGTAAAAAAGGAAGACACATTGAGTAAATTTCTTAAGAAGCTTTTGATGGCTTCTTCAGACTCTAGAAAAATTGAGATCCAATTATACTTGGAGTATAACTCCACGTACATTGTAGGTATGACTCATTTCGATACTTTGCAATGGAAGCTACTTAATACAAGGGAATATCATGTCTTATCACATATTATACTGGATTTTTTAGCCACACTTGCATCTAGTGTTGCTTCAGAGAGTACTTTATGTATAGGAGGTAGAGTTCTTGAAGCATACAGAAGTCGACTTAATCCAATAACTGTGGATGCACTAATTTGTACAGAAGATTGGATTCGCTATGAAGAGCAAGAGAGAGGTGAAACCAATGATGAAGAAGATGAGGAAATGAAGAAGATGAAGATAGGAGCAACACTGGTACATTAATATTTATACTTTACGTATTTAATCTATTTTTTTCCATTCCGGATGACTTTTTGTTAAATACATCATTACTAACCATACAAGAATGACATCATTAATTTACAAATACCTAGTGAAGAGATAATGTTATACGTGGTGAGTAAAATTTATTTTTTGGATATTGATACACTTGAATATATGACTAAATGTTAATTGGATACTACAACTCAAGTGGTTGCATTTTGTTAGTAGCACATGGACCTTGCGGGATGTAGTTGCAGAATTGCATTTGATTCTCTAGAATTATTATTTTTCCACTAGTGTATTGATATGGTACTTACGGCATTTTAATCTGATCGTGGATTGTGTTTTTTAGCTTGATGGGATTGTTCATTTTGATTGCATGTTCTAAATTTTACTTCTTGTGTCTGGATGGTTATGCAACTTCCGTTGTTGTTGTGTACACTTCAATTGGTCTATGAATCTTGTTTTAGCATATTAATTGGTTACAACATTGATGATGCAGGTTTAGGGTTTACAGTCCAGTTCTGCCAGATTAGTGTTTTACGACAAGAGGTTTCTACAACTTCATCTCTAGTTCCATTATCTTTCTGTAATGACATCATCAAGGTTCTGCCATGTTTTCCTATATGAAACTTTGTAGTAGACCGTGGTCTGCGGAGGGAGCATGCTCAACAAGGCACTTGGATAGTTGACACATGAACTTTCATGAACACATGCAACATTTTCCTTCAAGGTAGATGAACTGATTTGAATGGTTGTAAATGTTTTTCATTTGATTCCCTATTTTCACTCTCATTTCTATATTCATATATAGTGCAACTTCTAAAATTAAAATCTTTTGAGCATATGTGGATAACAAACAAGCAGAACTAATGGTTGGAATCATGGGTCGTTTAGTATGTACCCTTTTAGAGGTGTAGACTTGTAGGTATTTTTTATACCATTTCGGCCATCCTAGGACTCATTATTGGCCAACCCGACCTAGGTCCGACCCACCATGAGTTGGGTAGGGCTTCATCTTGGGTCTGATGATTGAGAAAGTGAAGGGCATGTGCCTGGTCTGTAGGTCCGTTTTCACATATGGGCGTGGGCCGGGTTAGGTTGGGCATGGGTCTGATCCGTGGGCCCATTTTCACATACGGTCTTGGGCGTGGCTAGGTTGGATCTGGCCCGAGCCTGGCCCATGATCTACCATAGTGAGGTAGAGCAGGATGAGGTGGAGTTGGGAGGAGGAGTATGGGATGGAGGGGCGGATTGGGGAGGAGGAGCGACTGGGGACAAAGGAGGAGGTGAGAGGTAAGTTGGGGAGGAGCTGGAGAGGAGCGAGGGTGGAGGGGGAGGCATGTGTTGAAGAGGATTTTGCGAGGGTCTAGAAATCTCACAAGGTGAGAGACCCCAGTCGATGAGGTGACCTCTCACGAAACCCGAATTCAAACAACAATTAACCCACAAATATATAAAGCAATGCAAATAAATGTCTGGAGTTAAAATGTATTTATTTAACTCTACAAAAGATGTGTATAGTGCAAGTAGTGTAGAGTGTCGAACACAGGGAGCAAACTAGATAGATCGGGAAAATTAATGCACAAAAATGACTGTGTGTTTCTTTATCTATTTTTATGTGGGTTTTTAATTTCATCTTTTTATTATTTTATTTTTATTTTATATTTTATATTTTCTTAATTTTATATTTTTAAATTTCTTTTATATTTTTATATTTTGCATTTTTTTCAATATGTAATATAAGATATATATTAGTATATATACAATAATCGATAAGAGAGATATAAATATAACTAAAAATATCCCAAAATTGCAAAAATAAACATTTTTTTGTTTTAAATAATTTTTTTATTATTTTTGTGATTTTTAGTGAATTTTTCTGATTTTATATATTTTAAAGTCAAAAATACCCTAAAATAGGGATTAATTAAATAGCTGAAATTAAAATGGAAATTAAAATAGAAATTATCCAAAGTTTTCCAAACCAATTTAATTTATAGACAATAATATATGGAAAAATAGAAAATAGAAAAATATATTTTTGGAGTTTTTAGGAATTTTACAAATTTTATAAATTTATTTTGGGTTTTTTTAATTTTTAAGAGTTTTGTTTTTCTATTTTTAGTGATTTTTGGCCTGAGGGTTAAAAAATAAATTATATTTTTTGGGAATTTTTAATAGATTTTTATATTATTTGGTATTATATTGTAAACAGATATTTTTAGGGCTTTTTTTTATTTTTACAAAATAATTAAATGTTCTAAATTGCAAATGTAAAAATATGGCATCAAACTTCAATGAAATAGGAACCTAAGCCTTTTTTGGAATTTTTTAGAGCACAATATCTATATTAAAAAATAGAGAAAACGAAAAGAAACTACATTCTAGCAAGGGCAAAATTGTAGTTAAAATAAAAGACAAGGGGTTGATTGCAATTTCACAAAAATATAAAATATAATTACAAATTTTATGGGCCAACAAAATACACAAAAGAATGGGTGCCCGCCTATAAAATACCCAATTGACATGGGTGGCCACGTGAGGTGAGCTGACGAGGACTAAAATGCAATTATGAAAAGTTTGAGGGGGGTTATACAAATATTACAAAACTAAAAAATTGCAGACGAATTTTTGAGTGCTAAATAATAAATACAAAAAGCGTTGGGATGTAATATGCAAAATACCCACAGCTAGGTGGTAGTGGATGACGGATCTTGATTCACTAGGCTACGTGTCACACCCACAATGCATAATACCATTTCACATCAGAGGGCCAAGATTAGATATCGGTGGAAGATCTGACAGTCGAGGATTGCAAAATCCAATGGTAGCTGAATGATCTGGCAGCTGTGCCTGATCCAACGACAATCGAAGAGGCTGGAAGAACACGGGATGAACTCACCCGATGCAAGTTTGAATCTGGTGCTACTTGCTCCTCCGGCCACCTGCAAGCTCGCCGATGGTCGCTCCTTGTTCTGGACATGATTCCGCAGTTGTGAAGCCGTGCAAAATGGTCAGGCACCACCGGAAGTGGTCCAGCGACGCACGACACCTAGGGCTTCTACTTTACCCTAGAAAGCACCTGCAAAATGATTGCTCCTCTATGCTTTCTGCGGGGAAAGGTTAGAGACCAAAAATGAAGCCTGGAAAGGCCTCAAACAAGTGGATGGAGGTGTAGGTGACTCGGATGGTGGTGCTCCGATGAAGCGATGAAGTGAACCACCTGATCTCCAGATACACAATGGATCTGAGTTAATGGGCAGCTCAGGGGTCCGAAAAATGCATAAGGGAAGGAAGGTGAGGTGGAAGGCGCTTAAGCGAACTATGTTTTGGGGGTTTTAAGCTAAAACACGTGATTAAAGAGTAAAACAAAAGCAAGAAACAATTCCTAAGGCTAGAGAGAATCTAAAAAGCAAGAAAGGAAAGTACCTCAGTAGCTAGAACCATGAAGCAAACCTCGATGGCGGTGATGGTCGGAGGTGTGGAACACCGCCTTGGCCTCGCCTGACATCGGTCCTATCGGCTGGAGGAAAAGATGTCACATTCTCCAGTTCTAAGCGCAAGAGTAGGGGAGCCAAAACTCGATCAAGGGGATTCAAATTCGAGAGGGAAGTCAGCGATGGCTTACGTATAGCGTGGTCAAGATGGTCCATAGATCGAGGTGTAGCGAGTGGAGCAGCAATCCATTCCACGAGATAATCATCTGGCGTGTAAGAGGGAGGATCGAGGAGAAGATTTGGTGAATCACCCAACCTGAGATGGTGCTTATATCCTCAGGGAAAAAGTCGAGAAAGTAGGTCAGAAGCTAGGTTCTGACAAACTGGGGCCTCGGTCAGAGAGTTGACCGAGGTCAACGGTCGGGTGAACCTGGTCGGTCCACGTGGACGAATAAAGAAAAACCTGACCAGAAATTATTTAAAAAATCGATAAAAAATAATAAATGATTTTATTAATTTTATGTTATAAGATAAATTTTTTTTATTTTTTATAAAGTATTTTAATATGATTTTATTTATTTTTAGAGGTTTTTAATTGCAAGTTAGTGTTTAGGGTTTAATTATTGGCATATTTATCTATGTTTTAGGCTTTTTTTATTTTTATTTTGTATTTTTATTTTGTATTTCTATTTTCTTATTTTATCAAATTATAAGTTATTATTATATACTTTATATTTTTATTATATTTTTTAAGTAATACTTAATGGTCTAGTGGTAGTATAGTGTGTCTACCATACAAAAGACCACGGTTCAAATCCCACTCTTGCTGGGGTTACGTTAGGTAGTCGACGTCCAGCGTAAAAAATAGTCGAATCTTTCAACATTGATTTGAGCAAGAATCCATGTAGCCAACCCTACTTATAGCGGGAGAAGGTTTAGTACATTTAATATTTACACTTAAATAATTATGTATATTTATTGTATAAGTATAGATATTATATATTCATCTATATATTTTGTGCTTTATTTTAATTTAATGTTTTATTTATATTTTTATTGTTGTCTTAATATGTATATATAACATAAATAATATTTGCAAAAATTATAAAAATAAATAATAAATAAAATGAATATTTTATTCAGGTATATTATATAATAGGGTTCCAAAACCTAACTTTCACACCTTAACTCCAAAAAAGTGAAAACACCTTCATTAAATAGCTTATTAAAAGTTATATTCAGTTAAAATGATTTTGATATATTTTGAATTTTTATTTGAGAGATATGGGTCTGGGAAGTTAGGAATTTGACTTTTTATTCAGAGTGTAAATTTTACCCTGTATAGTATTTTTTATGAAATCAATTTTGTATTTTTCTATATTGTTTTCTACAACTTTCATGTTCAAAGTTTCTTTATTGAGATATGAAAAGAAGAAAATAAAATGGGTCCCAAAAATGCATTATTGAAGAATTAGTATATAAGATTTTTATTGTCTAATTGGCCCTTATCTCCCCCTACTCTATTCCTCGTCGACCTAGTCATCAAGATGCCTAGGTCTTACGGTTTAGGGTCTAAAATAACTTTGACATTTTATTCTTTTATCTTTTCTTTTATTTATTCTATAATTTTGGTATTAAAATAGTATATTATACACAATTTGTACAACAAGGGATGATGTTAATTTATGCAAATTAAGGGTATTTACCTGCATTAGCTAGGGTTTTTAATGCCAAAATGATAGAATGAAGGTGACGAAATGGAGATTCATCGCCCATCTATATTTGACTTTGCTAGTCCCTAGCAAACACTTATATAATAAGTGCATAAAATGAAAAACAAAGAAAAAAAGAAAGAAAGTGAATTGAATTTAATTCTCAAACTTGTCTTCACAAAATCAAAGTTTAGAGCTTAAGTCTGACCTTTGGAATTTTAGTGCGAGCAGAACCTTATTGGGAATCGAATTTGAAACAGAATAGCATTCGAGAATCCCAAAACACTGCTCAAGTCTCCTCAATGGCTACGTCAGAATACTTCAACTCATACACAAACCCACACGACTATGAATCTGACTTGTACAATGTATGTGATGGTTGCTCTCCCCAACTGAAATGACAAAGATACTAACTTCTCCAGCTTGACAACCCAATGATTCCCCAATTCAGCAACTCTTCCCTCGAGGAGTGGGGTATTTCCTTCTAAGTTCAAGTGGAAAGCAGCTCAAGAGGAGGGGGTGGAGAGAAGAATGGACGATAGCTAGTGTAGCTACCTATCGTAGGATGCAAGACCAGTGTAGTCAAGTCATCCAGCAGCACGATCACAAGGTATGACTTTGAAGCTCAAGCTTACTTGTTGACCATACATATATATACACTTCAGCAGGCATTTTATTTTCAATCAGGCCTGTCCATTTTTTGGAGTTTTGCTTTTTTTATTAATATATACAGCATCATTTACATAAGGAGTTTTTCCTCTTGAGCCAATAGACTGTCCCTCTTTTGAAACATTATTGCAACCTAAACACTCTTGTCTTTAGACGTCTCTACTACCGGACGAGTTGGGGTGCACTTCCCTCCCTAGACGAGGACAAATGTTTCCACTTGTGTGAGTATCATACTAACAAATCCAATCCCCTCATCACTCCAACTAAGTTGAGCCAAGTGAAATATGCAGGTGTCCAAGTTAGGTTATTATCATCAAGAGTCGTGCATGTGCTCCAAAAGACTCTACTTAGGCAGTCAAGAATCCATTGAACCAAGTCTCGTGATCCTCAAAGAATAAAGTCAACTAGACCTGAAGTATCTCAATTGCAGTCCCTCTAAGGTTCCTGTGATTAGGTATATTTAAGATCCAACCAAGGACCAATCTTCGGATTTTACTTCGACTTGTTAAATTTATCAAACTTAATCCGAAAAATAAGAATGCTATGCAAATGCCATGTACAATGCAATGAAAAATGTTTTTGTGATGCAGTTTTCAAAGTTTTGCACTTTTTATGGATTTTTGAAAGAGATGACACAAATGCAATTTTTTGGTATTTTTCAAAAAGATTTTGCAAATGTTTTTCGTATTTTTTGATTTTGCAGATGTTTTTGGGATTTTCGAAAACAAAATATTTTGGATAAAAATAGGTACAAATATTTACATGGGGATGCATCATATATTTACAAGAGTTAGGTTTTTAGGAATTTACAAAGGGTACACGATCAATTTTATAGATATGAGTACAAAGAGTTTTGGTGTGATGTATATATTCCTCAAACTTATTTGAAAATGAATTTCAAACAATTATGAAAACTCTAGTCCAAAACATTTTTACAAATAATTTTACAAATATTTACATACATTTGAAAATCATCTTGCAAAGGTTTTTCAAATATTTTTATTTCACACAAAGAAAAGAAATTTTACAAACAAAACAATTTTTACAAAGGTTTAAAATATTTTAAAAAATATTTTCCGAATAATTTCAAAAGATTTTTCAAAAAGGTTTTCAAAAAAATTCAAATATTTTACAAAAAAACTATTTTTACCTGATTTATTAATCAGTATATACAAAAACAATTTGAGGAATAATATACATCTTTTATTAAAGAATTTCATTATTTAATTTATACAGTATTTTAGCCATATTTATTATTAAAAATACAAAAGTATGAGTTATGGCTAAAGTATATATGCAGTATATATGACCACCCTATACTTAGCTTGAGCCATGTCCTCATAGATTAGAGAGAAAAGAGAAGACATGACTCGTACTGAGTGTAGAAAAGTCTAAAGAATAAAATAATACAGAATGAATGAACTAATGAGAAGTAGACCATCCCCCTATAATTAGGACCAAATAATCCGATGTATAGTAGACTGTACACAAGGCAGGGAGGGTCAAGGGTGGGAATGAACATATCATACTCAGATTGTCTCCCCCTATACTTAGGGTAAGATATCCCTAAGTATAGACAAGAAGAGGAGACAGTGGAGAGGATCAAAGAATGGAAGAACTCAGGGTGTACATCCCCCTATACTTAGGACAAAGTACGCCCTAAGTATAGAAGACTAACAAAAAGGAGCGACACCTTTTTGATAGAAAAAGAAAAATGAAAATGAAAAGAAGAAAAGAAGACGAGATTAAAAAGAATGTGCACATCACTCCCTCTATACTTAGGGTAAAAGAGCCCTAAGTATAGGCAATGCCATAAGTGATGAAACAGAATGAAGAAGGAACACTCGGCTCGTCCACCCCCTATACTTAAGACAAAGTACATCCTAAGCAAGACATACACGAGAATAGGGTGGATGAGCAATACGGTGGATGAACGGAGGTAAACGAAAGTGAATATATAAGAGGATGGATATACAGAGGTCAAGAAGGTAGAAAGTGAACCTTCTTGTGGAACCGGTAAGGAATGGTTCTAACAAGATGCAGGCCGATATCGGGGTCCTCGGTAGACAGACGCCCATTAGGATCGACCTGATGAAGATCCTTAATAGTTCGAGGGTGATAAGGCGCGACGTATCAATGGAAGAAGTGTGGCTAGGTCCGGCCTTAGGTGTCTCGCAGATGTCATCAAAGTGAAAAGGCTCGAACTCATCGTCGGAAGAAGTAAAGTCAAGTTCAACCTGGCCAGTCTTTCCTAGGTCAAAACTAAAGGGAACGAACTCATTTATGGAATTAATCGAGTCATGTTCGTCCTCTAATGTCTCAATTGGATCATCATTCTCTTCAAAAGGCCTGAATTCCGTAAAAAAGCAATCAAATCAAATTCGGCCTTATCAGTCTCATCCAAATCTGTCATCTGCTTAAAGGTGTCAATCGTGTAAATCCCATGGATGTCATCAACACATCACCAAGTACCAGAAGAGGGAACTCCAAGGTCTATTCTTTTTTACTCTTCCTCCATGGGGAGGAATTCTCATTCCTTAATAGAATCCAACATGCGGCAAAAACCTTTGATAGTCTCATCAAGGTCATAGTCCTTGGGGTCGGCCAAGATAGGTGAAGTCACATCAGATGCAGGTCTCTGGTCGATAGTAGGTGAAGTGATGACCACATTTCTCCCTTCAGCAGGACGGAAGCGAATCTCTCCTGATCCGTAATCAATGACGACTCTCGCAGAGGCGAGAAAGGGTCGTCATAGGATGATTGGAGAGTGCTCCCTAGAGGAAGTCTCCATGGGCAATACGACAAAATCGACAGAATAGCTTGTGCCCTGAATCCAAATGACATCATCTCTAGAATACCCTTCGACCTCTTGATAGATCCATCAGCGAATTGAACTATCATCCTGGTTTTCTTTAGAGGTCCTAAGTGAAGAGATTGTACTAGAGAGAAGGGTATTATTCTAATAGAAGCACCGTCATCAAGGAGGGTGTGATTACATGAAAAATCAGAAATGGTGCATCTAATGAATGGTGTAGTAGTGTTCCCTTTCTTAGAAAATGAACGGTGTGTGATGGCGTGGGTAGTGGTCGCAGTCAAAATATGATGCTCGGATCTGCTTGTCCCCTTTCTCTTCTTGGGTTGAGAAGCAGATAAATGGGTCATGGCCTGGCAAAGTGGGGCTTGAATGATCTCATGAATAATGGCCACCACTTCGGGTTCAGTCAATAATTTTTGAATTTTTGGATCTCCACTATACAAGGGAGGAGATCAGAATCATCATCTCCACAAGGACGACGAAGAGCAATTTGTACAATGTCGTCCTCAGGGTCAAAGGTGGGACAAGAGGTGACTAAATGTGTGGGAAAATGATTTGGCAAGTGGGCCCTCTCCTCACAGTTTGGATCAACAAAAGGTCTCCCTATTTCTTTTTATATTTTTTAAATTTTTTTCATTTTTTTTTTTTTGGCGATTGTAAGATCTCATAAGAATCTTCAATTGAACCCATATCATCAAATGGTGGAGTATCATTGTGGCTCTTATTTGTACTAGTGAGGTCATCAATCCTCCATGTCATATGATCCATCATCTAAGTCAAGTGCTCAAGGGTGGACTCCATGAGAGGTGATTCCAACAGATCTATCTCGTGTGGGTGCGAAGGTGGATAATATGAGGGTGGTGGTGGGTAGAAGTCTGAGGCCTGATACTGTGGATGAGGTAGATATGTACAAAAATTAGGATCAAAGTCCTCCTGGAAAAATGGAGGTAGACCAGCTGGAGGGTATGAGGGATCTATAAGGTCCGGATAAAATGCACTCTAGTCGGCCATCTCGAAACAAAAGGAAAAATGATCGGAAGAGCACGATAATCAAGTCAAAAGATTTGAGAAAAAGGTGCAAATGCGCAGAGAGATTGAGTATACACACAAGCAATCACAAACAAACGCACACAAGACAAAACACAACCCCTCAATTTACCTACTCCACTCGGTGAAAACCGTAAAAGTTCGGTCTTTTTATCTTGTTTGTTTTAGAGTTAGGTGAGAATCACAAAATTGTACAAACTTTAGGTTGGATCATGGTATTTGGGCACTAACCTTAGTGAGCAATTAAAAATGAATACAATGAGGGGATTACTCATCCCAAGACAATGATTTTCTTTTTGGTCTATTTTAGGGTCAAGTAATTTTAGCAGTCTCAATTGTATTGTTATCACTTTTTTGTAATTTTAATAAGAAATGCAAGCGTCTAAGGAGTCAATTCCTTTAGCAACCTAGATGATCAAAATCATAGGGATCAAAATCATAGGGAGAGAGTTAGAAAAGCAATGCATGCGGCAAATCGATGATGTATGTTAAAGAGAAATGCTCACCTTGCCTCCAGCTCTCTTCATACAAGGATGCTAGGCAGAATTGAAACCTATCTACATGAAAATACAACCGATGAAATCACCCTCGGTACAGAAATTTCTATTATCATGAAGCACAAAATTTCAGCTACTCAAAAATGAGACCAAGGTCCGGTCTTCGATGTCGATTGGTGCTAGCTACAACGGGTCCTACAAGGGCTGTATACGACCTCTCTCAGCACGCAGTCTCAAATCCAAATAATTGACAATTAAATTTGACCGAATTCAAATGAGACTATAGGTGCATGCAATGATATTATGTGTTTGGCCTCAATCTATCAACAAGCAATTTTATGCTTGAGCTCAATCATACAAAATAAAGAAAACAAAATCGTGAAAAAAAAGAAAGGCAATGAAAACCATGACAAAAATCGACGAGGCCTTCGAGGGAACAATCCCTCGGGCAATGGACCTCGCGAAAATGTGTATAGTCCTAGAGAGTCGTGAATATTACAATTAATGTCTCTCTCTCTCACTTTAAATTATACAAATAAATAGATAAAATAAAATAATAAAAAAGTTTTGTCTTCAAAAATTCTCTGAGTCCTTCTTTTATGCTAGGTTAGAACATCACCTCACGTGGGTGTGCAAGGCTCTGAATAGAGTACCTTTCTCGATCCGCGTTCCTCGCAATAAATCCAAACAAGGAGAGTAGTTAGACAATTCAACAATAATATAAAATAAATAAGAAAAATAAATAAAGCAAAAATATACACAAAGGAAACAAAGAAGAACACTCAATCAAAGAAACCAATCTATGTGCAGCTGTTCCCCAACAACGACACCATTTGTTGAAGAGGATTTTGCGAGGGTCTAGAAATCTCACAAGGTGAGAGACCCAGTCGATGCGGTACCCGCTTACGAAACCCGACTTCGAACAACAATTAACTCACAAATATATAAAGCAATGCAAATAAATGTAAGGAGTTAAAATTTATTTTATTTAACTCTACAAAAGATGTGTATAGTGCAAGTAGTGTAGAGTGCCGAACGCAGGGAGCAAACTAGATAGATAGGGTAAATTAATGCACAAAAATGATTGTGTGTTTCTTTGTCTATTTTTTATGTAGGTTTTTAATTTTGTATTTTTATTATTTTATTTTTGTTCTATATTTTTGTATTTTTTTAATTTTACCTTTTTTATTTTTTTTATTTTTATATTTTATTTTGCTTTTAAATATATAATATAAGATATATAGGAGTATATATACAATAATAGATAAGAGAGATATAAATATAACTAAAAATATCCCAAAATTACAGATAATTATTTTAGGGTTTTAATTACTTTTTACTATTTTTTGTGATTTTTAGTGCATTTTGCTATTTTTATATATTTTTAAATTCAAAAATACCTTAAAAAGGATTAATTAAATAGCCAAAATTGAAATGGAAATTAAAAATATATATTCAAGTCCAAAGTTTTCCAAATCAACTTAAATATATAGATAATAATATATAGAAAATGAGAAAATAGAAAAATATATTTTTGGACTTTTTAGAAATTTTACAAATTTTTATAATGGATTTTGGGGTTTTTTAAATTTTTAAGAGTTTTGTTCTTCTATTTTTAGTGATTTTTGTCCTGAAGGTTAAAAAACATAAATAAACAAAAGTAATTTTTTGGGGATATTTTAACACATTTTTATATTTTTTTGGTATTTTATACTATAGAAAGGAATTTTTAGGGCTCTTTCTGATTTTTTATAAAATAATTAAATGTCTAAATTGCAAATGTAAAAATTAGACGTAAAACTACAATGCA